>CM057931.1:2598367-3198367 GCA_030141595.1 Chydorus sphaericus
TCTACAATAATAGACTGGCTCCGGGGCTTCTTCTTCAGCACGTTGAAGCTCCCGTTTGAGCATTCCTTAACCTAAATTGAAATTGTTATTTAGATAAGAAACTGCTCCACTTTTTTTTTTCTAAACGACATGTTTTTCTTTGCTCCTCCACGTTACCTTAATGGCCTCGTTCTGTACTTGTGTCCTATCCTCCTCCATTTCCTTGTAAAGCCGCTTAAGAGATTGCAACTCTTTACAGTAGGCGTCTGCCTTCTCTTCCGCAGCATCCAGCTCAGCCCTTAGACCAATTTTACTTGTAATGAGTTCCTGGGCTAAATCGTCACTTTCCCGCTCCAAACGCAAATTTGCGTCCCGCAAGTGCTTGTTTTCCCTTTCGAGACGCACCACTGGATCTTCTCGGGCTCTTTCTTGCTCCTGCCAATTTCAACAGAAATTGATTAGTAAAAATATAATTAGTAGGGGAGGGTGATGTAACAAACCTTGATTGCCAACCAATCTTTTTCGTATTTCTTCAGTTTTCTCAGTTTGAAGGACGATGTCGTCAGTTTCATTAACTGACGGGCGGCCACTTCGTTCCGGTATCGTTTAGGAAGCTGGACGCGAAAGTACTTCAAGATGCCTTCAAAGTTGAGGGCGAGAAGATCTTTTTTGGCCATGGTCAACAGTCCCAGAGCCACCTTTAGTTACATGATAAACCATTAAGGACCCATTAGTAGTGGGTGGTTGCAATAAATATAGATTCTTACTTGGAAGATGGTGTCCATTCCTTGGTAAAGAAACACGTCCAGGATGTGGAACACGAGGAAGAGTGGGAATTTAGCTGTAAACAAGGTGAGAAACCACTGAGAGGCGAACATGTGGGTTTCGATTCCACAGTCGCACATGTGGCTCCACAGGTCTGGCAGATATTCCTCAATCAGCCGGTCCAGCTGATATAAGCGGAGATGAAGCGTTTCAAAGCCGTCCTATGAATACCATGACAAGAAACCAAAACAAACTATTACCATTCATTCTAACAGACATTGTAGAGAGGTCGTAGATCTAGAAACAAAAACATAAAGCCCCAGAGGCCTGTCTAGAGCACACACACACACACATTTCCTCTCTCTTCTTTCCTTCTACAGCCCTAGAATGGCATTTGCTGTTGGCCTTTTCCGAAATTCGAGTGCGGGAGGATCATAAACACTCGAGGGAATAGGGCCTAAGGATGAGCCCATAAAGACATAAACAGTCAATATTAGCATGAAAGGGGAAGTAAGACTCATCCAGATGGCTAGTCGCCATAGAGTCCAGCAGCCGTTCGAGGAGCACACCAATTAATCGATTGACTCATCACATTTGGGAGAGGAGCGGGAGTCACGAAGGATCGTAAATACCTTGAAGAGGTCTCGTAAGCCGTAATGGAACATAACTCTGACGAGGACGCAGAAAGCTTGCTCTTCAGGCATATGAAGTAGAAGGGAAGCGGCGAGAAAACTCAAACCCTATTAAGAGAAATGAGAAAGCAATAAAAAAATTAGAAAAATAGTTTGGAAAAATGAGCTTGATAATTGTTTGTTTACCTGACAGTAGCCCACTTCTTCGTCGTAGACAGCATAAGCTCTGGATATTTTGGCCAGGGCTTCTTGACCTAATCCACCAGAATCTTTGAAGAAGTCGTGAGCTGGAAAAGTCCGGTGTATGTCACGGAGAATGACCGAGTCTGCACTACATTCTTTCGTGATAAGAACTCGGTAGTTGTCCATGACAGCAGCGTCCGTGGAGCAGTCGGTCAAGCGGAGCCAGACTTCACCACGGAGAGCTTCCGGAATACCGCGTCGGACCAAAGGCTTCAATTGTTTCGGTTTCTTGTCATTGGCTTGGGTGCCCCACTGCTGGAGAACTTCGGCCCATGAGGCGAGCTCCAATTCACTGCAATCCTTCGACACCTCACCTGAAAAAAAAGGAATAAATAAATAGTGCAACAAGTAAATGGTAAACAATCGATGATTTTCACCTGAGCCGGAAAGGAGTGGTTCATCATTATCAGATGAGAGATCCTCATCCTTTGGCGTGTCACTGAGTACGGGAGTTGGCGAATGTAGAGATCCAAAAGTACTGCTAGTTAAAGTACTAAGTGTCGAACTTAAGTTGAGGGACAACGCAGTACCCAGACCCTATACATCAATAATTGAATTTTAAAGTTGCGCTGTGTAAACGGAATGAAGTAATTTCCTAACCAGGCTTTTTCCGGGCCGTTCAATTTCTCCTTCATAGCAAATTTCCGTCACCCTATAAGTACGATCGTCTCCTAAATTCGGATTGGGTGTCCCACGCACCTCGGTGACGAGTAATGCGTACTGCAAAGTAAGCTGCTTCTGACTGTAGTACCAGAAACGCTCGTTGTGTCCATATACTTTGGCGCGTGTTTCAATTACAAAGCGGACGGGCTCACTGATTCCCTAAAATTAGAAAAAGTCAATTAAAACAAAGAGAAAACTTTACTTAATTAGAGCGTAATGGCAAAGTTACTCGAATGACTAGATCCACGGCGACCGTCATGTACACGGAATTGATTTCTTTCGAGCTCTCACGATTCAGCAGACCAAAGACGGGCTCATTTGGATCCCAGTGCCCGGAAATCACGTAGGCAGATTTGTTATTTTTGACTTCCGGTACAGCATTGTTGTTGCTCGTGCCCATCGACACCATCTCCAGCAAATGCATATCACTGTGCTTTACATGTCGACCTGGACTCACGAGTAGCCCAAAGCAGCGCTCGATGGGTAACTCCAGGCTATCGGTCACCTGCACAACGGTGATGACGATTTTCTTTTCAATTCCTGCTCGGATTTTGAAAAAATTGCGGTCTTTTGGAACGGCACTGTAGTTGCTCTTGCTATCCTCTTCTCTGATTTCAAGCGTTAATTCAAAGGCTAATCGATGATTGGTTTGCTCTACCGACGAACCGATCCCCGTTGATTCGGCTGACGGAGACAGGTCCGCTGGTTTGCGGAAGGCGTGCATAAAACTGCGCATCACTTTTGGAATGGCTTCGGCGATCTCACAACGGAATACGTGGCACTGGAATATGGCCGTCTCTTGGGAATCTCCTCGAGGACAGGTGAACGCAAAACAAGATGAATCTGGTGTGTCTGCTGGACCTCGGGCAAGGAAAATTATGCGATGGATGGGGTACCGTGCCATTTCGGTACTACTTTCAGCTTCATACAAACTATAAATATAGAAATGTAAATATTAGTTTACTACACACACAAAAAGAGAATTTTCTAGTTTAACTTACACAACACAGCCATCAGCATTTGAGGGATTGATAGGCTGATCTCAATGGGCTGTCCACAAGACTGCCGGCTCAAAATGGACATGTTCCTCTGCAGTTCATTCTCACTTCGTGGAGCATTCACCTTCAAAATTTATAAATATTTGAGTGTCAGCCAATAAAGTTGTGAACAAAATATACATACTGTGGCAGAGCCAAGGTAGGATATACGGTTGAACACAGCACAGCTTTGAGAGTCACTGTCATTTGACTTCAGTGAACCTGTGCGAAAAACTGTCATTAAGCACAACAAAAACTGTTAAAAGAAGCAGAATGAAATGGTTAGTTACCATTGCTGTTTTGGGTTTCATCATTCAGAGCCTCATCAATAGTAACCTGAAGATCTGCCAAGTTCCCATTATTTCCAATCTCAATTTCAGGTGATGGCTGTTTGTTTTCTTTTGGAGATACTACTTCGTCAGTGATGACACCACTGTGCACATCTTTGATTTCTTGCTGATTACTGATTTCCCCATTCTTATTAGCTGAAGAAGACCCCAAGTCTTCAAACTCTTCGCTAGTGGCGATGGAATCACTCGATTGGTCTTTAGGAGGTGTAGCTACTTCCTCCATTTTTTCAATAAATAAATTACTCCCAACTTAGAAACGAGAACGCTAGTGCAACTAAATTTTAAAATTGTTTTAGTTTTAGATTCCTTGTCCAATAGAACAATATAAGACAAGTTTTAACAAAAAATACCTCCTCAAATCTCTCACAATATGCAGTCCATCTGCAATCAAAACAGCTGACAGAAGTGATGGACGACAACGCAAACACTTGAAAGCTGCGGCCGGCGAATTACACACCCACAACTATGCCTATGTTTGGCTGGGAAACTAGCGGTACCTGGTGGATTAATTTCAAATTTCGAGGCGGAGTTTCGATTTTGAATGGTATGGCCACAACTTGTGCAATTTCATTTTTAACTAAATCATTTTTAAAAAATCGCCTATAGTTGCATGAGCCCTTTTATGATAATTAAAGCAATATCTATTTTCTTCAATACGTAAATAAATGACCTAATATCGCGCTTTTTACTGCTCGAGAGGGGGAAACGTACGTATTCACATTTCAAATTGGAGACGAAAAGCAGGCGTCTCATGTAGACGGCCTGTGAGGCGACTCGAAGTGGGCGCGACAACTAAGCGTCCCCAAAAAAAACGAACAAGATCCGTCTGTTTCCTTGTCATTCGAACTTTTCAGCTGCACTCGCTCCAGTCTGAATAGAAGTATACCTCTGACCCTTCTCGTGTTTCTCAATAAAACAATAAATAACATGAAGGAATGGAAAAACGCCATTTTGGATTTATATCCAGTCGAGCTTAGCTAGTGGTTCTTCAGTCGTGAGCTAGCGAGCGTCCAAGAAAGACGCATAATTTCTAGCATTGGTTCACAAGGCTTTTTTCTTTATGGAAATGTGCTAGATATTATGCTACTTTCTTTTACGCTTTTTGTTCTAACAGCTTGTCATTGGGCGAAGTAATTTGCCTGATGAAAAGTTGCTTGAACAATTCCTAGTTAACGGCTCTTTAATCTTCTTTCATCTTCTTCTCATTCATCTTCTTTCTTTCTTCTGGTCCTGAAGCACGTTAAATCTTGTAGCCTCAACAAGGCTTAATTAAGTTAGTTAGGTCTAGTTAAAGCTAGTTAAGAAGTTAAGACTAAGCTAATTAAGATTATTCATAATACTGAAACATTTTCAACTTTCGGTGACCACTTTTGTTTCGAGATGACGCTTTGCTCCCATTGCGCTAAAAAGTTGTTGTAAGGGTTGATAAGGTTTTTCAAAATAATGTGTTAAACATTTAGTACCAATCAAGGACACACTTCCACAGAAATAATTTTTATTTTCGAAAGTATTTTCCATGTTTCATTATTTTCAGGCTGGGGCTGATGTTTTGTCCACCCGTCAGCCCTGCTGAATTGGCCCTTCCTCAGCTTCCATACTTCAATAGATGCGTGATTCAGACAAAATCGCGAAAAGTCTAAGAAATGGAAAACGGCTCCCAAATGCTTTGTACAGAGTCGAGAAACGGCCTTGTTCACGGACATCATATGGGAGGCTGCTAGTTCCTGACATTCCAGCATAAGCTGATGGAGATGGTTAGATTCTAACTCTGAATTAGAAGAGGGAATGCTAAGGACGTTGGACCAAAACGTGTTTCAGCTGGGACTGCTCACCAGTAGGCCCAATGTTGAACCTTGAACGATAGTTGGTGACCATTTGTAAGTGAATCCATTAGGAAGTCGTAAGTTTTTTTCATTTATGTTAATAAGTCGTTTTTATTTCGTATGAGTTCAGTCAAAGTGAGATCGCCGCTGGTCGGCCTGATCCGGGTTTGTGTGAGGTGGATGAAAAATCTGGCAATATTAAACTCTTGAAATAATTCTTTGTGTTCGATTATTCGTTGTTTTGTAACAAATGCCACACGAAATAAAACAAATGTAATAAATGATTATTTAACCAGAATACTGCGAGATACGATCACTTTCAAAGATCTTAAAGTCCTTTGTGGCGAGTAAGCTTCTGTTCACTTTTCAATCTAAAGACAGCTGCAATATTTTCTAGCAAATTTAAATGTCTTTACAGGTTGGCATTTCAATTAATTAATCTTGGCATTTCAATAAAAAATAAAATTAATGGCAATTCAAATAAAAATGACAGAAAAAGTGCTCGACAACATTAAATGTTATCGGTTGTTATAGCACAGCTACGTTGCAGTTTTGATTCGATACTAACGAGTCGAGTCATTTTATGAGATTTTTTCTTGGTTTATTTTTAGTATAAAGAATGATGACAGTGGCCTAAACTCTTAAAATAATTTCATGAATTACGAAGTCTTTTCAACTGCTCTAGCAAAAATATCTCTCTCGTGTCTAGCAAAAATAAAGAGAGAAAATGGAGGCAGATCGTTGTACAATGAATTGTATTGTACATAAATTCATTGTGACAAACAAAAATCGTGTAGCGCTAAAAAAAGGAGGGGAGTTTTGATTCTCTCTCGGCCTCATCTCCTCTCTCTCGGCGAAGGAGCTGCCCCCGAAGCGCCATGCTTGGAAGCCGCCGCTGGAGTAGCTTCCTTGATCTCCTTGATGCGTAAGGACTTGGATCCATGAATCCGACAAGGTGACTTGTCCAAGTCCCAAACGATTAAACATTTTTCTGAAAAATAAAACATCATAAATATTGTAATTTTTAAAAACTGCATTTATTTTACCGTTTTTATCCGTATAGTTCCTCTTGAAGTTCTTTGCTGCGTTTCGACCGAGCCCGATCTTCTAGATTGGCTTCCTTCTTTATTCGCTTCTCTCATTCCCTGAAGGAAATTAGTGATTTTGGTTAATTTAAAAACGAGATAAAATTAATTTTAAATTGAAAACCCACAACTTAGTCGGTTTACCCGATCTGGCGGATCGTGAAGAAATCTGCGTATTGTGCGCCTGATAGACAAAAAGGGAGGGAAAAGGCTGAGGGATAGCTGGCAGACCTCCTTATTTAGCACCCGTTTCCGTACACGAAGACGAGGTGGACCTAAACGACTGCGACACAGTGACGACTGATGGCAGTGGGGGAATATCAGGAAAGAACGGTTGCGACTCTGATGCTGAGGGGAAAGGCGGCATGGTAATTGGTAGATCGGGGTGCCCAATGCGATCACCAATAGGCGAAATAAGGAAAATAATAATGTGAATGTATTTGTGTGTAGCGTAAAGACCATCCAGAAATTTTAACTTGCATTCACCAGCCGCGAAATTCTAAACACCTTCACATCTATCCATTTCCTTTCTTGACATCATACTCGATGATTATCGGTTTTGGAACTTCTTAATTTAGTCAACAGTATTTTGAGTGTTGACAAAATCTCATTCGTTGCTGATCTCCGTTCATGAGGACGTAACGTGATCTGGTTTCTTTTCCACCGAAACATCCATACCGATAGATCAGTAAGTGTAGACTAGCTGTTCACACACTGTCATGTTACCATGTTAAATATTTTTTTGGATTTTGTGAAAATCAGTCCCTTCATTTTAAAATTCCTGATATTAAATTTTAAAAAAATTCGAATCCAGTAAATAAAATTTCCAGTTTTTTAATCATTAAAAAACGTCGGATCAATGGTAACGAATTATGAATGCCAGCCCGATATTTTCAATCCGTTTTCCATTTTTATTTTTCCAACTTTTTGCACTACATATTTTCTCTATTGAGTATTGACAAAACATAACCATATACTTGCGTTTATTTTAAAATAATAAAGATAGAAAGAAGCTAAACGGAATACATGCGGTAGTAAAATATATATGTATAGCCCTAATTCAGTTTTAATTTTTGGTCATATCTACAGCTATATATTCGTGACGGAATTTCTTACTGATTTGAATTAACGTTGACATTGTTATGAAAACAGTTCTTTTGTAATGCGCTCATGAATAAGGAACAATATTGGTATTAGCAATAGGAGAAACTATGCGCAGTGTAGGTAACTATATTTAAGTAAACAGCCATGGATCATTTATAGTAATTTCCCTTGTTTCAAAATGGAACAGAGAGGCAGTTTCTAAAGATTAGGACTGCATCTCATCAACCACACATTCAATCGGAAAGAAATTGGATCACGGCCTTTAGAGATTATGTAAAACTCAGAAACGTGCCGACCATCAATAATAGGCTCCAACAAGTGTCTCTATAACCACTTTAAAAGACACCACTCTGGAGGAATCGTAACCCTCCTTTTAAGAAGTACTCAGAATTATGGTTCACCAACCGTTTCCATTATGATTTTCATCAATCTATATTTAATAGTCTTTCGTTGTTGAGCATTGTGCTTGTAACTGGCCAATACATAATCTTGATGGTTTTGCAATATTCCAATATCTTTTATTCAACCCATTCGAGCAGTAGCAGAATGACAATATCCAAGTAAACCTACAAAAAGAGAAGAATGAGATCAAACTATCCAAATTGTGATACTGTTAAAAGATTAAATTACCACACCAAGATTCCGTTGGTAGCAATGATGAAATAGGAGCTGTAACCGAAACCGAAATGATCGAATAAAATCCCGGCTATCGAAGGACCGACAAAAGCTCCTAAGGCGTAGATGGATGTCCATAATCCGCTAACTAATCCATAAGTTGATAAATTGTTTGGAAACCCGTGAAAACTGTTTTATAAAAGAATGTAGAAAAAAGGTTTATAAGGAAATCTATCGAACCAAAATACATCGTTTCTTGGAGAGCAGAAGTGAATCCAGAAACGAGTAAAGCTCCGATGCCACAACCCATCGTCACCAAACCGATTACGACTAACGTTAAAGATCTGTTCATGGATTTAATCCATTATTATTACGATACAATTATTATTCTATAGATAAAAAAAGTATGAACGCACGTTTTCAAATGTAGGAACGGTATAGGACCAATGAAAAGGAATCCTAAAATGACAAGAATCCCTCCCATCAGAGTTGCCATTCTTGGAATGATGATTCGATCACACAGGTAGCCCCATATCGGAGCTGTTAGGGCAAATACGCCTCCTTCCATGACGAACATAAAGCCCGTTAAAACCGGCGTCAACCCGAACTGCTTAATCAAATTACGTGTAATTATCATTGTTACTACACTAGAAATATGTATATTTTTAAGACACGCTACCTGTCCTGAGATGAGGTTCCAGGGTGGCGGAGAGAAATTCGATCGTTACAGAAGCAGCGAAGACGGAGTAGGAAGCCAATAAAACGGCGGGTATCCGAAGGATTCGAAATAATCCATCTATAAAATATGATAAAGATATATTTTAAAGCTCGGGAAAAAAGAGAGAATGTGATGATTTATTAACTTCCTTGTTTGACTCCTTCATAATAAACAACTAGGTAACAAGCGGTAAGTTAAAAGAGAAGCAGCGATGCGAGTGGCTCCAAAAAACAGCGAACGGCAATATATATCCGCCCACTTGATAGAGATATCCGCCGAGTGTAGGGCCCACAATCAGTCCAATCCCGAAAAAAAATTCCAAACTAGCCTGTACAATCATTAGAAAAGGCAAAGCTATGTAATCGATATCAATAAGGTAATAACAATAAAATAATAACAATTTACAAAAGTGGCTGCAACCTGATTCTGGAAATTCCATAGCTATGATCTGTAATGGTAGTATAAGAAGTAAACTTTTATTTAAATTGATTGTATTATTATATTCTCGAGTACAGCAAACGCAGCGGTGAGAAAGGCGGCATTACCCAACGCCTCTATTATCCGGATGATAAAAGACATGCACACAAACGATCTAGTGTTCACTAAGTTATCCAATACCCTAAAGTAAAATAAATTGATCTCTTTTTTATAGACCATCAATATAAGAGAATAAACGGGTATTACCCGAAAAGAACGGAGCAGTATCCTGTGATGAAGAGGCCGAAGCTAAGCATTAACTTTGGTACTAATACTGGTAACTTGATAAACGATTTCTGGTCATTTTTAAAAGAAAAAAAGAAAACTGAGTTTCTTTATGAAATTACTCACGTGTTTCCCTAATAAAGGACTTGTGAAGAAAATGGTCAGCTCATAGCAACCAAAAACAAAACCTAAATGTACATCGTAAAACAATTAAATCATTCCCTCGACATTCAGTGCGGTATAGTCGAGATACTAAGTGCGTAATAGTGTCTAAGTCCAATTATTGCTACTAATTTACCGTATTGAGATGGAGTTGCTCCTTTACTTTCAGCCTGAGTAGAGTTACGTACGTGGGTTTAAAAAATACAAATAGCATTAAAACCTAACTAAATAATACGACCTAACTAACTCATACCTCAGCGGGAAAGAATGGACCTTGAATGCTTATGCATAAACCAGTGGCGAATTCAGCAAAAGCGATCACAGCTGCCGTAACCCGCTGACGGTTACTTAAATTTGGAATCGATTCCATTTTATTTTCTTTAAGTACAAATTATTCCTTTTAAATATTGCTGCAAAGCGCGAATTCACCTTTTCATGATGAAGCAAGTAGAAACACTGCGACCCGGGGCTTAACTCGCCTGGTGAAGAGGACGCGATATGCGTTCTAAAATGGGATATATTTGCAATGACGGTATGAAGCCAATGAAATTCAGCAAAGAAAAACTTGGATGATGAGAGTTAATGCTCGGACTATTTTGCAAAGAGGGCTGCCGCGGTATATTGATACCTTACAGACTAGATCCATTATATTGAACTTAAAATCATATAGGATTGAAAAGTAAACGAAACGAATTCAAAACAGTTTTTTTTCATTTTGCTAGATGGAATGCCAAACAAGCGTATATATAATTTTTTAGAGGTGAATGACACAAAGAGTCAATATAGTGCTAATAATTCAAAATTAGAAACAAAGAATGCGCCTAGGTCTTTTCTTCCGTGGACGACACCCACTCTGGATGAATGATGAACCCAGTTTTGAGACTGGGAAGGATTGAACAACTGCCCTTGTTATGTAAATCATCACCTTGTCCCTCTTCATCACTCTTTGGCAGCGTGCTGTAGCTGGCTACGTGCTGCTCCTTTGGAACAGTCAAAATCCCTCGCGACAAGCGATTTGAGCAGCAGAAGAATATCAGTACGCAAATCACCTAATTTTTTTCAAAGATATAATCGTTATATTATCCAAAGTAAATACCTAAAGAAAATATTACCAAGACTCCATTCGTTGCAATGATAAAATAGGTGCTGTTACTGAAACCGAAATGATCAAACAGAATTCCAGCCACAGATGGGCCGACGAAGGCTCCAAGAGCGAAAGCCGATGTCCACAATCCACTAACTAGTCCATAAGTTGAGAGATTGTTCGGGAATCCGTGAAAACTATTTAAGAAAGGATATAGTTGAGAATGTTGAACTAACTCTAACTCAATAATCAGTAAGAATGTAAATACGTGGCTTCTTGCAGGGCTGAGATGAATCCCGACACTAGTAGGGCTCCTATTCCAAAGCCCATTGTAACTAAGCCGATCACGACTAGTGATAACGTCCTGTTGATGCGCGTTGATAAAATATTTAAATGATTCAGTTTAACATTATACTAAAGAAATATATACGTTTTCAGAGGAATAAACGGTATCGGTCCGATGAAAAGGAATCCAATCATGACAAGGACTCCTCCAATCAAAGTTGCTACCCTCGGAAGAATGATTCGATCGCACAAGTAGCCCCAGATAGGGGCTGTTAGGGCATAGACACCTCCTTCTATGACAAACATTAGACCCATAACGACTGGTTGTAGTCCAAACTGTTGATTGAAAATATATTTATTATATCATATTTTTTAGTAACATTAAGAGATTCACCTGTCTAAGATGAGGTTCCAGAGTTGCGGAAAGAAATCCAATTGTGACGGAAGCGGCAAATACGCTGTAAGACGCCAGCAAAATTGCCGGTATCCGAAGTATATGAAGTAATCCTTCTACAATAAATGCAAAGTTCACTACATTTTCTAAAAGACTTAAAATTTATATTTATATTTACGGCCTTGCGCAATGTCTTCATATTCACAATCGGGTAGTAAGAGATACGTAAGGAGTGAAGCTCCGATCAGCAAGACACCGAGAACGGCGAACGGCATCATGTACCCACCAACTTGATAGAGAAATCCACCTAATGTTGGTCCTACAATCAGTCCGAGACCGAAAAATGTCTCTAAACAAGCCTGTAATATTTAAGGTAAATAAATATTGTCAATGTTATGTGTCGCCATGCGAAAGGAAACCTACAGAGCGTCAAAGGTGCACTCTTATGACTTCACTTTGTAATGTAGAAGATAAAAAAAAAGAGTATTATTTACGAAAGTAGTAGCGATGGATTCTGGAAATTCGGCAGCTATGACCTATTAATGAGACCAAATAAAGTTTAAAAGTTGTTGATTTTGTTGATATTTTAGTAAATCCTCTCTTACAGCGAATGCGGCAGTGAGAAAAGCAGCATTGCCCAGCGCTTCGACTATCCTAACGGCGAACGACATGCCAATAAATGCCTCAGTGTCCTCTATTTTATCTATTACTCTGTGAAAATTTTAACTATTTATTAGCGATAAATTGATGGAATTTTTAAAATTAATTTAATACCCAAAAAGAATGGAGCAGAAGCCGGTGACAAAGAGGCCGTAGTTGAGCATAAACTTTGGTACCAATACCGGCAACTGGAAAAGTCCATTAAGTTAGACGGTTTAAATTACTTCAGTTTATCACAATATGAAATGAAACTTACATATTTCCCTAATATTGGACTAGTCAAAAAGACGGTCAGTTCATAACAACCAAATACAAAACCTATTCAAGAACCTTATTAGTAGTAAATTACTTTTTACTGATGACACTTTTTTAAAAAGCTTACCATATTGAGATGGAGTTGCGCCTTTACGTTCAGCCTATGGTGCCAGATAAACGATTACATAAGCTAGGGACTTGAAAAATGAATTATTCCTCTATTTACCTCGGCTGGATAAAATGGAGCTTGCAAACTGATGCATACCGCCGTTGCAAAAGTCCGCGAAAAGCGACCACAATAGCCGTAGCCCACTGACGGTTACTTAACCGAGGAAGCGACACCATTTTAGTATTATGTTAGAATTCCTCACGAGTGCATTACATGCTGCTCCACCACTTTTTTTTTACTCGACGCTGCTGACAAAGAGCCTTGATCAACACTGCACCGTGGGCTACTACCGGAGACAACCCAAGGTCCCAAGGTACTGTACCATATGCCTTTGAAACAACCCTCCCTCTAGAGGGGGCGTAATGTTAGGTGATAAGCACGTGATTAGAAGACAATGCACTCCTTCTATGTATGTAGGGAAATGAAGCCAATGAAATCCTGAACAGTGTGATGAAGCAGGAAGCTATAGGGAGCCTCCCAGCAGGTTCCTGTGAACTCGATTTTCCCTTTGAAAACATGTTGAACTTATTTACTGTAGAGGGCGCTGACCCTGTCAGTTTAGTTTTTTCTACTAGTGTAACGTCTGCACAACGTTGCGTAATTAAAGTTTTGAGCCAAATTAATATTGATGCTCTGTAATGTCCACTACAAACATGAGAAATCACAACCGCATTGCAAAATGAAGCGAGGGCATAAAATCAGTTGGTTCAAACAGCCAACGACCGTTAATTATTATTAAATCTTTGAATTCTTATCATTATATAAATGTTCATAAGGAGCTGGGAGAGGTGGGTGTGAAAAATGGATGTCTGGCTTTTGTTTTTCTTTACATAACAAAATATGAAGAGCACAAAGAGGAATGTTTAACAGCGCGAAACACAGTTCCAGGAGAAGGGAGAGAATATATGTATAGTTAATTAAAAAATGACGATTGGTATTTATCCTTTCTTTTTGGTGGGGTGATGTAGACGAATTATGGATCTTCATTTGATTGAAGGGAAACGAAAAGTTTGAACCAAAATCCTTTAATTTGGTTTTCTATCATGTTTTTAGATTTTGTTGTTTTCTTTTTTGTCTGCGTTGAGCGCACAAATCATCTTTGAACATAACAGCAGAGATGACAGATAGATACAAGGACGACCGGGAGATATGCATTCAACACGCAACCAACAGTTGAGAGAAAGAAAAAGAAGATAGAAGAAGAGATGAGGAAGATGAAAAAAAAAAAGATGAAATAGAATTTTTGAATAGAAATAACACAATAACACAGATTAGGAATTTTTTCTTTCATTTTTTGTGTGTCCCTTTGGAAAAAAAATTATGAAAAGAATTAGGACATCCAGTGTCGCACATTTTGAACACTACAATAAAGAAAAACAAACGAACTTTTTTATCTCTTTTTTGTTTTGAGAGAAAGTGTGTTTTTGTGTTTTTGTGTGTGGGTGATGGGGATCGAGGAAGCAACAACTAGCAAATCGCGAAGGAGGGAGGAATGAAAAGGAAAAAAAAAATAATACGACGATGATTCCATTTAGGAGATGATGGGTGTTGTGAACACACTTGAAATCTTCTTCAATGTAGGATATTTTGCTTTTATTCATTGGAAACCTTTTAGATACTGGTAGCATCAATCATCCGTTGGAATCGAGGCTGTGTCGAGAACTCTGCCGGGGGAGGCGCTGTTGTTGGGATTGCTGCTGCTGTAGAGACGACGAAGACGATCCTTGCTGTTTTTCTAAGGATGATGATGGCTGTGACGTTGACGTCGATCCCGACGAACCCGGCTGCGGGGGTGGTAAGCTGACTAGAGAGGCCGTCCCAAAGAGTTTGTACCAGCCGATCACAATGTTTGACAAGTCTAAGTCGTCCAGTAGGATTTGAGCTACGCCCATGAAGACTTTCCGGCCTTCGATCCGGCCGTAATCTCCCCAAACAGTTACCTGACGGATGCAAAACAATATTAAACATGAAAATATGTTATTTAAAAATAGAGAAACCAAATATATATACCTGTAGAACGCATCCTGTGTATTGGACACTGAAGGAGAGCTGTTGTTGATAGAGCGGGTCGAGCGTCCTTCGAGCCGTGGCCGTTTTGGCTTTGGCCAGGCAGCGTTTACCACTGACAAGGTACACTTTGACATAAGGGGCTTAAATCGGAATAATAATAATGAATTATTAATATGGTTTATAAAACTTTTACAAAAGTTTTTACCTGGCAAAAGTTTGGACCCGGTTCTTGCTTGGAGCCCACGAGCTCTTATGACTTCAACCTCGAGCCGGCCTTTGCGATCACATAATGCTAGTTGGACGTCACCAAGGGCTGGAGCGGCGAGCACTTGCCGGCCTACCAGCTGGCCGGGACCTAGACCTTCTATGAAATCGGCCAATCCACCACCGGCTGTATCAGCCGTTAGTCTAGCCAAGCCCACCCATCTAACACGTCGTAATACGAAAAAAAGAAAATTAGTCAACTAAAGCACTTTGTAAAAAAAAAGAAAAATTATGAATAAAAGAAAACAATGGAAAGATGATAGAGGAAAGGGAAGTATTTTTCGTCAAAGTCGATGGACTCAAGGCGCTGTTTCACGTCAATCTGATCAGTTTGCTGGCACAGCAAAAAATCTTTCCGGCATGAGCATCAAAGAAATAGTTGCTGAAGAAAGAAAACATGCACAAAAACGTGCTCTCTTTTTTTTGATATGAGAAGAAAAGTCAAGCAGAATTATAAGCAGCAAACGTGCACTACAATATAGCCTAGCCAAAATCAACTGTTTTAATAGTTGAGTAAATCGGACATTCGTGAATTTATTAAACTTTTTTTTGTTAAATATCTTATTATGCATATTATAGTAAAGAGAGAGGAGAGAGCGAGAGAAAGAGAGAGAGAAAAAAGGAGAGATAGAAAGAGAGAGAGAGAGAGGATTTCTTGTTTTTTGTTTCATGTTCAGTTTCACATCTCTCTTACGAGGAGCTCTCGGAGCTGACGCTATGGAGGCTTCCATCGTTGGAATCCCGCGACGTCTGCCTTACAAGACGTCCAGCGGCCGCTACGGCTCCGCCCGCTTGGTGGTACAGTGGCGGCTGAAGGATCGGCGCGTGTTGCTGTTGTGGATTCGGGTAGTGAGGCATGACTTCCTGGCTCCGCTGGACCCGGCTGCTGCCCGCGCTGCTTCCGCTGCTACTTCGTTTACGCATCATGCCGCTCTCTAGTGTGGGAGTATTGTTTGTTTACATGGTGTTTTTATTTTTTCAATTTTTTTTTTCGCTCACGCTCTCTTTTCTCTCTCTGAATTACTGTGTGTGTGTTTGTGTGGGAGGAAGATAACTTTTTATTATTATTTTTTTCTAAAGCGCTAAATTGGTGAGCAAATCAGATAACGTGAACTAGCTAACTACATTAGCAATGTGTGTTTGTGTGTGTGTATAGAAAAAGGCAGGCCATTGTACCTTGATGGATTGCTTCATTCGTATACACGCCACTATCTACTCGACTAGATTTTTAGTTATTTAGTTTTGGTCCAAAGAAAAAAAAAGGAAAATCAACGTAAAGGAAAAGAACAGTATGACACATATAACTAAGAGCCAAGTCAACGAGTGTGCGGCAAATATACGTAATAATGATAATAATAATGTATATAGAGAGAGCGAGAGAGAGAGATATACGGCCATATAGTAATAATACTGTAAGATGAAACAACACACTGGCGCCATAACGTAGCAGTGCATATATCAAGAAAAATATATAATAAATGTATATGTTTTGCGGAATAATCTTGTCGATGCCTCAAATGTCTCATAAATTCCAAATAAATACAGCCAATATTTAAAAAAGAAATGCAGCTGTGTACGCGGTCATCACGTCAGGAAGTCCGGGAGAAGTCAATATATGAGGCGGTAGGAGGAAGGATTTTGGGGGAAACTCCGCTTAGTTTACCCGTCTTTATCACGTGAGTCATCCGACTCGACGGATGGTGGTGCTGAGGCCGCTTTGAGCCGAGATCCACTGGTCGAAGCGGGTGAGGCCTTTCTCGAATTGCTCTTCGAGCTGCTCCCACCACCGCCTCCGCTCTTGTGGCTCCCTCCACCGCTGCTGTTGCTGGACGCTACGCTCGTTGATAGATTGGCTCTTCCGGATCCGCTTTTACCTCCGATTAAATCACGGTCGCTCCTATCACTTCTCTCACCTCCTCCGCTGCAACCCAGTCCTTCGTTGCTGCTAAGGCTGCTGCTCTGCCTCACCAGGTGTCGCAACGTGTTGGGCATCACCTCTTCCGAACGGTGGACACTGAAGGCGCTCTTGTCCTTCTTGCCGAAACCCATTTTTCGCTTCCGACCTGATGACCGTATTTTTTTGTTTTGTTTTGTTTTATATTTATATAATTGCCCCTATTATTTCCGCACTGGTTCGGTCACTTATGAAACTATTATATGATTATATATGTTCTACTTTGTTGTTTGCTTTTTAAGTACTGTACTACCATCGTATGAAATGTGTGCGGATTGAATTAGCGTGCACCACTGACCTGTAGCAGAGAGCTGGGACGTTGAATTGCTCTTCTTGGACAAACCACTTTTTTCCGATTTGGTATAGTGTTGCGATCCACCGTGCGGAAGACCGGAAGAAGAAGAGGCGGATGAGGATGGACCACCACCTCCCCGTCTCCAAGAAGACGAGGAGTGATCCTGGAGCTGGTTATCCAGCAAACTACTGCTCAACGCTGTGTCACTCAGGCTTCCATCTGTCGTTAACATGGAATACAAATATGTTATAGACTTCTTTTTTTTCTATCTCAAATAAAATCCAAGATGAGGAAAGAATCTCTTGATCCTTCGGGATTTTTTTGAGCCAGAGACGGCTGCCAAAAATATCTCTTTTCATATTGGTGCAGACAAAAGAGACAAGAGAAATCGATGACATCGTTACGACGACGCCAGTCTATATCGACCAAGAGTATAAAAATCTACATTCAAATGCGTAATCACGTCCCGCTACTCCGCTCTCAAGAGACGAGCATCAGGATCAATGACAGAAGAAGAAAAGAAATAAAAAGGATCAGAGCTCAAGGAAGTTGTAAAAATGTTAGCAACCCTGTATACACTATATATGGATTATATAGGAAGAGAGAAAGAGAAATACGTACCGTTCTTTTCCGTGACCGGAACGTCACTTTGGGATAGGGAGCGGCCTAATTGGTTCCGTCGGAAGCTGCCTCCGCTGCGACTCCCATCGCTACTGGCTGCTCCAACTTCCTGGCCTCGATCCCTCAACTCACCCGTCAGCAGCTCTTCTCTCCGATCCCTTTTTTTGTTGTTGCATGTCCAAGTAAAGAAGACAAAAACAAATTGATAAATATATATAGAGAAAAAGGAACAATAAGGAATAGCTCCCGCAGCGCTATTTTCCCCATAAGATGAGACGGACAGAGAGATATAGAGGGGGGAAAAGACACATATAACATTGTTAATCGGCGTCATGATCCATCAATTGGGGCGTATATATATGGTACTGTTCTATTATTGATTTATACAGTATCTATTGTGAAGATGAGAGAGAGAGAGAGGAGAAAAAAAAAAAGGAAAAGAGATGGATTTCCTTACCCGGCCCGCTTCATGTAGGACGCCGAGGGTCGTTCGGACTGGGTGGATAAGGCACTGGTGCCACTCACGAAGCTGACCAAGCTCTCGACATCATCACTGTCTCCGCCTCCGCCTCCACCGCTTCCACCCCCGCCGCCTGCCGCTACCCTCTCTCGATCCGGAGAGAGGCTTTTGCTGATGACATCCTCTGCTCCTCCGCTACTCGAGAGGGATCGAGCTCCTGTCCGACTCATGACTGATCCTCCTCCTCCGCTCTTGGAGTAGTGCTGGCCCCTCGTTGAGCTCTGACGCTGAGGTGGTAGGTCATTATCACTGTGACCGCTGTACATCCGCCAGGATCGAACTCCTCCGCCACTTCCCCCACTCGAATAGTTGCCGATCGGATTCTGATTCATTCGCATTTTGAGCATTCGCGCCCTCTCCTCCACATCCTAAAAAAAAAAAAAAATGAAAGTTATGAAGAGTTGCGACTAATAAATAAGATTGAAATTATACCTGTCTGACACGAGCGAAGGAGGTCTGCTGGAGTGCGGAAGGGATTTGAGGCAGGTGGCGTCGCTTTGGTGATCCAGTTGGTGTGGCCGTTGCGGATCGAGACGTCATTCTTGGTGCTGACCCCAATCCAGTACTACCGACGCCGTACAAACTTCCACCGGATGGCAATCGATCTTCTGAAGGAGAAAGGCTTCGTCGACCCGGTTCGGAAACCCGTCTAGGACTCTTATCTCTATCGTGGAACATGCTGCTTTCAAAAATTTAATAATTACTTTAAGAATAAATTGGATATATTTATAAAAATAGAAGCGAACCTAGGACCAAGTCCTCCAGGATTGCGATCAAATCGTTCTCGATCGGAAATTTCGGCAGGGGCGGCAGAGTGGGATCTGGGTCGGGATCGATCCAATATGGGTCCACGTGATGACGATCCAGAAAGGTATTTCTCGTCAGAGGCAACAATGGTACCGGACCTCGTTCGGGTCCGTCGCTGATCCGCGTAGTCACTATCCAATGGAGGACTGTGAAAGTGTCTTATTACGATTGAAGCCCTTTAAAAAAATAATCAATATAAAAATACCTTGAACTGCTTCCCATGCTGCTAACCGAGGCTCCGTCACTCCGCACACTGCGCTCCAGCCCGCCTCCGCGTCCATGTCGTGACGGCGGCAAGAGTGGTCCTCCACTGACGATCCCTCCGCTGCTTCCGCCGCCACCACTGCCGACATCCTCTCCATCACCCAAGTCTGAAGGATCTGGCTCCGAGTCAGAGAGTCTGGAAGAGGTCGAAGGGGGCGACAAGTGGTCCACAGAGCCCACGGGTGACGTGGCCGAATCCGACATGTGCATTCCCGCTCGCCTCTGCGTAACATTATCACGTAACAATTCAATATCATCTCTCTCCCTAGAGAAATACGTGGCTACACACATCCAAGAGAACCACCTAATTTGATTTCTATATTCTATATACTATTATTTCCCTTGATGATAAGGGATTTCCCTCTATTTTCTATATATAAAAAAGAAAGGCTTACGAGGATCTGAACGGATTCTTCGTGCGATGTCAGCGTGTACCAGTCTGCTTCACCGTCCAGCGGTGCAGCACCTAGATCAATCACCACCTAAGAGAAAATGACGTTATTTTTGTTTGGGGTCCTTGCTTTAGACTGTTGAATGCAATGACAAATAGATATACGACATATTACTTCTCCAATAAGGCGTCCGGTGTCCAATCGATCACTATCCCAGACGGTGATCTCCAGGAAGCGGGAGCGCAGCTCGGAGCGGCGCAAGTGTGAGTAGAGGAAAGTCTGATTCCAGCGAGGTTCAAGCGTGGACGCTAAGGCCCTCGTCCGACGTTTAGATTTCTCGCTTTAAAACCGAACAAACTTTGTTACAATATTGTCCTAATGATATTAAAAGAATTCATAGATGCTCACCTCTTATCAGGAAGAAGGAAGAGTTTGGCGTATGGATTGCGAAGGGCTCCATTAGGTCGCGGTGGAAGGTCGAACCCGCCAACGATGGTGACCGACAGTTGTTGGGTAGAGGCATCAGTACCACAGTTTAACCTACAATTCCAAGTTCATTTTCAGTAAGGAATAAGAAGAAAATAGAAACCAATCGAAATAAAACTCACCTGAACTTTTCCCCATGAAGGATGAAGCGTATCCGGGGAAGCGGGTGATGTGACAGTGACGGCCGGGCGGCTTCCGCTGATCTTACTCCCACCACTCCTTGTACTACTGCTTCCGACGGCGGATTGAGCCACTCCGGCTCCTGTCATCCCTCCGCCTGTTGAAGAAGAGCCGTAGGAAGAATGGTGATGGTGCTGTCCTCCGGAAGATCCACCCATCGAGTTGGGTCGCCCTACGTCACTGATCGGACGGCTTACGATGATCTCCACCTCGTGATCCGACCGCGATTCACAGATGATGTCGTAAACCTCTTCGAACGTTCGGCCCTGTAGTGGGTACCCATTCCATTCTAGAACCTCATCACCTGTGGCGAAGGTTTAATAGAATTAGTTTACTAATTTTGTTTTCGTCAGACAAAGTTGGATGTATACTTGAAAATTATGGAGCAATATAGCAACTCTTTGAGACACAATCAAATATTGTTGCTTTTAGCATGCTCTTACTATAACTATGTATACGCATAAATCAAGTCAAACTAGATTTTCATACTTTAGTCTCGAGGCAAGTCATTATTGATTAAATCATCTAGCACGTATCAGTAAAGCAAGAATAAAAACGCAAGGAACGAACGACGTATACCGTTACGGTAGCTGAGAAATGGGAAATCACCTCAATAAAACAGAAAACACACATTGTTTTATTCCCTCTCTATAATATTGCGTTTACTACACCTTTGATCACCTATATGATGACGCTATAAACAATACTTTTTTTTAAGGCTGGTCATTTATTTTCAAAATCTACTAGATTTTCGAGTTAATCTGAATCGTATTTATTCATATAAAGACATGCTCGTTTACCAGGTCGCAGGTGTCCGATTGTGTCCGCAACACTCCCTCGCTTCACTTTCTCGACGATGGCAGCAAGTCGGCCGTTTTCAACACGTTTCCCACCGACAACTTTGAGGCCGAGAATGGAAGCGGAAGAAGGATTCGACGAGGTCGTTGAGACACCGGCTGGATTGTTCCCTCCACCACCGGGTGGTTGCTGGCCAGCCGCTGCCGCAATCGCCATGTTTTTGGTCAAAATCATGCGGCCGATCATTTTGGTTCCGTCCGTGTTCGGTTGCCACGTCACCGGATGTTGCTGCTCACAAATGAATATAGTAAATGTTGGTTTTTTTATTTATCTCTTTCATCCCCAATCCCTGTGATGTCGCAAAGCTCTTTTTTTCCGTCTTTTCAAGCATCGATTGGGCGAAGAAACAACAGAGGCGTGTGGGGGCGGAGCAGAGAGACCGTAGCTGATGCTCTTTTCCTCTCGGTCGCCGCCGCTGACTCGAAAGATCGATGAAATAACGCAGAACCAGGTCTCTCTCATGCCCACACAGACACACAGACACAATGTTATTCCTGCGCATCGAAGGAGAAGACGAAAAAAAAGTCAAGGGTAGTAGTAGTAGTCTATTGAATAAAAAGAGGAAGAAAAGGCCAATAACGCCATCTGCTTTATGTATATAGAAAGCGCCCTCCCCTCCCCCCCCCCCAACCTCATCTTCCGTGCGTGCAAGTGTGTGTGCGTGCGAGTGAACGGGTCTGTCATGCTGCCGGGCAAAAAGATGCTCTAGCTGACTCAAACTGCCCTGCGTTTAAAACAAAAGAATAGAAGAGCACTTTTCCTCCATTCTTCAATTTATATACAAGATTTACTTGGCCCCTGTCGTGCCAATGAATTACTGGGGTAGGAGAGAATAATGACATTGCGCAGCACCGCACCACCCAATTCTATTCGTATTTATTTTCCGGGATGTGGAGCGCATGCAAAACAAGCCCGGCAGGGGGAGTAGAGAAGATGGGACTCATTCCACCGTGCCCAGCGAAAAAATAAAGAAGCCAAAAAGCGAGAGACATCAATGGGGATAGGATGGGTGAAGTACGTATATATCACGAAGAAAATAGACACACACGGAGGGGGTTGCATATACAGAAGAAAAAAAAAAATAACACGCAAACATATCCAGCGACGAAGCATTACATGGAGCGAGCGAGCAAGTCGACTGGCAGGCCAAAGACCATCAATCAAGAGCATTCGCGTTCGCCTCTTTTTTTCTTGTTGTTGTTTCCCTGACTTTCGTATCTCTTCTTTTCTAGATCAAATCCCTCCGCTATAAGATACATATCGATGTCTAAGAAAAAAAAAGAGAGAGATCCTGCATAGAGGTAAGCTTTCCAGTTTTTTTTTGCCCTCTTCTCCGCGATCCAGCGCCAAAATCTATAACTCACCATCCTAATGTTTATTGGCATCCGTTCCACTCAAAACTTGCACTTTTCCTCCTATCCTCAGCAGGAATGAGGATCATCTCATAACTCAAAACGCTTTTTTTCCCCTCTTTCCCCTCTTTAAGAAAAATGATTGAAATAAGGTCATGGCAGAGACTCATATCATTTTTTTCCCCCGATGAATTATTCACAAGTCAGAGGTTAAAAGTGACTCGGCGGGATCGCCAAACTGCTCTACGAATCATTTGATCAAAAAAGAGTTTTGAGCGGATTTTCGGATGATGAACGAAAGGATGGTTGAGTTTCAACTATGCCTAAGCACAAAAAAGTCACAAAAACAGCAGTCTAACACGGGAGGAACTTTGTAGACAATTTCACGGTTGGCGACGAACCACCCCAGAAAATAAATCTGCATAGATTGGCATCTTTCCCATTGTTATATGTATATATATTTTTTCTCTCTCTGCGTTGGCTTTTCCTTCCCTTTTTTTGTGTGTGTTTGTGTGCTGAGATGATGATGGACCTCTCTTTTACTTTTGGTCGATACCTTGGATTTATGGAGGTCATAAGGGTGCTGGTGATGACCGAGACTGCTGCCGAGCTCTCCTTCACCGGACGTGAGTGTCTCAACGCCTGAATCCCGGGCAGTCGACTCTTTGGATTCCTGCCGCCCGCCGGTTAAGAGCCAGTCCCAGCCTGCGTTACTGCTATCCTTGGAGCTGGTCATCCAGTCGTCATCCGCGTCATCGTCCGCGTCGAAGCGCACCGTTTTCTTGAGGGAACGCGCCATCTGATGGACGGAAGGGCAGTCGACTCCACTGCTACTGTGACTCCGATTGATCCCATAGTGATGGACACCTAGGTGTTGGGAAGCGGCGATTGAGGCCGGTGAATGATGCTGGAGTGAAGCGCTTCGGATGACTCCATCTGCGAACGGGGCTTCAGGTAACCGCCGCTCCTGCGCTCCCCTTTGCTGGTAGAAGCTTCTCCGTTCCGGTGCCGATGATGCTCCTCCAATGTAGTTCTTGATTTGGTCCCTTATGATTCCGATACCGAGCGATGGAACCGATCCAGTCGGCCACCTCGCTTGCATGGGCGCTTCTAATGTACCACGTAAGGCCTACGGAAATCCCCATTCATTTTTTTTGTTTATTAAAAGAAAAAGAAGAAAAACAATTCGGTTTTTGGTTGGCAATTCAATCAGCTGGTTCTATCATCATCTCCCTGTCTATCTTATTTAAGTATGTATATACCCTTACCCATGATCCTGATCCTGATTGAGGTGTTTACGTTCGAGCTCACAAATATATGACCTTTATATATAAATAGGCAGTCAGCCAAAAAAAGGGAGATTCGATGAGAAAAAAAAAATAGCCCAGCCAGATATCCGAAGTAGGAGGAAAAATAAAACACTCAGACCGATAAGAAAAAGGATGATGAAAGTGGAGTAAAAAGAAACACACACGCACATCCAGCAAGTCCAAGAGAGAAAAAAAATGAAATATAAAAGGATAATCTATATGTATATACTTCTTTAATAAAAATATATACAATAGATTGGATAGGTGTGATTTGAAAAATTGATTTTTTTTTTGTTTTAGTGATTGGCTTTTTGGAATTTAGAATGAGGGAGTGCTGAAAAGTGAGAAAAAGAAGCTGAGGGATGATGTTTATATATAAATATGTATATAAATAAAACGACAAAGAAAAAGAAGAAAAAATATTGATTGTTTGTTTTCAAGTTTTTGCTCACCGCTTGTTTGGGTCTGCCACCGTGATGGCGGCCGCCAGCCTTGGCCGGCCAGGAACGATCGTTGACAGTATCCAATTCACCTAGTGCACAGCAGGGAGACTCGTTTACAATCCACTTTAATGTATGTTTACTCATGTAAAACCAGCAACAGACTTGGCTAACTCAATTGTTGAAGCACATATTCGACAAAATGTACGGTTAAAACAACCTTTTAGATGAACCGTAGAGATCAAGGACGGGGAAATTGATTTACGGGACAAGGAAGGGGCAGTAGCTCTTTGATGGAATAACTAGACTATAGTCTCGACTAGGATTTACGAGACCAAGGTACCCCTATAGTAAATGGATCTAGGATATAGATACTCCTCAGTGAATTTGGGTGATAGTATGACATATAAATAATATAGATAGTTCCCCACTGCATAGAATATTTGAAACTAGAGAACCAGGTTATACCCTTTCTGTGTAAAAAAAAGTAAAAGAAAAATATAGCGATTGCGAGGTAGTACTTTATCAATCACTAACGAGTTCCCTTTGGTAAATAATGGAAGCTTTTTTTTTAAAGCAGACAGTTTACAGTGCATATATCTTTCAGCTTGGAAAAAAGAATACAAAGAGAAAAAGAACTTACCCTTTTCGCTGACAGATTCACTTTCAACCTCGACATCTTCACAGCTGGTGCACTCGGAGGTGGAACGGAGCTCCTCCTCGGAAGACGATTGGTGGTGCCGGTGATGAGGATGATGATGGTGATGATGGTGATGCTGTGGATGATGATGAGGATGCCGACTGCTCTGCTGCTGTCGCTGGTGGTGATGCTGCTGCTGATGCTGCTGCTGATGAGGTGGGTGATGAACGACAGGTAGCGTCCGCTCCGTCGGCGGATGCTGATGATGGACGGGTACTCCGCCCTCACTAGCTCGTCCGACACTTCCACGGGACGGACCACCACCACTTATATAGTTCACATCCTGATAGTATTCTTGATCATAACTACTACTCCGCACTTTTAGTCCGGAGGAAGAGCGTAGTCCGGAGGACGGCCCAGGGGGCCCGATCGGCGGTTGCGGCAACTGGGCCGGCGGTTGACTGCTCCCGGTCGAATCGAAATCCCGATAGTCGGACCAAGAACTGCTAACTGCCCGACGTCCAGACTGCTGATGCTGGGCAGAACTGCTGCCCATGCCTCCTCCTCCACCTCGTCCACCGCCGCCGCCTCCACCGTAATCCGCCGCTAACCCTTTTTACGGACGCACAAACACACAAGACGCACGTTAGAATAACAACAGGAGATGGGCCGTGTAAGCTTCCGACATTCTCTCCGCTCTCTTTCGGTGTGTGTCGCTATACGTTACGTGCACTGAGCCGGGTCGGGCCGGCAGCGCAGCAAATAAAGAGGTGGGGGAGGAAACAAGAAAAGCTCTCTCTCTCTCTCTCTCCTCGCGGGACGGCCGAAAGAGAGAGAGAGAGAAATGGCTGACGCTGCCTAGTAACGCGACGCGCACATACACACTACACACACACACTGACGACGACGACGACGAAGAGGACGACGAGGCCAACAGAAAGCGCGCACACACACACTCTCTGATCGATACTTTCAATCAATATCTTTCCCGTTCTATGTGTCGTCGGAGCGGTTCGGTTTTCAAGGCTTCCCGCCCCGCCGTGTGTATTACTTCCCCGCAGCAATGTCAAACACTCTTTTTTTTTCTTTTTCTTTCCCTCTCTATCTCTCTACTCTAATAAAAATAAAGAAAACGAGGAAGCAGCTAGACTCCAGCAGCAGCAGGACAGTACCGAAGCTGATTTTGCCGGGTTCTTTTTTTTCTGCAGCTTTGCGTTGCCGCGTTGTTTGGGAGAGGAGGAGTGTATTACACACACACGCAGGATCAATATGTGTAAGCAGTTTCAGCTCTACGCCGCACCCTGCGCTGCTTGTGTGCTCTCCGTGAAACACTCGGTTAACGCTACCGTCGTAAACATTCGATGTCAAAGAAGAATTTATCGGAGACAAAATGTTTTGTTTAAGAGATCGCATTATCAACTGTATGGCACCGATTGGAACTTTGGATTGAACAAGGAGAGAAATCTACTGGTGAAAAAGCCATCGTTGCGTTCGGATTAGCACTAATCTCATCTGAGGGATTTACCGTGGCAAAAAGTACTTGCTCGGTTCCTGGGTTTGAAGGGTGGTGTTTCTTTCTCTCTCTCTTTCCGCCCCGACTATATGGCTTCTTCTTCTTCCTCCTCTTCCTCAAAGAAATGGATGCGCTAAAAGGGCGGATCCTATAGAGTGTTAACAAAAACATTGAAGGCCTCCTCGTCTGGTCTTGACATTTCCTCGAAATCTGTGAGAGCCCTCTCGAGCTCTACTCAACGGGAGAAGGCTTGGAGAGACCCATCAGTCGTAGAATAATTGATTTTGTGCTCCTCTCCTGCTGGAGCAGCGACTAGAGTTTACCTCGTTTATAAGACACTTTGATAATGACAGATGTTTATTTTTTGAAAATCAATAATTCCCACGGTCTCTCTCTCTCTCTTTTGTTTATAAAACTAATGCGATGGGTTCGAGGACTTTCAAATTAGCATTATATATTACATTCTTTTAAAATAGATGTACATGAATAAGTTTTAAAATACCTCTAGCGGACGGATTGTCCAACTCTGAAGTCATCTGGAGAGGTGTTTGTCTCCAAGAACTGGTCCCATGACTCTGGAGGCTGCCGGAGCGTTGGAGCGGAGGATGCTGATAGGTCACTGGTCCGCCTATCTGGTGATGGTGCCCGGCGGTATATCCAACACCACTAAAAGAACCCGACACTGACGATGTAGAAGGGATCCTGTGGTGACCCAGTTGGTGTTGGCTAACGCTGTCTCTCGTCTCGTAACTGACGGCTCGTTCTAGCCGAGGTCTTTTGTCGTTCAACATCAACAAACCACTGACCACTCCGGACGATTGTTGCTGCTGCTGCGACTGCTGCTGCTGCTGCATCGGTCCGGCGGCGTTGGGCAGTATCCATTGACCCGTTTTAACCACTAACTCCTGTTTCTTCCGGCACAAGATGCACACCCATATCACCTGCACGGCACATCAGCGACATTTCCCATGGTTACACAATGTCTCTCACTTTCTTGTGTGCATTCACCAACACCAACATCGTCGAGAGAGAGATAGAGAGTAGAGAGAGCGAAATAGAGAGAAAAAAGAAAAGAAAAAAGAGGAAGCAGACGATGAAACAATCACATGCAAAAAAGCAAAAAACCCTTTCCAAAACTCAAGTGCTGGGGAAAGGGCAAGTCAGTACTAGTATGATGTGATATCGTGCGGCGGAATAACACACGCCATGTCATCGGTTTTCTCGCAAGACACTCCAAAAAGTGAAAACTTTCAATTCAAAGTTGGTTTTTATGTTACGTTCACGTTATATGCCGGCTAGAAAGAGTTGCCATTTTTTATAAAACACACATCACGCACACCAAAAGAAGGTTAAGTGATGAACATAGTCCTTTTTTTTGCCTGCTTTGTCTCCTCTTATAATAAAACATCAACAAAGTGATACTTCTTATTTTCACTTTGTATCTATAAAGATTTAGCCGCACTCTGTACAAATAATTTATCAAATAAAAAAGTTACAAATATATGCGAGCGTTTACGAACGAATTAAGAGCAAACTTTAAATAGGAAAGTTTTGCGAGGAAAAAAACTATTATTTCAACCGAATTGATCCGTAAAAGTTTTAAAACTAATTTGAAGGGGGTGTCAATGTAACACTATGATGGGTAAAAACCTGAAAAGAGTTTTTGTCTTACTTTACAACCATTGGATTGCTCTTTTCATTTTGTTTAAAACTTTAAGAATTTTAATTATGGATTTTTCCTAGTAAATATCGTACAAAACTTTCAAAAGAAAGTATTCAATTATTGATTTTGATCTAATATAGAGCAGAAAAGAACGAAACAAGATAACCAAACGGGCAGGCCCAACTCGCGGCTACCCCTTTTATCAGAGATGTGTATTGTGGCACTTAGGACGCTCTCTAGCGACAAGTTCCTTATCCTTTAGCGCAAAGTGAGTTTCATTAATTGGTTACCCCTAATTTGCTACTACTGGAAAACAATTATCTCGTAAAAGTTAATATGGTTAAAGATTTTTTCAAGCGTAATTTTAAAGACAGATATTTGAGCCTATAATTGAAAAAGTCCTTGAAGAGATTTTACTTTTGTCGATAGAATATCATCAAATGTTAATCTATAGTGATGGATGTTAAACTTCCGGATTATTAAAACTGATTCAGAAGGAAAATCCGTTGTTAAAGGAATATCGATCCTAGTCACACAGCACAAGCCTGAAAGTTCAATTCACTATATTATGCGCTGAGGAAAATTGATCCTTGGCTTTTAACCAACTTTCCGAGAGAGGTAGCCTATTATACGAATACAAAGTGCTCAATAACTACTTGGAAGTAAATAACCGGATTTTAAATGGAAATCTCCAGAGTAGGGAACGCAAATGCGATTCGCGAATAATTTCATCCCTAAAACTAAATATGCTTCTTAAAAAATTATTATAATTGAGGAAAATTGCATTGAGGACTAGGTTCACCACTACCCGTAAAAAGAAACAATAAAGATAAAAGAGGAATGGAAGGAAGAAAACTGGAAGCACACGTAATAAAATGTAAACTAGAGACTCTTTTTTTCTCTCTTTTAGTCCATTACAAGCCTTACCTTAGCAGATCGGAGAGCGACTTTACCGCCGCATCGAGCGCAACAGCGAACGTTACAGTAGTGACAAGCGTGACCGAGACCGTCTGCAAACTTGGTCTTGAGACAGAGCTGGCAAGTGGCGTCGAGCTCAGCTCCGGCTTTCCGTTGCTGCTCACTCCGCTGCCGAATGGCCGTCTCCAGTAACTGCACTTCGTCCGCTTGGCGTCTAATCAAAGAGACGATAGCGAGGAAAACGTGAGAAAGACTTGATGCAGTTTATATACACACAGTTTCCAACTGGCAAGGGGAATGTTTGCACTAAGCTCCATTTGGTATAACCAACTGGACCTCTCAAAAGGTTAGTACCCGCAGAAAGGTCAAAGTGAGTGTGAGAATAAAAAGGAATAAAGAAGGACAAGTTCCTAGATCGTTTCCATTATTTTTTTTTCTTGTTGTTAGTCCAACCGCTAGATGGGTTTTCACTACATTCAATCCTTCGGACCTTCTGCGCCCTCCCAAATTGCATCTACTATATACCAGGAAGCCAACAACAACTCGATGATCCCGATGGAATATGTAACTAGACTCGGTCTTTTAAAAGGAATCCAGATGGAAAACGTTTTTTCCCCCTTTTCTTTTTAGGTTTTTTTGTTCAGTTGAAAGAAGATAACAGGATACATATAACCCATGAAGTATGTGGAACAACGGGAGGTAGCACGGAGGCGGAGGAGGAGTCCCGGGGCCTTGTGTGTGTTTGCAACGGACATGGGGGTTCCTTATTGATCCACCGTCGGGGGTACCGTGCTGTCTACTGTCTGCTCTGCTGGTACACGCTATACGTACACGTCTGTTCCAATCTAAAGGGAAAAATGAGGACAATTTGCGCTCCAATGATGCAGAAATGCTGGCACTCGAGGGCTGCCAGCTGTTTCGTCCCTGGATTTCGAATCCGGGACGATTAAGCGCATATATGGAAGAGGTTGGCCTGCTGCTGCTACTGCTGCTGTCTAGTATGCAATATAACGCAGGGGGGAACCCTTATTGGCACATATAATAATAAGATGATGGTAATAACTATACTAAAATAAAAATAAAAAGCTAAGCAGCTGGACGCTGAACTCTGATCGAATCGGTGAGAGCTGTTAGGACTGCAGCTGCGGTAGTCGGTAGAGGGTCTTGACCATGGTAAGCCCTCTCATTGTTTACCTGACGATCTCAGTTTCTTGTTGCTCCTCGAGGCGTTGTCGCATAAGAACAGACTCAATAATCCTGCGCTCTTCTTCCGTCAGGTGAGACAGATCTGGCATAGGCGACTGTGGTGCGTTGCTGCTACTGCTACCACCGGAGTGCACCACAGTAGGAGCGGTAGCAGGTGATGATTGCTGGACTGCATTCAACGCGCTGCTGCCTGCAGCACCCAAGGCAGCCATGAAAGCAGCTGGCCCCGTTTGCTGGCCCCAAGTCGTCCTCGTCGCCTCTGCCGTACTCGTCGTTGAGGTTGAGCAGGCTGAGCAGCAGGCGAGGTCCTTGCTGTTGATTAGTACTGGATGAGGAGCGGGAGCCGGACGAGTAGGACGAGTGCTGGTGCCGCTGCATCACAGCACATCAGGCCGGCTGCCCAGCTCCTCTTGAAAACCAATAGACACACCGTCCTCCTGCAGGCGGATGGTATTAGACGACGTGAACGACGTGGACGAGAACGAGAGTGATTCCCCCTTCTTGATCTTGGCACTGGTTGATGGTGATGATGATGAACAATAAGAAGAAGAGCACCAGCAGGTCATGACTTCTCTCACTCACTCTCACTTGATCCGATGGCTGCTTTTGTGTGTGTGGATGATGAAGGAGGGATTTTTTCACTCGCACCACACTTAATATAAAAAGAAGAAGATGAAGAAGATGAGAGGCGGACCGAGGATGAGGACGTCCACCGCCACCATCACTCGCTCTCTCTTTAATGACGTATGCGTGAGTGTATGTGTGAGTGTGTGTCAACTGAGTTGCCCGTGGAAAGGGGAGGCAAAACCAACATGGCCGACAGCAGCAGCTTTCGCCCGTCGTCTTTCTCTCCGCCCACCCGCTCGTTGCTGCCTGGGCTGTGCCGGGCTCCTAGTCGACGCTCGATCGAAACGGACGCGCGCCAGACATCTACCACCAGCAATCCTGCTGTATACCTCCTCCTCCCTCTCCTTCTCCCAGCGGGGCTAGGAGCGCGCACAGTTTGCCGCCCGCCGGATCGAAACTTTGGGAGGGCTGGAACCGAGAGGAGGGAAAATCCTCCCACCCACTCGCTCCCGGTTCGATTTGACGCGAAGCGGGCTTCCGCACATGCGTCGGTGGGAGCACGGACTGCGCAACTAGAGGCGCTCAGGTCTCCGCCAGTGTCAGCGTGTACAACACAAACACACACACACACTGCGACGAGCAAAGACTAGGACAACCGTACCAAGATCTGCCTTCCGCTCATCCATTCATAAATTCCAGGCATCTAGCTCCTTGGCGGCAAGCGGGAAAAGCATCAGCTGCAGCTGTAAAAGACACACAGAGGTCCTCCGCCTTTTGCTACTTGATCGGATGCCAACGTCTCTCTTTCTCTCTTTCGCGGCACAGGAACACGCCGAAAGAGAAATATGGCAGATATAAATCATCCATAAGGTATAGGAAAGAGGAGCGGCGGAGAGGGAGCTGCAGCGCAGGATATCGAAAAGACGTCATCCAGCTTTTTATTGGATCAGCTCGGCAGAGAGAGAGATATACTTCCGTCGCCCTGACGCAGCACACACGTCGAATTTTTCTCTCGTCATCGAACCTTTTTTTTATTTTATCTTTTCTCAGTAATCTTTTTAGAGGGGAGAGGTCGCATCGTCAAATCAATGCAGTTGGTCATTCATTTCTACGGCGGAGGCAACGCAGTTCCTCTCATGCATGATTCAGTGTGCCGGAAGCGGGACTGCTTCGGATGAAAAGGGCAAACGTTGTGGAAGAATAACGATTCCGGCAGGGTCTGCGCCAGTCTTCTCGGCAACTGGGTCATTATGTATACATCAACCGCATGCTAAGATGCGGCTGACAGATATATGGGCAGAGAGCGCAGTGACTACCGCATAGAGACGGACGGCCGACCGACGGACCCACCCGTCCTTTCCTCACCATCGCAGGTTGATCCTTCGTCAGGGTACCGAAAGGTGATGTTTCATCCCGTCTCCTCATTGGTATTTAGCATGTCACCGCCAGGGTGGTGGTGGCGGTTGTTATCGATCGCCCACGTATATACAAGGTGCGGGCGAATAAGGGAACCGAGACGGAAATAAATCGATTAGTGTTTTGTTTCTTTCCTCTTTTTTTTGTGTTTTTGTTTTTTCCTCTCAGGATACGATAAGAGGAGTAAGAAATAAAGAGAGAGTATATATATGTGTAACTTTGAGAGAGAAAAAAAATTCCACACGAGGCGCGCACGCACACGCACACTTACACACGAGCGCGCATATACAACAGGAGGAATAGGCGAAAGAAGAAGTGTATGTAACAAGGAGAGAGAAGAAGAAAAAAAAACGGCAACAAAATAACAACAGGGGGACCATAGGAAGGAATGACGTCACTGAAGGGTGACGCGCTTTTTAACAGGCGACGACAAGGGCTGCGGCGGCTGAGATTCGGAGACCGGCGGTACGGAAGGAGTGCTGCTGTCCGTGTCCTGTTGCCCTCTATCGGTCTGGATCAGGATCGGTTTGAGGGGTGTCGGTGTCGACAGACTCAACGTGGATGGCCGCGGCACCTGGGAGCGCTCCACGGAAGCTCTTCGTCCTGCTGCTCCTCCACTCGTTCCGCCGGAACTGTTCCCTGCTTGTCTTTCAAGACAGAGTTCAAGGATCCTCTGAACGGTCGTTTCGATGTCACCGACCTGCCTCTCGACATTTACGATTCTACTTGCCAGGCTGTGTTTGGAATCGTACGTGTCTTTCCCTTTTGATCCCTGCTTCCCTAGGATCTGATCCAATCTAAAAGAAAGACATTTGAGATATTAGGGATTTAAAAAACTTGGTAAGGATCATTATAAATGTATACCTAGCTTGGAGGACTTTTACTCGGCCCAAGAGATCAACGTGTCCGGCAGAGTATTGTTCGATGACATCCTTGACGTCGTAAGGTTTGAGAGCCTCTTTGAACTTGCGTCGCGCCACAAAGAACTTCATCTATTATTCGAGAAATACAATACAAGTTGGCGTAGAATCAAAAAAGTAAAATCTTGTATCGCACTTTACGAATAGCTCGGATAGCCATTCGGTATTGAGGCGTCAATGGGATGTAGCGCACACTTTGGGGCTCTTCCTCTTCATCTGCAAAACAAAGAAGCAATAGATTTAGTTCGATCCTGATATATTGGCTCAAAAACTTATGTGATTAAAATTACCTGAAGAATTCTTGTATGCTTCGGGGATGAACTTTTTATTGACACCGCCATTACTAGCAACTTCCCTGTCTGTTTCACTGACGGTAAGAGCAGCAGATGCTGCTTTAGCCGCGTGTTGTGCTTTGTTCCCCGATCTCCGTATGGTGGGCAGTCTATGCACAAACGAGGAGTTGTACTTGAACCTACGGTCTTCTTCCCTGTAATTAAGTAAAGAATATATAAATGCAACAATAAGAAAATCCGGATTAAGACAAACTTGAAACCTACACGCTGGGACTAGGCATATGAACTTTCCAGGTGGCAACGGACCGGAAGACTCCATCTGCAGCGCAACATCTCCAGAGACACTGAATTAACGTTGCGGCAGGTTGACGACGACCTAAATTCGTGAATAGAATTGAATAGGAGATTTTGAAGCGTAAAAAAAGAAAAGTCTTACGGATCATGTGTTTCTGTCTTTGCTGTTGCTGCACTTTTAGCGCAAATCCTGACCCTAAAATACCCTGGGATAACCAAAAGATGTGAAACGTGATCAGCGCAAAGGGAATCCAAAACTAAACATTCGATGACAAATAAAGAAAATCGGAACACATACGGCCGGCAAGGCGAAGAAAGATATGCCCATCAAAGCGCAGGCGGATGCAATCAATTTTCCCTGCCACGTTGATGGATAGACATCGCCGTAACCGACAGTCGCGAGAGTAATCTAACAAAACAAATGGCCAATTAGCAAATCAGGTATGAATGTATACCATATGCCCTCTAACATTATCATTATTAGTCAAATTGGCTGGGGCCGTCTTTCTAACAGTTGTTTGGAAAAAAACAGAATGTTCAAAACTACTCAATATCGAGCAAGAAACCGTATAATTCGTTTCTGCAGTTTCTTTTCCAGGAAAATGACTAGTGAAGTGTATATCTGTGATGCGTGAACGATATAATAGGGCGGCGGCTGGCAGAAGCTCTCTACTTAATTGGACCATTAGAAATGGAGTTACTTTTATCAAACGAAACATTTGTATAACATTTTATGTAAATCGATAGGATGTTGTACCCGAGGATTTATCAAGTTCTTGATGTCTCAACTTACCACTCCCCACCATAGGGCGTCGGCAAAATTGCTAAACATTTTAGGATTAGCCTCTTTCTCCGCCAAGTACCTGTAAATTCAACGTTATTTTGAAATGTAACTTGATTAGATTTGACAGAAATATATAAATGGCGTTTATACATGAGGAAAGATGAGAAGATTAGCGCCAAGAATCCTATGTAAACAGTGGTGAAGAGCTCCTAAATTTTAATCATCAGTTGACAGAGACCGGTAAAAAGAGGATTACGAGAGCGTTACCTGTCTGTGAGCGTAGACCACTGATCCCAGTAGTTTCCATGTTCCTTTTTACAGTTCAAAACAATATTTTAGAATCATATTATATTATCGATAGAATGATGTGTAGTTACCTCCCCTACGATCCATTCGAACCATTCTGAGTATCTGTAAAATAAATGGATGTACAGTTGTATACATAACCCGAGCAATCGCAATAGCCGATCTAACCTGGAAGAAGCGTAGTCCACGCAAGGCCGATGTCGCGAAGACTTGACCACTCGACCCTAGCGAAATGACCACCAAGCTGGCCACAATCGTCACAATATCTAGAACGGAATCAATGAAAATAAAGCCTCCCAAGATTGCTAGGGGACAAGCGTGAAATCGAATTCTTACCAATCACGCAGAAAGGCCGCCGTAAGAATTTTAAGCGGCCCACAACACCCTGATACCTTGAACGACACCCCGAAGACCATAGCCTGCACAACCATAAATTAAGTCTTATCTGAATAGAACTAGGTACAATAGGTGACTTGAGAATATACCTAAAGAAAAATTCAACAGTGAACCATAAGACGACGAGCCCTTCCATATAGATGAGGGCCTCTTCAGCTACCTCTTGATACTGGTCGATCGTGGAGAAGACGCTCAGGGCTAAACAAGCAAAAACCATAACGAACCTAAATCCGCAGCAGCAGAAGAATAAAAAAATAAAAGTAAAAAAATCAAGTCTATATAGCCTACTATTATTTTGTAATCATAACCTCAACTACATATAGAGAAGAAAAGAAACAGCTGAGCCACATGTCACCCAAAGAAAGATTTATTTAAATGGAAAATGGCGGGGAAACCAATGTTCCGTAACGGTAGCCCAAGCTGCTTCCTTTTCTGTATCCCTTTGACATTTGTGTAGAGACGACAAGTGTGGCAGCAGCGGGATCGAATGATCCCTTCACTATCCCGCGGATCGCACATTGTGCTGCTGCTTCTGGATAGATCATCCATTAAGTCGGAGCCAAGAAGAGACCGGCGGCCCGAGGGACTCGCGGCGTCAGGCAGATGAATGAGCACCATTAATTCCGTCGCCCCTCACGCACAACAATAGAGAGGGCAAAAGAGTAAGCATGGAGAATGTACATATGAGCGCAGAGCTTGGTCATCAAGTCGTATCGATCAAACGGGGGTGGTCCTTGCGTGTAAGAATCATTGTCGTCCGTCCTCGTCCGTCCTGTCCGTCTTCCCCTTGTTGGGAGCCCACCACCCCTGAGTTTGGACATTCATCACCTCTTTCTAGAGAAAAGGAAACAGTTGCAGCTCCATTCTGTAATCGTCTTGTCGTAAAATGTAATATCGATGGAATGGAGTGTGACACACACTACACGACTCTGCTTGCAACAACTTTGTTTGTTCTGATGCTAACACACCTCTCTTTTTTTATTATAAGAACATCTAATAATGTCACAAATTACGCTAATAACTAGGTTAATAATCTCTTGCATGTGACGGCTAATCCCATCCATTACGGCGGACTCTCGTCGGCCGAGAGTTTTACTTTCACATTTGTTTATTTATTTGAAAGGTTGTTTTCGGGGTTGTCAACGCCCCACCCAACAGACATTATTCCGTACTCTCACCGGGGCATTGAAGGGGTGTGGTCTGCTCATTTTTCATCAACATGTCATCGCAACCAATCTTGAGAGAGATGGAAAAGAGGAGCAGATCACAGAAAAAAAGAGAGAGCCGGCTTAGCTTTTGAGGTTATGGAAATAAATCGAAGAGCTGCAAACCGGCGCGGCTCTCTGTTTGTGTCCAAAGACAGTTGCTAAGTCGTTTGGGTGCGTAAGAGGAACATAAAATCATCAGCAGGGCTCCGACCCGGTTGCACAACCACCTCCTACCTCCTATGTATCCCACACAAGGATTCAGTCTATAAATATGTCTGCAGCATTTTTTTTCTCTTCTTTTCTTTTGTACCCATCTTGGTACATCTCCTTAATTATTATAATATAATTAGGAACTGGTCTGGACTATATATACTAATAAACTTACACAACCATGTGATATGCAATGGCTTTAGGTCCTCTGGGCCGTTCGAGGAAATTGTAAGCCGCCGTCTGGAGTTTCCTGTAGCTGGCATCCCGCCTATTAGAACCTCCAATATGCTCATTGGTAGGTGAGTAGCACGGACTTCCGCATGCTGGATGAACTACTAAGCCGGGCAGCTCTCCCGACGATGATCCGGCACTCTGTCTGCCAGAAACGCGGCTCCCAGTCCTTAAGAGAGCTAGTTGCCGGTGTTGAATCACCGGCGAGGTTCCAGCTGCTGCGGAAGTGGTTGGTGCCGCCGGATGAAGCGGAGATGAGGTGACTGACTTGTTGTTGACCGGGCTCGAACAACTTGTCGAGTCCACACTGGCCCATCTTCGACTAGTAAATTCCAGACTAAAAAAAATATATATATATAGAAAATTTAAATTCACCAAAAGATTTATTGATGAACAGAGAGCACACGACATTGTGCCTTTTCTAATAATTTTGGCTTAAGTCCATTAAGAAAATGGTTTAAATATCCGTCGCCGCAGCAGATTTTTCAAATGCCACTTTGTCACGGAACGTGAGAGACTCACGAGATTTAGTAACTTCTAGGTGAATTTATAGGGAAGCGCGTTGCTTAACCCATCATCGCTACTATATCCGAAAGGGTGTAAACCACGGGGAGGAAGATTGTAATCCTCAGCCCAGTTTAGGACCTTGTTGTTCTCCCCATGCAATCTGTGTGTCTGTGTACTCGGTCCAGCTGCAGTGCACATCAGAGGATCCGAAAATAACACACATCACCCTCTTGGCCGCGGCCGTTGCACGTCAGCGGGCTCTCATCCGCGTGCGGCATACACATACACACACACACCAACACACACGTTCCCCAACACCTATCTACACTTCTCACTTTGGATGGAAGTAAAAACAATCGACTGACGCCATTATAGCAGTTAAGGTTTTTTTTTTTTTTACCTTTCGGGATCCCGAGGCGATGACATTATTTTAGGATCGCATGTCTTTTAAAAAGAAACCAGAATAGTACCGACTGTATAGCACAAACTTGTACACTTTATTTAACTGCAGTAAGGTGTCCAGTAGATCATCATGGTGATGCGAGTATATAAAAGTGGACGGCAGATCGGTGGAAGCTCAGGACGGCGAATGACTGGAAATCTGCGCTCTCTTCCGCAGTTGTATACAGCAGGACTTCTCAACTCGCGGGTGGCGCACGCGGTGTATTTCCTTCAGGGCTCTACTACACACACTACTACTATAGCAGCAGCAAGTCCAGGGTGCAGAGTCGAATCGGAATTGAGACCCTGGACTGCTGGTAGAGAGCGGCTTTATTCGTCTGCCTTCGGCTCGGAAGTCGGAACGTCCAATCAGGGAACAGGGAAGGGGAGGAAAACAACAGTTCCAGCACAGGTTCAACAACGCAGTGCAGCAAGCATCACACATCAGTGACATTCCCTTGCACTAAGAATAGTTGGGTCCACAAAAATAAAAAGGAAGAAAACAAACTTACAGGAAAAACATTACACTAATCCAACATTATTATCGTCTTTTTTTTTTTTTGTCCTCGTTTAGTTTCCAAACAAAATAAAACAAAAATAAGGAAGTCCGCATCGATGAGGTTAAATTTTTCTTAATGAATTTCATGTTGGCTGGAACGCTTCTTTTGACTTGAAAGAGAGCGCGCGGCGAAATAGTTGGCAGGCATCTGATTCTCTCAATTAGAGTGTTTTGTCAAAGGCATTTGGCTTGAGCTTAAGTGCTCGTGTCATCGCCGACCGGAAAATGGAGAGGAGCGTGAGTGGTTTAAATTGGGTTGGAATCCAATCGAGTGAGAATATTCTGTCGCAATCGATCCGCCATTGAGGCCGGTGGAATTCCTATCCTCTTGAGATGTACGAAATCAAGTTACGTATTGGGGTATATAACCCTTTGCTCCTTACTGTGAAATGAATCGCACATATTAGTCTTAGTAAAACCATTAGACTAATGATTTCTTAATTGAGATTTGTAATTCTTTTAGGCTAATGATTACGCCACCATGGCTTGTATATATAGGATACTAATGGTAATTCCGTTGAAAGTAAAGAATGGGATCCTGCGTAGTACCGGAACGCTTTATCAGGAGTTATTAGCATAGTCAAAAGGGTATATAATATACAACGGTGTAGAACATGTTTTGTGACCCATTAAAAAACATATAATATTTACCTCGTTAAAGAGCTCAGCTACGATCTAAGATTTCATGCAACTTTGCTTTTATATTGGCGACAGGGAGCGAATCCCGTACTTCCATCAACTATATAAATATATTGCCAAGCTGTTGGAGCTTATGAAAGAGCTAGGAATGAACTGTAGAGATTACCTAGATACTGAGAAGTAATACGTCTGTTTCCTTTTGTCAGAACCATTAATAATGGGATATATATGAATAACCCATAACAACCAGGAAGTGTGTAGAATCACAGCAATATCGTGTCAAATATATCAAGTATATGGCACTAAAACTTTGTAAAGAATTCGAATAATCAGGGATTCGTTTCTGCCTCGTTTCGAAAGCCTTAGTATCGAATTTAATTCAACAGTTAAGTATCAGTGTGGCACTATTACCCGCACGATGTAGGTGCACGAAATGTGTGGTTTTGAAATGCCTGAAATAACTTTTAACCATCCCCCTTCTTTTCACCGTAAACATTGAAACTTTATTGACGGGAAATTTAAAAGCCACAGTTATGACGCCATGACTTGTAATAGCAAACAAAAAAAGAAGGCAAAAGGTAACGGAGCCCAAAGAAACACGAAGATATTATTGGCAAACGGTGGAGATAGCTCAATTCTTTTTTCCCCCAATCACAACATTGGAAATATATTGATACAAGTTAAGGTCTCTAATCTTCCGTTTAAAATTTTGAAAATATATATCGTACCTTTTGTATTTGTTTTATCCCAAGTTTTATGTTCCGATTTGTTTACACAATGAAGTGTACGCTCACTTTCGCAATGTAAAGTACAATCAATAAATAAAAGCAGTCTTCTAGTCACAATTCAGACTTAACGTTTCTGATATCACATCATCAGTCGTAATGAGAAAAAAAACTACTCGAGTTTCAAATCTAAATAGCCAATAAGTAATAGTGCGAGCTACACTTCATAAAAGAGAGTAATCAAGAAAGTTAGCTACGCAGTGACTTGATGTTATTCGTTCCCTATTAGTGAGTTCACCAACGTTATAAACTACAAAGTTCAATGACAAAGTTCAAGTTCCATATATTATTCATATCAAAGAGAAGACGTCATTGTGCTAAATCTTGAAAATCTAAAACTACGACACGCATCGTGTAAGTTCTGAGAACTAAAATAGTTTCATACAATAAAATTACTCTTTAAATACATCGTCCGTAGCAGCTCCAAAGTGCACCTCCCGGAGTATTATATATATTGCAAAAGGATTTATTCACATCTGTCTAACTTTATGTAATTGAAAAGGCATCTAGATAAAAGGTCACACCTTCAAAGCAACTTTTAGCACTATACAGTCATTACATTAAAAGCTCTTAGTCATCATATATTCGGCAAAAAAAAATCCAACTTTGTATTCAGTCTAGTTATACCGGTACAGAGAAGTTGCACAACTCTATACGTAGGTAACAGCATGGCATGTCGAAACATTTCTGAAAAGTCAAAAGATCGCGTCCGATACACGGGATATAAAGTTGTGTGGGTAGGCTATCAGTCCGGCATTGCGTGTTGCTACCTGAATCCTTTTATACACGGTTGAATGTCTCTATGAATATATAACGAATCCAGTAGATTTAAGGGATCACATCATTCCCGCCACCCATTTAAATGCGAAGTAGCGTGTACAATAAGTTTGACGTCCAAGTATAGGTATATAGCGGCTCATACTCGTCAAACTTTCATGCGTGGTTTCATCCCGCCAAAACGATGTATCATTTACCCAGCCCCTACTGCCCTATATAGAGTCCTTGGCCTTTCCAGTGTACGGTAGGCGTTTCATGCTAGATGAACACGTGAATCACGCAAAAGAGTGGCTTTCCGAACGCAACGCCCGGCCGAATGATAGTCCACCGTTTTCGTATAATGAAACTTTGATGACGCATTTCGCGCACACATTTTAACTCATTTTGTCTCGCTACAATTCTTACACCTCCCTAAGGAGTGAATGTATACGACTTTAGTTTATCGATTTGTATTGTTTAGTTTCCACTTTTATTATGCATGTTACGCTATAAAATAGAATAAAGAAACAGGCCAAGGGGGTCTTTTTTAGATGGACGAGCTAAAACGGTAATGCCAGGCGAAAGATAATAGACTGCTGGATGCTACTTCCCACGGGTACTGTTGCGACAGCAAGTTTGTGTAACCATCGGGGTTGCCTAGCCGACAGACGACTTCCTATGTAGGTACATTATACAGCTATGTAGGCTTCCGTGCTTGCGCATAACAGTCAGTTTTCTATATAATTTATTTTCTAAGAAGAAAAATTGATTGATTTTCTTTTTTGATGAAATACATTATATAAGTATGCCAAGGTTGGAAGACATAATAATTTTTCAACCTTTATTGTTATGATTTTTTTTGCAAATGAAAGGAGTTGAATAAATTTAGAAATCAGCTATGCGTCATCAATTATGATGGGTGTCTAATTTGCGAAGGGAAATAATTAATATATTTTTGAAAAGTTTCTTTACGAACACGGAAAGTTGATCGTAAGGTTTGGCATCATAGATCTCGAGCGAAGGTTGCTGAAAGTTAGGTAGATGCAGCGCCCTGCTATAGATAATAAAGGTTAATAAGCAACCATGTGTAATGAGTGGTGAAGCGTGGGTAGCTAATTATGTTCATATTACCTTTTAAGTATACATTTTTATATAATTTCAATTAAGGACGTTATATAATATAATATAATAAATAGGATGGTCCTTAAAACTTTTTTTGACGCACTATCCTTCGATTTCAAAATTATTCCGTTCCGGCTAGAGATTTTTGGTGCCTCCTGTTAGAAAATCAAAACCTGACCATTAGATGGCAGCACATGATACCGAGAGTAGTGATGTACCCGCCGTTTCAAAGTAGTGTCGCATATGAGCGTTTTAGTTCTAACGTTCGGCTTTTATGTCACGCTAGTTAATTTTTTTCCTTCATTGAATTTTCTTACAAGATCATTTGAATGAGACTAAAACTTCATTTTATGTTTTCCATATAAAACATGAAAAATAGTTTATAGGTTTCCTATTTTTTTGTAAAACTAAAACAAAAACCCTTGGGGATGTGATGTTTCCAGATTTCCCAGTAGAGGTTTACAAGCCTTTCCTTTGGTGTATTACATATTTGCGCGCAAAAATCTCTATTGTAGCAAACCAATTGTTTTCTGCTGTACTTGAAAGTATATAATATAGATATGCTTCTGCCGTTTTTTTTTAATAGATTGGCACTTGACTAATACGTATAGAGTTTAACTGACCACCATGCAACTAACTATTATTTGGTATCAGCCATCAAAGTTTGTAAAAAATATATTCGTGAAAGAAGATTATATGGGTAAGGTATTTTCCGATGACGCAGCATGTCCCTAGTACGTAAGACAGGTCCTAACTTAATTTGTATGTTGTTTAAATAGAATTTTAAATTGATAGATAAAATAACTACCGTGAATTATTAGGAAAATATCATGTAAAATATGTTATTCTCTACCTTCACCTTTTTTTTTAGCCGCCAAGCAATACTTTATAAGCCTTTCGATAGCGCTTCAAAAGCTATATGTAACTGTGCTACCGTATTTGCTTTATATATAAGAAAACTGTTTCTTAAGGATTAAATTGTACCATGGGTATACCATTGGATACAAAATTTGCATCCTTTTTTTAAAAACTACGCTCAAAAAATAAATGAAAACAGATTTTTTATTTCTTAGGTTCTTTGGTGGAACGGCTTTTAAGAATATTATTGATTTCATATTATTTTACATAACGCACAGAAAAGCGTTTGTGATCAAAGTGATGCGACTCAAATATGGCTTCAGTATTTGCATTAATAGATTTCTTTCTATAATCTCATTCTGACTGTGAGATGGTATAAAGAGTAGTGCTGCACCCACCATTTCAAAGTAGCATAAGCCGCCTCGCCAAAACATTTGTCTTTCGCTCCACTTCATTCGTTTTCACACGAGTTCCGCTTTTCACCCATCATTGTTTTCTTTGATGCTAGCACGATAATAAAATTTCAAACTCCACGGATTTTTTTTTAAGTTATTCAAACCCTTTGAACTAAGTGATAAAAAAACAATAGATTTTCAACTCTCCGTTTTTTTTTGACCAAATGAAAACCCTTGGTAAGCTGGCAAATTTCCCAGAAAATGTCTATCATATAGACGCACCTTCCCTCACAAAGTGATGAATGTTTTATGCGCTAAAAACCATTACCATATCAAACCAGTTTTTATTCACTGTTGCTTTACTGATTTTTCACTGCAATCAATAATAGTATTTGTTCAACAAATAGAATAAGTTGACCATCCTCCATGAAATGTACGCACATACACACTTTTTTGTGTATCGATAGATCTACCATCAAAGCCAAATATATAACGCTTGGCTGAAGTCTCCCCGAGCACCAAAGATCAAATGCAAGGCATCAGCTGGAAGCTTTCCATACTCGTATATATACATATAGATAATAAGTTATGTACACCCACGAAAAAAGATGCGCTGATTGCGTACAAATAGGAAGAATCCTGTAAGACTATAACGAGCGAGCAAATATCTCTTAAGAAGATGAGAAGAACTATAGACCTAACGTGCATCTAATCTCAGCCAACCATGTAATAATGTAGGATATAACTAAAGTAATCCTCCATACTTTTTGGTGAAAGCAAAGAGGCCTTTGGCATAAAAAAATAATATTCAGTATAATGGCGAACTAGATACTAATGACTCCTTTTCGTACTCGTTTTGAAAAATTTTAATGAGCATCGTCTTTCAAGCTGTTTATACTCAATAGGAACGGGAGACTGAAAAAATAATAATTCTGTGTCTGCCTAAATTAAATTGGAGTGAAAAGAAAAAGCTTTCATTACATTATTATTATTATTTTTTATGTGCATCGATGTTGCATCCGAAAAAAAGATAAATGCAGTCAGAATGTATACGTGACAATAATGAAGGAAGAAACTTGCATGTAGAACATAGCTCATTAAAAGGCAGATTGGTTTACCGTTCATTAATAAGAAGATGCGCACGTATATCTGTTTGACTCATTTACATTTGAAATTATGTTTGAGATTAAAGTTATAACCATTTATGTCAAGTTGTATAGTTCTCATTCGTTCCGCTTATAACTGGACGGAAAGTGATGCTGCTGCCCCAATTCCAACGAGACAGTTTAATCAACCCAGTTGAAGATACGGGAATCGAGCTTTGGCGAATAAGCTGTATTAAACCAAGGATCAATATAGGACACATGAATAAGGGAAGGGCACGATCCATTGTTTGGGACTTTGGAGCTGGCATAATTAGTCCACTTTTGATTCCTATAATGAACATGGATTTGAACTTTGAAATCATTAAGGAGCGTAAAGATCGGAGGAACAAAGACGTCTACTTTCCCCTTAAACAGTATAATATTACGATTTAGTAATATACAGAAAATTACTAAGTCCAGCTTAAGATTTTTTGATACTGCTTAAAAAAGGCCTCTTATTGTAGCATCAAGTGTTTTTGTTTTTAGAATGTTTTGAGTGTGCTACCGTGGTACGTCGGTATACCGCTGCGCATGCTCATGGGAATCAACAAGAATAGAGAGAGAGAGAGCCAGGATCGAGGCGTAAAGATGTAACGACACTGCGGCCAGACGAGACGAAGGAATCGGCAACTTTGATCCCTTTGCAGTGGGGAAGCCAAAAAGGATGCAGAACCATTCTTTGATCAACAGTCAACCGAAGAACTGCAGCACGAGCGGACAGCGACAATCTGTCGCTTCATAGTAGACCAACAATGTACGGCATGCTTCTAGAATCCGTTCAGCATTTCATCCAAGTAAGAACTGCCTCTCCACAATTATTTATAGTACTCACATGTAATACCATATTGCCACTTTCTTATTAATAATATTTCTAAGAAGCGCTCATTTCGTAGAAACGCGCTGAAACTTTGAAAATTTTTTAATTTCAATTTCAAATGACCTAGTTTATAAACAGTACGTCGTTAGTCTTACATTACATAATTTTTTACAGAATTCATTCATTAAGAAGACAGTAAACAAGCAAAAAAAAGAGAGGAAGTTAGCTCAACAATGTTTCCAGTTTAATGAGATGAAGGCTGTTTTATTTTGGGATATCTAGAACATGTTTTTTTTTACTTCTTGGCAACAAGCCTCATACTCTCTGTACATCCACGTCTTGAGATAGGAGCTCATTAATCAGTCTCACAGGGATGGATAGAGCAATTAAATGCCCTCTTTTGGGGGCTTCTCCTTCTTCTAATTTTCGTTGATGAATTACATCTTTATAGTGCATGCTGCTGCCCTTGGGAAACCCTTTTGATAAATAGTTGGGATATCCTATAATGATCACTATCCATCATGTATCAGAGAGAGAGAAAACATAAAAGGGTGGAAAAATAAGGTTGATGACAATAACAGCTATAAACCATCTGAACAGTCATCATATTGAAAAGGGGAAAAGAAGAGCAAGCTGATAGCTTTCGATCAAAGTCGTGCCAGATCATCGTTGCTTGCTGTGTAGAGATCAGAGCGTGATTACGAGCTCGTTGGTGCACTCGTGCGCTCAGTAAACAGTTCGAGTCCTTGATTAGAAGTGACTAGTAGAAGAGACAGTCATTGCATTCGCGATATATATTTGGGTTGGAATATAAAAGAAGTATATAGCTACTGTGGTTTTCTTTCTGTCACGTTCAGGCCTAGTGAAGATCGATTGTATTGATCGATCACACCTTCTTACATTCTATATAAAGGGAAACAAAAAAAAATCTTAGACAATTCCATTTCTTCCTTTCGCAGATTGAGTACGGAGAAGAAACGTGGATAGCCATTTTGGAGAAAGTCGGGCACCGAAACACTGTTTTCCTTACTCATCACATCTATCCGGATGATCTTGTTGGAAAAATTGCTGAAGCGGCCGCCGATCTTGTTGCCGACGGATCTACGACCGAGGATTTCTTGCGCTTCTTCGGCCGTTGTTTTGTCCGCTACTTCAGTCACTACGGTTACGAGAAATTCATCAAAGTAATAACATACTATTACAGAGTTGTTGTCTTAGATGTAGGGAAAAGCAATCATTGTAGTTCCTCGGACTCGGGGACCCTCTTTTTTTCTTATTGTCATTTTGTCATACATCGTGATCCGCTTCCTATATATATTACGGTTCACTGGAGAGTGAAATCACATTAAGGATTCCGCGTGGAACGCTGCGAGATGTATTAAGTCTACATATGAAGCCAATTGAAAACATGCGAATTATAAAGTCTACCTCAAAGTACGTCTCCTTGTAGATTTCTTTTTCTTGGCTCTGATTTATGCAGAAGTCACGCTTGCCAAATGTTTACCTTGAAAGTAAAATTTTAAAATAAAAAGTCAATCCTAAGAAGGACTGAAGATGAAAGGGACGTCCTATAAAAAAGAGAAAATGTATAGGGATATACAATCTTATTTATTTGGACGTCAGACGACACCAAGGAATGAAAGGAGTGTCCTAGCTGCTGTCAAGAAAGAAAGATAGGACGGAAGTCTCCGCGTTACGCAATATCTCTCTCCAGCAGCAGCATGGATTCCGTCATCTTATTGTCGTCTCCTATTTCTCACAATTCTTCTTTTTTGCATTATTTGATCATGGTATTGAAAAATATGACTGTACATGCATATTTGATTTACAAGAGTGATGGTCGCTAATCATTTTTAAAATCAGAGAAAGAATTCACGTTGTTTCTTTGAGAGGGATCTTATGTTTTAATGGTCTCGAGTACAGTCCATTAGGACTACGGTCGGTTGCTTTTTATGAGCGTCGTCCTAGTGAGGCCAATGAGGCGTGCGTGAGCAGTTTTCGCGAGGGCGCACCGTCCGTGATGCACTTATTGGCGGATATTGATGTGGCATCGCCGTATATAATAACACTTGGATGCATCATCTCCCACCAAGGTCGCGCGGATGCTTTATGTGGAAAGTAGACTATAAGTCCTTATAGTCTTCCCTATATACTGGGCGTATCGCCTTTCTGAGTTACTATCTAAACAGAATTTATCTCTGGCCTAGAAAACTGAAAATCGATATTAAAGGCGGAAAAACAATATTTTTCAATGTTTTTCAATATGAAGATCTATTGCTGCTGCATGCTAGAGATGTTTGCATTCAATCGACTTTGAGTGTTTTTCTTTTACAAATTGGGAAACACGATATTTACCTGAGATACACAGCTGTAAATTTTTACTCTCATGGATTATTAAAGTGAATCTAAATGGAACGATTCGCAGCACAATAAATAACAGACTTCGCTTGAATTCAAATATTCATGCTGATCCAATTATCGCGCATCCATAGTAACATTTATTTCCTGGAAACGAAATAAGTGTCAGAATAAGAAACAAGGTATAGCATGTCTGCTAGTTTCAGACATTTGAATGTATCAGGTTAAAAAGAAAAAAGAGAACTGTGCTGCAGTTGACATTTAAATGTGTAATATCTAGTAGGTACTATCGGTGCTCGATCCATTATTTATTGAAAAAAAAAGAATCAACTGATAAAATGTAAAAGAAGAATCGAATTTTAAAACAGTTAAAAGTTAGAATAAGGAGAAATTACATTTTTAAAGCAGCCAATTTGTCTTTCTTTCAGGTTTGCGGGCGGTTCTTTTGCGATTTCCTTACCGGCATTGACAACATTCACTTACAAATGAGGTACATGTACCCGAAAATGATCAGTCCGTCCATGTACATTTCCCATGAGGATCCTGATGGTGTTCTGCTCCACTACCGAACGACTCGTAGTGGATTCTGTCCTTATCTAATTGGTAAACCCCTAAACCAATATTGTTGTTGTTGTTATTTTAAAAACAAATTGTTTTTGTACATCTACATAGGTCAACTTCACCAAATTGCCTACGATTTTTACGGCATCGAATTGACTGTCGAAGAACTCAAATCCGACGAGAAACTGAGCAAGGAAGAAGGCTTCCAATTCCGTTTCCGCCTCAACTTCAACAATAGGGACTATTTAGCTACTCGACTAGGAAGCTCAATCGATTTAGAGAGGCTCCCATCATCGCCTTCATCTTCTAAATTAGTGGCCGCACATCAGGCTGATGATCAATTGAACCCATTATCCAGCAATATTCTTTTGCAGCTCTTCCCTTTCACTGTAATCTTCAGACCACCAGATTTGAGAATCATCGACACCGGGCGCCAGCTCAAACAAATGTTTCCCACGGGAGAACTGATCGGTCAGATGCTTCCCGAAGTTGCGAGAATGCGGCGCCCAAAACTTCGCTTGACTTGGGATAACGTATTACTAGACACTACTCCTCTTCTTTCTGTAGCAATCATTAGTGCTTAATTATCTCTCTTTTTTCAGCTATTCAGTCTACAGAAAGTGTTGTGCGAGTTGGAACTTTTGCCTGCTCCACAGAAAGATATGATGGTGCAGAGGACCCAGAATTTCATTAAAGCAGGAGATGCATCGACCTTAGTAAAAGTTGAAAAATCGAGAGAAACGCGACGTCTCCTACTGCAAGGACAACTCCGCTTTTTAGAGGATTGGAACGCCATCATATTTCTGTGCAATCCCCTGTAAGTCTAAATATAATCTCTCTATTATAAAATGGCCTACATAGTATAAACCAATACCTACAACATCTGCCTACGCAGGATCAATAATTTAGAGGACATGAGCGAACTTGGACTCGCACTCAACGATCTCAGTCTCCATGGACACGGCAGAGACATGGTGATGGCCGGTTGGCAGCACAACTCTCTGTAAACATTCATCATTTAGACACGACAAAAGGAAAGAAAATGGTCATTTATTTATCTTTCATAGGTTGGAGGATTTGTATGAAAGGGCCGAGGAGCGTTCTGAACAGCTTCAGCACACTTACGAGCTGCAGGGCGAGTGGAAGAAACGAGGTGACGACTTACTCTATTCCATGATCCCTACTGCGGTTGCTAACAGTCTTAGAACCGGCACAGATCCCGTCGACACCTGCCAGGTTATTTTCTGTTTGATTCTTTTTAAAATGAAAGATCTTTCTATAATTTTTCAAATTACAGTCGTTTGAAAGTGTGACGGTTCTCTTCGTCGAGCTGGCCAATATCGACGAGATTACTGCTGCCAATGCGATGGAGGCCGTAGGATGCATGAACGCAGTCTTTTCCTGTTTTGATAACATCATCGATCGTCACAATGTTTACAAGGTCTGCAATTTTTTAATCTCATTTTAAGACTTTATATATTTTTAAAAATTCTAAATTATTAGGTTGAAACTGTTGGGAAAGTTTACATGGTCGTCGGTGGAGCACCGGACAAAAACGTAACCCACACTAGAGATGTCGCGCTTGGTAAAATATCCATTCAGTTCATTTTACAAAGTTTTAATTATATCATTTAATTATAGTGGCTTTGGGTTTTCGGGATGAGATCAATCGTTTGATATCCAGCAGCGGGATGACGGTCCAAATCCGAATCGGTTTCCACACAGGGCAAGCGGTAGCCGGTGTAGTCGGACGGAAGATGCCTCGCTATTGTTTCTTTGGTGATACCATCAACACAGCAGCTCGAATGCAGACCACTAGTTTGGTACACACACAAAAAAAATTATAAACTAACTTTACCTTATTACTGATATCTTTTTGCAGCCTGGGAAGATTCACATATCACAAAATTCTTACACACATCTCCAGAATTTCCAGGGTTTCGTTTGTGAAAAGCGCGGTGTGGTCACTGTTAAGGTAACAGATGGAACAATTATTATCATATAACTCGAAAATTATTATAATTTTTCTTAGGGTAAAGGAGAAATGGCAACACTCTGGTTGCTCGATTACATATCACCTTCGGAATGAGAATTATAGAATTATTTATTCGCACAACCGCACTTCATTGGTGACACTGTGACTCGTTGAGAAAATTGGTTTATCACATCTCAATGCACAAAGCATCATCCAATGGATATCCGAAAGACATACAACTCTCTATTGGATATCTATAAGATTTGTGTGGACATCCGTTGCACACTATAGGGCTCTTTTGTTTGCGTAATTTAAAAAATGTTGTATGTACGTGTAAAGATGTTAAAAGTATATCAATACAACCGGTGCATTCCTGTTGACCTAAGTGACTTTATGTGTTCAAATCTTAGCAAAAATATTTATGAGAGACTGAAATGGTTTTCTTTAATTAGAGGGAAGAATAATCTTGGGTATTCAAAGAGGAAATAGTTTTGCACCCGCCCCCACGATCGTCCACGTTGCTGATTTCTCAGGAGACCCTCTGAAAAAAAATTGTCCAAGTTTACTTTCTTAAGAAATGTATTTTCGTTTCATTTTTTTATTAATAAAGGTTGATTTACGGTACTTTTCTTATTATCTTATGATGGTGGTGTTGATATCATGATAATCATAAAACTCGATAGCCGCCTACTCTTTCTTCACCTAATAAAAAGATCTTATAATTGGATTTCTTCATCTTATTAACAACCGACGTGTAATATAAGTACGGTAGGCTTAATGGTATCCAAATGAGGATTTCTAAAGGCCAGATCTTATTTATAAACAGTAATTTATCTCTCAGGATATATATTACTCCCATAAAACACAGAAATAATGCTGATTTTTTTCCTCGATATGTATATTGGTACAAGATCCAAAGTTCTAAACTTTAACAACTGAGCTTGAAATTTGATTAGTTGGTGATGTTATAACAACAGAATAAGCGGGACCAACTTGGATATTGTCTTTCTCATAAAAAACAATCCAATATCCTGGAAACTTTCTAATTATGCGGATACATTTCCTGGCCAAGGTTTTTAATAAGTTGCTTACTGATTAATATATGTAGGGCAATCAAAAGCTTGTTATTGTTTCCGCTTTTTCTTAGTTTGGATCCCGGAAATTTGAGAAAAAGAAAGAATGTTTTTATAAGAAGAGCCGACGCGCGCATGGCGCTTAAACAAGTGCCAATATACACGACTTTTATACAAAATAAAACGTGCAACGGATGCTGCCTTTCATATTACAAAAGCCTTATGAAGCTTTCAGGTGTTGCAAGACATAAAGATGTACGGTCTCGTTATTGAATGTGTTCAGCACAGCGTTCAGGTAATTAAAATAAAGCGTTAATCGGATTTAAATTTCTATACTTTTGATTATGTGGCCGTGTAGAAGGAATATGGAGAAGATAAATGGGCTGCAATCCTTGACACTGCGGGAGTACCGAACAGCATTTTCCAAACCCACACTGTGTATCCCGATGAGTTGGTTATGAAGCTGGCTGATGCTGCTGCAACAGTCCTGGGAGAACAATGTTCCAAAGAGAGCGTTTTGACGTATTTTGGGCGCAGTTTCGTTCGCTCATCTTGCATCTACGGCTACGACAAAATCATAAAAGTATTACACTGCATTCTATTCCGTTTAAAAACGAACTCAATCGAGTTGACTTCAAGGTTTGTGGAAGATTCTTTTGTGATTTTCTTACTGCCATCGACAGCATTCATCTCCAGATGATGAAAACCTATCCAAACATGGAGAATCCATTCATGTACGTAGCCGACGAAGATGTGAACGGAGTTTTGCTACATTACCGCACTTCACGTCAAGGCTATTGTCCATATCTTAAGGGTATTTTTTTCAAAAAATTCGTAATCTATTGAATTAAATCATTTGTCACCATCAAGGTATTCTCATTCAAATTGCACATGATTTTTACGACCTTCAACTTTCCGTGGAGGAGTTGCCGCAAATCAAAGAGGTCGACAGTTCTGCAGAGGATGGCTATCAGTACCGTTTCAGACTCAATTTTGATAATAAAAACTACATGGCTGATCAGCAAGCTTCGCGCACGAGTTGCATCAACTTAGAGAACGCAACCCTTAGCGGAGCTGAGGGTGCGTTGCAGCCCCTTTCTAGTAGTCTACTTATGAAGCTCTTTCCGTTCACTTTGGTGTTCCGCAAAGACCTGCAAATCATTGCTACTGGTACCCAGTTAAAGGAAATGTATCCAATGGGAGTTCTGGTCGGTCAATACCTTCCAGCCGTGGCTCGAATGTGTAGACCGAAGCTCTGCTTGACCTGGGATAATGTAAGTCGGCTCAAATAGTATTTTTAAATAGTGTAACTGCGCAGCTGAAAGAATATTTTAGCTTTTTAGTTTACAGCAAGTGTCTTGCGAGCTCGAGCTCCTCCCCACTAGGTTCAAGGAAGTTAGGAGAAATCCATTCGCCAAGGACACTTTTGAAGCAGATGGAAATGAGGAGGTTAAGCAAGTTGAGTGTAAGCACCTCTTACTGCGCGGGAAAATCCGATATTTTGATGAGTGGCAAGCTCTTCTTTTTGTCTGTCACCCTTTGTAAGTGAGGTGTATACTGAATAAAAGCCGATTTAAAACTACTTGACACTAATAAGCTACATTAGGTTGCATAGTATGGAAGACTTGGAGGAATTGGGCCTCAATTTTGACGCACTCAGTCTGCACGGTCATGGGCGTGATCTTATCATGACGGGCTGGCAGCACAACTCCAAGTTGGTTGAGATCGATATAACCTGGATCCTAAGCTTACACATAACCCATTCAATTTTTTAATGAAGGCTGAAGGAGCTATACGAGCGAGCAAAGGAGCGATCCCAAGATCTGGAAAAGACGTACGATTTGCAAGGAGAGTGGAAGAAGAGGGGCGATGCGCTACTTTATTCTATGATTCCTCGTTCTGTTGCGGATAGTCTGAGAAGTGGTTGTGCCGCAGTAGATACCTGCCAGGTAATATGCGATCGCTCAATAACTTCAAACACTTTTAATGCTACCAGCATTTTGGATATAGACGTTTGAAAGCATAACTGTCCTCTTCGTAGAGCTGGCTAATATTGATGATATCACCGATACGAATGCAATGCAAGCAGTCGGCTGCGTCAACTCGGCTTTCACCTGTTTTGACAATGTTATTGACAACTTTAATGTCTACAAGGTAGCAAATTTAGAATTATTTTATGGTGTATTTTGGATATCAATTTTGTTTTCTAGGTGGAAACGGTGGGTAAAGTATACATGGTTGTCGGTGGGGCACCGGAGGAGAACGAGACTCACCCAAAAGATATCGCTCTCGGTATGGATTCATGAGTGATTTTATTTTTTATTTTTTAATTCTTAAGTTGTTCTCTTGTTATTCAAGTGGCTATAAGTTTCCGAGATGAAATTGAAAAACTTGCCGTTGCCATCAACTTACCCATTCAGATCCGCATAGGTTTTGTAGTGATAAAATATAGCTTTGAGAATCGGTATTGATTGGTTTTTAAAAAAGGGTTTCACACGGGACCGGCAGTAGCAGGGATTGTCGGACTAAAAATCCCTCGTTATTGTTTCTTCGGGGATACAATTAATACGGCAGCTAGGATGCAAACTACCAGCTCGGTAAGTTACCAGTGACATATATTTCCTTTATTTAAAAGTAATAACTTTTTTTTATGATAGCCTGGGAAAATTCACACTAGTCAGGGTACTTACGATCGATTGCAACTTTTCCGACGATTTGTATTTGAGCCACGTGGGACTGTTTCTGTCAAGGTTTTCAATAATTTATTTACTATCTTGATTCTGGTGTAACAAATGAATTTTTAAAATATCTATCTGCAAACAGGGCAAAGGATACATGCAAACTTATTGGCTACTGGATCAACAGCCCCAAACTTAATACCAACTTACCTCTTAATCATTTTATTGATTATTAATAGTTTTGAAAAATTGCATAACAAGGGCATAAATACATAAAATTAAATGTAGTTTTGAGAATATAAATACATCGCTTGTGAAATCGCGCCAGCTTTTTCAAATTTCCTTCGTTTATAAGTTAATTTTCTCCCACTATTCAGGTTTCGTCTAAGCGGTTTGAGTCCTAAAGTCTCTATATTGTATGTGGTATTGTTTCCGTCTCCGTCATATGTTTCACGCTTCGTCCGCGTGAACGAATCGACAACCTCGATAGGCACTCTGTTATTATAATAAATGCTATATTTCAAGGCGTCACCTGCTGGCACCAGCAGATCTGAGAGAAGGAAAGGAAATAAAGCGGATGCACGGATGGCTAGCTATGTCTAACGAGTTTACCAAAACGTTAGCTCATCAAATGATTCGTATCCAATTTCTTTCTAGTTTTAAAGTCATTTAAAAATACGATCAACACATACACACAACGCTATTCACGAATAAGTTCAAGTACACATGTGATGGAAAACCGGTTAAAAGTTCTTGTTCAACTCTTTAGAATCTCTAACTCATATCTCGTACTGAACCGGATAATACTTAGCTAGCTAGCCTTAAAAATATGTGATGTAAAACGACAATTTTTAGATAGCCTTCATTTATATTACTCGTTTGTAACTGACGCCGACCGGCGCTTACCGTTAGGTCACGTGTACTTTAAGGATTGGCCGAGACACCGGTCGACGGTCGTCATCAGTAGAGTCCAGACACTATTGATATTTTATTGCCTTTCGTTATGTAGCTTCTATTCAATCAAAGTTATCAAGATGTATGTATCATGGACGAAGAAAATACGATGAATTGAAAGAAGACAAAAAATGAAGAGTTGAATGAATAACATTTTAAAAATGCTAGACGACAATACCATTGTGTTAGGTAATAAACCGTTACCGTTCTTTTGAAATTGGCAAGATTCCTTCCGGATAAAAAGGTGGAGCTATAAGCCAGCCACGTACCACACCGGCAAGGAAAGTTCATTGCACCTCGTCATCAACCGCCGCCGGCAATCCTTAAAGAGAAAAACAAGAAGGGGGGAAAACATTCTTTGACAGGTAGGCTAGTCAGGTAGACACCACTTGCAAGGGCAGCACGGTTTTTTTCCTTTTCCTCGTAAGTCGTAACTTTCTGCTCTTATATTCTCTAAGATACTAAAGGGCTGGCGAGCAATTTCTTGCATCAGCTCTCTCTTAAAAAGTGAATTTGGCGGTCATTCACACATTCCCTGCTAGAAAAGTTATACTTCCTTACGTGTTACTAACGCATTTGTATGTAATAGGCTGTGAAGGTCAGAAGAACAGTATTCTCGTTGACGACCACTGAAGATCATCGGCAGTTTACCTCATTGTGAAAGACGAATCAGTCGCCATCTCAGTAAGTCTTCTTATAATTATACTAGTAATAGTTTCATGCAAAGTGATTCTTTCTTAACAAACTGTAAATTTGCTTATTAGTCATACTTGTTTTCATTACCATAACAGGTAATACTTATGTTTAAGATATTATTTTATTAAATATCTTGTTATCTTTGTCATGCAGAAAGTTCAACATGACACCCACATCACGATCTTTTTCGAGGATTGTGATGGTCGTACTCCTTTGCGTTGCATGGAGGACAGCACAGTCTCACGGTGCCGTGGAAACAGGTGCCAACATCAGGAACATATCGGACAACAAAGGGACGGATACACTTGAATCCCTTCTTTCAGGCTTGGGGCTTGAGAAAATGCAAGCTCTATTGAAAGACATGCCACCGGAACTTCAACTGCTTGCTGGTCAAGTCTTGAATAACAACAAGATGGACATGGTTTCCGGCCAACTCGGACAACTTCAGAGTGCTCTCCTCCAAGCTGCTAAAGACAAAGGTCTCCTCAATGTCTGGAAGGATAAACTCAACTCGATGTTGACGTCCGACGACAAAGTAGCACGTCAAAAGAACGTCAAGTGTGCAGAACATGAAAACTGCAACGAAAAGAAATTGAGCCTTGAAGAAGAAACGAAGCAGAATGACGTCGATTACCTGATGGAGACTGCAAACGAAGTATTTCAAGATTCTAATAAAATTCCCGAAGCCCCTAAAGTTGTCAAGAAGATGCCCACTCCTCCGGCTTCCGCCTACGACCGATCCAAGATGAGAGGAGAGACTAACAAGGTGCTCCCCAAGAAGAAGAATCAGATGGATGGCCTCATCGGCTTGGCTAAACAGTACTTGGGTCAAGATGCCAACGATCCTTCACTCGACATTATGGCCAACATGGCTTCAGCTTATCTTAAATCATCTGATGGATCTGGAAGTAACAATGCTGGCGGTAGTGGGCCCGATCTCAACTCTATTCTCCAACTCGTCTCCATGTTTAGCGGCGCTGCTGGTGGTGACGGAAAATCTGGCAGTCCCCTGGACTCTTTGAGCTCCTTGTTGGGTAACTCTGGCATGGATATGAACCAACTCTTGCAGATGGGTTCGGCTTTTATGAACCAAGGAAACAATAAGGAGATCTCTTCGTCAGGCAGGGTCAACAAACCCAGAGCTTCCTCACCCATTGCTGAGCTGGTCATCCGTTTTCTGGCCAACACCTTCAATCTAGATCCTAATTACATGATCAACTACTACAATGGCCTCACGAGCCTTATCGAAGCCAACAGCTGGGACGAAATCAACTCAATCCTGAGGCGTAACGTTGGAACGGATGCTGAAGCCCTTCTGGATGCCTTGGCAAACAACGAATTACGGCAACAGATGTCGGACACAACCACTTCACTGTTCGTTGACTGGTTGTACGACTTTATCTCCAATCCGGAGAACTTGAAGACGAAACTCTTTTACCTTAACGGTCTTTTGGAGCAGTACAAATTTCCGACCATCGACCCTAAGAACGTAATTGAGAGTATAAGCCGTTTGGTGGACCGGTTGTCTAAAGAGTTTACCGGCACTCAGATCGACGTGAAACCCTACTTGCAGTCCGCTGACCGTCACCTACGAAAAGTTTTGCATGTTGAAGATCATGATGATTTGCTTGATTTTAGCGACATTTCAAAAGAAGAGTTGATGCACGCAGTGGAGCACTCGATGAAGACGGAGGTTTTTGACCCACTGGCCGATCTCTGGGCCGATTTCCGGCTAGCTTCACGCTACCCCAAGTGCGCTCGCACGATCGTTTGCATGCGTAACTCTCCGAGCACTACTCGCTCTGCTTTTGGAGTCAAAAGTGCCATCACGCGAGCTACTAGGTAAACTTTTTAGTTTAATGATTGCTTAGATTTTTTTTTATAAATTACCACATTTTAATTTGTTTTCAGCACGGTTGTTGTATGGGCTTTAAGTAAGACCAATAATCGAGGGATGCCCCTGTTCAACGATCTGTTCCAGGCCGCTATGGACGGTGCTGGTGGAGCCCATTGTGAGGTAACACATCTATGAGCTTCTCTATTAATTTATTGTTAAGTTATGTCTGACTATCTCATCTTTTTAACAGGCTAAATTTCAAGAAAACTGCGCCAAAATTATGAGTGAACCACTTCGACTCAACTATGATCACAATGAGCTCTAGACCCTTCTCCATCGTCGAGCATCCACGGATTATTTATAAATATGTCTACCCTCTCGCCAATATTATTTAGTATTTAGCACTAGGGGTATTAATATAAATAGAAATCATAACTTAATTTATTACAACTTTTAAAAGCCTAGTACGGCTGTAGTTGATGCACGCTAATGGAACTCGTTTTTTTAATAGTCTACACACGGCATCTAGCTTTCGAATAAAAAAAGTTTAGGGGGGTAGACATATGTTCACAAGTGTACCTTCCATGATTGTATATCATCTATTATTTTTACCTTTACCATATTTGAGGGTGACGTGATGTTTGGATCTTTCTATTTAGTCTGCTCAGAAATATTGATTTAATTATGTATTTACTTATTTCGAATTAAATGTTTTGTACGGAATGAAAATGAAATGATAATAAATGAATAGTGTCATTCCTTCATCCTTATGAAAGTGGTTTTATCTTACTTTTTTAGATTAAACGGTTTAGGTTATATCCCGCTGTGGGATGAGTTAGAAGGTTTCTACGCAACTCGATTATTCCAAACGTAGCTTAGCAACAGATCAACAATATTTTTTACGCAGTGCTCGGACGTAATTTTCGTTAGTGGTGTGAAGGGTAAATAACTGGATGAAAAAGAATGTCTGGTGGAAACGAGCAATCAGTGTTAGAAGCTTTGGAAGAGGGAGCCAGAGAGGTACTTTTTTTAATTTATCATTTTTACCCTCTTTTGTTGCTCTGAATTTACGAGCGACGTCGACCATACACGAACAGGTGCTGGCTGCTGAAAGTACTAGCAAGAGAACAGAGGAGGACGGTACCACTGCCTCGTCCAACGATGTCACTCGAATCCAACAGACTTTCAGTCGTGTGATGCAAAAAGTGAAGTCCGCATATCACAAAGAGCTCCAAAGAAAGAAGCAGGTCGACCTGACGGCCTCAGTTGACATTATGCGTACTAAAGCTAACGAAGAGATCAACGACAGCGAGTCAAATGACGACGATGAGGCGATGCAGGCTATGGCAAAGGTACGAAGTATATTTATTTCTAAACATAATTAGAGACAGTTTAAAATTTTGTTTTAAAACTTTTAGGAGATTGAAGTAACTCGTCGACTTCTTGAAGTGTCGCAACTTCGTGAAGAGCAGTCGAAACAAACAATATCTCAACTCGAAACAGATGTAGCAAAATTGCAAAAACTTGTTGAGGAAGAAGAGGCGTTGCGGCGGGATGAAGGATTGAGTCTGCAGCAACTGATTACTCTCAAGAGGTCGCTGACGACAGAGAATGAAAAATTGGCAAGTGAAAACCAGGTTTACTCGCAACAGTTTATCCTGCTCCAAACGGAATTGCAAGAAGCTACTGGTGATAAGAGGCGTCTGGATGTGCGGCTCGGTCACCTCCAGCAAGAGCTCATGGTACGGAAACAAATATTTTATAGGGTGCAATAAATCATTATCGATGGTTTAATAGAGCCTCCGCGAGACACTGGAAGCAGAAACTCGAGCGTATCAAACTGCTCAAGAGGAAAGAGAAGCGATCCAACGAGAATTTGAGCTCAAAGAAGAGGAAATTATTCGGCTCACTAAAGAGCTGGAGGATATCCGGAAGGAAAATGCGGACTTGGCAGCCAGCCAAGCCGAGCTCGAAGTATACATTGAAGAAATGAGATTACATTTGAATAAATTAACTAAAGCTCGCGTGTATTAGATGAATAACAAAAAGATGGAGCAAACTTTGGAATCTCTTACGGCTCGCCATGACCACTTAGTTCAAGACCTCGAAGCAGCAAAAAAGATTCTGGCAGATGAAGAGGACGAAAACGAGAGGCTTACCGAACAATTAAGAGTAATAGTCCTTTATCTATTTGACCTGCTTATATGTTATTTTAAGTACAATTTTAAAAACAGCTCGCTAATTTCAACGTTCAAGAGCGGTTAAAAGAGATAGAGGAATTAGAAGGCTTTCAAAGGAACGCACAAGCACAACTGGAACATTTCGACCGCGAGTGCCGTAGAGCTGATTCTGAACGAGAAGTCCTTGAAGCCCAATTGGAAAAACTTGAGGAAGAGGTGGAAAGAGTTCGAGCTGTGGCCAGCAACGACCGACAGCGCAGTGAAAAGATCATCAGGTTTTGCTTGTTTGATTCTGTTTCCCTCTTTTTTTATACAATAATTTATTTTCTTTTGTCATCAGAGAAAACCGGCAACTACACGTTGAACTACACGAACATTTAAGTGAGTTACATGTTGATTTTTTGGTTATAATATTGGAGACGTGAATGATTATCTATGTGTCGCATAGTTGCACGAGAAAAGCAGAGCGAAAACTGGAAGATGCAGCAAGACACCATAAAGCGGCTGGAGGAAATCGTCCGTGAAGAAGATGCTAGAGTAGCAAGATTGCGGGTTCAATTATCAGAGACCGAGCAGGAAAATTCACGGTAACATATATTTTTAAAAATCTTGTATAAATCAGTTGTAAGAGTAGCCGTTTTCAATGGAAAAAGCTGGAAAACGGAAAACGGGATGCTGCGCAAAGAAGTAGATGACATCTTTGAAGTGGCAAATATGAGAGAGAAAGAATGCAATCGATTGAAAGAAGAACGCATTGGTTTAGAAAAACGTATCCATCAATTTCAAGCTATCCAAGAAGCGGCCACACAAAGCAAAGCGGTTATCGATCATGAAATGGCAAAAATAAAGGTAAACATCTGTTTTTTCTATCCGAGACATTCAATTTTTCACGCGTGATTTACGTTAACTTTGTAAATGGACCATAACTGTTTCATTTTATAGTTCAGCATTGATATAATAACACGTATGAGACAGTATTATGTGTCTTTCTTCTTGTAACGTATTATATTACGTCGTAAATTATGGATTAATTTACGACGATATCTCGTGCTACGCACTTCTTCTTGCAGGAAGACAACTACGAGCAAGAGAGGAGGTTGAAAACGCTTACGTACATGGTTGAAAAGCTGAAAGAAGAGCTCTCCACAAAGGAAGCGCTTCTTATGCAGGCGAAAAGGCGTACGTGATTATGCTATAGGCCAGGATCTTAAACACTATATTACTTCATTGCAGCCCTAATCTCATCAAATTGCTACCGTTTGCAGTGAAACAGCAGCTGGAGGGAGACCTTGAAACGGTTAAGAAAAACTTAGAAGATCAAAAGAAAATTGAATCTGACGTGAAAGCCACACTATTACAACACGAGAAACAGCTTCAAAAGCTTCAATTAACGCTCCAGCAGACCGGGAGTGAACTGAGAGAGGCTCGACTACAAATCCAATCCGTACGACATTCTCATGCAATTCTAAAGGATCGCTAGCTTTACTTCTTCTATTGATGTAGGAGAAAATCAGCCGAAATAATATGGAGCAAAAATACTTGGCTCAGCGGACTCAAATAGAAAATTTGAAAATTGATCTTAGTGAACAGGAGCGGATGACACAGGATCAACAAAATGTAGCGGCCCGCTTAGAGGCGGATCTAACTCTACTCCGAGCTGAACTGGAAAAAGCCGAGTATTAAAAAGATGATACTACTCTTTCATACTTTTTACCTTAAACTTTCGGGGTTATCGCTTTCAGCCAGGAGAGGAAAGGGATGGCTCAAAAGTTACATTATAAAACAACTAATCTACAGCGAGGCTATGAGAACTTGCGTGAAACTTTACTTCACGAACAGGCACGCCGTGCCGCCCTAGAAGTGGAAAAACGGACACCCGTTTTAGTTCATCCGTGGAGAATCCTTCAAGTGCGATTACAGTTTAATCATTTTAAAAGAAAAGTTTATGATTCTCCCTTTTCTTTTTGTTTGTAGTCAACGGATCCAACGGCTTACGTCACCATGATGAGGGAACAAGCGGCAAAACGAAATCGAATTAAATTTGAACAAGGGATCAAAGGACGAATCAAACTGCCCGATGTTAGTCCTAAGCGACCCATATCGAGTTTCTCACGTCATGGACACGCAAACGAACTTCAAATGGCATTGATTAAGGCCGTTCTCTGATAAAAATTATTCAAACAGGGTTTTTCTTAGACACATTTTACAATTTTAAATCCAAAATGTAGTTTTGAATAGTTAATTTTTACATTTTAATCCATTTTTAAAATGAATTTGTTAGCTCGTTTTTAACTTTTTAAAATGTGTGTGTTTACTGTTCTTATTATTCTGAATTTTTTAAGGACGCATCAATAAGGTCCTAACCTTTTAAATCATTTTCTTAGAAAATACATAGCCTAAATTGCGCCCTACTTCGTCTGTTTATCACTGCGAGTTCTCTAATCTAGTATAACTTTCTTTCCCTATTCTACCATTTCGAATATTGAAAGTTGCTGATAACTGCATTTAAAAAATATTCTAAAGTTAAAAACTTTTTTAATTCTGCTCAATTGTGGGATAACTAGACAATGACTTTTATTTAGTTCATCACAAATATGCGTATGTAAAAAAACACGATTGGAAACGGCTTGAAAGATTCTTGAGTATGTTAAGAAGAAGAAATTGAAAGGAAAAATTAGAAGGGGCAAATCGCTCTACAAGAGAACAAGAGCTACACAACAGGTACAATAATAAGAATATTGTGCGCTCCTTAATTATTCTTGTACCCATGGCACAACGTCCACCATCCAGGAGCGTTTTTTTCTTTCCAAATACATTAGAATGATAATAATATTGACACCAGGAATGCACAGCACACGATCACACGTGCAAATCAAAATAACTATTCTAAAATACGAGCTAAGCTTTCACTTTTGCTTCGGGAGTGGCGAGCAGAGCGAACGCGAAGTGAAGAGAGTCGCAGATCGTTTTGGGCAAGGTGTAAAAGAGTATCGAAATTTTGATTGGTGAATGACGTAGAGCCCCCGGAATCTCCGGCGGCAAATTGACTTTGCGATCCTTCTTCCAACTCCTCACTTCCTTCCACAGATTGGCCGCTGCTCTGCTGATCCAGAGAAAAGTGGACTTTCCGCCCTTCATGAAGATGGCCGGATGGACGGCTAATAGTTGCTGCTGGAACACTAGCCGCTGTGCGAGCAGCAGGATCCTGCTGGGATTGCTGGCTAGAATCAGCCGGAGTATTCGTCGTAATGGGTGTCGAGCACATTGGGCATTTCTCCTGGACGTACAACCATTTTCGCAGGCAAGACCCGTGATAAAGGTGTCGGCAAGAAGTGATCCTAACGTTGCACGAAGTGGTCATGGCTTGATAACAGATTGCACAAACATCGTTATGAGCTGCGAGCTGCTCTTCGTTCGGTGCCGGTAGGGCGTCGATGTGTTTGGCTGCTTCTCGTCGACGCAAGAAGGATACCCAGCCTGTCTGCAGTCGTTGCCAGACATTGAAGTAACAATGAACAACAAGAACGGCCGAGTTGGACCAGGACCATTGACCAACGAGGGATTCGTGGAATCCGGCGCACACTACAAAGACGGCCACCAAGAATTCCAAACAACGGACAACGGCACGAGTGTAGTAGATAACGTCATCCAGGGATTCCCAAGCTGTTGTTCGAGACGCGTCGTACAGGAAGAGGCAATAGATAACCAATAGTCCGACCACCTGCATTATTTACATTTGTAAATTTATTTTAAAACTGTATCGGAACTTTTGTTTTAAAAAAGTTTTTACCTGAACGCTCGTCATGACGCAAGTCGATATGACAACCAAGGTCCAAAAATTCAAATCAAATATGTAGCAGAGAATATAGGTCATGTAGAGTGGAAAGAGGAAGAGGAAGCAACACAGTAATAATATCTTCAAGTGTCTGAAAATTAAAAGTAAAAAAATTAAGTTATCAGTTTCGTTTAAACAACTAAATTGAATTACCTTATCACGTGACGGTCTTTGTTGGCAGACAAGGCTAGAAGAATAGGTTCTGCCGCTTCGTAGATGGATTGAATCAGGGAAGCCACAACGACGAAAAGGATGATCGACATGGCAGCAAGACGTTGCGGCATTTTAATACGAATGAGGCCTGTTTGCGCAGCTAGCAATCCCATAGTTAAGCCCTCAGTCAAACCGGCATGAGGATTGTGGTCAACGGAGTATGCCCTGTAGCCCTGGATGAATATTTTAGTTCCAGAAAGGCCGAGAGCGGAAAAGTAAGACATGGCGACGCAAGTTCCGGCGAGTGTCAAGGGGGAATCGCAAATTTGAGAGATGGCACAGAGGAAGACCATGTACCACTCATCCGAGTAAACACCCGAGTTAGTGACAAGATCGGGATGCATCATCAAAGCGTGCAATTGTGTCAGACAGTGGCCAAGCCAAAAGACGAAGAATTGACTCGGGACGAAAAGGCGAGTCCAAACGTCAATGGCAAGATGAGCAAGGCTCAACGCTTCAACTTCGTGGATCGCGTACAGGTAAAGAAACTTCATGTCAACTAGGATAGCGGGAGCGCACGATAACAGATAGTAAATACACCCAAGAATTTGGGAAGCCGTAGCAAAGTTATGGACGAGGAGAAGATCGGACTGAGCAAAGCCCGAAAGACGGATGACGACGGGTAAACAGTAGATGGCGAGGAAAGCTCTTTTCGCAGTGGATTCGACATCTAAGAAGAAGTTGACGCAGGAAACGATGAAAAGTTGGACGGAGAGGACGGCCAGCTGATGGAGAAGGTTGACCCATTCCTGTCGGATTTCCATCGAATCGAATATGAAACCAATCCCGATAATTGTTCTCTCGGCAAATTGATAGGCCGGTACTTCCGAGCTGATTCCTGGAGGACTAGAAAAAATAAATAAATTGAATCAATCATTAATGAATATAAGTATGGCGGCTATTTGATGGATGATTACCGAAATTCTCTTGCAAATTTAAGAGCATATTGTGGGCTGAAATTGATGATGGAAGGAAGCTGGGTTTCTGGAGAAGACGCCGCTGCAGATGGACTGGCAGCTTTTGAGGACATGGGGTCCTTATCCAAATCCAAAGATTCAGTCAGCACATAATGTCGCGACAAGAGTGAGGCTGCAGTCAGAGCAGCCAGGCTTAAATAATGCATGTAGAGTGTCACAAGCTTAGGTAGAGGGAGAATGAGGATGACCAATCCTTGGATAAGCACTATAATAAAGATATGCATTACAAACATGGTCATGTTATAAAAGAAAATAGTGTCAACATTGTAAAAAGAAAAATACTTAAGTTAAAGATGAAAGCATAGCATGCTTCTGTCAGATCAGATGACTGTGGCCAGAGCCTATCGGAACTGATGTGACTCCATTGATCAATAAGCATTAAGCCTGGAACCCGGAGGACAACCGAGGCAAAACTCTCAAAGTGCTCTCCTTTAAAGGTGAAATCCATGGCAAGCCATTGACGGGAAGTGAACATGTTGCAGCTGCTTTGGATCTTGTCAATCACCAAAGTGGCAATTATTCCTTTTTTCACCAGGGATAAGAAGTGACGAGCTCGTCATGAAACGACGCCAGGATTTTCAGACATATGTGCAACCGCCCATTGGTGGGTGTTTAAGGGGGGGATTTGCAACGCGAAACTTGTTTATCTAGCAAAAGTTTTATAACTTCACCAAAAAGGTCACACAGCACTGATGTAGCCCCGTAAAATAATTCCACCTTTAGTCAGCAAATAGATATTGTACCGGATCTCGCAGGATTGTTATTACTTAACCATGAATATGGCCTCTGACATTTCATTCTAGCGGACGACAAAACATTGAGTCTGTGGGGCTGAAGCCTGTAGCTGTCAACGGTCGTGCAACGGTCAACCTGCTGTATCGTCCAGATTTCAGTGATTATACGGCCTTTTTAAATTCTTTAAAAGTATAGATGCGATTAGTAAGTAAGGCATGATTTAATTTAGAGAATGGCTATGAATTATTTTATTTATTTTGCCAGTTTTCCGCCCTTTCCCCTTAAAACTAATTAGATTTATTATCGATTGGACATATCAGCGCTAGGTGGCGCGAGAAACGCACTATTTTGATTCCTTTCAAGTGATCTTGGTTTCATTTTATTACACGCCGGTCTATTACAAAAACACCAATATCAAAAAAACTTTTAAGTGCGAGTTTCGAAACGTGGTTAGGATCTATTTGGTGATCGTTATGGCATTAATGTATTGTGGTTTTAACGGTTTTGGTCAGTGTCCTGAAAAAGCATCAAATGTCCAAAATACGATCGTGTTACCTTTAAAGGGGAACGAGGATGTATGCAAACCTATCCTTTATCATCATCCTCTTGAGGGAGAATCTAATGATGCAGTGAAAATTTTCCTCGATTGGTCACGGTGCATTCTATCAACGGGTAAAACGAGCTCGTTAACGTCGCTGTTGTATATTCAACTAGCAGTTGATTAAGGCTGTCTTTTTTTGGATTCTCATTGTCATAGATAAAGGTGTCATGGTTAGGGGATTTTGGAATGATGTCTCTAACTTTGAAGGTACCATCTGTGGAGAAGGGATCTCATTCAAGCAGGTGAGCATACCTATAATGTTTATCTTGTATTTTTACCTACAAACATAAAAAGTTTTCTCCCCAGATAGTATGCACAGAAAATGTGGCAGTGGCCATAAATCAACATGGACAACTAGTCAAGCTGTCATTCAATAGCAAGACAGCTGCTGACTCTAAATCTCACTGGGAAACTGTCCTGACAGAACACTCTAATGAATCAAATGAAAACAAGGCATTACTGTCACTTAAATTTATTAAGATTGCAAGTAATGACCACTGTATACTGGCTTTGGATGAAAATGGTAATCAAAAGCATTTTGATCATTATCAATTGGGAAGTAAATTACTTCACAATCTATTTTTACAAGGCCGCGTACATGTTCCACCCATAAAATTGGACTGCGCTTATTCCGTCGAATTTGTGGATATCGCATGTGGGAAGGAACATTTTATGGCATTAGCCAAAGATGGTACCGTTTTTACCTGGGGATCTGGAAGGTAGTTATACTGTTTTTAAATAGGAATAATTTAAGATATTAGCATCTATAATAGAGCGAGTTCATGTTGAAGGTGGTTTCATTTTATGGCTGTTCCATCCTTTATTTTGTTTTGTTTAGTAGGGGCCAACTGGGCCACGGTAGCATAGATTCGGTCGATTATCCACAAGAGGTCCAAGCTCTAGGCGGAGTTCGGATTGTGCAAATCGCTTGTGGTGGATGGCACAGCTGCGCCCTAAGCGAATCCGGCGATCTTTATGTTTGGGGCTGGAACGAATGTGGCCAATTGGGATTACCCTGCCGTAATCTAGCAATGGAGGAAGCTGGATCCAGCTGCCCAAAGAGGTAGTACGCAGATTTATTATCTATCTCCAATATGACGCGCTCCGCTGGATTCCGGAAAGAAATCTGGGTTAACTAACTTCTAGTTTGGTTCTCTCTTTTTTCATTTCAACGCCGTCTCAGTGATAGAAGAGAATGCGTCAGCATCCAATCTGAGCCTCGCTTACTGGATCCCGATAACGAGGCTCTTCCATTCCAGGTCGATGTGACGTCCATCGGTTGCGGAGCTCGACACACTGCGGTGACTTTAAGTATGTCCTCACACCATAGATTATTCACTCTATGTTTGCTGACGGAATGTTCCATCAGGAGATAAATCCGGCTGGGCGTGGGGCTGGAATGGCAGTGGACAATTGGGGACGGGCGATCGACGCTCTCGTGACACTCCCGTCCGCGTCATGCGGGACGTTGACAAAGTTATATGCGGCGGATGGAGCACCATCTGGTTTTCAGTTTTGAATTCTACTTCCGAGAATTGAAATCGTAATCTACTTTTTGATTATATGAAATGCATAAAAATTAAGCTGCTTCCGAGATTTTTGTCACCAATAAAAATAAAATGGTTATCTCTTGTGAATTAAGACGTTTTAATATGTCAACCAATCTGCTTCTTCATGTCTAGGGGTGGTTTCAGCTTCTGCTGGGTCTTGATCCGTGATCCTATTGAACCAGTCACGTTATCTATTCATTGAAACGACGTACGTAATCCTATCACGGTTGGGAAACTTTTCTTCCTCCCTATCAGCCCCCGTCTCTAGCATTTTATTGGCCAAAGAATTTTTGAATGCCTCTTTCTCTCTCTTCTTCTTCGTTAAACCAAAGAGGAATAACCCGCCATGTATAATGGCATTACAAACATAGAGGCGGTTACCGTCGTCGTTTTTTTTTCTTTTCGGGGTTGATGTAGGGGCGATTTTTCTTTCAGCTTGCAGGGATTTTCATAAAAGAAAATAGATGTTTTCTCATCCGTTTTAGGCAAGACGGCTGATGAAAAGAGAAGTTGAAATACCCCTTTTTATTATGATTATTCTTTTTTGTCTGTTGCTTCTTTATATCACCGTAGATATATACCAAGGTGCAACCTTCTCAAAAAAAGAAGAAAAATCTCTTTTCTGCCCGTATATTCAGCCCCCTGCAGGCAATGTTGCCATCCCTATGCATAGTAACTCTACACTGGCAAGCAGTCCCAACAGCAGCCCGGATGAGATGGGGACGATATATACAGTGCGAGTCCTAACGGACTGAACCTTCAGTAGAGTGCCGACTTTCTCGCTGCGCGGACGTGTTGGAAAAAGCGTTTGAATCGAACATGGTCCTCCTCCCCTCTCCCTAGCTAACCTACAGGTACACGCAGTGGGACGACAGTCACACACGCACACAAATATATATTATATTTATTATTCCGTTCTATTCATCAGAGAGTTTTTAAACTGTTACGTCGGGTGGGCTCCCATTCAATTTCATAAAGAGGGCAGCGAGGAAAAGAGGGGTGTTAAGCTTTTGGGATTGAAAGGCTTTTGTGCGAGTGTTACGTTTTTTGTTGTGTTGTATGTCTGTCCCCTTTTGTGACAATAGAAAACGTTATGAAAGAAATTGAAAAATCAGGTCCTGGCGCTCTTTAAGCTCCCCGTTTGTTTGCTTACTGATGCAAAAAAGTGTCCCCTCTGTGCTTATCAGCATCGACTCTAGCAGTGCGACTGTTTATTTTGTGTGCAAGAGGGGAATTTGTATATATATATATTATTGATATTCTATTCTAATATTTATTTTTCGCATTTCAGAAAGAAGAAGAAGAAAAAACCAGTTTTGTCCAAATCCTGGGACTTATTAAAGTGCATTGTGATCAGGTGACAGGAAAACTCTGGGATTATAGAGTGCTGAATCAACTCAATATCCATTAGCCGCTGAGCTATGCTGCTGTACCAAGGAAGGCTGTCATCCACCGATGGCCGTGCTGCATCACCCGCATTGGACTACTACTGATCCTTCTGCCTCCTTATCGCCGTCTGATCGACAACTGTTGTGGTGGCATCGTTTAGTGCTTACGGACAAGATGCGCGCTTTCCTCTTCCTCTGGATTTTTGTCCTGCTCATGCTGCATGTGGTCAGCGGCGGTCAGCGGGACGATCCTAGTGTGACGGCAAATAAGGACTCTTCGTCCTCATCCGTCCCGACCTTGACTACTTGCTCGAGACTCTGTCAGTGCGAAGCCAATGCCGTAGACTGCTCCAACCGAGGGCTAACCCAAGTGCCACTGGATTTGCCCAAGGACGCTGACAAGATGTGAGTTTATTTTCATTTTATTTTTGTTTCCTTCAAAGAACTGGGTCGAAACCTTATGTTGCGCATGATTAATGCGTGAGAAGATTGTATTCATGCACACTGATTAGACTATGGTGAATGAATTATTCAGCGCCTCGACCAATTAAAGCGGAAGAAGCCAAAGGGAAGACAAAAAACTCATTGGTGGTTCACGTTTAATTGAATAACACACGGTAATAAGAGGGACGTGGGAAAATGGGGACGCTGCGTTCTTCTTCTTCTCAATCTCGGAAATGGCGGCCCTACTGCAGGGATGGAAAGGGGTTCCCGCGTTTCCGACGAGACCCAAAAAACACTGTGTGGCGTGATGGTATTCTTCTTCTCCTATTCCGAACATGTCGATCAAGTGTCTCCGCCTCCTTCCTGGTCCACTCCTCTTTCCTCCTCCTTCGATCCACCCTTCAATAAATATAAAAGAGAGAAGAACCAAGGACTTGGCCGCCTTCATCATCCATTATCTCTCGTCTCCCATCATCCCGGATTTTTCTACTGATTGAATATTGTTAGGTCCAAAAGTCTTGGTCTTATTTCTACCATATAGTATATAGAGTGCGCGCTGTTACCCGATACACTTGATACACTTTGGGTTGCTCCTCTCCATCTGGACGGCACTAGTGCGGGACAATATCAATCTGGAGTGGATGATCGATTAAAGCTACTGCAAGCGCGCTAAAGATATTGTGTTTCTTGAGTGAGATGATGTATTGGTGGACTCGAGTATAGATGGTGGTAAAATAAATCCTTCCGGCGAGTCGGACTTCTATATTAATACAAATTCTCATCCTTCTCTCGCCCCGGATGAGACACGGACGCGGAGAGATGTTACAACAGCAAACGAGATCCTTATCGATTCCCTTCCTTTCTATGTTTGTCTTTCGGGTAAGAGAGCTGCTAGGAAAACATTTGTTTCGACGGGTCTAACGCGGGTTGGTTTTTATTATTGGGACTTTTTTCTTTCTTTTTTTTTCTTGCCTGAGATTGGGTGGAGAGATGCGTCTCCGCAGTCATCCTCGGCGCGCACACTCGCACGAGATGAAACTCGCAGATTGTCAGTATAGTATCCACCAGAAGGGAGAGAAAAAAAGTAGAAGAAAACATATCTGTCGTCAGTGAGAGAGACCTACAGATCCCGCCTCTCTCAAGTATAACTACCGCCACTGCCGCCAGCGGGTCTTTAAACTGGATCCCACGGTGAAAAGGTGAAGAGGTGATTTTCTTTTTTTTTTTCATCAACTGCGTATATATAGAGGACGTCGTAATATAAATCACGAAAGGAGGAGTCAGCCTACCTAGTTTTTTTTTCGTTTGGGTTAATCCACTCTCTAGATGATGATGAGCCCACCTGAGCAGCAACATCCCATTTTGATTGACACGAAAAGTCTATGTGTCTCTTTGTTGGGGAAAGGAGGAGATTTGCGGTCTCATTATTATTGTATACCTCCAACAGTTGATGAAAGGATCCCTTTCTTTCCAACTTTTTTTTTCTGTGGTCGACTTGAGGTACACGAGGGGGGTCAGCAATTAAAAAGGGAAGAAGTGAGCCCCCCTACTCACCTGTGGAATGTTCTTTTCTTTCCCTTTGGGGTCGACTAAAGAGGGGGGAGGACCCACCGCGGAGAGGCCGGAGCTGCCGGACTAGGCTATGGTCATGTCGACAGCTGGAGCCGGTCCTGGCTCGCGCCAGTTATCCACACACAACACAAGAAAGAGAGAGAGAACCTTCTCATGACAAATGAACCTGCTGACCCCCCTTGTTATGTCGAACATGAAGGGGCTACTTTTTTTTATTTTATTTATTTCATTTTAGCTCTCAAACGTGCTCTCAAAAAGGAAGATCCTTCTTAAGGATTTTTTTTTGCCATTCCTGATTACATGAATAGCGTCTTTTGATGTGCTCACGTAATGGAAATGATCCCATCGGAAAAGAAGAGCTCTGAACCGGAAACTTGAGAAGGGCAATCTCTTTTTTTTTTTATAGCCACCACAAACAACGAAGCTTCTCATTACTATCAATCAAATGTTATGTAAGACTCTTGTTCCCTCCCCGGTGGAGTGGTTTTTTAAAACTTGAAATGGTGCGTTACCAAAGAATCCTTCCGGAGAAAGAGAGAGAAAAGGGCGGCATGCCTTGTGTACAATTAAGAGGTCCAACAGGAGCTTTACCAGAGCTACATAATAGATAGAACCAGTTTGTACCGAAATAGAACATTATTTGGTCGTTCCCATCTTCGAGTGCTGCTGCTGCTGTTCCACGTTGGACGCGCGGAGCAGGAAATCCGGCCGTGATCGAGGGCTACTCTATTGACTCAATAATCACTTGGGGATCTCTAAATCAAGCCACGTGATTTTGTCGCCATCTTGGTGGTTGCGTCTTTCTATATGCTGTCGAAGGGGCGATTTATAGATGGATTAATTTAAAGTGCACGCGATGATGCCATCCTTATCGGCCCCCCGGATCTCCACCATAAAACATAGGCGAATTTTTTTGTTTTCCTCTTCTTTAAATATAGATATATATAAAAAAAGCCTGGCACGGCTTTTTCATCCTGGTCGAGAGGATCGCTTTTCGCTGCTATGATTTATCGTCAATAAATCAAAACTCGTAAAACAAGAAATAAAGGATCTACTCGGCCAGGATGTTGTGCTGGATTGCGTGTTCGGGCCGCGCGTAATCGTATCCGCTTTCTACCATACAAGATTGAAAATAAATATTTGAAGAAAAAAAATTGTGTGGTTCTCGTGCTGGACGATCTGGTTACACGCCCTTTATTTTCTCTCTCTCTAGGATCGTTTAAGGAATTTTCTTATTCGCTTTAAATTGTCCTTTAGCCTGCATCTTTCTGCGGTACGCGCCCGTTTGTTGTTGTTGTTTCCACGGCGATGATTATATACAGACGCGCACCGTTATGCAGCTCATCATTAGTCGTGAAAATGTAAAGAGAAACATGCATTTCCCCGCTTTTCGTGGAGTCCCGGAGGCGATATACCTATGCAGAATACATATAGCGTGAGTCGGGAACATTACCGATCCATTTCAGTCGGGATGCGATCCGTCTTTCTCCTCTGGGGCTGACCAGGTGTAATCATAACTGAGTTGGCATCTGCATTTCGTGTGTAAGCCCAGGATCACGAGCAGAAAAAGTGTGCGCTGTACATCAACTCACAGTGACGGGCAGATCAATCTTCGGTTTTTCTCTACTATACCTCCCAATAGAGTATTATTTTATTTCGCTTCGCTGACTTAATTGACCGACAGTCGTATATATAAAAAGAGAGAAGAACAAAACATCTCCATTAGCGTGAAAGGATTTTCTTTTTCTCTCCCCCCTTATATACGCCCCATGTCATACGGTTTGTTGCTTGCTGCCCGGTGCGCGCTCGCCGTCTTGCATCTCGCCTCATTCCGCCCAGCTACTTAAGGTTGATTTGTGTATCCCGGGGGAGACAGGGGAAAACAAAAAATCTTTATTTATCAGGACTCGAGGGAGGGATGATATTGACTACATATATATACCACCCTGTAAATGAAATATGCAAAAGAACAACAACGACAACACGCACTGCTATCCGAATGAAATATTCAATCCTGAGAGCCCGTACGGGTCAAAGAAAAATATGTAATCCAGGGGAAAAAAGGGAATCAGTAGGGGGAAACTCGTAAAAACAAACAGAAAAGTCATGTGCAGAATGATGGATTCCCTCCCAGGGAAAAAATATATAATCCCGATCTACTAGTATACGACGAGGACATGACAAATTGTTATTCCACATTGAATGATGAGGGGTAAGAAAGAAGAATCCTACACGGCCGCAAGACTTTTCCAGCTCCTGCTTAGAGTTACGTGAGCCGCATAAAAACGTTTTTTGTTATTATTATTATTTGAAAAACTCCCTCTACACACACTATACCTGTGCATTCCAAGAGGGATTTATTTATTTTTTTCCTCCCTCTCTTTTTAAAAGAAAACTCGGTAGCATCCCTTCATACTTCCATAAGGAGAAACGTCATCTTTCACAGGACCAAATAAGGCTCAGTGAGAGACATTCAACTCTTTTCTTCCCTTTCTTGAATGTGTCATTTCTTTCGAGTCAAGATGGAGAATCCTTCTCCGTGAATCATCCAACGGGAGGGATTTACTCCTTGAATCATAGAACCGTGATCGATGACACTTTTTCTTTTCTCTCCTCGTCCTATATATCTACAGCTTAGAAGTTGACACTAAAGTGTATTGAACCTGTCCGATCCAGCAACGGGAAAATCACGAAAAGGATCGGTCAGGATCGATCACTCTCTCAAGTTTGCATAGCTCTTTTAAAGAAAAGTCCACAAACACCGCCAAGATGGTAAATAAGGGATCCAAGAAGAGATGGAAATCGATCGCCATCGCGACGACTTCTCTCTTCCGGAGACTGATGGACGTGTGCGCATCTATTTATATGGGTTCAAAGCTCATTGGGTCGCTTAATGAAGCCCCCTAGAACCATTACAGAAGGCGCCTTGTCTAGCTGTCCCATTTGGTGCCTGCCAAAAAGGTGTCTTTGAGTGAGGGTCACTCAGGATATCGGCGAGACTTCTTGGGATAACCTCGGCGTGAGATCGATATATCATCGGAGCTAGCCAATTGCTGAGCGTTTCAGGTCACTTTTTAAGAGAGAGGGGAAGTTTTTTTTTTTCTTTTGTTGTTGTTGTTGAGCCAACATCGACATCTATTGATTTCCCTCCGGCGGCCCGCCGCCCACTCTATATCTTTGCGGTAAAAATATAAAAATAAAAAGAAGATATCGGAATGGACTCGAGGGGGGGGAGAAGAAACGAAATTACACAGTCTCTTTCTCCCTCTTCTTCTTCGTCTTCAGATAGTCCACTGAAATGGAAGACTGGTCCGTGATAAGAAACAAAAAAGCGACGCGTTCCAGCCAACAGGATGAAGCCATTCTTCACGCCGTATAGAAGCGGCAGCATCCCCCCTCTTCGAATCCGTTTGAGGTTACCCCGGACGGAAATCGTTTCCAACCCGCCTTCGTTCAAACGGGATGGACTGAAAGCAATAAAACAAAAACACTATTGCCCAAATCATTTCCCTTTTTGTAGGGCCAGCATCGCTGAAAAAAAGCATTTTATTTGTCTCGAGGGCCAGCGAAGGTGGTTCATCTTGGCGCGTCCGTACGTCGCGACAGATTACTTTTCTGTGCGCCTAGACGGACTCTCAGTTTTTATACCTTTTTTTAAAATGAGAAAAAGTTGTTCCCTGCGGACGAGTTGTTGGTTTTTGTGTTGCGCCCTGCCCATTCCTTGATTATTATAGGCCCAGCAGCAGCACCGGAGTTCCGCTCCGGTCTAAACAACTGCTAGCAGCGCACAACACTTCCTTGTTGTTGTGTTCATCGGGGGTGGGCGCTATTTCAGATTTCTTTCAACAGCAGCAGCCGCTCGTAATAAAACTCGTCCGATGGAATCTAAAACTTATGACCGTACATGTATCGTGTTTCAATTAGTCTGCAATATATAGAATATATGCTTTTAGCGCAGTAAAAGAAAAAAAAGAAGAATTGAGGGGGGAAGGAAGACCCATTTCCCATTACCACAGTGTGGATGTGTGATGTTGTGTCGTCTGATGGAAAGGGGGTCGACCAGTGGTGTTACACCCGATGGCTCTTCTTCTTCTTCTTCTTTTTTCCCTCTTGTTTTACACATGCACTTAGCTAAAAAGCCTCTTCTTCGTTTTCCTTGTTTCTTTCTTTCCCCCCTATAGCTCTCATCGACACGCAAATGGAACGTCCCTTTAGTTCTAATGAAAAGAGGAGGAAAGAAATCTGATTTTTATATTTTTCTCTTAACAGAAATTTGGAAGGAAACAACCTGACGAGTCTCCTGGCTTCAGATTTCGAAGGATTCACCCAGCTCCGCATCCTGTAAGTTTGTTATTAATAATTATTACATCATATCTGTAATTCTAGGATCCTTGAGAATGAATCAGCACTATCGGATTAACATTTTAGATTAATGTATAACAATTGGGTGTCGTAAAGACAAGGATCTCTCTTTTTCTTTGTAGAGAGGGCGGGGCAAGTTTTATCGGCTCATCACGTCCCGATGGTAGTCCTATACGTAGATTCAATTGACGAGAAAGAAGTCGAGCACGTTATATAGGGGTCTTTTATTACACAACAACGAAAGGGATGTTTAGTAAATCATCATCCATCAGCAAAGCCGCAGGAGATTTTTTTCTTTCTTTTCTTGTAAACTGAATTAGGAAAAGGGCGGGACAAGAAAAACAAAAATTGATTGTTTTTTTCGCTTTCAGTTTTTTATATTTTACGTCTTTGCCCGAATTCTTTTCGTTCGGGAGCAGGGTTGAAAACTAGGGGTCGCATTCATAATTCAGCCTCAAGGGATGCCACAATCTTTTTTTTTTTTTTTTACTATTTTGTGGTGAAATTTTCAAGTTTAGTTACTATGACTACAGATCACGAAAGGCCCCGGTAATTGCTCTACGATTGAATGTATTTTTTGTGTGTTTCTCCTTGTTTATTTATTCGACGGGGACGACCGCTGTGGTTATATAGGACGAAAAGAAATCGTTAACGAGCTGTTTCTCGTTGGAGGCTGTTTTTTTTCTTCTTTCTTTTTATTACTCTTAGAGCGGGAGCTGATTGGCACTGCGTGAGTTTTTTTTGTCTACTTTCGATGTGAAGAGAGACAGATTAAAGTTCATTCCCTTTTCCAAGATCCCCTGCCTCGATGAATTACACAACTCCCTTTCTAAAATGATTTATTGTGTTGTCTTGTTCTTTTTTTAAATAGGCGTTTGAGCAACAACCAACTTCAGTACATCCCCGATTTGGTCTTTGCCGGCTTGGGTCAACTCCAGCGACTGTAAGTCAATTTCTATTTGTCCTGACTAATGCGTGTGTGCGAGAATAGAGTGTCGTTCGTGTATCACAACCACCAAAAAAACTTTCAATTGGGATTCAGGCATCTATCTTGTGTCGCTCTTTCTTGGAAAAACGAAAAACATTTCTTTCTAAGAATAAAAAGTTTTTTTCTTGACGTTGTGGATTCAACAGAGCGGCAAAATCGCGCCCTCCCGTCGAGCAGCTCTGAATCACACGATTTGCATATCAACACGCGCCCAGGCCGAGTTATACTATCACACGCTGAAATTAAGTCGATCCTGCGTGTCTCTCTTCTCTTCTTAATCTATTTCTCTTGTTTGAGGACCCCCTTTTAATGCTTTGTTTTGCGACAGTAGGATTATTATTTGTGTGTGTGTGAGAAGGATTTTTTTTAAGGACACGCTCTAGGAACTTTATGAGTTGGGCACGCTTCTCATCAACGACCCATGAGTTCTTCGTCGATGCTTAATTTCGTTGTAAAAAAAAAAAAAGGCAGCAATAACAAACGTAGATTGCCTATAAGGTCGTGAGAAAATGAACGAAAAAGAAAAAGTCCCTTTCTTTTTAATTGAATCAGGCGTCACTGGTCATTAAGTTGAAAAATGAACGATCCTACTCGTAGGGTGGGCTCTATTTTTTTTCTTAAAGATTAGATCCCAAAGTTGTTTGTATATTAGATCTCTCTGCCTTTTTTGTTTATGTTAGGGATTATTGGATATTAATAGTTCTAAAACATAGTTTACCTTAGAAACAAATATTTCAAGTTGACTTTTTTTTCCTTGTTTGAGGGATTAAAAAATTAAGAAAACTGGATTGACGTTGATCCGTTGTTTCAGGTGTTTTGATTACTGATTATACATTCTATAGTTCATCGGCCTTCATCAGGAAATAGCGCTGCGCTGATTATTAAAAGCGATTTTTCTCGCTAGGACGTCATCCTCGACACGCTAACGTAAAAAAATCTTCTTTAATGGCTGCTATGAAAGAGCCAAAACAACAAAAAACTCGCAAGGTTGATTGAATCGGACTTTGAGCCTTACACGGCAACAAAAAAAAAAATCACGCGCCTAATGAGGGCATCGCGCGCGATTATATATATTTTTCGTTCCCCTTTGCGCGCGACTCTTCCAAACTCGGCATCACGAAAACTTGCATCAGGGCAGCGTTCCAAAAACTGATTTGAATATAAAGAATTCACACTATATAGTACTACCTCTCTCGTGTGTGATGTGAGCAGTGGAAAGAGCACGTCACGCTATCGGCCGCTATGTCACACTCTGTTCTTGTCCGCGTGTGCTCACGGACCCTGAAACGCTGATTGCGTTCAGTACTTTTTCTTCTTCTTCTTTTTATTGTTTGAGAAGAATTCCTTTGATGGATGGATTCCGGACGGAAAAAGGATTTTCTCTCGATAATAAAAAAGAAAGAAAAGAGATTTTTTCTTAGGCAAACAATACGAGCCGTGATTACGGCGTGAGAAGGGGGTAGGATTCACGTCCGCCGCTAATCGGACCTTGGGAAATGATGGGTCTTGAACATACTACAGCACCTGTTGATGATTCCCCTCAGGGGGGATCTACCTGTATTTATTGAATCTGACGTCTGACTGAGTTTGAGAAATTCTTTTGCCTCTTTGGCATTGATCCTTTGTGGTGACACTTGAACCGGAAGGAATGCTGACGTAAGAAGAAGCAAATCTCGTTAGCAGACGACTTCCAAGTCAAGAGAGAGAAAGCGGTCCGTCGTTACGTGATTTTGAGAGAAGAGAGTGACGGACAGTATGTTATCGTCATTCTATATCCCCCCGCGCGTCACGGTTTCCTTCACTTGTAGAAAATCCCGGTTAATTGCTCCTCATTGTGCCTCCTTCTCTTAACAGTCTCTCTCTCGCGTGTGCCTCTTATGTAAATAAATAAATTCGTTTCAAGAGAGAGAGAGAAAAATTAAATGTAAGGCAACATCTGGCGTAGACTCTGCTCTTTGTCAAGGTGGACGTCTACTAAAAAAAAAAAAAAAAAGATCCTTCCGACCACCCCTTGCGGTAGAGCACGTTCAAACTCTTTTAAAATGTATAAATGTAAAGTAGGATAATTACAGAATGTTATTCGCACCGGTATCTTGCAAAAAGAAAAAAAATATATGCATCCTTAATATTAATTAGTGGCTGATTTGCTAGTGTGTTGTAAAACAGATTCAAGATGGAAGAGAACGTGGCATAAATAATTCATTAGACGGTTTGTGTTGAATATGCGTGGACGAAGGGGGGAGCTGCCAAGTTGATGAGAATTAAGCTCTGTGAAGCGGACGAAGTCCAGCTGTGATTTATTTAAAAAAAAAAAAAAAACTTTTTTAGGCCTTCATGTTCTGTAGGGTAAAACGATCTCTGCGGGGTATTTTCTTGACTCCGACATCACAGATGATTCGATCTGAAATCATCTGAAATTTTTTTCTTCCACAACGCCCATCTTGTTCCCTTTTTCTCTCTTCTTCTCCAGGCGTGTATGTTTTTTCTTCTTCTTTAGGATCATGATGGATGAGTGAATTCATCCGTCACGAAGTCTCTCTCTCTTCTACCTGGGATGGCGATTAGCGAAATGCCCGGCAGAGAGAAAGTTATTTGCTCAACAACCAGAAGCTGCTTATGCTGATTATCTCTAGTCATTTAAATCCGATTAAGGGATTGATGGTTTAATTTTGCAATGACTATCCAAATATTATGAACGACATATGACGGTATCGCGTGGCCGACCTCCCGCCGAGAATCGTTTCAATGGATTCCCTTCAACATATTAATTGCGTCATCATCCAGGTGCACACAAAAATCTCGACAGGCTATCAGGTGATGATGTGGCGTGAATTTCATCCTCCAAATCCCTAAACAATGAATTTTCGAAAAAAAATCCTTGAATTATGCATAAGAACCCTCTTTCATTTGCATACTTGGACGACCCCCCCTTTTGCGTGCTTAATCAACATATGCCACTGGGGCCTTTTATCTATTTTTTCAAAAAATAGAAATTCAATCTTCAAGCGCACATAAGAGACATGTATTTATTAACATGACAATGGGCGTTTACGTACGTAACGCCCTTATTGCAACACGTGTGTAAATATATACGACGATAGTAGTCGCGGATTTGTCAATGGAATAAATCCTCGGTGCTGAGCAGACATGTTTCCTTTCTGTTGTTCGAGGACACAAAGTTATGGCGACGCGATCGGCCTCTTTGATAAGTAGTTTAATTCATTCCGATCCATGCGTATGAAACGCAATAAACAACCGGGTGTATCTTTTTAAACAGCTTTTATTTTTGCAGCCATACAGGAAAGAGAGATAGGTGAACAAAACAACTGAAAAAAAGTGTGCTATTGTGTCCGAAGAGGATTATAGGAGACAAAATAGGCGCACTAGGGCTCACGTAATCCGCTCGTTGTAGAATTACGCACGTTTTTCTTATACTCTTCCCAAGGCCTATTTTTTTCTCAACAATTTGTTATTGACTCAGGAATGGAATTCACACTGGCGGCTGTCTATATAATTTCGTTGAAAAAGAAATAATAATAAAATGATTGACTGGTACTGTAATTATCAATAACTAGAGTAGTAGTTAGTAGTGGATTTTTGATATGTTAATTCTATTCAAAGTAGATTCGAAAGGTCGTCATTATTCTAGCATCATCAAGTGAGATGTGAGGTATATATATATATATAAAGTCGGTTGTTTATAACCGCGTGACGTGGATCACGCACGGGGTCGTCTCCTTCAACAGAGCACAAGGAAACGTAATTAACTATTCATGGAACTCTCTCTTGTCGTCCACTTTTCAAAGTGCTCCTATAGTTGTGTTGCCAAGGTTCTCTCTCTCTATTTTATATAGAAACCCTCTTCGTTTGAATGCGGTCAAAACTTCTCTTTTGAATATTCAAATTTCGGGAAAAAAGCTTTCTTCGTGTATAAAAGAGACCCGTTTGAACCAGATTTTGAAATAGTTTAAAAATTAGTCCAATCAAGGGCTCATCAGTTTGGTGTAGTAATTGACCAACCAAAAATCCGGTCCTTTTTTTAAAATATCACAAAAAATGTTGGGGGACAGGCCAAGATCCTGTCAAACTTGTCAACATTTGAAGCAGACACATGAAATCTTTCACACATATAATATTAGGTAAAGGACGAGAGCCAAAGAAATATCTTCTCATGAAATATCACTGGAGCGTGTATGACAAGAGGCAGGGCTTCAAAAATATCAACAACATTCGGGCAATGTTGAGCTCGCGGGAGTTCCTCGTTCACAAAATTCCTCACGTCGTGTTCAGGTTCTTAACAAAAGAGGGACGACTAGGACGACGAGAGATTCATTGATTCTGTGAGGCCCAGCATGATGCCCCCCTATATATATGCTCCGTTTATAAATCAAAAAAGCCTCGAGGACGACCCATCACATCTCGTCCAACAGTCCAACCAAACATTCTATCACCGGCCTGAGATCTGCTCATCCTCGGATCCTTAGGCTTCAGACCTCACAGAGCGCTCAGGCATTGCGGCCTCTCCTTTATGGATTATGCATTAGCCCTAAAAAAAAAAAGTTAGATTGACATTTTGAGCGCCCTTTTTTCGAAATGTAGATCATAGGGTTGACTTTGAGTCGTGCCCGTCCTTGAGGTTGGGAGCCTATAACACATTCCTCTGAAGATCAAGTCGACTTAAAAGATACATCCTTCAAGAAGGCCGGCGGTGACGAAGCATGACAGCCCCCCAAAAGTCCGTCAGTATGGTGGTTCATCAGTCATTAACTTTTTTTTATATTTTCGAAATGCTGCTGTAATGCGCGCGCCATCCTTTGTAGTGTGACGTCACGTAATAGCCCTTTGGCTTCCTGACAAGGTTCTCGATCACCTCATGAAGTAGTGTCTTTCTCCTTACGAGTGTATATAATCAGTATTAAAGAGAGAATATACGCCTCCTTGCTGCGTCCATTCTTGGAATTATATACTTTTTTGTTTGATGGTATAGGGCCAACCGGCCGGCAGGCTCCAATTATGTTAAGTTTTTCTCTTTTTAAATCTAATGTGAGAAACCGTGCTACTGCCAGAGGCCTTCTAATCTAAATCCTTTTTCCTATGAAATCCGCTGGATCTTAACAAAACTCTTGTTTTGAATAAATCAAGAAAAAGGAGATCAGGTTTCAACTCGTTCCTTCTTGACTGTTTCGTAGAGAGATGTAATCATCTGTAGCACGTCGTTTCTCCTATTTCGTCCAAGGCCCAACAACTATTCGGTTACAGTGTCCCGAACTTTTAAAAAAAGGCATATATAATTTTTTTTTTGCCTTGGTACCCCCCTTAAGCCGAAAATCGTTCAAGCGTGAGTTTCTGTCTGATCGAATATTCATCATATACACTGGTAAATGTGCGTGTTTTTCTTAGTCTAGTCCCGATCTATCCATCACGAGGAACACTTTTCTTTCTTTCTTGTATGTCTTTCTCCCCTTCTTTTTTTTAAAAGAAGGGAAAAATGTAGAGACCGGACGCACTTACTAGCTTATATAGTACCCACTCACTCGAATCTCTAATCACATCTCTATTGTTACATCCCATTGTGTGTATCTCACACGACAGGAAGAAGCAAAAAAAAAATCCCGCGTGATGAACGAGCTCCGCGCCTTCACAACACGGAGCGCAAAAAAAAAGAGTCAGGAAACAAACGCACGATTTGCGCATTAAAACTAAAAAAAGCACCCACAACCGGCATAAATCAATCCGTTCCACCTCGTCGAAGAGATAAATGTTTGTAATTTCCTCGGATAATTGTTTTCTATTTTTCGTGATTATGTATTTTTATATTCTTAAACTCTCTCTCTGCATCATCATAAGGTACTTTTAGCTAAAGAGGAAAGTTTGGAATTGGGAGCAGCAGACGCGACGTCAGAAAGTCTCATTTCAGAAGATGATGAGAACGCGGGAAAAGTCAACAGAAAAGTTTTTGAGCCGTGCGATATGGAGTTATATGTAACGTCAAATAGACATATAGGATCCCTGCCAAAAAGGAAGAAAAAGATGGGTGTCGATCCTGTGTAATTATATGCGCTCCTTTGAGAAGAACATATTGCCATCGTGTAGACGTATTCATAGGCCCACACAGGATGAAAGAGCGCAGCTCGTTGAGGGGTTGACATGTTGATGACCGCGCGCGGGGGAAACGGCTGTTGCCGATTTGCATATTGATAAATATAGACGCATCTCTCGTTTCTCCCTCCTACGTGTCACATAAATTATCATTAAGCTTCTTGTGGAGAGAGAGAGAAGAAGAAGAAGAAGAATCTCTCTCTGTACGGTATTTCACAGATTGTGTATCTACAATAGGCCCCTTCGGCGCGGGAGCTCTCGTATATAGTAGATGTGCTGTAAGCGATACGGCATACCTTCGGTTAGGCCTCTTCTTCTTTTTTCCAAAATAACGTGTTGATAGTTATGCTAATGTTTTCTGTATATACTGTGTATACAGCGAGACATCAGCAGGGGTCTAATGGATATGGTGGGCCTTCTTTACAGTTTAATATATTGATAGAAAGAAGATGTGAAAACTATGAATTTCTTTTTTGATTGATTTATTTAACAGGGATTTGAGCCACAACCAGTTGACGGCCATCGGGAAACGGACGCTGCGCGGGCTTAACGCTCTACGTAATTTGTGAGTCAATTTATATGTAATCCAATGTTTGTGTTATGGTATATTACTCATCACAGCGGGGGAGAACTTCCTCTCTCTCTGTGTTTCGTGGGAAAAGACTTTTCCTTTTCTACAAAATCCCGACATTAATCATCACTTTATGTCACAGGCAACTGGATAACAACCAGCTTACTTGCCTCGACGAAGCAGCTCTAAGATCCCAGAAGGAGCTGGAGATCCTGTAAGTCCGAACTTTTGCTTTACTTTATTGAAGTTGAACGATTCGAAAGGGGGAAATCCCTTTGATCCTTGAATGGAATTGACTTGGCTGCTCTGTGTGTGTGCTCGCTTTGTCAAGTAGTTTTAGTTCTCCTTGATGGATCGATTGTGTCCACAATCGAAAAGATTGGCTTCTCTTTTTATTTTTTATTCTTACTCTTTATTTTACCTCTCCAAGGACGTTGAATAACAACAACTTGACATCACTCCCGCGGGACCTTTTCGAGCCACTCAGCCGACTCCGAATCTTGCGTCTCTCTGATAATAAATGGCTTTGCGACTGCCATTTGGCCTGGCTCGCTCGCTACCTACGGCGTCAATCTGCCCGATCCGGCTCTCCGCTGGCTGCCAACGGATACCTGCCCCGCTGCCACGCCCCGTTCGGCCTCCGCATCAAAGCTCTGCCCGACCTTCTCGACTCGGAATTCAAATGCACAGGTATTTTCTTCCTTTTTAAATCTCCCGCTGAGCGCGAAATGAAGTACCGGAGGGATAAAAGAAGAAGAAGAACCATGATTTGTTTGCAGCTCTAAAAAAGTTTAAAATTTTAAACGAAAAAAAAAATGTCGGCAACGCTGGATCGTATATCACCTTCTCGAGCGTCGCGTTCGGGGACGATTGAAAATTTACATGTTGATTGTCTACGGACTCTCAAAGGGGGATTATTGCACCCAGTGGGGAGGGAAACAAGAGAAATCCTTGCTGTGTCCTTCAAAGTATAAATTCCTTTTGTTTTCTTTTTTGTTTTTTAAAGAAAATATTGGGTACTTTATCATCATTTTTTTGTTCTTCTCCTGTCGATGCGAGAAGACACCTGTGTCACAGCGGTCAATTGGCGAAGAACCCAACACCCCCTGCTGCCTCAATCTCTCACTAAATCTACCTGACTTTATAGTCTTTCGATCCTTTTGTCCTTCCTGGATGACAACAATGCGCAATTCGACAGAATAGAGGATCCAGCTCCTCCCCTTTGACAAGTTGTCAAAGGGACAGTGGGGTGCTAAAGTGCTCGTCGCCTCGGCAGCCGTTAATTGCACTTTACCGGCTTTCAAGACTGAGGGGTGGGAGAATGGTATTAAACGCGGATCTGCGGCTCCGCTTTTCGGGGTAGGGAATGATGGATCGAATTTTCGTCCTCACTCGCAGATGATTAATATAGTTGAGCCCCCGAGGGAGACAACGCCCCGCGTGAATCCTCATAGCCCATTGACCGGTCGATCAGATATAGAGACGAAAACCCCTCTCTCTCTCTCTCTCTCTAGTAAGATGAGAAATGGTTTTTTTCCAAGAGGAGAGTGAGAAATGCTCGTTCACGCTCATGTCGTGACGGTCTTTCCTTCCATTTTTCAAGAGGAGTTTTCTTTTTTCTTTTCTCTCGTATGTATTCCTCCTTCTTGCAACAAGAGTAACTTGTCATGCCCGGGACATTCTATCCATTCTACTGTAAATGAAGAACACACCACATTACTACTACTATAGGAAGGATGATGGAAAACGTTGTCTCCTCTCCATCATCCATATGGTAGCCGATTACAAAGTCTAATTTTCCTTCCAGCAGTTCTGTCCTATATCCAGTATAAATTATAATCAAGTCGGATGAGAACGAGGGTGGGATCTTCTATATTCCATTTAGACATCATTTCACGAAAAGCGGAGGCGGTTAAATAGAAGAAATATCGAGAGGATGACGGAGCAGTTATTGTGTAGATAGATGTATTCATTCTCTCTTTTCTATTTCTGGGTGGATGATACGACAGGAACGACAGAGAAACCGTCAGAAGAATGCTCGGCTCAGCCCGGCTGCCCGCTGATGTGCCGCTGCACGGACGGAGTGGTGGATTGCCGTGATAAGGGACTGACTAGGATCCCGCCCTACCTGCCGGACACGGCCACTGAACTGTATTTATACTTGCTCCCATTTTGAAATAAAATGATTCTTGTATTAATAACTTTTAAAAAAAAAGGCGTTTGGAGCAGAATCAAATCACCGAGATCCCAGCCAAAGCTTTCTCATCTTACAGGAAACTCAAGCGGATGTAAGTTCTCTTCCTTTCTCTTCTCTTTTACTCAAAATTTATTCAAATGTGCGTGTGTGTGCTTTTTTCCATCCAGTGACTTGAGCAACAACCAGATCAGCTCCATCGCCGGAGACGCGTTCCACGGCTTGAGATCCCTCACGTCACTGTAAGTTACTTTCCAGCTCGTTTGAAAGCGAGAGGTTCCTTATAAAAAAAAAAACTAAAATCGTCCCACAGGATCCTTTATGGGAATCGGTTGAGCGAGCTTCCTGCCGGCATCTTTCACGGATTATCTTCGCTGCAACTCCTCCTTCTCAATGCCAACCGCATCTCCTGTGTCCGTCGAGATTCTTTCAAAGATCTGCACAACTTGAACCTACTGTAAGATCATCATCCATAAAGAAAACCGGTTTTTTTTCTTTCTTTTTGTTTATCATTCCTGATTACTGATGATGGAACGGCTCTCGTCAGAAAATGTCTAGGAGGCGGACTTGTCACTCTCTCTCTACAATAATGATCTCCTCAAATTGTTGACTTGGGGCATCAAGCCAAAATAGTGGTGACGTGCCGCCGCCGCCCTTTGCCAGAGATCCTTATCACGCATCCGGGCAGGAACCAGAAAAAAGAGAGAAAATAGAGGCTTTTAAAAAATATGAACAATTGAATTCCATTTGAAAAGAACCTGCGCTCAAAAGGATTGTAATAAGATGGAATGTCCTGACCTATAGGAGGATTACATGACCCCCTCTTATTCTCTGAATATTAAAAGTAGGCGTGCTCTCTTAGATGGATGAGAAAAGTAATATTGAACTTAACTATCTTGAAGAGAGAGAGAGAGAGAGAAAAATAGTGTGATGAAGTCCAGTGATAATCCTTCTCTCGTAGATGAGTATCCTTTTTTATGAGCGCCGGGTATTTATCGTGATGGAACTCAGTCACGCTAGGGTCCAAGCAGTAGAGACTGTGTTCGCCGCCCGTTTCAAACCTTGTCCATATAGCCTTTTTTGATTTAATTACGGTTGCCGCGCTCGGCGGGCAGCGTGCCGGGGTTCGGCACTACGCATTTACATAAGACGCGACAACCCCCTACTTCTCTCTCTCTCAAAAGAGTTCTATTGTACTATGGAACCCGCCTCTTCTTTCTTCCTCCCTCGATAAGTGGCGGGGAACAAAATATAAAATAAAAGAGAGAGGAGGATATAATATTAAAGGATCTCCAAGCACCTGCGATGAATTGATTTTTCACCCTTCATATTTTTCCATGGATCGTAAACAGGTCGTTGTACGACAACAACATACCGACTCTGCTCAACGGAACCTTCGACAGCCTCCGGAATATTCAAACATTGTAAGTTGGTCTTGTCTAAAAAAAAAACTATTCAAATGTAAAAGAGGCTTAAGAAACTGTCATCTTGAATAGACATTTGGGACGGAATCCATTCCTTTGTGATTGTTTCCTGACATGGCTGGCGGATTATCTTCACCGGAAACCTGTCGAGACATCGGGCGTCCGATGCGAGTCTCCACGTCGGATGCAGAGGCGACGGATTTCGGTCCTCCGGGAGGAGAAATCCCGCTGCACTGGTACGTGTCACTCCTAACGAAGGATCTTGATTTGTATTGATTATAATCATATTTCCCAGCAGATCGGGATTTGGAGCGGAATCTGCTAGAAATCAGCCCCTGCGAAGATGATCCGTCTTGTCCGGCTGAGTGCTCCTGTAAAGGAACTATCGTTGATTGTTCCAGCAAAGGATTGAAGGAGATCCCTCGTGAGCTGCCTCTCTACACCACAGAACTGTACGCATATACATATAATCTGCATAATTAATTTATATTGAGGGATGAGAGAGAGCTGTGTTTGACAAATTCTCTTATCTCATCTTATTGACATGTCTATAGGGTTCTGAATGACAATGAGATCGTTCGGGTCAAGGCGGACGGCCTCTTCCGGGACTTGCCTAACCTGCTCAAAGTTGATCTCAGACGAAATCAGATCTCTTCCATCGAGAACGGCGCCTTCGAAGGAGCTAATACGCTCGTTGAACTGTAAGTTTGTTGAGAAAGAACCGGTCTCGACAGTTGATGCTTCTGTTTACGACACATTATATTAGGCCTCGAGAGAAAAATAAATACAAAAACAAGACACAAATTCTTTTTAAAAAAGCGGATTAGAGCTGTGTCAACTTTGTTGTTTTCCAAGGAATCCTATTTCATAGTATACCTGCTTGTAGTAACTCGAGACAGGCAAGAGCGTGATTAGCCGATAACGAGCAACTTTTTTTTACAATGTCCATCCGGCTTTTGTGTATGCCTGCTGTTATTGTTTCTCGACAGGAATTATTGTGTTCATAATCCGATATAATCCTACTTCAAAGTATACAATACAATTCCTAATAATATTTATGATGTCTATGACAGGAATTTGGCCGAGAACGACATCCAGCAGATCCACAACAAAATGTTTACTGGACTGATCAATTTACGAACATTGTACGTAGGATTCGCAAAGCCCCCCCTAATAAATGAGATTTAAAATGACTTTTTTTTTATTAGGTCCTTGTTCCAGAATAGGATTACGTGCGTCACTCCGGGATCTTTTGATTACTTGCGCTCCCTCACGTCCTTGTAAGTGTGTTTATCTTTTCGCACATTTGACGATCGGTATTAACTTTAATCTTATCCTATCACGCAAGGAACATTTTGAGCAATCCGCTCCACTGCAACTGCCATATGGCCTGGTTTGGTGACTGGTTGCGTAAGAAGGAACAAGAGTTGAGCACCGGAGCGCCCAGGTGCGCCAGTCCGGCTCGGGTCAAGGACATTCCCTTGCAGGACATCCCATCTTTTGACTTCCGCTGCACGGAGCTGGATGATGTGGGCTGTCTTGGAGAGGACTACTGCCCGCCCAAGTGCAGCTGCACCGGAACAATCGTCCGCTGCTCACGCGCTAAACTTAAAGAGATCCCGAAAAATATCCCACCGGAGACGACTGAACTTTACCTTGATGTAAATGAGATTCAATCGATCCAGCCGGAAAGGTTGAGCCACCTTCGAGCTTTGACTCGACTGGATCTGAGCAATAATATGGTTGCCGTCCTATCCAACAACACTTTCACGAACTTGACGAAACTTTCAAGCCTGTAAGGATCGGTGGAATTCCTTTTTATTTAATTCTATATCGAGCGAAAACTTATTTATATGCAATTTTCGTTCACAGGATCGTGAGCTACAACAAACTGCAGTGCGTGCAGCGGGACGCCTTTTCTGGTCTTCTTTCACTACGTATCCTGTAAGGAACTTTCTGTCAAAATAAAAATAAGACGGAAGGATCGATGGCCCATTACATTAACCTTTTCATTCACCCCTTTAGGTCTTTGCACGGAAACGACGTATCCATGATCCCCGAAGGCGCATTCACGGACCTGCAATCCATTACTCACTTGTAAATCGATACGGCCTTCTACTTCTTCTTCTTCTTGTTTGCCTCAAGAGCGGGAGAGAAATATTTATGTGCATTCTGTTTATTTGCTCAGGGCTCTGGGATCCAACCCGTTTTACTGCGACTGTAACCTACGCTGGCTCGCCGAATGGGTTAAGCGGGATTACGTGGAGCCTGGCATCGCTCGCTGCGCCGAACCTCTTTCTCTTAGAGACAAGCTCCTCCTCACATCCCCAACGGACAATTTCCAATGCAAAAGTAAGGCGAAGCATTCATTTTCTCACCCTTTCATTTCACACATTTACATGAAAGAGTCATTTACCTCTAGGTAAAATATCGAATGAAGTGCTCGCCAAGTGTGATGCCTGCTACACTTTCCCTTGCAAGAACGGAGCTACATGCCGGCCGACAGCCGAACGTGATTACGAGTGCCTCTGCGCTCCCGGCTATCACGGAAAGCTCTGCGAGTCCGCCATCGATGCCTGCTACGGCAACCCGTGCCGCAATGGCGCCACTTGTAAAGTACTCGAAGAAGGACGATTCAGGTATTTTTCATATATATTCTTCATATGTAGAAAGGCAATGATAAACGTTTTAATATCTCTGTTTTTATTAGTTGTCATTGCGCTCCTGGCTACGAAGGAGATCGTTGCGAGACTAATATTGATGACTGCGTGGAGCATAAATGCGTTAACAACGCCACCTGCGTCGACCAAGTGGAATCATACCGTTGTGATTGCCTCACCGGTTATATCGGTACGTAACATATACCATTAATAATAAAAAGGGAAATAATTCTTATCGACATTTTTTCTTATTCTATTAGGAAACTTTTGTGAGAAGAAGATTCAATTCTGCACCAAAGAATTTAATCCTTGCAAGAATGGAGCCAGCTGCTTGGATCGCGGGGATCACTACACTTGCCAGTGCGCTTTGGGTTTCAGCGGAGAGAACTGCACCCTCAACAACGACGATTGCATCAATCATATGTGCCAGGTAGTTAGGTTTTTTACGACTCTTCTTATCTTTTCCTTCTAATCCTTTCGCTTTCAGAATGGTGGAACTTGCGTTGATGGTGTCAATGAATATACCTGCAAATGTTCATCCGAGTTTACCGGTAAATTCTGCGAGATCTCACCGATGGTCAGCCTCCTCTACCCTCAGACGTCTCCGTGTCAGCAGCACGATTGTCAAAACGGGATCTGCTTTCAGCCCCAAGGGGTGGCGGATTACGTTTGCAAGTGCGCTTCAGGTTACACTGGTAATTATATAGATGGACACTTAAGATGAGTAACATTCCACCTGCTGACGCTTTCGATCTCTTTTTACACGCACAGGGAAACGCTGCGAGTTCCTCACTAGTGTCAGTTTCGCCCAGAATGGATCCTATATTGAAATGCCTTCGCTAAAGACAAAGCCAGAGGCGAATATAACCATGATTTTCTCGACCGAAGAAGAGAACGGAGTGCTCGTCTATAATGGAGAATCGCAACATATTGCCGTTGAGCTCTTCAGAGGACGAGTTCGCGTCAGCTATGATGTTGGAAATTACCCAGTCTCCAACATGTTCAGGTAAAAGGGAAATTCTAATTCAAATATTCTAAATGTTATATTATTAATTGAAAATTGAATTAGCTATGAAACGGTATCGGATGGTCGCTATCACACGGTTGAGCTACTCTCTCAGAAGAAGAATTTCACTTTGAGAGTGGATCACGGGAACGCCCGTTCCATGATTAATGAGGGAGAGCACGAATATCTACGATTGAGCACTCCTTTATTCATCGGAGGCCTTCCCAGTGATGTTGCCGAAAAGGCTGCTAGACAGTGGCAACTTAGGAACACGACCAGCTTCCGCGGATGCGTTAAAGGTGTGCTCCCTTAATTAGCATGGATGAGGACACTCTGTTTTAATTTGATTTTGTTCTTAGAATTATGGATCAATGGGAAATTGACGGACTATGCCCAAGCAGCTACTAAACAGAATAGGATCATTCCGGGTGGACCCACTACGGATGCGGAAGAGTCGATGCCCGAGACGATGAAACCCAGCAAAGGGAACCAGAAGAAAGACAGTGTCCAACGTGAAGTTAAAGACAGTGCAGCACAGTCACCTAGCTATGTAAATAAATAATTTTTAAATCTATGAATCACTTGTTAATTTTTTTTCTCAATTAGATGAACACTCTTAAATCATCCGTACTGACATCTTACGATTCGTGCAAGGATAATCGTTGCAAGAAAGGCCAGTGTCTGGCAAAGAAAGACGGCAAGAGCTATTCGTGCAAGTGCCAGGCCGGCTGGGGAGGCAAATATTGCGATGCTGGTAAGAATTAAATATTTTAAAATGATCATACAATTATTGTCAACTAATTTTTAGAAGTTTCTCCATCTTCAGCTCCAACCTGCCGGAAGGAGCAGTATCGTGACTATTACATGGAGCACGGTTGCCGCTCCACCAAACCGGTTCGCAATTCAGTTTGCAGCGGGAACTGCGGCTCTGATTGCTGCCGGCCCCGTCGATCCAAGAAGCGCCGACTAAAGCTCATCTGTAATGACGGCACTCGTTACACCAAGGAGATTGAAATCGTCCGTAAATGCGGATGCTCCAGGAAATGTCCCGTTTAAAACTTGACTTTATTTTATCACCTGGAAAATATTAGAGAAATAGGTACAGATGTATTTTTTTTTTCTTTTTTTAAAAGACCGAAATAAGCCATTTCGTTTCATTTTATTTACTCTTACTGCTTCGATTTTATTTTGTTTTTTGAGTTTTATTCACATCTTTCAAATTTGTGTTTCTTATTATTATCGTCTGTGTTTGCTGCTTCCGTATCCACTTTATATTTTACCATGAACCCAATTCCGCCCCGAAATATAAATAATTTGAGCGTCGGTGTACATTTTACAAAAAGAAATCGAAACAAATTAAGAATTGCAGGTAGAAACTTGTGTGTTAGCAGATTTAAAAAGACACACCATACATGATAATGCATAATGATTTGGCCAGGTGCAGTTTAACTGTTGAAAAGCAACAATAACAGTAACGAGTATTAGTGGAGCACATTTGGAACATTTCACAATAATTTTTTTTTCGTTTTGTTTCGTTCATTGAAATTATTGGTTTGGTTCTCATCATATGTTGTGTGAAGTCCATATTATCGCTGCTTATATAATCTCTTTCTCTTTTCCAATCAAACTCTCCTCTGAATTACACGGTAGCTGTTGGTGCCAATTATATAATAACAACAAAAAACGTTTCTGTCCTTTCTTCGAATTCTTTATATTTCGTAATAATACAGAGTGTTGATTGTTTTTGTCACGAATACTCGCACTTTGCGCCCATAAACCCAAATGTCGTTCAGTTTTGACCATATTTTTTTTTCTTTTCCACTTGTAGCTACAATATACCCATCCGAACAATTATATGCCGTCTCTGAATACATCGTATTATACCACGTAAAATATAAATGCTCTCCTGTCCTCTATCTTTAGTACGGCTTCAACACCTTATTATAGTGCAAAAGAAAAGCAGAAAGACAAAGCGAGTTTTGGGAGATTTAAGTGCTTATTTTTGAAACTTTGGTCCACCCTACTTTTGCTAATAAATCAGGAATCCGTAGAAAAAGATGAGAGGCTAAAATGTTATTATGCTTCGGGGAAAGAAGACTAACGTTATTATGCAACAAAGGAAAATATAATAGCAGGGTCATTATAATATTAAATAGGAAATTTCGCGTAATTTAAAGAAAAAGAAGCACTTTGCAAATTCCTTTCCTCATAATGGGGTAGTTAGGATAACAACAGGTGGAAAAATTTGCGACGATTAACATAACAGTGAATGAAATAATAGGGGAAAGAGTCATTTAAAAAAGTCGAAGGTACGAAGGTGTAGATTAGTGAGTTTTCTTCTTTAATGTAAGGGGATTTTTCTTAAACGTCTATTTTTATAGTGAAAGCTTCGGCCTCAAATTGAAAGGGATTTTTAAAGGAAAAATAAGTTTGCTATATGGCTACTTATAATAGGATTAAAGAGGAACTTAAAAGAGGAGTTTCCCCATTTCCTCTTACCTTGGGTTCCTTGAAAAGGAGGACACTCGCGCCGCGTCGCGTTAAGCTCCAACTTGTTTTTCAAACTTTTCACATATTAGTGGACACTCGAAGGAGTGTCCCTTCCTTTCTATGCAAATATACAGGCATACGCAATCATATTTTAAATTTCACCCTATAATTTATTCAAATCTAACAGAGAAACCTTATTGATCAAAAGTTTGGTGATGACATACATTTGCTAATTAAGAGAACAGCGGCTTCAGTTGTGCGGCAAATTGACTGTGTTCACCCATCGCATTTAGTTCCCGCCATGTAGTCACAAATTGTACGCATAGGGATTAAATAACAAGAGCGAAGGTAACCACCAAAAAAACTCTATAGGGTGCGCAAACAGGATTTCCATCCCTGACGACAGCATTGAAAGGATTCGCAGTCGCCACAGAAATATAGGATATTGTATTGAGTTCATACAGTCGGAACTGTAATGCAGCCGAGTTCAGTCACTCCGTCGAGCTTTTTAGTGTCGAATATATCAAATTCCCCCTATCATCTGTCATCATGTCAAAACTTACGACTGCTGTGTCGATGATCCTTGCAGGATTGTTACTCAATACCGGTTTTTGCAGTAGTCAAGGGTGTACTAAGAAGCCCAAGCTTGTCTACCATGAAAAAGGTAAATAAATCACATGAATAGGTTATGAATGAGTTATACATACAAGAGGAGTTAATGGCTAATATATTCAAATTAGGGGATGTTATGGTAACGGCTTTGTTAGACCTAACACAAGGTCCCCAGTGTAACCAAACAAATGCTGCTTCTTCTCACAGTATGAATGGGATTCTCCAAACATTTCAAACTTTGAATTCGATTCAGTACATCAAAGGATTTAAAATAGGTAATAAGTCTACTTTGATCGTTGTACTTCTTTGATGCATTATTATCATGAATTATGCATATAGGTATAAGGATCTACGATACTTGCAGTCAAGAAACGATGGCACTTCAGGCTGTTTTAGGTATTTCCATAATATTATCTGTTTTTACTTTTTAAAAATACTAATTTATATTTATAGAAACTGCTTTAGAGGCCAATTTGACTCAATCATTATCATGCAGAGCTGGAGCTCATCTGGGTGCGAAATTTACTACATCATAAATAAATAGATTAAGATTTAATTTCTTTATTGACGCAAATAAATTTGAATATTCCAGGATTCCTCTTCCCCATAAGATCCTATCCAGCTGCTGCGCAATTACTCTCCGTCCTCAATTTACCGCTGACGGATATATCTTACTGGCAAACAACGTCGCCCTTGGACGCCGTAGCTGATTTACTCACCCGTTTTAAATGGACATCTGTGTCCGTTATCAGCCAATCCAAGCCGACGCTCTTGAGCTTCTCCAAAATAGCTAGCGAAAGAAACATTTGCATCGTATCTCAGTCCGTTCTTTCACCTATCAACAGGTTAATTAATCTTGAATCATGACCATAGAATTCTAATAAAATTAAAACCCAATAACTTACAGGACGAAAGAGATGACCATTCGCGCCGTTCGAAGATCCAAAAGATCAGGATCCAAGATTTACGTCTTGATAGGATCTAGTGAATTCCTCTTAAATATATTGCCTCATTTCGAAGTGAGCAACACAAGCAGTCCTCCAATGAAATATGTTCTCTTGGCAGCTGACAATTGGAACTCTAATTTTTCACACGGTAAATAAAGTGAAAACTTTTAAATCCCTCTATTATGCTAAATTATGTTTTAGTGGTTGGACAGTACGTCAAAGAAGCTTTGATAATACGTCCTCAACGCGTCCTGACTGATGATAACGTCTCAGCTCGAGTTCTCTATTCCCTGGTGAAGCAATTCAAACACCATTTACTCAATACTTGTAATGGAAATATGAGTCCTTGCGACTTTGAACCTCATCACATGGTGAAGAAGATGGTGCTGGCCGAAGAAGATCTACGCATCCTCAAACTCTCCAAAGATATTAGCATCTATAATGAACTGTTCCCCGTTAGTCACGTTTCCAAAGGGAAGCAAGATAACGGATCGAAAATCAACGTAATCGACATCGGAAACATTCACGAAGACAAGTTTATTCCGTTTGAAAATAATCAGATTATCGAACGGGAAGAAGTAGATGATTGCGGCACTGATTGCCTCTGCACTAACGTGGAGAATACATCAGGCAACTTCATATTTCAGTTACGAAACGAGCTGCACATCATCATCATCGGTTCCGTCTCCGTTTTGGCCCTCTTGTTCACCATCACCGGGTTCGCTCTCGTTCTACACATTCAGTGCTTCTCCACTCAAGAGGACAAATCGGGAAATTTCATGTTTCTAGTACTCTTCACGCTCTTGATCCTGTTGTCTGTCAGCTTCCTTTACGTACTTGTGCCGAGCAGCATCCTCTGTTTGAGTAGAGTTATCGCACTTAGTGGAGCTTATACGCTCTTCCTGTCCGCTCTATTTTCCGTTGCTGCAACCAGCTTGATTGGCGACTCCGGGAGCGCCTGTTTTCGAACTCTACTTCAATTACTCATTTTTATCTTGGCTGTTGGTGTTCAAGTCCCTATTTTAAGTTACGAGACTCTCTTCCGCGATGAGACCCTATTGATCAACAAGTTCTTGACGGATTTCGGACCCAAAATCGAATGTACATTGGACGACATGCTCTCCCTAAAGTTGTTCATCTACCCAATGGTTCTACAAGGGATGTTGACTGTTGCAAGTATTGCAGTCATCTCTAGTCACTGGTAATCATTATTTATCTGTACTATCTAATCTGTATTTAATTGTACTCATTTTTGTTGATATATAGGAAAGTATCTGCCATTAAGATCCACCTCAGCATATCAACATTATTTTGTCTACTTATAAACGTTTCCTGGACTGTTTGCTATTTTCTGCTCGATAAACAGTGGCAGGACATAATCATTCTCGTCGGGATCCAAAGTAATGCCTTCACAATTCTCCTTGGTGTCGTCCTCCCGAAAGTTATCAGCGGTTTACGTACACTTCGTCACTCTTTTCTGACGGAGCCATGGCAAGCAAATATATTGAATCACAACGGGAATAGCGGTGATAACGACGGACAGACTAGTCATTCATCGGTACCGGCACCTCCCATCCGACCACAACAGCACATTTACACAGTTTCTCAGTATAATAACCATCGATCTTCGAGTGAATCGGGCTACGATGAAAATACTGCTATGTAATGAATGAATGAATGTCTATAATAATTCATGTTTGATGTGTTAGAACTGTAAAATATTTAATATGTATTGCTTTTGGTGGTTTTCTGCATGATCTATTAAGGCTTCTCACAAATAATATGAGCATTTTGCTTATTGAACCATGTTTACGTGTATGCAAATACCGTCATTTTACACTTTTAAGGTCTTACAGATTTGCAGTTGGAAAGACTATATTTATTATTGAGATCTGTCCCAAAAAAATACAAGTACAAGTATAAAACGAATCGTCGTTATGTTCGTGCGAGTTTTAGATGGACGTAAGGCGACAGGTGAAAGTTTGAAAAATAAAGAAAATAAATATAACAGTTTAAAATAATTGTTCTCAAAACGAATTGGTTTGTGTGTATTAAACTGTACTTGGCTGCCGGAAATAAAAATATATGCTTTAGACAGCAGAGTTCCGTCCCGACGTGCCGAATGAGATAGGAGCCCCCTGATGTCTTGTTGTAACATCGCATTCCGGCCGGCAAACAGTGCGAACCATTCGTACGGTGTGCGCCAATCTGGATCCGCTGCAAAGATGAGCTGGAATGAATACCTGATGGCTTCCGTATTGAAGAGCGGGTCATCTTGTTGAACTCTTTCAAATAGTTTTTTAACTACACGCGTCGTCAGGTTCGGAAGATAAGGATCTTCTCGGTGAAAGCGAGGAATAGTGTCAAGAACTGCCCACAGAAGAGATGCAATATCACCAGAGCTGGGTGTGAAATAATCTTCTAGTCTATTCACCCCGTTTACGTCGTGCAAGTGCCGGCCAGACCTTGGAATAATGGTTCATTTGCTGGAAATATGCACCAATTACAAGGTAATTGTAATGTTAGACATTTAACTAGCATTATTTAAAGCGAATTTGAACTTTTCAGATTCGTCATTTACTTTTCTTTTTAAACCGGTGTATCATATTCTTTTCGTACAGCATGGTAGCTCTACTAGTAGAGCGTCCACGTGTTCTACCTGACTAGTTTTAAACTCTGTAGCTTACTGCGTTCTACGCGTATTTAAATTTATGTTGTGTACACTATTAGTGTCCTCCTTATTACCTTTATACATGCATGTGTTTATATGGAAATTGGGAGGAACTGCACTGCTACACCCTGGAGCCTGGTGTGTTTCGCTTAAGGTTCCACCAATGTTGGAACCATGAAACTTGCAATGTTATAGCTGATATTTCGTTTCTCCATCGCACTCGTGTATAGATTTCCTTACCTCCTTTTAACATCTCTTCTTTCAGACTATTGACAAGGATGGAGGCTCAGGCTCAGAATGAAACCACAATTCCTCCAATTCATCAGTTAACACCTGAGGAACTGCAATATTCCAGAGCTAATGAAAATACAATATTCCAGATCTTAACGAAGGAGACCGCAACTCATAATTTCACTTTTCGTCTCTTGAACCAGGAGAAATCTAGAAACAGACTTTAATGCATCTTCGCACTCAAAGTTAAAGCACGTCATTAATTTCTCTTATATATGTTGCGAAATGTTTGAAGATTCGACTTTTAGCCAAGAAAGTTGTTGCATATACATGCTAAAAATTCAAGCGCGTTATTAATTTCAATGCGTAACGACTTTTTCCTCGCTCTTGAAGTGCTATGTTTTATTACCTTAAAAAAAGAAAAAATCTCCTGTAGAATGTTGTAATGTGAGAATACTGTTTCATGGATCAGTTTTCATCTCAAACTGTACGTCTGATAGTAGTAGAAGAGTATGATGTTTTAATAACTAGTTTGAGAGGATAGTGTATCTTCAGGACTAATAAATTATTGATGCGCTATTATTTAAAAAAAAGAGTATGATGTTTTAATAACTAGTTTGAGAGGATAGTGTATCTTCAGGACTAATAAATTATTGATGCGCTATTATTAAAAAAAAAACTTCCGAACTGGTTTGAAGCTCAAACTGATTTTTATTTCCAAAGGGTTATATTAAGAGTAATTTAGGCTACTTGTTCTGTAGGCCTCATTAAAATATCATGAATCTGTGAAAAAAGAAAAATTACTACACGAATAATTTTCATTTATAAATCATGTCTTAGGCATGCTGGTTCTCACCTGAACGTGTTGTGGAGCGCTCAATATATAGTCAACCGAGTCAGCTATTTCACAAGGCTGAATAGCCTTTAAAGAATCAAAAATTGCACGGGATTCTTCAACAGTATACGAAGAGTTAACAAAAATATCCGTTTCTACACGACCAGGACTGACTGTCTGGAATTTAATAGTTTTAAATATTCTTAATAAAAAGGACAAACAGTTATAACAAAAAATAGTTTCCCTCTTTAAAAAAATGAGGTAGTTATAATGTAGTTCAACTTATGAAATTATGCATTACCGCAACCCGAATACTTGATTTCAATTCTCTCAACTCCTATCGATGTCCTTCTGTGATGGCCCTCACTGCGTGTTTCGTCGCACAATAAAAATTCAATGAACCATTCGGTATCATCCGGTGCCCACTCATGCTTTGAAAAAAAATATGATATCAGGACGAATTCAAAAAATTGTTGCACAACTCTAACTCTCTAAGGAAATGTATTTGTAACATCTTGTATTCATTTACCCATTAATGTGAATGATTTGGCCATCGTTAATACCGCGTTTTCTCATCGACTGCACAGCCAAGTTTGTGCAAAGGCAAAGAGCTACTACGTTTACATTCACCACAAACCTCATTTTCTCCGCGGTGGTCTCTGCAATTTTACTACAGTTATCGCAATATTTTTGATTCCCTATAAAACATGTTTTACCTGGACCAAGTAATTTTGCTTTATCCGCTGTCCCAGCATTGTTGATGCAAACATCTACTCCCCCAACGTTACTCTTGATCCATTCAAACATTGCTATGATTTCATCTTCCTTGGACAGGTCGCATTGAATTGCATGCAATTTTCCTTTTGCCGACAATGCTATAAGCTCCTTTTCAATCTAGTTTTTTTTTTTACTTGTAAGGGGTGCGGTCAAAACACAGATTTATTCATACCTGTTTAATTTTTTCAACTTTTCTGCCGCATCCAACGACAATCATGCCGTGTTGAACCAAACGGCGGCATAGGGCCGCACCAATTCCACCACACGCGTCCTAATTAGAACATCACATTGTCAACGCACGAACAAAGTTTACACAATATTGGCGGATAGATGATCAAATCTGTCGATACTGGTACCACAGTACAAAGGTATATCAAAACTTCTCTCAAAAATTCGAATAAAATATCTCTGTGAATCAAAATTTCGGCTACAAACATCATCACAGAGCTTGCAGTGGGCTGTGGCATCGATCATGAACAAGATTTTCGTTCATGAGACCGACGGAAAGAAGACTTTAACGGAACCTAACTTTGAATGCAATCCTTTTGAAAGTCGTGTTATCCGCGTAACAAGATAATGGTCTTTTTTATTTAATCTGTTTAGTTTAAAAAATAAATGCAACGTCACGTTCCCATCACAAGGCATCGCAATTTAAGATATTTGTTCTGTTGGCCTCATCAAAATGTCATGAATCTGCAAACAAGAATATAACAACGAGTAAATTATATTAAATGAGCCTATGTGTTTTAATTAACTATGAGTCGTGCTGGTTCTCACCTGGACGTGTTGCGGAGCGCTCAATATGTAGACGACCGAGTCAGCTAAATCAGTTGGCTGAATAGGCTTTAAGGAAGAGAAGATTGCGCGGGCTTCTTCAACAGTAAACGACGAGTTAACAAAAATATCTGTTTCTACACGACCAGGGCTGATTGCCTGAATATTAGAAAATTATCTGTTATTTAAACTAAAAGAGGCAATAATATTCCAATAATACTTTACCGCAATGCGAATATTTGATTTTAACTCTCGCAATTCCTGCCTATGTCCTTCGGTGATGGCCTTCACAGCATGTTTCGTCGCACAATAAAAATTCAATGAACCATTCGGTATTACCCGGTGTCCAGTCATGCTAAAAAACAACATATCGAAATAAAATCCAGACCAAATCAAAAGATGTTACTTTTTCTAAATATTCATCACCTATTAATGTGAATAATTTGACCATCGTCCACACCTCGTTCTCTCATCGACTGCACCGCCAAGTTCGTGCAAATACATAAGGCCACAACGTTGACGTTCACCGTGAATCTTAATTTCTCCGCTGTCGTCTCTGCAATTTTATTTGAGTGATATTGTTTTAGCTCAATTAGAAAAAATATAGTTTTACCTGGGCCAAGCAAATTGGCTTTTTGCGCTACACCAGCGTTATTGATGCAAACATCCACTCCACCAACGTTACTCTTAATCCATTCAAACATGGCTATGATTTCATCTTCCTTGGACAGATCGCATTGAACGGCATGCAATACTCCTTTAGCCGATGATTCAACAAGCTCTTTTTCAATCTATTTTTCGTTCCCAAAATATAGATTTGTGGCATTGGCTGAAAGTTGCAAATTAACTGAAACAAGTAGACCTCTTTTATTTTTTCAACTTTTCTGGCGCACCCAATGACGACCATGCCGTGTTGTACCAAACGACGACAGATAGACGCACCAATTCCCATGCTTGCACCCGTCACTAAAGCAACTCGTCCAGTCCACCGTTCCATTTTTATGTCTAAGATTAGAAGTGAACTATTAAGTTGAAAAATGAACTTAAAATAAGTGATCTTCGTTATTCATGTAAGAAAAACAATAACAATAGAATTAGGATTGAAACCTACCGCATATAATGGAGACTCAAAATCTGGATGGGCGATAGAGAAAAGTAAACTATCCAAACTATTCTGGTTGCTACTCTCTTTTACATGCGTTATATAAAGAGATAAGATAATAAATGAGCACGAGTTGCCGAGCCAGTATAATGTTTGGATGACAACTGGCCCCCGTTGACTAGATCACTACCGTATAATTCCTTAATATTTGTATTTAACCGAACGACGGTCTAAAAAGAAGTGTCCCTCTTCTCTTCACATACCATCAAACATAAAGATTATATTGAACAGGAATGAACTTATAAAATAGGGTGATGTTCAGATATATTCGACGAATCATCAAGATGGGATTTATGTCCGCCCGTCGTTAACTTTCATCATTAGAAGCACCCTCATAGGGGATCGAACCCGTACCACCAGTGAAAGAGTGTGAACGGATACCGACCACTAGACCAACTGTGCTACAGCCAATCAGACTTTGAACCCTCGTTTTTGTAGTAGTATCGTTTCAAAAAGCCCCAGAGCTGAATTGATTCTATCACTAGGATCAAGAGAAATACTATTTTTGATTGTACTGTTATTATTTTGGTTAAATACTCCCTATAGTCTTTCAAAGACGTATTACATTTCATGTAAGTAGAATACTGAGGTCTTTCAATACAACGAATTTTAACACTTTTAGTCTTGGGCATTGAGCACCTGCGAATCAAAAACAAAATCATCAAACCGAAGATCAAACTGGCAATTAGAATACCTTATTCATTTTAATTCTTGGTAGGCGGTTTTAAACGAGCTGGAACACAACTTAAAACAACACTCAAACACAAACCCGCTAATTGTTAAAGTAAATTTGTAAGAAGCGCAAAACTATTAAACAGATTATCGAATCCTAATATATTCATCGTGTCTCACTCTAGAAAAAAAGGTAAAAACTGCAATTGGTAAATACATTGTACAAAACAAGATGATACATTTCGCAAGAGATAGCGTATATGTGTAGTGAGTGTTCTCTTCTTCCTATTTATCCGATCATATATCGTCGTCGTTGCCCCGCTTATAAACAGGTCCGAACTTGGTCATGTACTTTTTGATAAAATCCTTGGCTTTATGCTTGACACTATCATTGACAACCAACTCCTCGATATTACGGCAGTGCTTCAGCTCTTTCGCCAAAACAAAATGGGTCATCTATAAAAAAGATAAGTTTCAGATTAAAATAAAAAACTAAATAAATCTCAAAATTGAACGCGTACCTTTCTTGCTAGATGTTTAAAATCATCATTGCAAGTAATGCGACCAAATTTGCAATCAGGTCTCCGAAATGGATTAAGAATGTTGACGATGTCGGAAGAGATTTTCATCCGGAAACCGTCTTTAATCTTGCGCGCTGTGCTGGCTGATACGTTTCGATTCCTCTCTTTCTCTCCTGCCTCGTCTTCCCCATCCGCCAGATTCATAAGCATCTCGTCATCCATAGAGCCATCCATCAGATCCTTACCAACGGCATCTTCTTCAGGATTGAATTCTGCTGCTTTAGCGTCGCCGTTGACTTGGGCTTCTTCCGTCACAGACTCGGTAACAGCTAAAGCAGAGTCAACCTTCTCCTTTCCTCGATGCTTCTTGCGACTCGTTTCAACCTTTAAGAGAGCACGCTTCTGCTTTTCTTTGGCTCTCTTGCGTAATTTCTCCTTTTCGGCCTGTTTCCGTTTTTCCCGGTCCCTGCTATTGCTCTTGAGTTTAGGTGGAGGCCTATGCTTTGGCTGTTCTTCTATCCAAAGTCCCCGCTCACGGATGCGAACCAACTTTAGACGTAAGACTCTTTCTTTAAGTTCTCTGTACCGCTGAGCATCCTCGCTCCGTTCAAACTCGCTGCGAGGGTTGATGATCCGTTCATGACACAGAAGGTTCCTCCGTCGTATTCTCTCCTGCTCTTTTGCGCTGACCGAAGATTCAGGATGCTCTTCTACCGAGGTCGGGGCTTCTTCTTTTTCGTCCTCCTCCTCTTCTGAGCTGAAATCTGGTGTTTCATCATCTGGAAGTGGAGGTTCCCACTGAGGAAGACGAAGTCGCACGTGAAAGTAGTAAGTGCGGCCTTGGTCGTCGATGCTTTGGCGCCAAAGCCTTGGCAATTTGGATTTGTTATCATCTGCAGATGGATCTGTCGGTTCTGCTGAGTCGACTGGCTCTTCAATTGCAGGCAAAGGAGCAACAAGAGATGCTGGAACGTAGGGAATCCCGGAAGCTTCGTATTCGCAGAAGTCAAATTCCATTATCAATGGACCCATAAAGGTAGGATTGTAACCCTTAGGGATGACTAGATGAAGGACAGGCGGCTCCAGAGGAATCTATAATTCATACAGAAAGCATCAAATAGCTGATGCAGCGGGATAATAAAAGATAATTTACCTTGGGTACTGCAATTGAGCTAGATTCCGATAACGGAGTTAAAGCAGAAGACTGGGGAGGAGGTAAGACATCGGCAGGTTCTGGCACTACTTCAGGACAAGGTTGCCAAGAATTCAGGTTAGGATCCCAGATTACTTGAGGTAGAACGAGGCCCAAACCAGGACTGGCACCAGTAATGAAAGGTGTTGCTTCAAAATTGACTGGAGTAGCCTACAATGATTTTAAAAATAATTATGAGTTTATTTTGTCGAAACGTGCCCTATAACAAATTACTCTTACCGAAGGATCAAAACCGAGAGAAAGGCAGTGCTCCAAGTGACGTCTCCATATGTCACCCCCAACCAAATGCTTCTTGGTTCCGCTTTAATCGCAGAGCTTCATCTTGAGCAGCAACTCTTATAGCGAATAGTCTTCGACGTTCCTCTTTTGTCAAGCTACAAAAAAGAAAGAATAATAAGTAAATAAATAATCATAAACGTCACAAATTTTAAAAACAAAAACTTACTTATCAATCATATCTAATCTCGGGATTTTCCGATTTTCACGATCGGGTGACTCTCTCTGTCGCTTGAATTTGTCTTTATCTTTAAAATCCCGACTGGAAAAATCAAGCCGATGTATATTGTTCGGTCTCCGATCGTAGCTACTCTGCTGAACCGGTCGAGTGGAAGGAGTTTGAACCGTCATCTCTTCAACGGCTGGGGTTGTCCAAAGGCTTAGTTCATCTGCTTCTCGTTCGTGCTCCTTCATCTTTTCAATTCGTTCTTTTTTAGGGATCCGGAACACTTCTTTTAGATTAGACCACGATTCCAAGAGCTGGGAAGCCATGGATAACCACCTGAGCAACACGATAATTAGATAATGATAGAAAAATAACAAATAATCTTTTATAGTTATAGTCCCACCTGTTTGGTCTTTTCTAACAGGTTCTCATCCAATACAACAGATTCGGACACTTCTTTTTCTGCTGCTACCACAACAGATTCAGCTACCGGCTCTCCTTGCGACTCAACCGCTTCAGGAGCGTCGCTTGAAGTTGAAACAGTACAAGAGTTAACCAAGGTTTCGTCAACTTCTGTTTTGATAACGTCACAAGATGGATGTAACACAGTAGAGTCAGGAGCGTTCTCCTGTTTGACTGTTTCTTGAGTGCTCTCATCTTGGGTTTTACCGGGAGTCGACGAGTCTTCGTTTCCATCTTCACTTTTCTCGACAACGGTTTCAGCAGGGACTTCAATTTCTTGGCCTGTAGAGTCTGCAACATCTTCTTTCTTTACAACAAGAGGAGGAGGAGGAGGAACTGAAGTTGAGTCGCTGGGAATGGCCGTCCATTTTTCGACGATGCTCATCAATTTGCTATCAAGTAGCATCGTCTTGTTAGGCACTGGAAGACTGGCCAAAGTAGTGAGGAGGTTGATCTTGAACTGGATATTTTCTGGTTGGTTCCCTGCGGAAGCAGCATCAACCATCCAGCCCCAGAGAAGTTTGAGACCGTGGTAGTCCAAGAAGAGACGTCTAAAAGGAAATAAAGAGACATTACTTTATGCTATTGCACATTAAAGAAGACAATTGTTACTAACCGGCACGCTTGTTCAGCATTGCGTAAAACGCTCAAAATACTCTTTCTGGTTTCAAAGTCTTCTGCTCGGACCATCAAACGGGATAAGGTGAGCGTTTGCGCCCTATTCTTGACTCCCGATGAAGCAAGTCTATCAATCTCTCTTTCCAAATCAACATTATTGACTTCATCCCTGTGGACGTCAACGCAAAAGAGGAAGAACAATTGTTATTTTCGGATTTTATGGTAAGTGAAACATCTAATAGAAAACCGTACCTGTATAAATTACTTTTCCTACGTTTTTCGCGATCCCTCTTCTCTCTCTTCTCCTTGTTTTTATCCTCTTTTTCGGGATCTTCTCCTATCCAGCCTCGACAGTTGTACGATTCACAATAGCAGCGCTGGGCTTCTTTGCCGTATCGCTGAAACTGGTAGTCGAAAGTTAGCTCTTCCCCAGCTCTACAGCTCTTGCGTACAAAGAAGCCAACGCGGAGGTCACCATTGACCGTCCACTTTTGTGTCTCGGCATTTGGATCGCAACTATGATTGATGAATCGCGAAATGTTGCCCTGATTCGTTGCATCAATGATGGCATCCGATTTTAGAGCCATAAAATAGTAGTGCTTGTTCTTGTCCCGGGCGTATTCCTTGGCTCGTCGATGAAATTCGCGAGGGTCTATCACTTCTCCGATATACTCGATGATAAAATCTCCCCTGTGTGATAAAATAATTTTGATGTATAAAAAGAAATAAAGCTATAAAAGAAAGTTAAGGTAGAAGTTAAAAAAGCTTACGGTTCTAAATCTTGCAAGGCACGAAGTCCAACCCCTTTCTTTTCGGTGTTGAAAATTTCAATTTTAGCATATTGCCGCTTCTGGAACCGTTTGTTTGTGCAACGGTTTCCTAACTGACACCGTGAGCCACTAAAATAAATGAAAATTGAATTAATTTCTGATACTTTTTCACAAAATAAAGTAAAATAAAAAATACCATTCAATCATGAGAAGCCGATTGATACAATCGTCTCCACATCCAAGTTCCCCACGGGCAATTTCTTCCTTCGATAGGGTACAATCACAAAGCATACGTTTGACTTCTTTGCTAGTCTTCACGCTAGTCAAATATAGATTCTCATCCATAATCTCAAAGGATTTGAGGCGCTCCTCAATAATAGCAGCGTCATCTTGGCTGAAATCTGACTTGTGATTGCTGAGTTCCTTGGAATGATCGACAATACGATTGTCAGGTCGCAGTGGAAGGCTGCTGTAGCCCGTGGATCTAGGTGACATGGTGAGAGGGCTATTGTTGCAGCTGCCAGCATCAGAGGTTCCATTTCGACCAACAACCTGCTCCAGTTCGCTGGTACGTCGCCATCTCGACTTAACTTTGACTGGCTTGGGTGAGATGAGCAAGGCCGAAGGTTGAACATCAGCGAAAGCCTCGTCGTCGATTGGAGTGTTGCCAGCAGAACTTGAGTTGTACGACGACAGATGCTCGATAGCCGGATCCTTGAGGGAAGAGCTAGTGGACTCGACAAAACCCTGAGAAGAGTCCTCCTTTTCGCTCTCCACTGACTCGCTCACCTCCACCGCCGCCGCCAGAACGTGATTCGTCGTTCGGCGGTTACTTCGCCTTAAGACGACCGTCGCTGGCTCGGTATCGGCCGAGTCGTCCGCTTCCGACACGGTAGTTGACGGTTCAACGGTCACAGCTTCAACGGGTAACGGTGGCGGAGGAGTATCCAATTTTGTAACATCTACAGCCTTGATGTCGTCATCCACTTGGCAAGGGAGGTGGCAATCTGTGACTGTCATCTCGCTGGGTGCAGCAGAAGTAGGTCCTGAGGCACTCGAGCTACCACTATCTTCCACGTCATCCTCACTTTTGATAACTAGAGATGGTGTCACTAAACATTCCTCTACAGATTCACTAGCTTTTATGTCGTTTGTCACCACTTCCTCGACACATTCGACTTCGTTCACAGTACACTCGAGTGGATGATCTGATTGTAACCTTTCAGATGGAAGGGCACTTGGAGATGGCGTCGGGCACTCGGCCACATCCTTGTCTACCCCATTTACTTTTGGAGAAGAGGGGGTATCGTGATGATGGCCATCATTTATAGTTGAGCTTCCTGATGGATCCGTTCTGGACTCATCTATATCTTCCGCTACGGTGGATTGATCACCAGACTGACCACCCGTTGAGGAGTCATCGTTGAAAATCGCCTTGTTGCCCCTTCCTCTTGTAGTGGTGCGGCGACGTCCACCACGACCGCTTGGAACTTTGGTAGGACTGGAATCAAATTCTGAATCTGTTGTCCAGCGGCTGTTGGGCTTGATACGACGACCACTTCTACTGACGTGACTCGATGATGATTCTTCACCTTGCTGACTGAGAGAAGATGAAGCGGAGGAGGTGGTGTTCGCGGTCAGGTGACGGGAAGCGCCCCTCCCCCTCGGTCTGCCCCTCCCTCTTCCTCTGCCTCGTCCAGCAATAACTGGTTTGGCTGCAGGATCCACTTCGGCATCTTCATCGGCGCGAGTCAATTTGGACAAGTATCGAAACTTTCCTACATGTTTTAGGCTGGCCACTTGCTGACTTCCATTCAAGGTGTCATCATTATCACTGGCCTCAACTTTGGGTTGAGGTGCCTTCTTGGGTCTTCCTCTGCCTCGCTTGACTGGCTTGGGAGGGGATTTATTTAAAGGTTTCACCCCTTTGATCTGTGTGCCATCTTCTGAGGCACTTAATTCATCTTCATCCATTTCCTGAATAAAGAAGAATAGTAAAATTAGATTTCTGATAATGATAGCTGTCGAAGAAATATAAAAGCCACACGATAGGGGTAAAACTATAGGTTTTAGCTACCCAGAAAGCTAGTACTTCCGAGCCCAGGACTTAAAATGATAATTGGACATGTCTAGGTATAACCAAATCAAAACATTGTGCATATATCAAGTAAAAGGAAGTTGAATGGATTAACAACGGTAAATAATAATGTTTTGATTACAGAGTCTTAAGCCGGTTGGATTGCTAGACACTACATTGGTCCCATCATGACAATGGTATGTGCAGTCTCATAGTTATGTCATATCCCTTTGAAAGCTCATCCAATAAAAGTTGAATCACGAGCCTAAAAAGTATGAAACAAGAAATGATCAACATAGCCAAACGGGACAGTAGTCAACCCTCACAAAAATAGTAAATTAATTATTTAAGAAGCCTAGCATTATAATTACAGACGTTGAAACACGATGTATAGCTCATGAAAAGAAATTAGTTCTCGGCCCATAATTTCCTCATTTAGAAATTGGCGTTCTTTGGAAAGTGAGAATCACTTCTGGGTCTGCTCCAATTGTTGTCGTAAACGAACGATGATTTGGAGAACCTTTAAAGGAATTTGATGGACACAATAAAACTTACCAGCTGAAAGTTTGAGGATTCCTAATCGATCCACGTTGATGATTTATTAAAACTGTAATCAATCAATGAGGATTTAATAATTATTAAAAGCAATCCATCCCTATTTTCTCGCATCAGTCCGGTTGGACATGTTAGTTGTCTGTCGCAAAGAGAGCTTCTCTAATGGCCGCTTGGCGGCGTGGCGTTGATGTCCCCTCAGCAGCTTTATAGGAGTTTTTTTCCCTTTTTTTTCAAATGCGATGTAGAAAATTGTAATTACGAAATGAATTTCATTAAGTGCAATGTTTCGAAGGTTATGGACTGTTTCGTCACTGTTGTACGACATCAAATGACCTTTTTTTTCTTTCACAATATGGCGACGACGTTTAAATTTCAGAATCGCATTGCATTTTGAGGCTAGCTAGGTACGAAGATCAGAGCACAACGAACATCACCAGCGCATTTTTCTACTTCCCAGTGGAACACTAAAAAGTAATATATAGAATTAAACTAAACGGTGTATTTTTATTTGTCAAAATCAATCGAATTCCGATATTCATCTCTTGATGAAACCAATATTAACGCATGAAGGTAGATAGTCCATGAAAATAGCCAAACTAGAAGTCGGCGCGAGATGGTTGTTCTCATATTTTATCAGTGATGAAAGGGTGAGCTAGTGCCTGGTGAATTGTTAAACGTTTTGAAGGATCCAGCATGAAAATTTTGTCTAACATATCGCGCAGTTGAATAACTTTCCGATATTGATCGTCGGGCAGATGTTGGCCTCCGATGAGCTCCGCTTGCAAATCCCGAACTGGGTTTAGAGTGGACATGACTACCACTTTCTCCTGATAAATCAAAAAATTTAAAATATCAATAATTGGATGAATATAAATTTTCAATGAAGGAATTGATCTTACTCGTTCTGTAAGTTTATCGACTTCGCGATATAGAAAATTGAAGTTGGAATCAAAGTGCTTCTCCTTGAAAATTCCTTTTCTAACAAGTTTATGGGGGAATTTCCCTTTGAGGTCCATAAACATCTTCAGCATCTGTAAGAAACATCATAAAAAATTAGGAATTATTAATCGGATAAAGAAAATAATTTTAAAACAAAGTGAGATACTGACTTGATTGTTCGAATTTCCTGAAAACAGAATCTTTCCTGTGTACAACTCGTATATCGTGCAAGCAGTGGACCACATATCAATTCCGTATTCATAAGGCATTCCTAAAACTGAGATGGGAAATGAAAGAATGAGAGATGAACATACAATAACTTCCGGTTATGTCTTACTAATTTCTGGAGATCGATAAAAACGGCTAACTAAGTATGGTGTGATTTCATTTTCCGCGACATGAGAAGCCGATCCGAAATCGCCCAATTTCAACATGACTTTATTCTCGTTTACCTGTTGTACAAAAAAGTAAAAGGTATCATTCAAGTTCTGTTGGATTCGTATCTTTATAATGTGTTACTAAAATGTTATCAGGTTTGATATCGGCGTGAAGAATGTTGACTTTTTTAAGGAGGCGAAGAGCAAAAAAGAGTTGCTGACAATAAGACTTGACGGCTTTGATATTGAGCCCAACATCTTTACCGTACTTTTTCAACACCTGCGTAAAATTTCAAAACAAATGATTAGTTACTGCAACTATTAAGACAGTAATGAAATCCCATACCTCTCTCAAATTCATGGCTAAAGGTTCAAAGACCAAACACAAGTGTTGCTTGTGGAAAAAGTGTCTGAATAGACGAACACAATGATGTTTATCATCGGGGTCGGCATCGTTAAGCTTCCGCAAAATCTCCAACTCTTTCAGTCCAGTTTTGTGCCTAGATTGTAAAAAAAAAATTCAGTAAGGTACATATAGATAGTGTAGATAGTGAGGAGATAGATATAGGAGTGCAATATACTCACATGATCTCATTATTTCTGATGATCTTTATTGCCACTTCGGTGCTGTTGCGTAGCAAATCTCGAGCTCGGATGACATTGGAAAAGACACCTTGGCCAGTGTACCCGTATACCGAGTATCTAGTGTCGAGTGTCTCACCAATACATACTCTGTAGTAGCCCTCAGCATCATCCCAATTGTCGGTGAGGTTGGGATTATCAGACGCGCGCTTCATCTGTTCCATAGCAGTGGCTGGACTCTGTTGATAAAAATAAAGTTGGGAAGAGAAAGAAAACATGATACCAATGGCTATCAACTGCGTTCGTATAGGTCAGAGGAAGGCAAAATGAAAAAAAAATAAGAGAGGTGCGAACAGTGATTGGTCATACGAGAAGAAGCTCAGATGCCGAAGTGTTGCTCTCAACGACGTCACCAAAGGAGCAGTGGGAAACAGCTTCAAATTCGCATCTACGATAGTCTCAATTCCATCAGTTAAGATGCCGTACTGATAAAAAATGGAATAAAATGTTCAATAATTCTACTTTTCAATAACATAAATTTAAAAAAAAAGGTATAAAAAGAGAAACCAATCAATCTGTCCAAGGGTTAGACGCGGCAGGCAAAATTTCGACTGTGGGGAACGCAACCTCAATGTTTACTTTAAAAAAAAAAAGATGAAGAAAGGAAAGAAAGGAAACTTACGCTGTATTGTTCTGCAAACATATCCGCTTCTGGAGCAAACATGTCCCGTTTCTTGGCTCGTTTCTCCTCTTCCACTTTAGGATCCTTCGAATCGGATGGAGTCGCGTCGCAGGAGTCACCAGCAAGGCTGTGAGATGGCTCGCTAGAACCTTTAAGCTTACCAACTCCAGAGAAATTGGTCTTGGCAACGATGATGGGTGAATCAAAGGACATGTTGGGCGTGCTCATCGAATCTTCCCCTCCTTCATTGATAACTTCTTTGAAGGGAGAAGATGCACTTGACAAGTTCCACGATTGATTCGACTCTTCTGATGGAGCTCCCAATTTCTGCAACAGGAAAAGATTAAAAATATAGTTGCCAGGATTTGAATTTTTAAAAATGAATACCTTTAACAGTTCTTCCCTCTGCTTACGACGCTGCTCAATAATCTTGTCTTCGTCTTCCTCTTCTTCTTCAAACTCAATATCAAGGGGTCTAGAAAAGAATATAAATAGTAGGATATGGATTTCATTAAGTGATGGTTAACATTTTAGGATACTTACACATCTTCAGACGAAGAATCTTCTTTTTTGTGCTGATCTCCATTTTTGGCTGAAGTTTTGGCTTCATCTCTTCTATTCCGATCGTAAGGGTCATCTCTTCTTGGGCGTCCTCGATCCCGGTCGTGAGCACCTCCTCTAGTTGAACGATCTCGGTCGCGCCTGTCTAATTCACGGTCCCGCTTTTCTGGTTCACGATCACGTCTATCTGGAACTACGATCCCTTCTGTCAAAATCTCGATCACGTCTGTCGGTTTCGCGGTCCCGTCTGTCAGAATCCCGATCTCGTCTATCAACTTCGCGATCCCGCCTGTCAACGTCTCGATCTCGTCTCTCCATGTCACGATCCCGTCTCTCTGGCTCTCGATTTCGTTTGTCTAAATCGCGATCTCTTCTATCCATTTCCCTATCTCTTCGATCAGGTTCCCTGTCTTTCCTATCCATTTCGCGATCCTTTTTCTCAGGTTCGCGCGTTCTCTCGTTCATCCTACAAGATTAAAAAGAAATGTAAATACAAGAAAAAACGAATAAAAATTCTTAACTCTTTTTTACAAACCTTTGTCGCTCACGATCACCACCTTTCTGCTCACGTTCATCTCGCCTTGGGTGAGCGTCTACTTTTTCTCGCCTGTCTTTCCTCTCTTTGGAACGATCTCTTCTTTCCCTTTCCATGCGCTCCCGGATCTCTTTTTCTTCTCGCTCCTTACGCTCCCTTTCCCGGAACTACATGAAGACTTGGATGCATTACGCATGCTTAATAGAGAGTAAAAGAAAAAAGAAACCTAACCCTTTCCTTATCCCGATCGGAGTCTCGATATCGTTCTTCAGGCCTGTCACGCTCCTTGTCCTTACGGGATTCCTTGTTATTAGCTCGAATGTCATCAACAACCTCAACACTCTTGGATTTATCACTAACTGCCTTGTCATTTCGTCTTCGGGAATCGGGATTTTTCGCTTCAGCCTCATCTCCAGATGATTCGTAAGCACCAAGTCGGGCTTGCAACAATGCCTACATTCAAGAAAAAAAAAACTTGTTATCAGAAATAATGATTTCAAAGGGGTGCTAGCTTACTTTTTGCTTTATTAGTTCTTCTAAATTGAGCTCTTCTTCCAAATCAACTACAGTGACAGAATTCCTGGAATTCCCATTCCCTATTCCATTTTCAGTAGCTTTCTTTGGAACATTAACTAATTCTTCAGCAGCAACTGTTTCTGTTGGCTCCTCATCTTTCTTAGCTTTTTTCTTCTTCCGCTTCTTGTTCTGGTCTTCATCATCATCAGAGTCATCAGAGGAATGATCCTTCTTCTGTTTCCTTTTCTTCTTTCTGTAGAAGAACAAATGCAATTATTTCAGAGTATTAAGAAAAATGATACACTTAAACATCACATGAAATAAGGTTTTCATAAATCAATGATGCACTTCAACCTGCACAAATATTTTATAAAGAGAAAGTTCGCAACAATATTTTGGTTTATATCAAGTTGAATATACGTACTTCGGATGCTTTTCTTCCTTTTTCTTGTGCTTGTGAGACTTTTTCGACTTGGATTTCTTATGCTTAGCCTTCAATTTGTCGTTGGATTGGTCGTGTTTATCACTTTCATTCCTGTCCATGAGCATGTCGACGTCGCTAAGCTCAGGGGTACTACAACAATTCATATACAATTATTAATTTTAAATGATGTAAGAACTAAAGCGTATCAGGTTTTCATACCTCATAATGCTACAGTATTAAAATCGTAATGGTGAGAAGATCAATTAAATGCGGTGATCGAGTTTTCATGCAATTTTTTGACAGACAGACATTAGCGACATGACCAACAAACGTACAAACCTGCCCAGCGTTGCCACGTGAATTAATCTAGCGCAAAGTTTTGTAGGCTAATTTTTAAAAAAACATATAATTGAAAAGTAAATTTAAATCGTACAATTCCATGGTAATTATTTATTTACATATCTTGATTTTCATTTTTTCAGTTAACAATAATTTTTTAAAAACCGGCGACCCGGCGTAGAGCCCTAGCGGCTTATCCGCTTACCCCTAACCCCTTTAGCAGACGAATCTGCGATATTCGAGACCCTGCTTTCCTATAGATTTCCTGTGTACAGTGAATTTGTGATCGAACAATCGGCCGAATGGCGTAATGGTTGATTTTTTTTTTACTTTGAATATTATTTCAAGGGCTTAATTTATTGTCGACCACCTGCAATATTTTACGGACTACACCGTAATTAAGAATGTCAGGATTCTCCGAAGCCGCGTTGGAGAAGAAGTTGGCTGAGCTAAACGATTCTGCACAGAGCATCCAGACCATGTCATTGTGGCTCATTCACCACCGTAAACATCATGCAGCAATCGCCCAGACTTGGAATCGTGAATTCCTCAAAAGTAATCCATCTATATCTATCAAAGCATTATCATAATATTTATAGTAATTGTCAATTTTCAATATCTATTTTAGCCAAGGACAACAGAAAGCTTACATTTATTTACCTGGTGAATATTTTTAAAAATTTAATCAATATTTGGCATTGAATTATAAATATGTTTGTATGTCCAATAATAGGTGAATGATGTTGTTGCCAACTGCCGAAAGAAGGGACCTGAATTCAAAAATGAATTTGGTCCAATCCTTGTCCCAGCTTTGAAGCTAATGGCACAGGTGGTAAATGATGAAGTCATTTACAAAAAACTTGAAAGAATTCTTGGCATCTGGGAGAGCCGGCACATGTTTGATGAAAAACTGATTGTTGAATTCAAGAAAGCTCTTGGTATATAATAATTAAAAACATTTTACTGGGCAACACAATTAATTTTTTTTCCTATTCTTAATAACTGTTACAGCTGATACCAATTTCAAGAAGAGGCAAAACACAGGTGAGCCTCCAGCTAAAGTGCCGCGAAAGGAGTCATCAAATCACACCAAGGAAAACAAAAGCCTTAAAGAGGAGTCAGGAAGGAGCAATAAAGAGAGGAGAAAGTCAGAAACGAGCCATGAAGTGGTGCAGTATGACAAGGAGGGCAAGAAAGAGATCCACATTACTCTATCTCCAAAGCTACCCGTAAGTGACGCACCAGAACCCGAGGAACTGATTAAGGCACTTGAAGCGCTGGAAAATGCTGCTTCGAGCGACGGAAAAGTTCGGGAACAAATTGCACAACTACCTCCTGATGTGTCGGATATCGCTTCTGTTGCAAAAATCTCTGGTAATACTGAATACATTTTTTCTCTAGTTAGATTCTATTGACTTGATACTGTTTTTATACACAGATGACGTCGGAGCTGAATTTTTGAGAGTGAAAGTCAACGAAGCTGTTCAGTTACTCACTGATTATAATGGTCGATTGCTAAAGGAAATGGAGGACCGAAAATCACTCACGAAAATGCTGCACGATTTTACGGCATCTCAAAAAGAACTATTGGTCCAGGCTGAAGAGAGAGTCAAGGTAAAATTAATTTTTCTCTTATTCAATGTTTATCGATAAAGCAACTTAATTTTGTTGTTCCAGGAATACAAAGAAAAGCTGGCCAAAGTTTATCAAGTCCGCGAAGAATTGCGTTCGCACATTCAAAGCTTGCCTGACATGTCTCAATTGCCAGATGTCTCGGCTGTTCCTCTACCGTCTGCCGGGGATCTCTTCAATCTACGCTGATTCCAGCATTTAATAGACGCTGACCCGCCGTCGGGACGACTGGGATTACAATTCGGGATCATCTATGCTAAATTTTTTCCCTCATTCTCATTATCTTAAATTGGATTATCCTCATACTCCCGACTACAGTTAACGTAACTTCCTTTCGACGATTTGGGAATATATTTTTTTCTCGTTGCCATAGGCTCGCGCTTAGTTTCGATACATCTTCTTTCATTTCATGAATGCACTACTGCAAAATACTGTTTTTGTTAAAAATTTCTTCATTGAGCGGCTGATCTCCTTCTCTCTCCTTCTCTATATGGCTCTACTACTGTGTTCATCATCTTGTTGGTCTTGCACGTGACGGTAGTTTCTGTGTACGAAGGGAAATGTAATCGCCGTGTATTGTATTCCTTATGAAGGGCATCAAAATTACAATTCTGTGGATGACCTTAGTCCATGAGTAGTTTACAATCGAGGAACAATAACCATAAAAAAAAGTACTCCAGTGAAACCACGAAAGATGGGGTTATTGGTCTCTATTGCTGTCTTCCATTCTCTCTGTTTACTGGACTGGATAGCTTAGCTGGCTGATACGGTCACGTAGCAACGGAATATAACTGCACCACCACGAACATTCCGCACTGCTGTGCATATCGAAGGTAGATGTAAGGGAATTCCCGAAATTTTTCGTTCGAGTCATGAAATTTAACTACACAAGATGTTCCTAGGTTATATCGACGAGTAGAAAACAACAGCACAGACAGATACAATAACTTAATATATATATTTCCCATTATTGAGAGTTGTAATGTAAGGTACAATTGGTATTACTAAATAATACATAATAACTAATATTCGTGATGCGTTTGATCGATAGTACTAATACCGTGAAAGGAGGAACGGAATACATACAACAAAGAAGTGCACAATCAACTCTTTTCAAAAGAGAATTTCATCGGCGTTAATCTCGTATAATAAGTAAATAGTAACCTGAGTACAAACTGTACAGCCAAACGAAAGGAGAACAATGGCCTTTGTGACCGCTAGCTGCTGTCAAAGCTGTCAACAAAGAGGTGATGGAAGAGGAAATTCGTGACACAACACAACCATAAGTTACACGCATGAATCACATTGTTTTTGTTGCAAGTGAAAACGACAAAAGAAGGGTGCTGAAACCAATCTACCATAGCCGATGATGGCTGAATTTTCTAACGGCTTCCGACGAGATGGGTGGTGGACCAGCAGGTTCAGCGTGATGAACAGCAACCGGCGGGAGTGCCTGAACAGGTGTCGTCGTCCTGTTGCTTCCGCTACCGTCACTAGCGAAGGAGTTGGTCCTCCACAGCTCGTTGCCCACGTTGTTACCAGCGGGACCGTTGTGCGGGGGCTCACTAGAGAGGCAGGATATGGTCGATTGGTTGCCGCGGGCACGGAAAACGCTGCTCTCATCCGATGCCGTGTTCACGGAAATCATGCTGTTCCACCGTTCTTTAGTAAGTAAACTGTTTTGAAAAGAAAGAAGAAAAGGGGGGAGTCAGGCATTTTTCACCCTATTTCCTGTTTAAGGTTATGATGCAGCAATAATTATTATTACGTTGGGCTTTGTTGGTAAACTGGATGAGGTTTATTCAATATTTCTTCGTGGTCGAAAAATCCATCGTAGATGACGAAATTATTCACTTGTGGAATGAAATTGACGAGTCCATAGTGTTTGCGAAGAAATCCCAAGAATTTGTCGGAAGGTCTGTCGATTGCGATTTTCCTCACTTGCAACTTCTCGTTCTAAATAAATAAATAATTTTTAAAGCCAAATAAAAAAAAATGAAATTGAATGATTACAATACCTCCAAGAAGTGAGCAAAGAGTATTTTGCCCAATCCCATTCTCTGGCAAGATTCATGAATGTAAAAATCCAATACACAAGTTGGATTCCTCTCATTCTGGCTCCCTTTCTTATCCAACAGGAACAGACGTTTCGGACCGATCTTGAGCATTCCGAGTACTGCACCTCGCCCACTATATTTAGAAACATGCTGGATACTTTAGGTCGATCTGGGGTATCGATTTTGATTTGTTTACATACTTGTTTGCAGATAAGTCAGCCATGACGTAAAGTGTTTGGTTTGAATCGGCAAAGGTACTAGAGACTGTCACGGGTTTCCGGAGGTTTTGCGCAATCCGCGACGCCTCTCCCAGCGTATCTATCAATCCCCACAGGTCCTTGCCGAGTCTTTATAAGGATACAAAGTTGTGATTCACTAAAATTGCATAACCTTGAGGCGGAACAGTAATCTACACCGTGCCAACTTTCCCGTTTCGGTTATCGCATCAAGTATGTGGGAAACTGCTGCTTAAAGAAATGAATGTAACGTGTTAAACAAGTACCTCATCAAGTCTCGCCCATGGAGAATGGTGATCGTGTCGGGAAAGAATTTGTTGATGTTGAAGTCAAATTCCATTTTTGACTGAAGGATCTTCGCTGCTCGAGGATCAATCTTCTTCAACAACACCGAGTAGAGCCATCAACCTACCTAGCTGAACGCTAGAAAGGGATTGGCCTCAAAAAGTTAGCACCCGTTCACTATCGGTGGCTCACGAAGGAAAATTTCGTCTGCGTGAGAAACTTGAGCGAGGTGGCCAGACTCGATAACTTGTAGTCTTTACAAAATACCAAGAATGAATGTTTAAAGGTACGAAGCAGCCATCTAGGGAGTCTAATTTCAACTCCGATGTCCTTTTAAAGGAGGTACGTTCGTGAGTCGTGAGCTGATTTTTATCAAACGAACGAAAAGATGGGCAACGGAAATTTTGTTGCAGATTTTTCCTTTCTCAATGTAACCCTTTAATTTATTTTTATTTTTTACTTGTTGAAAATTTTACAAAGGAAGACGTAATAATATTTATTTTCGATCGAAAGGGCAAGAGCCAATGCTTTTGATTAGGAGTATAGATGTGCGTTAACAGAATGATTTTAGTAGTAAAGAGTTTTAGGTCCTACCAGGTTAATCACTCTATCATAAATCAGGCTTAATAAATTTTGATTCAAACTCGTGAGAAAGTAAATAATGATTGGCACACGTATTGACACACGCTTGTGCTGTTTTTTTGCGGACCATAAAAAGCCTATTCATTTTGACCCGCATACCCGGTCCGTTGTCCCCTTTATTTACACGGCTGCAGGCGATATGAAAAAAATTAATGGCTTATGAAATTATTCCCCATTTTTAAATATGTATATATATTTAACATATTTTTGCGTATTAAAAAGCCTCAACCTCGTTTAGACCATTAAGCTACTTCATTGTGTTACTTTTTAGCTACTCTTCGTCTTCTGCCGCAGAAATGACAACTATCAGGTTTTAAACAAATACACGACACGACATAAGCCCATCACATTTTATTTTATTTTTTATTTTTATTTTTTTTTTGTTTATCTTGATTGCACTATGAGTAGTCTAAATTATAAACATGATTAAACGAAGCTGCCCGACTGTTCAAGTCCGCTAGAAATAATCTTTTTGGAAGTTAAAACTTAAAAATAGCTAAAACCTTTTTATCGGCATATTTTTCATGTTTGAATTTTTTTGTAAACGATGGATGGAAAATGAAATTACCTGTCTGTTAGGTGATGCTGCATTGATATGGAACTGCTGTGGTTTGTGGGTCGGAATCTGAAAGTGTATCGTACTTCCTTATAATCGTCAAAACTCATGATAATGGTCGTATATCATAATGTGAAGTTTTAGATTTTCCTGATTCACATACTTTCTTTTCGGTGTCATTAAGCGTAAAACTTTTGACAGAAAACGTCACTATGAAAGCATGATTGTGGAAAGTGAAATGTAATAATGATTTATGAGTGGATCTAATCCTCAAGCGGCACCAGAGAGCGGCACTAGCGCAGTGGGAATGCAGAAAGAAGTTTATTAACGCAGACCTCATATGAAACCTCAAGTGGGGAGACGAGTAACTGTGGTATTGATGACATTATATTCTCCTCTCGATTGAACTATTCACTGGTGAGGTGATCTTCTAATGGAAAATACAACTTTGTACAAAGATCTTCAAAACATTCCTCTGGCAGATGATGATCCACAAGGTAATACCTTCTTTTTCGTAGCTTTTTGTTTCTGCAAATTAATAACATATTGATTTTGTAGCCGTCCTCCCCGATGATGGCGACGATGGCAGTGTCGACCAAGTAGCAAGCCTAGATTCAATGTCATCTAGGTTTACCAATGATAGCATGGATCAACCTCTTTGTGGTAATCATGAATCATTATTAAGTTTTAAACTTTTCTGACTATCCTTCCTAATTCAAACATTACAAACAAGATGGAGATATAAATTTGGATGAGCAAGAGGAGAAAGCCCGTCTCATTGCCCAAGTAATGGAGCTACAAAATACTCTAGATGGTAACTAAACAATGATACTCAAATTTCTTAAAGCAAACTACATAATTTATTTAATCATGCCTAGATCTCTCTCAAAGAGTGGACAGTGTCAAGGAAGAAAACTTAAAACTACGGTCTGAGAATCAAGTCTTGGGCCAATACATTGAAAATCTGATGGCAGCTTCCTCTGTTTTCCAGTCTACATCTCCTAGAACTAAGAAGAAATGAATGCTTCCCTCAAATACCCCAGCTTACGGTCACCTTACAACTGATTTTCTACATTTTTGCGTTTTTCCATTTTTTGTCCCATAATAATGTATTAATAGAGCAAGATTTTTATTTTTGATTTTGGGCACACTAGTCGTGTTTTATGTTTGCACTTAAATATCCGCTGCACTTCGAACTACCAATAAAACGCTATTTAACGCGCCATTGTCATCGTGAGCGACGACACATAAACTTACACTAAACGGGTGTTTTAGCCACAATTTCACAGGCAATTATTTAAATATGATGATTTAACCTAGAATAACAACAATAGAGGAAACAAGGTATACGACACTTTTAACTAGGTAAATTTAAGGAGTCCATAATGCTTCATTTCCGCTATATCCACCGTAATTGGTGGTGCACATTTTAGAATAATAAAATAGTTTTAAGTCTTTTACATTGGTCTCTGGCATAATATTTCAAACATAAATTTATGAAAGCAATAGGGTAAATAATTTCTACAACATGATGTTATTGGTATACTTTCGATTGATGTGACCACTTATTGGAAAAGCTAACGATCTTTCAAAAGAAATCATTTCAATGATGCTTTACATTCCCACGCATCCATTCCAGATGGCGTATTTCTGAAGAAAGTAGTGATCTCTCCCGCCAGTTTTCAACGAGACAAATCTCATTTCCAATGATATTACTCCTCTGACGACCTGAAACCTACAAACAATTTTACAAGCTGTCCGCATTTCAGCTGACCACTTCCACCGGCTGCGATTTATTTTTCGTCCTTATTTGGATATTTTAGGCTCGTTTTCCTTTTTCCACCTAAAGGGATCATTGTGTCAACATCACTAGATAATTGTGTCAACAGCGCGGCAAAGCGACGAGGTGAAAGCGGTTTACATGCGGCACGGATAGTTAGTCTGAGCGGCAGCGCGCGTAGTTCATAAAACATTTTCGCTGACCAGATTGCTGCTAGCGCCGGTGTTCAGTCTCTATGCGGTTACCCTCTTGGCGCGGAACCATTTTTCATTCGCGCTTTCTTCCATCATTTTCGTACCTACAACACTGTAACAAGATAGTTTTTATTTATGTAACAAATCAATGGGGTACTTCTTTTTTTTATTTTCTTTTAGTAAATTACTTGTAAATAATGAATGGAGAAAGCGCTATTGACCTCGATTCACTGCTACTTTTTATTATGGTCTATAGTCATTACCTCAAGTGCAATACATGGCAGGTGATGATTTTTGTGTCACTCTGATCAAGTTCATCACGACAGTGATGAGTTTATGAGCTTTACAGTCAAGGTTAAGGTGTATAAAATTCAATGAGTGACGGAGTCAAGGTTTGTCCCTATTGAACGCGCATAGCATAGAATCACGACATGAAGGACTGTAGTACGCAAGTGCACGCAATATGCTTGTTGCTCCTCTTCGAGGTCGTGAAAGCGAGATCCAAGACGGACTCGATTTGAAATTGGGTAGTAATGTTATACAATGGACTCACGATAACCTAGATTAAGGTATATCATTTTCATAGAAGATGGTTGACAAAAAAAAAGTTACCTTTCTCTATCAAGTACAGGATGAGTACACCCTGACCCATTTGTTTTAAAAAAGGTGGATCTGTAAAAATACCTTTCCTTTCGTTATCATTCAACTCACTTCAAATCATGCCCTACATTTCAGGAATAAGGATAAACTGTCTATACACCACTGTAATCGATCAGCAGTCTAGAGAGCCGGAAATCCGTCACCAAAAAAAAATTCACGCCTTAGTAGCAGCGCTCCAATACAATAAACGAAAAAAAGGAGAGTGAGCTACATAGACGAGCGAGAGGAGGGAAAGGCGGAAACGGCGCGCCCATTGCACAATTTCTGCCACAGCAGCTGTCAGATATCTACTCGTTCAGAACTAGTTTCTTCCTTTAATTAAGGTGGAGTTCAATGATGTTATCAATCAAGATTTTTCAAGGACTCTAATGAAACGAAAATCCTTGACTGTTGCTGAGAGATAAAAACAGCCATCCAGAGGTAAATCTAATAATCCTAAAAATTAAATTTTGATTTGTTATTCTAACGGGTTTATCGTGTGTGCACGAGCTAAAAGGCTAAACACGTGCCTAGCTGCAGCCAAGGAGCACGATATAGGGATAAATCAAACTATGCGCTGTTAAAAAAAAAAGATCTATAATGATAACGGTACTACGGTTAGGAGAGGAAAGCATAGAAGATGAGAATACAAAAGAAACTTGTTTTTTGGGGTGCATCCCATCTTCTGTTTTTTAGTTTGTCTATTCCCAATGGGTCACTGAACCTTGAATTTTGTACAACTAAATCTTTTTTTCCCAAACGAAAGAGAGAGAGAGCTTAAAGGAAGCTAGTAGCTATAATTCTGCTGTCAGTGGATGTCAGGCAGCTTGTGGCAAAAGGTCTCCACCCCAGTCTCCTCTGCTCCTCCGCCCCGGGTGGACGTCTCTTCTTTCGAGCATCCTGGACGTGACCAACTTCGTTATAAGCGTGTAACTATAAAAAGTAATAAACAAACCGTACATTTTTAAAAGTAAATTTTGGGAGATATTTATAGTTTGTTGCATAAAGACCTGATTTAGTCCCGTAAAAGCAACGTCACTGTCTTCTTTATCGATTGAATCAAACCGGTGGAGCATCAATGATCCATTTTAACGGTGTATGCTTGAAAAGGTCAGACGGCTGTGTCTCCCACGCACATCTGCGCGCTCTCTGCGTTGGAATCCTTTACAGGCTCTTTCCATAAATAATAATCTCCTCCCCTGTTCTAGCCATAAACAAAAGGTCACAAGGATTACATTATAACATGCAAAAATCTTCTTAATATTAATGCTTAGGTACATCATAAATAATCCATCGATGGCGTGGCTGACATTGAGCTGCCTGTTGGTCGTCCAGGCAGCGCTGACGACGATGCAGGTCGCCCACGGTGCTGCTGTCGTCAATCCCGACGGGATCGTTTGGAGGCCCTTGCCCGTTGAACAACAGCGACGATGGTCTCGTTTCCCACGGGTCGTTGTTGAAGATAACGTCCCGCCCACTGTTAGATTGGATTTCAACCGTTACCACCATTACGACGAGATGACTACCTATTTAAGGGCCGTGAATGCCGCCTACCCGCAGCTAACACGATTGTATTCCGTTGGACAATCCGTCCAAGGTGCGAATTCTTGTCTTCACTAATGCAATAAGCAAATTTGATGCGAGGGTTTTAATATGATGACGTCATTATTCCAGGTCGGGAGTTGTGGGTTTTACTCATTTCATCAGCACCTCAGGAGAAAGTCTTGCTCCAGCCGGAAGTCAAATATGTTGGCAATATCCATGGCAACGAACCAGTGGGTCGTGAATTACTGCTTCACTTAATTCAGGTAATGATCAACTTGGATATTGTTATGCTCTACTATTTTCTAATTAGTATTACATTTGTAGCATTTACTGGTCAACTATGCTCGAGATGATTCTATTCGACGACTGGTCGATACGACCCGAATCCACATCATGCCCTCAATGAATCCTGATGGATTCGAAGCAGCTCGAGAGGGCGATTGTCAAGGTGTCCAGGGAAGGTAACACAATAAAGCCATCCAATCGTTTGCCCTAGATCTATCGATTGAATTGGTCTATTACAAAAAAAAGTTATTGAATCAAAAGTGCATGTTCATAGAATATTAGATTTTGACCACTACAAAGACGTATTCACAAAGAGTTTTCATGTGTAAACGCAATGTGGCACAAGGCTGGGTTATTTAAAACTTATAAATTACGTGTGCGACACATTTCAGACTCGTAATTTAACTCTAATTTGTCTGTTCCAGTTTATTTGTTTCACTTGCGGTGTCTACTTTTATATGTAAGACATAAGGAAGTAACCAACTCTCTTTTTAACCCGAGATGCTTGATTCCTAACATTAAAAAAAGAAAAAGTCGACAAGAAAATTGTGGTTCATTGTGTCCGTGTGTTAAATATCATAATCGAATTTGTAACGGAGGACTAAACATGTTCACACTCCGTCGATTTACAGGTACAACGCCAACGGCCTGGATTTGAATCGAAATTTCCCCGATCTCTTCAAAGGAGGTATCAAGAATGTGAATGACATGCAACCGGAAGCCACAGCCATATCCCGATGGCTCCAGCAGACCCAATTCGTCCTCTCGGCTGCACTTCACGGAGGTGCACTTGTCGCCTCCTATCCATTCGACAATAAGGGCAATCCTGGAATCCTGAACAATTTCCGAGGATACCAAGCCTCTCTTACTCCCGATGATGACACTTTCAAGCACTTGGCTACATCTTACGCTTTCAATCACCGACGGATGAGCTCTGCTGCTCCTTGCTACCCAGGTGATGCCCGATTCCCTAACGGCACTACCAATGGAGCCGCTTGGTACTACTTGGCCGGTGGTATGCAAGACTTCAACTACGTCTGGAACGGAGCTATGGAACTGACTTTGGAACTGAGCTGCTGTAAATATCCACCTGGAAATGAGTTACCTGAATTGTGGGAAGACAATAAGTTGGCCATGATCCGCTACATCGGAGAGGCTCATAGAGGAGTTTTGGGAGTCGTTCGTGACACAACCGGACGACCCATTGCGAATGCTAATGTGCTGATCAAGAATAGGAATTTCGGATCAAAGACCACTCCTTTAGGAGAGTACTGGCGCATCCTTATGCCAGGGACCTACATTCTTCAGGTACTTTTTAAATTTATGTTAGTTGTGCCAAATAAATCAGTAGGGTTTTTTACTAGACCATTTTACCTAGAGATAACTTGATATTAACGAGCACTTTGTTCAGGTGCATGCTGATGGATTCTTTCCTTACGAGCAAACATTTCAAGTGACTGAAGAGCGACCGACCTTGTTAGACGTTACTCTACAAGTTGCCGATCAGGTTGGACGAAGCTGAAATACAATTTTTTTTTCAAACAATTGATGATGAATGTTTCCTCCTTCAGAATGCCGTCATAAACACAAATGCATTTGCCGATCGGGTCCCGGCACTTCCCGGTAGCATCCCTGATTCCGTGGTCAATAACAATAAACCCTCCAGACCTCGTCCGTCGATTTTCTCATCTTTAAGCAACTTTTTTGGCGGAATTGGCCGATAAATAAAAATATACATATATAATAATTTTATTAATGGGGGACCGTTTTGTACAGTTTCCTGTGTGTTCTTTCTTTTTTTATGTTTCTTTTGTTTTTATTATGATGATGACTGGTTGCAAAAATACATTCATGAAAAAAGAAGATTTTAAAACCCTACTTTTTTTTTTATTTATTGTGGCCTCCCACTTGCTCATCACTAGTTTTATTTATACACACCATAAAAAACTCCCCACTCTATGATTTTCAAGATCTCAAATCCCACCAAAAAAAGAGAAAATAAACAAGAGTCTCAGATGGTGCTCGACCATCTGGTGGCTAGCTGAGACTCGTCATCAAGGAGCTCACAGCCCAGCAGTTGATGAAAGCGGGTTAGTAGTTCACCGCTTCTCCTTCTCATATTCACCGCCCAATAGAAACATAAGAAGACGAAAAATGGGTGCTAAGTTGTTGAGCTTCTCTCAAAGATCCGCCCACCAGTAGAGAGAGAGAACTTGGACGACAGTACTGCGCTGTGCTACCGCTGCGGTTACTGCGGACGAATGCGCTCGGGCGCGTGGAAGGGGGTTTCACGGGGGAGAAAGTGGGTTTTCTCTCTTTCCCTTCGGCCCTTTCTATATGTATATTAACAGAGAAAAAGTTATAAACACTGTCTGTCCAGCAACGGACGTGCTCACACATATTTGGACCGTGCTCTGCCATGTGATTTGTTCCATACATCGTCCTCATTTTCTCTCTCTTGAAGATTCGAAATGGAAGCAGGATCATCGTTGATGTTAATACTGCTAATCCTTTCCACATTTTGTGAATATATCCGGGCTGCTGTTATTCCTCCAGCTTGGGCTGATGTTCGCTACAATCCCTGCGCAAAGGTATTTCCAATTGGATGATTTCAACTTTCTATAATAGCCAATTCATTGTTTTTCATCTATAGAATTCGTGGCAATATCTCTACTGGAAGGCGGATGGTGAGTGCTACCCAATTTTTAAGCAAGGTTTCCCTTGCCCAGCAACCCTTGAGCTCGTCTTTGATTTAATTACAAAAGAAGCGAAATGCCAGTGCCCGGCTGGGCGGCTTTATTGGGAAGAGGACGGCCGCTGTTACGAGCCCTATATTACAGGTGAACCATATAACTTCTAATTGTATAGAGCCAGAAGTGAGAAAGCAATTAGACTAGGTAATGACTTAATACATGGGATTATGTAGGTCCGTGTCCAGAAGGAAGTTTTCTTCATCCGGGACAGGAACTGCATACTCGCGGCCTTCAGCGTCCTGATCCTCACCGACGGACACTTCATCAAGTACAGGTCAGTTGGTCAGCAGCTAGTGTCAGATTGCTCTTTCATCTTCTTCTTAACGACCAGTATGACAAGTTATATTGTTCCTTGTGGGCACATGTTTGTTAAAAACGAGTGAAATGATGTGTGAAAAGAAAAGAAAAGAATTATGTAGCCTGGTCATCATTTAGTAAGAAGATTGAGACGAGACTATATACGACGAGAGACTCGCGTGTATAAAAGCAAAAAGTAGGTTAAATTATTTCTTTCGCCGTTACATTTCTCGAGATGCGACTGCTGTTCTCATTACGTATATGCTGGGCCTCGAGCTCATATGCTAGCCTCTCTCTCAAGTTTTAACATTATTTTGCAATCGAGTCGCGTATACCTATCTACAAAAGTAGAACACACGCATACCATTCAGTAGGCTATAATAGTTTTCCGACAAAAGTTCACACAAACAAATATTATGAATGAAATTTCCTTAAACGAAATAGGTTAATCTAAAACAATTATAGATAATAGATTCAGGAACCAATTGTTTTAACCCGACGGATATGGTTCATTAATATTCTATTAGGTGTGGTTAGCTGGAAAGCAGCAGAACGAACAGAGTGCCAATTTGGAACCTTTGGGCTTCGTCCACTGTAAACAGAAAGGCTACTGCCCGGCTCTATGGGGCTTCTGGCCGGCCACTGAGCTCTGCTATCCGTTCAATAGTCAAGGTCCCTGCCAAAGTGGGTCCCTCTTCCGCTGGAATCCGATCAGCGAGCAGGCGGAATGCGGTTGCCATTCACCATCGCATTCAGGAGATCAGAGCAGCCCAACCAGCTCGTGGCGTCCTTATTACTGGCACATCAGTGCTACTTGTCACGAACATTCCACTATTGGTAAAAAGCATAAAATAAATCTATTATTAATTATAGACTAAAAATAAACTCTTGGAAACAATTAATAGGTCCTTGTCGGTTTGGAGAGGTTTTCATCTTTAATCAAACAGCCCAATCGACTCAGTGCCATTGTTCTAAGCATTCTATTAATTATCACCCGGATACGGGTCAGTGTTTTGAAAAGTATACTCGGGGTCCGTGCAATGCCGGCATGTGGCTCGTATCCCACCCGCAGGATCTACCACAATATTCGATCCCCGCTTCCCCCATTCCAGTATATCAGCAATCTGCATCCGGTAGGCCCAAAGTTCCAAAAGGGCGCAGTAGGCAACTGGGTAGAAGAACCAGGAACGGAAATCCTCGACGGAGCGCAATCGCCAATACTCCGGTTAAAAGCTTGACTTGTACTTGTTTACCAGGATTTGTTTACAGTAAAGAAGAGGATCAGTGTTTCCGAGAGTACACTCAAGGTGAGCTATAGAAATTTACAAGGAAAATTATAAGCTATTTATGAGAATTTATTGATTTCTTTAAAAGGGCCTTGCCGTACCGGGTACTTTTTTATTCGAGCTGAAGAGGGTACGGAAGATCAAGGTGTTTGCTGGAAAAATCCTTGTGGAAGGCAAGAGCTCTACTTACCAGAATCTAGGAAATGTTTTACTATCCATTCACGAGGGTATGATTTGGAATATTTTATTTTTAGAATATTTAAAAATATGTATATTTTTCATTTTTTGTTATCAGGCCTTGCCCAGATGGGCAGCTAGTGGTTGCCGATGATCAACACGGAATCGGTTACCGAGGTCATTGCGGTTGTTCACCCGCAAACCAGCAGAACTATTGGCCCAATGATGGCAAGTGCTACGCTCACGAAACTCGGGGACCTTGCCGTGCCAATTTGGTCTTCAGTGTTCGAAGCGGAGATGGACTCACGCCATCCTGCATCTGTCCATCTGGACAAATTTACGTTAACAGCACAAAACTATGTTATAAACCTTACAGCCAAGGTCCCTGTGCTTGGAACGAGTGGCTTACTCCCGCTGGTGATGGTATCAACGATATCCGATCGGCTCAAGACAGTGTTCGCCGGGAGGGAATCCAGCTGGATCAGCCGTCTTACACCTGTCAGTGTAAACCAGGATATGCGTATCAATCTGGTTCGAGTTTTTGCCAGCCACCAAGTCTGGAACTGTTATTTTCATTACCCAATCCTACATCATCGACGCAAAGAGAAAGGAGACGAACACTTCATAGACGGAGGGAATGATTCGTTTCGTTTATCTCTTCAGAAGTTTTTCGTTGAAAGAAGTGAGCGATATGTCAATAACTAGCGCCAAAAAACCCAATGTGCTAACAAAAGGAACAATAACAAGAAACATTTCAATCACAGCAGTCTGGTCGGAGCTGTTGATGATCCTCGGCTTCTTCCGCGCTACGTAATCCAGCGCTGTAAAAAAGAAGAAGTAAGACTAGAGCCTGGCGACGATTTTCACACTCGGCTACTTCTTTCTCCATCCGATTCCTCTCACTGGTGGACCATGGTGCTCCATCCGCCTTCTCTAACTTGGAGGAAAGCTCGTAATGACGTATCATCTCTACTTCTGTGGCCGCTTCTAGCCTCTGGAGCTGCATTAATTAAAAGGAAGAGAACAGATTAGTCCATCCGCTCAATCATCAGCATTTTAATAAAAGACTAGACCATGGAAGAGATCTTGGCCCGGCGATCAGATATGCTCAAATGACCATAAAGTCCTTTGCCGGAATCCTTAGCCAACTGTATGAAAGATTCGTTGTGTTCCCGAACTTCTTTGGTTTGAAGACGACCGACGGCCGCTTCTAGCTCAGCCAGCTCAACCAGTTCGTCGGATCTATCGTCTTGGGCTACAATGATGAAAGGATTTTCCTCCACTGCTTCCTGTATATATAATAAAGAGAACAATGTCACTATAAGCTCATCATCTTTTTGTGTGGCGTATAAATGTGGAAGACCTTGGCTATTTCCGTCGGGATAATAAAAGCATCCGTGCTGCACCATTTCCGTTCTGGAAAGCGCTTAATACATTTCTTGTGACAGACGGAGCCACAACTTCGACACTGTAATGCTTCACGCAGCCATATCTGTAAATAATATTCGTGTGAAAACAAATTTATACAAAAGATTACATGAGATTTTTACGATTTATACTTTATACCTTCTTTCGACAAAATTCGCACAGACGGACTGAATTGAGGTGCAACTGAGTGATGACGAAATCGTGCTGAGGCCGATCGTTCGAATCGCTGACAACGATGTTGACCGATGGCCGGACCTGATCCGGTTGGATTCCAACTTGTGAAGTGTTGATCGATGTAGGTGCCGAAAGAGAAACGTTAAGCTCGTCCGAGTCCAGCTCGGGAGACGGGCAAGGTGATTCGTCCATTTTATCAGGACGGTAAACAAAGGAGAGCACGATATCGCCGTAACAGAGGCGAGGATCGAATCCCAGTTGTTTGCTTAAAACGTGCTGTTGCCTGGGATATACAAAAAGAGAAGCAGTTAATGTCGTTTGCTGGATCAATATTTGGTTTTCTGGGTTAGAACGGTACCCAAGGGAAGCTGTTAGATCCGATGGAAACAGTTGGTAAGTTGATATGTGATGACCTTGTGTGTTTAGCTGACAGTCTGCTACCACTTCCGGAAGACGTATGTTGACATGACCGATGGATCGAATTCCTTTTGATGGCATTTCTTTATGACCCGTATCCCGTGCGTCTTTGCCCCCAGCTTCCGAAAGTTGTTGTTGTTGATGCTGCTGTTGATGGCGTGGGGACGACGAATGCTTTTTGAACAAATTGCTCAGATTGGATTTAGCTACTGCAGTTTTGCTAGGACTAGTTTGCTGTTGATGTCCTTTGGAACCGTTTCCGTTCTCTTCCGGTGAAGAGACACCGGACATGACGACGGATAAATTGAGGAATCGGTGATTAGAACTCACTTGGAATTTCAACGTTTCCCTCATGTAAATGGCTCCAGAAGATTTAAACTGCAAAGTAATCATCATTAATTAGTATGATGCAATAATTATATTATAAAAATCTAAAAAAAACTAAACATACTTTATCCCAAGGGTAGGTTGGCGTTCGTTTGATATCGATACCATGAACCAGATTTGGTTTCATTGAGTCTCCCGAGTTACTAACTAGAGGCAGTAGCAGAGATGTTGAAAACTGATCCTCTAACGCAGCAACCAACACAGATTTATCATCTAGTCCATCTAAATAATGAAATCGTTACGTAATATGAAACATAATTATGCTTCCTTTTTTCAATGTTTACCAAGAGTGGGAGATCGAGAAAGGGTTTCAAACCGTGCCTATAAAATAAATTGATACCATCTATAGTAATGAAAGAAAAGATTCTAATTTCCAAGAAATAATACCATTGAATTCTTGCGCTTTCGAATAAATCTTTCAACACGCAGAATAACAAACGACTCTTTGCTCTTTTGAATCGATTTTAACACGTCGTCCGTGGATTGAACAGTTGCATCATCCACCTGCAAGATGATATCTCCAGCACGCAGTCCAGCTTCTTCGGCTGGAGAGCCTGGTTCCGTATCTAAAATCTGAACTCCAGCTCGTAGTTCTTTCAATTCTTTGTTCTCTTCTTGTGGAGTAGTCTCAGACTAGAATTGCATTAAAAAAAAATATAATTCAGCGAGTTATGACCTTTTAAAATGTACCACTATTTACCGAGGATGCCGCAGAATGGAAGTGGATTCCGTTAGATTGATGACGTTTGCACGCGAGACGGACATCCATCACCACCCGTCCTTCAGACTCTGATGGATAAACGTTCAGCCAGGACGTGCTATCTGTGTTAAATAATAAAAAGGGAACAATGAAAACCCATTTTCCTTTTACGTCTTTCATTAGGAAGTGAACAATACCAAGAGCCATGGTACAGAATACCGAGTCGCCCTGCATCAACGGGTTAAGTCGAGATAGTTCCAAGACTGTCACTTCCAAAGATCCTTTCCGGATGGCTGATGTCACTTTGGCTGGTGGTGGTAACAGGCTGTGCTCCGGCAGTGGGAAAAAGGGCCGGTGCCGCACTCGAGAAGCGGGTAAAGTGTATTTCCTTTGAATCCACTTATGAATCTGGTGCGTCAACAAAGCGTTTAAAATAGAAGAACACTTAGCTCTCATTAAATAAACAGTACCTGAGATGAGACTAGAGATGTAACGTGACTAAAAGACCGCCCCTGAACCCGAGAAGTTACATCCACTTCGAGTTGAGGGGGCGAGCAAAAGGTTACCGACCAGTGCGAAAAGGGCAGACGTGAGAACCGCAAACGCACTTGGCCTTTCAAATGAATTACTGCTCCGCAGGGAAATAAATGAGCTTTTAAAACGCAATAAGGGTTAATTGAACAATAAATAAAGAGCATACCTTTCACGGAGAGGAAAGCGGATTTTCCATAGGCCAGAGCGACATCGATGGCTATACCGAGTCCTCCACTATATTCAATGTCTAAATTCAAATCCATCGATTCCATTTGTAGTTTATCATCATCAAGACCGACGCTATTAACTTGGATCCGATGGATGGATGGTGCTCTCGAGCCCATCTCAACATCGTAAATCTGCAATCACGAAAGAGCTATTAATGAAGTTGTCTACTTTCCGAGGGACAATTTGCCGTCGTTACACCATTAATTCATTACCTTAAGACCTTTAATAATTTTGCTAATGGATCCTCTCGTAAGAACCTCCTCCATTTCGAGATTAATTCGATCTAGGAGGAAGCGGCGAACGTGTCCTTCCGAGCGAAGTTGTCTGAAGAAAAACTGGACTAGCAGATTGATTGCAAGTAAAGACTCATCATCCTTAATATTTGTCGATTGGTTATCATTTCCTTCATTGGCAGGAGAGCGGGATGCGATCCGTTCGAGTTCTGCCAAAAGTTCCTGTATCCCGAAACAGAAACAAAGGAATTCTCTTTCTTATACACGACGCACGACATTTCCCAATCTCGTGTTGCGCCATTAAAAGCGCAGTTATGACCGAGATATGTAATCTAGTCAAGACGATGAGCATTTATATTACCTTTGGGAGTTCTAAGGGGACGGGTTTTCTGCAAAGCTCCTCGTCATCATCGTCTTTCCGCTTGATTGGACGTGAACAAATCTTCCATTCAACCCAAAGGGTAAGGGCGACACCCAAAAGTAGGGCACCGATGGCTGTCAGAATGACGGTAAACATTTCTTCTTCCAGTCGCAAGGAGTTGGAGATTCAAACAAGTGTCAGAAGACTGCTGAACTTTTAAAATTCATTGCTAGTAATTTGAGAATACACGGCGAGAAACACGGAACAGCAGGTCGTGTCGACTCGACTCAACCGACTAGACTAAAAATAGGCCAAACAACAACAGAGTGAGCACTGTGTAGCAGACGACAGCAGCGGTGGAAGGTGGTGGTGTGACTGGCGCTGTGATGTGGGGCTTCTCTGTTGTGACGTCACTGCGTCGTGTCTCTGCACCCCTCTCGCTCGCACATGAAAAATCGATGCAGTCCTTCCGTTCGTCGCAAGTGTTCATACCTAGTAATATAACATAGAAAGACCGCAGTGCTCCGCCCAGTTCCGGTTATTTGACATGCGCCAGGAATTCCCTGCTCCATTAGACCGTTTCAAAAATTGACTATATAAAGCGATAAAGAAACGCCTGCAAGCGGGAAAGAAGCAATTCTTAATTTTTTAAAACGGTGGGCCGGGGAGAAAGTTACGATGTTCACTGATCCATCATAAATGGGCTAGATAAGACCTTGGGTTTCACTTTGGATTCGTTCTTTTAAATGCTTTGTACTCAAATGATTTAGGAAAAATTTCTTAGTTTTCTGCATTATCCCATTTATCCGTACCTACGTTTGAAATACACAATAATGATCAGAGATGACAACTGTAATCACTCCGTATAGGCCGTATGGTAAGCAATTACGAGGCTTAGCTACGGTAGTGAGACGTTTAGTATTCGTCGACAAGTAGAACTGGGTTCTTTGACTAGCTACTCCTCCAAGTTGGGTAAAAATTATTGCGTTTACAGTCCTGTTCTGTTTACGGAAATATCTACCGGGTTGAGATTTTAAAAAATAGTGTTTAAAACGCAATTAGTTTTACTGAATTGATTGTGGTCACGAAGAATTCATCTCTAAATGGCGGAATCAGCTGAAATCACGGCAGCAGCTAACCAAACTTTAGCTGATGGGTCGATTTGGCCCCCATTAACAACAGTCATGGCTGATGGAGGCATGATAATAACGACAGTTTTCCTAATTGTTGTTGGTGCATACCGCTCCGTTCCTCCGTCAGCCAAGAGCGATAAGGTTTCTTCTTTTCAAATTTAGACTGAATTATTAGAATTTTTAAATAATATAATAAATTTTCATAGGAATTCAAAGAGAAACTTTATACTTGGCATCCTAGGGGTGAAACAATAGTTCATGTTGCTTCTTTGTTTGTACTCCTCTTCAAGGTAATAACAATAAATGTAAACAAGATTTTAGAATTTCTCTTTCAATTCAGTTCATTTTCTTTGGTCCTCCTATAGGTTTCTTTGGATGATGAGCACAGCTATTTGAGAGTTGTAAACAATTTCTTCTTCTTGCTTAGTGCTTTATATTCTCTTACTCCCCTAATGAGTTCTTTAGCTGCTCTACTGATTTCTACCTCAATTAAGTTCCAATTCTGCTTCAATTGGCGGGGTTTTATTTGGACTCACAGATTCTTCCTCAACTTCGTGGTCAGCATAATTTCTAGCGGTGCCATTTGTTCATGGTATCTTCTTAAAAGGGTAAAAGATTTAAGCAGTTAATTGTTCTATTAAATTAATCTGTAATTCAATTTTCTAATTTTATTTTAAATAGCACTGGATTGCTAATAATATACTAGCGTTCGCTTTTGCCGTGCGTGGCATTGAGCTCCTTCATCACACCGACCTCTTGTTCGGTTTCAAACTTCTCGGAGGCCTTTTGATTAGAGAAATCTTTCAGGTGCTGGTTTACGGAATGAATTCCACTTTGGTGGTTCGTCCATTCTTTAATTCTCCTATCCAAAGTACGTGCGTTTTAGAAATCAATTTACACACTAGGCTTACATTGTTCTAATTTCAATTGTTTTTATATTAACCATATTATTTTAAGATGAGTTTACTATCCTTTTATTTAGTAATTTTTCCTATGGAGAACGGATTGGGCACAAGCAGATTTATCATGTTACGATTTCATGAGATAGTCATCCCTGGTATATTCATCGCTCACCTCCTGCGCTTCGACAAGAGCCTTATGCGGAAATCAAACTATTATTTCATTTCCACCACTGCTGCATATACTTTCGGACTTGTAATCACTTATTTGGAGATGCACTATTACTGCCAAACTAAGCCGGCCCTTCTTTTCTTGCTTCCTGCGTGCCTTGGAACACCTGTTGTTATTGCTGCTGTGATGGGAGATTTCAATGCTATGTATAGGTAAGAATTATTATTTGTTATGGAAAAATAATCAGAAATGGTTATTAAATAATCGTTTCTGTTCAGCTACAAAGACCATTCGCCTGCAGAGTCGGATATGTTTCCGTGGTTCGGGTCCTTTACCTTAGAGCAAAGAAAAAATGAAGAAAATTCTGTTCTGAAGGAAAATTAGCAATCATTTTATTAAAAAGTAATTGAATTCTATTATCATTCGTATTTTTTTACTTTTCAAATCCCCGAGTCACGAATATTTAAAAAGATGAGTATTTTCGGGCGAAGAACTGAAATGGAAGTTAATAATAAACAAAACCATTTTCTTTTGGATTTGACGTGAGATGTGCGTTTACTTTTAATTCGATTTGGAAAGGCTTATTGATTATAGTTGATTTTAAAAAATTTGCGCACCCACCAATTTTTGTTCAATTTAACCTTGCTGTTATTGGAGTAATCATTTTTTCACTGAATGGGCTATCCGCTTGGAGAGTTTTAGAGGAAACTTCCCGTTCTCGCAGTTCCGGATACGCTGCTGGCTGTCTTGTTCGGGAAGATAAGTGTCAGCAAATGTTGAACTTTGTAGGGGATGAATTTCTTTTTGGTTAATTTGGTTTAATTACGAAAAGTACTGGGCTAGACATACTTTTAAGGCTGGATTAAAACAGATCCAACTGGTTTGAAACGCCTGCAAGTGGGAAAGAAGCAATTCCGAATTTTCTTAAATGATGCAGGGAGAAACTTACGACATTTAATGATCCATCATGATAAATGGGCTACAAAAGACCTAGACATACACTATAGAATAATTCTTTTTTAAATGCTTTGCACTCAAATGGGTTAGGAACAATTTCTTAGTTTTCTGTATTATCTGTACGTTTGTAATACACAATGATGATTAGAGATAACAATTGTAATTGAGATTGAATCAATATGGTAATTTAACTCGCTTCAAGATCAACTTGCGACAATTTTTTTTCATTCATGCGCTAAGCAGCGAAGATGCATTACTCTTTAACTTATTTTTAACACCGCTCGAATACTTTGTAAAGATCCGGTAAATCAGCAATTTGAAGGATAGTTCCATCATCAATCCAGCGTTTGGGTGGAAGAAGATTCGCTTTTACAGCAGGAAAGAGAACGTGCTCAACAACCCACTTCCAGTCTTGGTCCGAGCCCAATTTCATGACCTCCAATTATTTATATTAAGAGGAATAAATTAGGCTCATCTAACGATTGAAAAAAAAATACCTTTGAATCATTTGGGCGTCGGTAGAGCATGGCTATATTACGAGAAAGTGTGTCGAAACAGTTCTTTTCCGAGTTCCAATCGACATCGGTTGCAAGTCGTAGGGCAAAAGAAGGAAGTTGCGTCAAGTCGGGTATGTAATCGACTACCGACCCCAGATAGTAAAAGATTTTTTTAACATATTTAAAAAGAAAACGGTTGTTTACTGAATTACAAATGGAAGTACCGTACCCAAAAGGAGAGGTATTGATCGAAGATTCCGGTTTTCATCGATCTGCAAGCTGAAATAGTCGTCGAGCATTTCTGATTTACAACTCAATAGTTTAGCGACTTTCTCGGCTAATTCATCTTTGGGACCGTCATCAGGGCGCCATCCATTATCTTTTTGCTCCATTGCAAGAAGAGCCAGACTGGACAACGGAGGAGGATCCTGTGAATTTTATTTTGCAATTTATTTTTTAATTTTTAACTCGTAATAAATATGAATAGTCAAATAATTACGGATAAACAAATGACTCCGCAGTTGCCGAATTCAGTGAGCACTGTCTGGTAAAAGAATTCTTCGGTTACTCTCTCCATATGGATGAGATACAACCGGGTTTGATACTGGAACAAAGCATGTTGCTTGCTGACGCAGCCAACAAAGGTGGAATCGCGGAAAGTTTCTCGGAGGGCAGGATCACAGTTGTGCTGTACGCTACTTCGTAACTGACTAAGGCTGGTCAGATCAAAATGCCGCCTTTCCGCTATATAAGTGTAAGACTTTAAAATTTAAAAAGGTAACAAAGTAATATAAATTTTATAGTGAAAACCTTGAGGAACAGTGCTCGACGATTTTTCAATCAGTGATCTCACTGATGAGCTTGTACTCTTCGGTGGCTCCAAAGGCAGTTGACGACTTTGCTGAACAGGATAATTGGAAACAGCGCGAGACTCTTGATGAGCAATGGTGGATTGAATCGACTCGTTCTGTGATCTCGTCATTGATGCAGAAGACTCTAGGATGGTCGATGAAAGAGATGGCGGGCCAATCGTTGAGGACGAGAGGAACTTATCAATTTTTTGGTTTCGGCTATCCGTTCGAACGAGATCTTTGTCGTAGACTTTCGAAATAGCACTAGAGTTGACTGTGGAGATCCTTTCCGGCCTGCTGGTAACGATAGGATTAGTCGGAATCACGGTCTGAAAAAATTCAATGGTTTGATTTAGATATAAAAATAAAAATAAAAGTAAGTAAAAGCAGTTTTAACCTGCATAGTAAAGGATCTAGAAGTGCTGGAACTTTTGAGTAGGATATCAGCTGCTGCTTGGATCTTGTGGATTATGTCATCTTCGTTCAAGAAGTGAACTTCGTGCTTTGTAGGATGAACATTGACGTCAACGCAATTGGGAGCGATTTCTAGACTGAGATACACGAAAGGGTGCTTTCCTTTGGCCAAGTAAGTTTCGTAAACACTGGCGAGTGATCTCTAAAAATAAATAAATATGTAATAAATAAATGTTTGCTGAACCTTGGGTGAATCTTTTAATTGTTTTTTACCTTAAGTAGAGTGGATTCAACAAGACGATGATTGATGAAGAGTAACATAATAAATTTTGTTCCAGAGTAATCTAAATTTGATATCCACCCTTTGACTGTAAAATAAATATTTTTAAAAAAGAAGGTAATAGAATTAAAGCAGATTCATTAAAATACCTTTGAATTTGAGCAAGGCATCTTCAACTTCAAATTTGATCAAATCTTTGGCAACTGCATTTCCATACAGCACCCTAATATTGTCTACTGAGGTAGAGTTGGGTGATGTCTTGACATCTGCACCATTTTGGTTCAGCTTTTTCAAGGAAAACCCAACGGAGGCATGATGGACGGCAAAACGAGTGACGACTTCAATGATGCGGTTGTGTTCGTCAGACGGTGATTTCAAGGCATTCTTGCGTGCTGGAACATTAAAAAACAAGTCCTCCACAACTATCTGGGTACCCTACAATGAATTTAAAGAAAATATAGAGAGGAAAAAGGAGATTAGAATTGAATATAAACACACACAGCATCTCCAACTATAATAATATGTGACCGAGTGTACATATATTATGTCCCCTGCGAATTGTAAGCCTAAACTCTACACCCATGGGAGAGAACACAAAAAGAACTATACCTCTGTGTCGAATGTCTCCTATATTTACCTTGAACTGCTCATCGATACAAAGCACTAGGGATTTACAAAAGCTTTCTACGAGGTCATAGCTTGCATTGCTTTTGCTTCTACGAAGGAATAAAAAGGAGAGAGGAGCCCATCTGAATTTCAGTCGTTATTTTGATAGCGTAGAATAAAGACGTTCTAAAGGTGGTCATCTCGATCAAGAACCGGCTTAGATGAACAGTTTAAGAATACGGCTTAATTATACGCCTCATCACCAATAACTACTCATAGTTAAGCAAGAAAGAACAATTGCCAACCATCAAACTAATTTTTTAAGTTAAAAAATCAACCCAGAAATTATGCTGTGCAAAGTTGTAGCCAAAATTGTTTGCATACCTGATTTCCAGCAACAGCTTTTGGATTGCCGATAAGCTTCCCATCAGAGTAGGTGCACATGTAAGCACAAGGAGTTTCAGAGGTTTTGGTTGTGATTGTAAGGTGGGCCACATGACTGATAGAGGCCAGAGCCTCACCTCGAAAGCCAAATGTACCAATGGCTGAGAGGTCTTCAAATTTTTCCAATTTACTAGTGGTGAATCTCTCACAAAGGATTTCCATATCTTCTTTGTTGATGCCACTGCCATTGTCAAGAATTTTCAGCAGTTTGAGTCCTCCATCCTTGACTGTAACTTGAATTGTTGTTGAACCAGCATCAAGTGAATTTTCTAGCAACTCCTTGAGAGCATTTGCAGGCCTCTGAATGATTTCTCCTGCTGCAATTCTGTTGACCACCACTTCATCGAGTTTCATAATATTTCTTGGCTTTTTAGGTTTCTCCATGTTTAATATAATCACAATGAAAATGGAAGAGATTAAAAGGTATAAAGAAAACTTTCTCGTGGTTCGAATTGACTGTAAGGCTGGACTGAGAAATTGTAAACATACAGAAAGTCAAAAACGAATTACACAATACACCGCTCGACTCAACCACTGTTGCCAGTTCCTGTATTTCATACCCCGGCGCGGGGAGAGAACTCAGAGAAGCGGCCGAGCCGACGAGGCGACGAGCGGGAGCTTTCAAATTATAGAAGCAATTTCATCGCTGCTGCTCGAGTATTATTCCGACTTGCGGATACTCACAGCACGACCATCTCGTGTTTGGTTCTGCGCATCGAATACATTTCTCGGTTTATTGTTTGTGCCCGCGCTGCTGAAATATCGTACGGGAATGCTGTTCAGGTTTTATAGAACATATTAGCTTTGAATATTTCTATCCTTATCAACACTTTTAAATTATATAAAGGGGCAATTTTTGTACGAGTTGGAAGAGGAAATGGTCGTTGCGAAAATAAAGTTGCAAGTACTGAAAGCAGTCTCTTGCCTACATACTCCAGCAAGTCCTAACTCATAATCACAACTCCGCCACCATCATCACCGTCCAGGTTCGAAAGGGTTTATAGTTTGAAGTTTTTTTTTGCGATTGACTAATTAAGGTCGAAAAGGAGGGGTATAAGACGAAAAGGTCGTATATAAGACTTGAGGAGTACTAAACTAGCATGTGGAGCCATGGGGTGAACGAATTTGATGTACTTTGCTTATTACGCTCAACTGACCTTAAATGTGTTGATTGGGTGGTCTGGAAATGATCAGGTTCGAAATGGATTTATAATTTTTTTTTTAGTGACTCCGTGTCAAAAAGGAAGGGCACGGTATATTATGAGATTGAGTTGTTTGAAAACGATTGGGTTCGAAAAGGTTCCGTTCTTTTTCCTACTTATTGATTTACACATTTTGATATTTATTCCGGATACCACGTTGAGATTGTTTTTTACTATTTCATTTCATTGACAATATGGGCTTCTCGGGTTATCATCATTGTAAAATAGAGTTTGCTAAGGTAAAAAATAGAGAAGACTTAAGGTAAAAATTATACATCGGTTACAAATGTAAAAAACCTTTTCTACATTAAATTATTACTGAGACAATTATAAGCTTTTTTATTGTATGTTATAGGTGAGGTATTTATAAAAATTTAATAATATACTGAGCTTAAAATTTCACCTTAAATAATTAGTACCATATTTTCGGATTGTGTAGATTGTGTTTTTCGGATTTAATGTAGTTAAAAATAAAACTTAATGCACCTTTTTGAGTTTGATTATCATCATCATTATTTATTTCCGAAAGAATCATAAGAGGAGATAAAACGTATCATACATAATAATTTTGTCGTCGTAACTTCGTTCAAATAATAATTTTGGGTAAATTTAGTAATACTTTTTTTAACGATAAATTAAAGTTCAGTTTAAAATCAGTCGTAAGTCACATAATTTCAGGTAAATTTTGTCAGAAGCTGAGTATACATGTGTTCGGACGATCAGCAAATTCGAATAGTAGCATTAAGTCTTCGATTGCCGTGAAGGGGGACCGGTGGAGGGTTGATGGGTAGTACCGCTTACAGTACGTCTGCGTTTGCGTTTGCCAAGAAGAGGACCAACGGATGGTTGATTGGTGGTAACGCTAGCAGTACGTCTTCGTTTGCTGGGAGTCAGACCAACGTAGGGTTGATTGTTAACACCGGTAGCAGTACGGCTGTGTTTGCCAAGAAGAGGACCATCGGATGGTTGATTGTTAGCACCGCTAACAGTACGTCTGCGTTTGCCTTGAGGTGTACCAATGGAGGGTTGATTGGTGGTAACGCTAGTAGTGCGTCTACGTTTGCCGAGATTTGGACCAACGGACGAGGGTTGAAGGGAAACACCACTAGTAGTACGGCTGCGTTTGTTGGGAGGTGGACCAACAGAGGGCTGATTGGTAACACCGCTAGCAGTACGTCTGCGTTTGTCGGAAGGAGGATATACGGAGGGCTGATGGGTAGAACCGCTAATAGTACGTCTGCGTTGGCCGGGATGAGGGCAAACGGAGGGGTGACGGGTTTCGGGACCAACATATGGAACTCCTAAATCTTTGCACTGTTGGGCTCGAAACAACTGTGAGCCTTTCCTTGCCAGTGTGTCAGCACCTTCATTTCCAACAATCCCAATGTGGCTGTTCACCCACACCTAGGAAAATCGATTTTTCGTAATAGCAAAAGTTTAATTGAGAAGCATCATTTAAAAAATAGTGGGCATATGATGAGTTTAAACTCACCCAATTGACATCCAATCCATCCATTCCTGTGATAAGCTCGATGTATTCCTCCTTACCGCGGACCCTCTTGCGCGTTTTACGCCTCCAACCGTTTTGAAGCCAGTCGAATGACAACGATGTCATAATTTCGACAAGACTTTCATTGTCGCATACTATCGTCAATTTCTTTAGACCTGCATGATAATTAAGCATTGAAATATAAAGACATGTTATAGGTTCAACTCGTAATTCAAAAAATGAATTAATTTATAATTTGACTTAAAATAAGTTTATAGGAGCAATGAGAAGTCTTAAATAGAAAAATGAGGAAAAAAATATAGTTACCCCAAATTCTGGCAATTTCAAAACACCTTTTGATGGCGCCAGCCTCTGCAACACTGCTGACGATCCGTTCATTCTGCTCTAGCGGTTCAGCGTCGTTCCTGAAAAAAAAAGCGAAAAATAAAACTAGTTTTTAAAAAGTTTATCAACATAAAAAAAAAATATATATATATATATTTTGTGTCCTTACGCAGGATGGCCCCAATCCCAATAGACTCCATATCCTCCACAATCAGGAAATCCAGATTTTGAATCTTGGATCACCGATCCGTCCACAGCATAGCAAAGCGCGCGACCTTCAGCGTCAACTCGAAATCCATTTTCATCATAAAAAAGGCCTTCCGGAATTTGGTAGACTCGGTTAGATCGTGACTGAAAGTCGGCAACCCGATCATTGTACCCCATCACGTAATCTGTGTAGTGAGGCCATTGCTTGGAACCCATCTTCTATATAATTCAAAACACATAACTATTAAGTAGAATATCATAAGTTTGAAAAGACAAATCGAGAATTAATTAATTACGCAACATATAGAAATTAATCTAATAAATCGAATAATCCCACTGCCCACACAGCACTGGGATATCTGTAGGATATCCTAATTTTATCCAGCCGGCTGTTATTAAGACAACTTAAAGATAAGTACATTTCGGTTCGAATTTTAGCAGGAATGGCCGAATGAATGAATAATATTTGAGCAATATTTTTTGGTTCGAGTTGGTGCGAATCATGTAAATTGTATAACTTAAATTTATCTAAAACATATCTTAACTCTCTTTACAAGAAAACGGTTACTTTCGTGCATTCCTCATTCCTAACTCTTATATTTGTTAATAATTTATTCTTTTCATATCTTTAATTCGAGCTTGGATCAACTTTCGTCCTTCTAAATCCCTGATATTTATTAGCCTAAATTTGATCGAAATAGAGGAATAACACAGGACTGTTTTGGTGACAAAAATATCTTTTTATTCACTGTTTGCACACATTTTGATCAATGAACATACGAGGCGAGACGAAAAAAAAATATTCAAATATTGGATTAAATCGGTTTCTCGCCTAGAGGGCACAAATAACAGATATTAAACGGTCATGAATAAAACTAGGGGAATTAATTGGTTCCTCGCCTGTGGAAGTAAAAAGAAGCACACGGTTAAACGGGAAGGCAACAAATATGGCGGGCATCGATTCGAAAAGGATGCCTCCAATGCCGCCATGTTGATTCGGGATAAACAAGTCAATGGTAATTGAGGCGCACGGGATCGGGTATACTGTGACGTAACTTGAGTCTCCATGGAAAGTAGTCCGACAAAGGCGGAAGAAGATTTCGATCACTCGCCCTCAGAGAACGGGGTGAAAAACTCTTCCTGTCCACTTAATTATGAGTGGAACCCTGAAAATAAATAAATTAACGGAAAGTCAGATCCAACTCGTATCATAGAAGAGAAAAGAAATGTAAAAATTGCGAATTTCACCTTCCAGTAGATATTGGTTTATCCTGTTTCCCAGTTACACGCTGACTAGATTTGACCCTGTCCAGGATAAATGGATCTGAGCAAGAGATGTCGTGCAAAAGGGATTCCTGTGGAGGCCGAAAAGACCACATGAAGGAGTGAACGATGGAAACCATTAAATTAGTGGAAGTATCGAGATCCGTCGGGATGAAGTAGTGAGAAGATGGACTAGAACTTGGCTCTCGTGTCTAAGACCAGTCAAACAATCTCAACTAATTTCTTAAGGAAAAAAATTTAAATTTTACCTCGCAATCCGCCATGGTGTACGTTTGCCTGTAAACGGGAGCAACCTAAAATAAAACCACACATAGCTTTGGTCAAGTTTGTTTTGATGAATACAGTAAACGTAGTAACTTTTGACTTTTTTATTACCGATAATGGCTGTTCGCGTCGACTGCAACAGCAGCCAAAGCTTACTGAAAGGGACGATTGACCAGGGGCTTCCTGTCTATTCATTTGCGTTCTCCTAGGAAGAGGGAAAATGATAGTTAGTACAGAAATCATCACCACAATTACCAGCAAAGTAAAGTCACCTCTATTTTGAAGAGTGAAGAACGACATGCAAAATCGGTGGCCTCACCCTTAAGAAAATAATATAAAAGGTTAAATTCTATCAAGAAAACGTAGTGAGATGACCATTTATTTACCCACTATTCGACTAAGAGTATCACAACATCCAGTCTCCTAGGAAGAGAGAAAATGAGAGTTAGTATAGAAATCATCACCAAAAGTATCAGCAAAGTAAAGTCACCTCTATTTTAAAGAGAGAAGAACGACATGCAAAACCGGTGGTTCACCTTTATGAAAATAATATAATAGAATAAAAGGTTGAATTTTATCAAGAAATCGTAGTGAGATGACCAGTTATTTACCCAATATTACGAGTATCACAACGTCCAGTCTAAGCTTGACAGCACTTCTTCCATGTAGAGACGACCAGTCGAACCTTAAGACTGAAATAAATGAAACAGTATTACTAATCTAAACCACCTTAGCGTCTGTCAAACTTTAGATCCCCCAATTTAGAGTTCATACCTAATCGCTCAGATGATCAGATCAGAAAAGAAGCTATTTTGATTGAGATGTTGAAATACCAGAGGACGAAATTTCTGTAAGCGAAATGTAACCCAAGGCTGTCCAATGAAGCTCGCAGTAGCCCTAACAGAATTCAACATTTAACATCACACTGTCATTTTAAGCAAAAACTTGTTTAAGCCTGCCATGGTACTTACAATAAGTGATTTAAATAAGTTGATCCACTTGGTTAATACCCATACTCCAGATTCTGTAAAGAAGAGCATGTAGGATGCCCAAACCGGCAGGACAGTTCCCGTCTTGAAGGCCAGCTTCTGCAAATTAGGTATAAGAGAAAGATGTGTTATACTGAAGCACCTGTAACTGCTGATATTAATTACCTGTTGACAAAAATGATGACCAGAAGGTATTTAATGAGTCACTAATTTTTTCAAAGATGGATAAGAGCATGTAAAAAAAGTGGCCAGCATTATAAACCCACCAGAAATTATTGAAACAAGTAAATTTAACTCAGAAAGTGATAACGGAGAAAGAAAATTAAAAGCTGAAAGTAACGCGCTTCGAAATTTGAAATGAACAAAATAAAAATGATTTCTCTTGATGTTACAAAGCTCACACGCGATTAGAATTAAAAGGAAGTCGCCATTTAATGGAGAGTGGTTTGACAGCCGACAGCAGACGACTACAGTTTGCAGAAACTGCTCCCTGCCATGCGCTTTAAATATTTTATCATTTTACCACTAGGTGGTGCCACTTGATAAATTAATTGCTTTACGAAGTGCGCCCAATTACGCAAATAAAAAGATTACGTGGTCACTTAATTGCGATGGTTAAACAATACGAAAGACTCACACATGCGAATTATTAGCCAGAAAGTCAATTTATTTATTAACGAAATTGAATAATTGGACAACTCAAATGACAATCAGCAGTCTTAAACTAATTGAAATCATCTTGCATATTTTGCAAAATAATAGAGCGCACCCTTTTCAGTCTTTCTTTTGAAAGGCAAATCCACTTTTGGCTCACGTGGCGCAAACTTTGTTGAGAAATTTCGCCATAAATTCCGTGTTGGACAGCTCCTTTTAAATAAAAAAAATTTGGAAAAAACAATTTACGCGATAAAAGGGAATTATTACGGTTGATGACGTCCTGAATAAGAGAATGCCCAAACAGTAAGGGATTCTCGTCACCGGGACGAGGGCGCAGCCATGCTCCACAAACTAGAACCTCGTCTGAGACACAGATCCTCCAAGCAAGTCCCATTAGTTTTTTAAAGTCACTGCCACCAATACTCTCACGTAAAAACAAAACCTTAGAGGAAACAAATGAATAGATAAAGAATTGAAAAAGGGATTTATTTTTTATTTTACCAGTTCATCTTGTAAATCAATATTGTTTTGGAGCTTTTCTTCAAACTTGTGAAACTCGTGTACTGTTGCAAGTGGAAGTTCTGGGAAAGACATGTCAGGATTATTTGAATTACTACGACGTGGTTCAAGCCACTAAGACGTGGTTCAAGCTACTAAAACGTGGTTCAAGCTACTAAAACGTGTCTGAGTTAGGCAACTACTAAACGTGTCTGAGTTAGGCAACTACTAAACAGAGACTGAATTTGAGGAAAATCTAATATAAGTCTAGACCGTGAAATATTTTCAATAGCCCATGTCCGTACCGCACTGATCATGGAACACCTTATCCATCTATTGGAGGAAAATTGACTTAAGAGAAGAAACAATAGAGAGAGAAAATAGCGGGCTGACAAAGCTTTATTTTGGAATTCAAATTCGAAAAATAAGAAATAATGCCAAGCCTAGTACAGAGAATGAGTCTTATTTCTGAGTCTTCAACCGCTCCTTGGCTTTCAAAACCCACTTTTTGCTCACTTCTTGAAGGTCAGTTTTCTTCACTGTCTCGTTTTCTCCAAACTTCACGGCCTCTGTAAACAAATAAAATCCAGAATGAAATATAAGCTGAATGAAGGACTAGTAGGGGACAAGTGGCAACTTACTATTGATGGTTTGCTCTAGCAAGCTATCCTGAAATTTCAGTAGTGGGCTTTTTGAACTGCCGGCTTTAGGAGCCCCAGTCCAGGTGCCGCTAGACAACAGCTCATCGGATGCGCACTCTTTCCAGGCGAGGCGGAGTGTGTCCTTGTAGTCTTTTCCACCAAGTTCGCGGAGAAATTTGATCTGTGAAATAATAATAATAACCTGTAATTAATAAAATATCATCCACAATAGTAGATAAAACTTTAATCAACTGTTGACTTTAGAATTCTTAGAATGTTGCAGTAAAAATAAGGGCAAATACTATGAAACTAAGAAAAGGCCATAGCCTGTTTACAAAAAGAATAGAGAGAATATTACCACGTGAATAGCGACGGCTTCGTCCTTCTTCAACCTATCCTCAAAGTCGAAAAATTCGGCTGCATCTTGTAGTGGCATTTCGTACTGTAGGGGCGTCCCAAACATTGGGTGCACGTCCGGTGCATCCTGTGAAGGCGTTGATGAAACGCGCTCATGGCGATCCCTCTTTTGAGTCCATTTGATAGTCAAGACGTTGCGATGAATTCCACGCATGTAGTTCATCAGACCTGTAAATACAGCGTAAAGGTTTTTAAAAAGTTGTTATAGAAGTCATAATATTTCCTAATAAAGTACGAATAAAAAGTAAAATTACCTTTAACTGACTTCATCACGAAACTCTGGAACAATGCGTTCGTGATACCTGCTTCACCTACAGATGACTGTTCAATCTTGGACATGTCCTCTTCCATTGAGGCGAACACATCATCCATCTTTTCAGCTTCTTTATCCACCCTAGCTGCTCCTTTAGTCGACTGAGAGCTCGATCCAGTAAGAGATGACTCCGGTGAGCCGGAAGAAGATTTGGCCACTGGTGTGCCAGAAGAGACGTGTTTCTTGCCTTTGGATGAGCTGACAGGTTTCTTGAATTCGGGTGAACTAGAAGAAGTACGCTGTTCCGTAGATGAACTATAAGTAGTTTGCTGGGCAACCAAGCGGCTGGAAGTAGTTTGCAGGGTCACGGAAGGGCTCAAAGCAGCATCTAGGTTAGCAGTTGACGAAGATGTGTCAAGTACATCGTCTTCATCATCAGTAGCTACCAAAACGTCAGATGGGCTACGAAGCGATTCATCACCCGGGGCCAATTCTTCTTCTTCGCCGTCATCACGATACTTGGCAAGGAAAGCAAGTTGAGAGGGGGCGTCTGAAAAATAAAAATTAAAAAATTTAAACGTTTATGGTTAGTTTAGAATAAAGTTTGTACCACTAGAAACAATTACGTACCACAATAATTCAAGGCACTGAAAGATACTTTCTTCTTTGAGTTACTCGTGGCGTCCAGAGTGCTCGATGTATTTCCCGCAAGCGGGAATGCCAACGGTTGCACAAACGGGTCGGCTTGAAGCGAGTTCTTCATCAGCTTGGTGGGTGGAGGCGGATAGGATTCGTTGGCCGTAACACAGCTTGCACCACGCTTCTGCAACTTTTTCTTTACCTGGGGAGATGTTTCTTCTTCCTCCTCCTCCTCCTCCTCCTCCTCCTCCTCCGCCTCTTCTTCTTCGTCAGCATTGGCAGCGGTACGTTTCTGGGAAGCAGCGATCTTTGCGGCGGCTTGTTTCTTTGAATTACGTTGATTGATGACGGGGCCCTTTTCAATGAAATTAGCTCCAGAAGAGGACTCAGTAGCCCCAGACTCCAGCCGGTCACGTGCTTCACGAAAAGTTTCTGTAAGGACAAGACATTGAATCAACAATTAAAAGGAATTTAGAAAGAAAATCCAGTTACATATTAATGACACAACAAAAAAGAACTTACTATGGGAAGAGAGCACTTTGACCTCAACAAAAGGCCAACGTGGGCTATAAATATCTCGCCTTTCGGCTTTCATTAGTTGATCAGAAAGCGGAACATGACAAAAGCCGTCATCGTACCAAAAACTGGGTACAATAACGATCCCTCCCTCTTCCACCATTTTCACAATCAAGAATGACATATTTAAACGGTACCCTTAAAGGTTGATGTTTCCTGGACGAAAGGTAAATTTCAACTAAAAGAGTAGCCGAAAATGTCCGTCTTTATATACGTGCAGGAGAGGCTTTCTACCCCTTTCTGGGGTGGGGTGATGAGGGGACACTTGACCTTTTTTTCTTTTTCAAGTTTTCGTTTTCTCGTTTTCTCGTTTTCAATGTCCTTGGAAAGGTTTCAACCGGAAATCGATTCAAGGAACCCATTTTAATTTTTAAAAAATCAATCTAACTTAGATTATGATTTCAACCTCTTCAATTATTATGATGAGAATGAAGAAAATCTTTTTTAATCATCTTATACTCTAAATATCTAGGACATGATAAAATGAAATAGGCCATAAACTAAATAATCGCATACCTATAAAACTGGTTTCAAGTACACTTTTTAATAGTTCAATCACCTGCAAAGATTTGATTGGATGATTAATTTAAATAGCAGTGCAATAAGGCTAATTATAATTACTTTATGGAAAAGTAGAATGCCATAGAATTCAATCGTCATTTCAGTTTTGATGACAATGTAGCTAACTGCTACAAAAGCGGATAATAAATTGTTAATCCTGGTCAATAAATCAAATGCTCCTTGGCGTAACAGTGGCCAACAGCTATTCTCCGATGCTACCTTCAAAGTCTGTATGTACAAAATCAAATTATTATGATATGGTTCCTATCAACGCGCTATTAGCGGGAATATACCTCCACAAATTTCCAAAAATTTCTCAGTCTGCATTCCTCCGGTAAGAAACAAGCGATAAGCACATCCGCCTTCAGGTAAAATTCATGAGCTGTGTATTTGGCGGAAGTCATTACGTCTTCTTGCCTCCGAGTGAAAAAATAAGCCCCAAACTCTCTCTGCTGATAACTCCGGTTGTAACTGTGCAAGTAAACGTTTTCACCAGTCATCAGTTATGTTATAAAAAGGAAACGATTAGTTGGATAATGGTTTTGAATCTTTTTAGCACAATCTACCTCATTATAGACGAATATTGCGTTATTAACTTCCGAGCTACCAACGCCATAATAAGTGGCATTCCAAAATGAAGATTCTTCCAGGGATTCTTCAGAGATATCGCTTCCTTGTGTCTCGTAGAGGAACAGTGGCTATAAGCAGCTTCATTCATCTCCACCAAGAAGTGATAAGAAGAAAGGTTGGAGTCTCTCGGCCACTTCACGACCGGTCAGCCCTGGTGAAGCAGGTCTGTCTTCCTCTGCTTCCTATCCCAGCTCTCGATATGCTAAATGTTGAATCTGTAAAGATGAATAGCAACAATTATTAAGTGAATTCAAGTTTGCTTTAAAATATGACAACCAAACATCATCCATTTGCCTGTTTTCTTCTTAAATTGCCACTTTCATACACACACTAGTCTTTGGCAAGCTAAAGAGGAGTAGAAAAATATTATATACTTGACAGAAAACGGTAATGCAGTTTCTTACATCAGTATATCTGTGCCTCGTTGCTGAAAAAATTGAAGATTGACAATTAAGTATTAAATTTGGATGATTCGAGGTTTATAATAACAATTTATTCTTTCCTAATATCCGGAAGAGTGAAATGTCGATTTCTTCATTCGGAAATAGCTAGTAAACATTGCAGACGACGTTATTCTCTCTGATTATAGTCCTCCTAGTGACAAAGACGTTGCCAATTTTAATTCATACATTTTGATTGTTAGAGAATTTCCAAAATAAATACTTCATTACCGATTACTTTTACACCCTGGTTGTGATAAATGAAGACGCAATTTATGCCTGTTATAAGGGTCAGTAAGAGGAACACGCTGGAACTAGAAAAATGGACCCATACGTATCCGTTCTCACCGACGAATGGGGACCGAGAAAATGGGCCAGCGGGCCGACTGCTAGCCGGTACCCTCCAATTCGCTCGCCCTCCTTGATGGGTGAACTTGAATGAATGTCGACGATTTTTCGGACCCCATTGAATGGTCGCCTATTTCGTTTCGTTGGGACCGCTGGACTGGGTCGTAAGAGAGCAGCCATGTCCAGCTTAATATACTATCGTAGCATAACCAATTCATTATGCAAACGTTTCTAAAAACTCTTTGAGCTCTCATTCCAAATGTATTTACAAAAATCACGACAAATACAATTTACTGCATGAATTTGGGAGCCACATAATACGAATTGTCATTGTTTGGATGTCGTGCAGGTAATTTAACGGCTTTGAATTTGATACATTTCATGTCCCAAGCTTCAACGTTTGGGGAGGGATTAGACACAAGATACTCATGAATAGTAGAAGAAGGAAGAGGAAGTGTATAATAATTCGTTTTTGAGAGAAACTTTCTACCGATTATGATATTGGTATTGTTGTGCTGAACGAAATTCAAAATCTGAACGACAGTTAGATCATTTAAGTATACACAATCATCTTCTCCCGTACATTTCAAAGTCCAAGAACCTTCCTTTACGGCTCTCTTGAATTGAAGCCCCTTACAGTTTTCAATAAGAGGACCACGTCGGTGGCGAAGACTGAACTTGACAACGTCATCAGCGCGTCTACCAGCCGATTGATTGTTGAAATGACTCAATGCATTTCTTTCGCACAATCGCCTGGCAAGCTGTTGGAGTGGCTTGTCATTTTTTTTAAGGATTTTTTTTAAAAATCCGTAAAAATTCTCAGCAAAATAGGCACTAAAGGAATAGAGTGACCCAAGTTTTAACACGTCCAAGGCAATGTGTAACAAAGAATGGAGGTTGTAACAGATAAAGGAATCAGTAAAGAAGTCTTTCGATAATTTTACAAAATCACTCAAAAGGGAATTCGCATAGGCATTGAACTGGATACACCATGGGTGGGAGGACAGCAAACGAATTGCAACATGAAATCGGAGAAAGTGATGGTACACGCTGGGACTAAGAAATTGCTTGAACAAAACGACACCTGTGTAATGAAGGAGCTGTCGAAACTCTGTTGCTTTGAAACGCGAAATATCTCTAATATTTTTCGGTGGCTTCCTCGCAAAGTCATGACGGGAAATGAAAGGGCGGAGGGCCGTTAATGCGGCATTGAAAGCTCGGATTGTTGCTGGATTTAGGGAAACATTCGGGATAGTAATGCTACGTTTGTCTGTTTTAAAAATGTACTCTGCCATTCTTTTCATGATGCCTAATTCAGTTAGATGCATAGCATCCAAAGGAACACAAGCAACACAGTCAAGGTATCTAAGATTCTCTATTATAGATGGGCGGTGGTGGTGGAGTGCATCTTTTTTTGTTCTGAAGGAATGGTCAGTTCGAAGGGCTCCCGAGTTTATACCAAAGCCATCGCACTTTGAACAACCGTGAAGTGGGGAAGAGTGGGACTTTGTGCACGTTAACCATGCTCTAGCAGGAGCATCGGCAATGAAAGCTTTGATAAAAACAAGAGTTTTTCGTCCTTTCCAAATCATTCCATTCTTACTAAGCTTTTCTGCTTCATCTATTGTCTGTTTAAGGAAAATGTTTGAATCATTTGGTTTAGAAAGCCCCCAATAAATCCCTATTTCAAAAGGGGGGGACGTTTTAAGAGAAGGGATGAGACCAACAATTGGCCAAAACTGGCTACAAGAGGAATTTGTCAGACTGACTCCGTCAATTGCAACATAGATACCAAGATTAGCATCAACTTGGTCGACGCTGTAGGGAGAAAGGACGTGGTGTAACCCTCGCTCCAATCCACGATGATAGTAAGATCCAGGATCCATTTCTTTAATTTCCACGGAACGAGGAGTATGGACAAGAGCTCTAGCACAAAGCGGGAGTTCGGGATGAAACCGGTGAAGTTTTTGCAGCAAATCGTCACAACTTGCTTGACTGTTGTGCCATGTGTTGTGCCACAATGCAAGAACATCTCGCAAGGACATCTCAAACTCCTCATCTGCTGGTTGACCCAGCGGTATGCCACCGTCCTCTTCGTAATCGTCACCGTCAAATGAATCGACAGATATGCTGCTGATGTCAGACGTGCTGCTCGAGTCGTAGCCCATACTTTCAATGGAATCTGCTTCATCCGCCATATCCTCTTCAAATGATAGCTGAGGGTCTGTTCCCTTTAAAGTAAATAAAAAAAATTGATTAGGATATCAATTTAAAACAGTGACTCTTATTGAAACAAACCTGTTCCTCTTGAGACTGCTCCTCTTGAGCCTCGACTGGTTGAAAATCAGCTTCATCACTGTGGACATTGAAGTGGACATGCTAAAAATTAAGTGTAATCAATTAATAAAACTAATAAATAAAGATTGCTTAATTTAATTTGTTACCAAAGGATCCGAAGCATTCGTGGTAAAGTATTCACGCTGCCTGGCAGCAATATGCATTTCATCAGAGCTGGATGATTCCATGGACGATTCATAGTCCCAACGGTCGCACTTTTCTTCTGCTGCTACATTCCTTCTCAAAGTTCTGTCTGATGACATTTTCCCCAATAGTGTGTATATAGACTAGAAGAAAAATGGAAACAAACACATTACATGTTAGCTTATGTAATCAAGATTTTATAGATAACTGAATTTTAGTAATGATCTATTGTATACCTTGTCTAAATTCCAGTTGTTTATTAGTGAACTTTAAATTTATAAACACAATTATAGGAGAGAAACAAATCGAAAATGTCACCAAGCTCGAAAAACTTCGTACTTTTCTCAGTAAACAAACCATGCGGTGGGCTACCATCTAGTGTTCAAAACAAGAATCGCTTCTTGCTTCAGACTCATGAACTCCGTCAACGGAATTGGGTTTAAAATAATAATAAAAATTTTTGCAATCAGCCAATTAAACTATACATTGAATAGCATAATATCTTTATATTTAAAAAAGACAGAAAATGAATTGACGTGAAGTTGGCACATCCTAATATTATGCTAGCGTAAAGAAAGGAATTAATTTTGCAATTATATTCTACAAGCTCCGCCAAATATATCCCATATTTCCTGCGAAGATCACAAAGCTCCGCAGTGTAGTGGTTAGAGTGCGCGCATACCACTCTGTTGATTCTGGTATCGATTCTCTATACGTGCTAGATTTTTGGATTCAGGAGGAGCTGTCAAAACTGTGGTTACTTGACGATCCACGGTAAACATTCTGCATTTATGCCAAGAAAAGGAGACTTTTAGCATTATCTATATATTACCTTCCCAATAAGGTGCAAAACTCTCCGGAAATCTTATGTTGAACCGTAGAGTGCAATATATATCATTAAAAGCAATTTTTCGACTAATAGTTTGTTAGAATACGAAGTATTAAGTAGCTATTTTCATCGATTGCAAAAGAGAGGTGATAGTACAGTGGTTAGCGTGCGCGCCTACGAACCTGTTGACCCGAGTATCGATACGCTGTAAGGATATTACTTTTTTCATTTAAGAATTCAGCTGTTAGTGACGATCCACGGTAAAAATTGTGAATTTATGCCAGATAAAAAGAGATCTGGAAATTATATGTATAATTGTAGAAAACAAGTTGAGATGACAGCAACTTTCCTTTATTTGACAAGTATTTTGTTTCAAACTACCAATATTTATAGCTATTGTTATCAGTGAAAAATATATTGGGATGGTGAAGTGGTTAGCGTACTCGACTCCTATACTGAAGGTCGGTGGATCGAATCTTGTTGTCGACTTGAACTTTTTCAACGTGATTTCCATTGTGCCTTGAACTGTTGCAAGTAAAGATAACCATTTAATTATCTATCGAAAGATGATCTGAACAAGGATTTCCTGAAGTTATCATTTAAACGGGTTAAAATAAAATAAAATTGTCCTAAGAAAATCTTTATCAAATAGATGATCGAAAGCTCCGGATCAAATCCCACAAGCCAAGTGGTTTGCGCAGAATTGTCCTAAAACATCGAACAACAGTTGTGCCCTTCAAAGGGCTATCAAAATTATGTCCAAAAATCCCAAAAATATACGAATCGGACAAAAGACAAATTTAGGATTAAAAAAAGACATCCCGGTGCTGTGTGGGTGTAATAGAAACATCGCAAGACACAAATAGGCCTACAACCGGATACACTAATGAGGATTAGGTAGTACAAAGCGTAAACAAGATGATTAATAGACCAGCAATTTGATATATTGAGAGGAATAATAAGCATAAATGACTTCGGGAAATAAGTGTGAATCACATATGTGATATTATATTAGGCGCATGTTTTTGATCCAATAGTAGGTAACTGATGAGTTATCATAGACATTTTCAGATGAAACAATGTACTACATTCTACAATCGAGTACATTAAGGGCTACATGCCTAATACACTAGTTGCCTACATCTTCTACGAATGTAGAAATGTATTTATGAATGTTATTATTCAGAGACCTATTAAGTCATGGAGAAACACATTTTTGCTAGGGAATTACACAACCAACTCAACTCAGCCAACCCAACCAACTCCCCTACAAATGATGTTAGCATTAACCACAACACGTTACCTGCGGTCCTTGAATAATATGCAGAATTGATGAATAAGTGCATTGCAATTCAATTCAAAGTCTCTTATTTACCTTTGTTATGCAGTCTTAATCCCAGCTACTCGGCTTCCGACGGGACGACCAAAACGACTAAATAATCTGCTTATCTGAAAAAACAATACAAGCTTTTAATAACATTAAAAGTACAGTAAGTGTAAATAAACATGATTGAAAGTAATTAAATTACCGAATTTTCATTAGAGTACACAAATATGCATCCGTATCTCACAATGGCCAGCACTGCACTGTCGTGTGATAAATTGGCCATCAGCGATTCATTGCGAAATCTTGAACTACCCCTAGCTACTTACAGAAATATATTTACCTCGAAAAGTATGTAACTAACTCATGGAGCTATGTGTTATTCAGAAAAAGTTCTTAAATCTGCATCTTTTCATGTATGGGTCCATCGTTTTTATTCAATTTTAAATAGAGTACGTGATTTAAAATTAAATATGGTTTAACTTAAAAACGTGGATCAAGTTTTCGCCAAAAAACAAACATGGCGTCACTTTTCTCAACCATTTCCTGTATCTTTGACTTTGTTGTCTCATTTTCAATGACATCAATGTTAAAAACCATATTAAACTTAGAGGTAACACCCATATAAAGATGTGAGGCTGTGAGCTGAAAAGATCTATCGTTTTTATGCTTAAATATTGTGAATCTCAGCTAACAATACTACTAAAATAGTAAATTCCCTGAGGGACTCGACAGTCGACATTTTAAATTTGAAAATATTTACGCAGGTCTCCTGTTGAATTTAATGAATTAGGACAACCCGACTTACAAGTTCTTTTGGCACTACTACCTAGTGTATCTTGGAGTATGTCAAACTGGACATGGTGTTGAGGTGAATGTCCTCGAAGCTCGACAATAACAGAAGTTACCTCAAGTTCTTTACCTAATAACTACTCTTTTACAAAATTGCAAAACTTTAAATAACCATTTCTGCATTGGCGGCTCCTTACCAAAAGATCCAGCCATGGCGGATAACAAAAAAACCATCCAACTCGAACTACTTATGGAAAAACTCAGGAGGAAAACTAGCCATCTGAATTTGACGGATAGCGCCAAAACTTTTCGTATGACCATTCAGGTAAGAGTGAAAAAACAAAATTGACTTAACTGTTTTCCACCGTTCAATAATCAAATTATTTTGGCTTTCGCCTATAGGAAAAGCGATATGGAAATGATGTGTTGGAGAAAGCACAATACCAAAAATGCCTTGATCTTCTCCAATCAAATATGAAGGTTACCTCACTCCAGTCAATGCTCGAGAGACTGGAGAGCATTTCCAGGCAATCAGGGTAAATACTTAAACCCATTTTTCATTATTGCCACATTTTAAAAACTGGCTTGCTGTTTTAGGCTCAAGTTTACAGCAGATGCATCTGGACGTGCATTTTTCATATCTTCAGATATGTTTTATCTTGAAGTGATTGTAGAGCCAGGAGGTTCTGTTCGTGAAGTACATATCCAACATGAAGGGAAAAATGAACCACAGACTTGCCAGGAGATTGCAGTTTGCCTCAATTCTGGCAACTTTTCCAAGTTCACCAACCATTTACAGGTTGCTACTTGGTTCATTTTTTTAACAACTTAGAAACATATTCAACTAAAATTGTCCCTTCTTTTTACCTTTTTACTTATTATTTAGGGTTTGTGTGCGATTTACCAAGTGAGTGCCGATAAGAAATTGAAAGCCAAAGCTTTTGCGTCACTAAGTGCTCTGGAATCGGATTTGGGGTCCATGTCTAAACTGCAAACGTACAGCCATGATGTCTCGAGTCTCATACACAAATCGCCTCTTGGTTTGGTTATGCCGAGAATTGGAGGACAACCACTCTCGCTGACTTACTTCATTTCACCGTATGACTTACTGAGTGTTCAATCCCAATCTTTTGCAACGATCATCGAGAAGATTGCAGAAAAGAGTGCTGGCATGTCCTGTACTGTTGGAATTGGGAGTTCTTCTAACTTACAGCTACCGGTAATTTTCTTCTTTACTTTCATGATTATTAACATTTATACTTAACATTATATTCGTCTTTTTTCACCACACAGACAAGCCCATTACTGTCCGTTACTCGGAATTCAGATGGTGACAGTGTCCCTGCTTTTGCTCCATTGAACTCTTCAAATAGTTTTTCCCTGCCTGCCACTTTTGTGCTGAAAATGGAACAGCCTTTGATTCTCTGTCAATCCTTTGCCCAACAAATTCAAGTATATAACTCTTGATAGATTGAAATATTTATTGTTACTTAAACTTCGCTTTGGCTTGATTAATTAGTCGATCACTGGAGTTCAAGTGGGCTCTTGGGAGCGGCCCGAATTTCTTGTTCATTCGCTAGTTAAATCTACTTCCAAGAGTTTGGTAGAAGCATCCGATGAAGAATCAGAGCCCGCTCGTATCTCGAAAGCCCTCCGTGTTACACTTCCTGATCAACACCACAGCTATTACGTCACGGAAAGCGAAGATTCGGGCTTGAAGTGCAACTCAATCTCTTCTATTTCATTTAGGTAACATTCTATTACCTTTAATATTTTAAATTAAAATGTTTCCAGATACTGAAAAATTCATTTATATTCCACTTTTCTTATAGCCATCCGTCACACGCCCCGCAGATCCTTGCCATTTTGAGACGTCAGGCACTTCTCAACACTTTATTGTCTTCCTGCATCCGGCCTCGGAGTAGTACCACAGATCTCAACGCTACCTTGACTTTCGAGCTCAATTCGATCACACTAAATCACCTTTCCATCGCATTCGAGCACCCTCAGCTCGAGCAAATGTGTTCAGCGGAAATTGATTTGGGTGTTGATCCGACATGTGTCGAGTGCAGCCTCTACGGGGCTGATGAAGGGGGATTGGCAAGCGACGAATACGCTACGAGGGTACTTCAACGATGCCTATCCATCCCAGTTACCATGAGAGCCATTTTACGACAGGTTTGTCTATTGACAGATTGACACTCTCTTCAGCTATTTAATGTTTAATTATGGAATTTCTTTACATTTGTATAGATTCAGGCCTCATCGTCGCGCTGGATGAATGGTAACACTGATCACAATGGGGCATTTGAGAGACGTTTCCAGTCTCAAATGAACGGGGAATTAGATTCTCACCGTCCGAATTCTAATGGTTCCTATGGCTCCCATTCTTTCATTGGAGGATCCGTAAACGGCAGTGCCTTTGATGGAAGTTCACATTCGCCGAGGACGCATTCTAATGAGAGTAATCAGCAGCACTCTTCGGGGTCACTTTTGCACTCATCGACACCGAAGGATTCAGAAAACCAGGGTTCTGAGCTGATCGACTTAGTGGAACAAGATCGGGCTATGGAAGATGTTAACGACTCTGCAAATCATGGTAAGAGCATTTAAATATCTTTAGTATTTTATTCATTAATTTCTAATTTCTTATCTATATAGGCAAACCTGCTGGGTTTACGTCAATAGATTCTTGGACTCCTAGTTTGCTCATTAATCCAGAGGTTTCTCTGTTGAAGTAAGATTCCACTTGTTGTCTTCTATGATCCTTTTTTTTTCATTAATTTATTTATTTAACAGCGCTCATTCACAATCGGCGGATTCTGGATTAGGCGTGAGCTCTTCATCCGCCCCACATCGTCGGACTAGCAACGTATCGGCCAAATCGGATTCTTCCGATGTGATGGATATCAGCGCTCTAGAGCTCTTGGCGAACTCAAGCGTCCCGGTTAATAATGAGGGAGATGCCGCAATGGCAGTACCTGACTCATATTCCCCTCCAGATATTCCTATAGCTTTGCCAAGCTTGTCCAAGAGCAAGGAATCATCTGGCAAAATGTCATCTGTCTATCCATCCGTCAGTATCACTCCGGTTACCTCTCTGCAACATGCTACGACCAGCTTCCCAAGTATCACTCTTGAACGCCGACCTGGCATTGAGATTATTCCCTTCGGTAAGGAACTGTCATCCCCTGTGACATCTTCGGGGCTCATTCCCAGCTCTGTGACTATCACAGCGGTGGGTAGCAGCAGCGGAAGCAGCAGCAGTAGTAGTAGCAGCAGTAGCAGCAGTAAAAGTTCATCCAGCAAGGATAGGAGCAAGTACAAAGACATTCGCCCCAGAGAGAAGTCAAGCTCATCCACCGACTCAGAAGAGAAGGAACGGGAGAGGAAAGACCGAAAGCGACGTCGTGAAGAGGAAAAATCTCCATCGCCTTCCTCAGGAAGTAAGAGCAGCAAAATTCCTTGTACGAGTGGAACACTGATGGGCCCTCCGTCCGCTCTTCAGAAGCCGGATAGCAGTCCTAAAGTGAGCCAGAAGAGTAGTAGCTCAAGCAGCGCTGGAGGCTCCACGCCACCGTACGGTGGACCGATGATTTCACCGACTAAGTCATCGAGCAGCAAAAGCTCGACGCCTTCCAGCAGCCCGAAACACCCGAGCTCTGGTGGAAAACCCTCCATGTCAGCTCTATCAATGTCGGCTGCCTTCAAATGTGAGTTGTTCGTCTAGTTCTCAGATATCTCAAGCTCACAATTTACCTATGATTTATTCTAATTTATAGCGGTTTCATCATCTACTGGTTCCATTTCACCTTCCTCAAAATCCAAAAAGAGTAAAGACAGGGATCGGGATCGAAGCGATAAAGATCGTGATCGAGATCGAGATAGGGACCGGGACAGAGACCGAGAACGCTCTAAGGATAGGGATCGTTCCAAGGATCGTGATAAGAAATCACGGACTCCCACTCCTACCTCTAATCACCATTCCATGAGCCGGGGCCCGCCCTTGGTCAAGACAAAATCCCTCGATTTTGCTCTGGCCGTCAAAGATGACACTCTTCCGGAAGGAACAGTAAAGGAAGATGGATTCACCAAACAACTTAAGATGTACATTTTTTTGTTGATCTGTTATTGGAAATCATGATCAATTAATGAATGACTTATTTTTTATTTAGTGAGGATGTAGCAATGGAAACTGACGTACCCACCGGCTCATCGACAGCGTCTCAAGAAATGCATTCATTCTCTCCACCTCCATATTCTCTTGGTATGGTATAATGAGCCATTTTACTCTTTTATTGGCATAAATATTAAATTTTAAACTCTTAAAAATAGATTCGGATTACAAGATGAATCCAAATAACTTAAACGCAGATAACATGGCTATGTGTTCGTCTTCAGGGAGCGCCAGCAAGTCTCCTCTTCGTTCCAGGAAAAGCTCTCTATCGGCCGTGATTGACAAACTGCGATTGCAGCATAACCCCGAAGTTGACATTTTCCAAAATGGTTTGTAACATACCTATGCTAATATATTTTATGGATGATAATGAACTGAAATCTTGTTGTCTCTAGCACCGAAATACAACGGCGATCCAGCTGTGACAACAAAAGCGGAATCTGGAGAAATGAGTAAAAACGTTTCCGACTTCAAACCCTACTGCGCCTCACGTCCAGAATTGCAGCGCACTTCTAGTTTCATGGAAGATTTCCCTGAAGAAAACGATCTATCTGGCAGCCCTAAAGCTGTCCAAGATGGTGAAGATAACATGCATTTTCATAGGATACGTTCCGAAAGCAATTCACCTGGGGATCCATTCACTCAAGGTTTCTTATAACTATCTATTTTTCTCAAATCTGATGCATTTTAAAATACTGTTTTAATTTTTTTAGATGACAGCGGTATTAACGAAGCAGTTGACGGACTTGATGGTGATCTCAATAACGACCCCGTGAGCAAAGAGTTTGTCCGGCCGTTCCCTCCGCCTTCCTCTCGAACGTCATACCGCTACCGGAGCTCGGAAGCGGACGTAAGCCCAGCCTCTCCAAGCGTCTCTGTACACATCGTCAACGTTCCTTCCCCTCTTGGTCTACCTGCTCCAACTCGGTAATTCAAGAAAGAAAACAAGAAAGTGCTTGGTGCATGGCTTTAGTACGTCCAACATGATGTACAAGGATTCGCCTGTTCTTGTGCTACAGATCTCCCATCAACAATCAACTCGCCATGGTGGCCGCCACTAGCGCCGGAGCGTCCCCAGCCTCGTGTGCCTCTCAAAGCTCCCCTTGCACGATCGACGATGATTTGATGGACGAAGCCCTCGTCGGACTTGGAAAATGATTTCTTTTTTACTTTCTCTCGCAGGAACACAAACCAAATCGTTTGGGAACAGTGAAATACAGCTGAATTCACCAGACATGAAAAGAGTCTGATCTTCGATGAGTTGTTATTCATTGTTCCCATTATCTGCTAACAGTTTTGAGGTTTGTATTCAATACTCACCTTTGACATATCTAACAAATCTAAGATGTATTTTCAGGATGCACATTGTTCTAGAGCGTCCAGTTAATTCCCTCGATTAAACGGAAGTTCAATGAGTAATAAATGATTCATAGATGATAATACGACAGCGCAGGTACAATTGAAACATCATTGCCATGGCTCTGTTCTCTCTGTGGATATTCTCCTTGCCCTCATTAGTAGCTCAAAGGCTTATCTTTGATAGGGATACGTATATCTGTTAAATTAACTGTATCCTGAGAGATAACACGGCTTAAATGATAATGAGGACACAATTAGACGGTAATAACAAGACAATTGTGGTACTGGTACAATAGAAACATTATTGTCAAAGATCTACCTGCTGGATATCCTTACTTGATTTCATTGAAAGGGTCTCTTTGAATGGAGACACATTTTACCGTAAAGAAAAGAGACAAAATCGATTTGTTATTTCCACCGCCTCCTGCCTCGACTAGACTAGACTAGACTAGGCAATTTACGAGGATATTACAACTTGTGCTCAAAATAAATTCTAGAAGCGACCAGATGCTAACTCTCTTACGTACAACAACCACAGTATGTTTTCAGGGATTAGTGATGCAAAGAAGTAGAGACTATACCACACCGTATTCTGTATTTTTTAAACTACAGCTTTGTAAAGCTAGTATTATATGTTTATTCAAAATTGAACGGACGGGTAATGCGTTCCCTCCCTTTCGCAAATAATGGTGAAAAAGATTCTGTAATCGGAAGCGATGGTATCCGCCGAGTAAATAATAAGACTAGCGTACAGTGGATATCATTCGTAATAATAGAATGGTAACAGACCCAATTTTGCCAGTTCGTCTCATCCCCTTTTGCATGAACAATTAGTTGTTGTTTCTTAACAACAAGTTAGCTGAATCGTTTCATACATGACTCGGCAACATGTATGCAAGTTCAGTACTGCAGTAGGCTGAGCATATATCTGCGTTATGTAATGATAATGAAAAAGAGGATAAACGACGAACAAAGGGAGCCCGAGTCATTCTAGTACTGAAGTTGATGGTCCGATGGGATCAAACTTCCGTCGCTGTCGAAGCCTTCGTTAGCTGGAAAAAAAAAATCCCATTTACATATTTGCGTAGGTTGACTATTTTGTTTTTAGGTTTAAAAAGAACAAATGAAATTATAATATACTAGAATCTCAATACTTAAAAGAAGGAAAATGTTTCATTAGAGCTAGAAAACATTCAAGTATTAAGTTTAAACTAAGTAGTTCCAAAACGGGACGCTTTAAATGTCTCACGAGCATATACAGTACTCGTTGTCTGCCTCTTTACTCTCCTCGGTACAGTGCATATTTCGATCGTAAATTCAAGCCGCTCCTTTGATAGCTGAAACGTGAGCTTGAAACTGTTCAGAATAAATGGGAAAAGAGTATGTAACTATAAAGGAAGAAAGCTGCTAACGTGCGCTATCTCCTCGTGACCTCGCTCTGTATAAATACACATATTTTTTATCCTGACCATAGTCACTATCCTTAGAGATACGTGAAATTATGTTTCAATAAATCTTTGTTCATAATTCATTACATGATTTTATGCATTGAATCCCCTAATCCCCTACATTACCATTTTCTGCGAGACTCCTTATAATTAGTAGTTTGTACCTATCTTGTGCCTTGTAGACGAGCTGCTAATAATCAATTTCCCACATCATATGCGCCCCGTGTGCTCGGAAAAGAATTCTACTTAAATATGTTAGATCATGGAATCCAGTAATCTATTGCTATCTATTATTAATTGAAAATGTTTACGAATGGTTTTTGTTTTAAACGGGTTTTTTAGAAATAAATACGCCAATTGAAAGGGATTTGTAAAATAATAAGCTTTAACTCTCTTAACAACTGATAAAATCGCAAGGCGACATGTAAACGCACCTAGCTACAATTCCTTCAAAAACAAACAATGTTCTGCACAATCATAATAACGATATGGTCGAATCATGAAATAAGTTTTAAATTATAATAGACCTTATTTTATTGAATATTATTCAGCATCACAATTTTCTTTCATATAATGCATCGTTTAACAAACTGCGGCGGCTCGATAAGTAATACTCTACATTTTGTAATAATCCGCATAGCGATAACGTCAGAAATCGAAAGGGAAAACGTCTGCTGATTAGCCATGTTTGCACTGGCATTGGCCTTGGATACGTAGTATGGTTTGTTGTTTCCACTGCCCTGGAGCTTTTGAGTCCTTGACAGTCCACAGATCGAACGTTAGTGCTAAAAATATAAGGAGTTTACGATTCGCCGGTTCTATTAGCTATCACTCCTTCAGTTCTTTGTTGGCCTCTGTCCGACCAAGTTCGAAAAGAATACGATCATCATCATGTACGGAGGAGAGAGTTTGAGCCAGCAACGTAAACTGGCGATGACAATCGGCCTGGGCGTCGTGACGGTTGCAGCAGGATACTACCTGTACACGAGGATGCAACGTCGTAGTGGTTCTCTACCGAAATCTGCACAGCAATGCGTCAAGGAGTGGAAGGCAGTCGGCAAAGTGACGAACCTCCATATTTTCCCTATAAAATCCTGTAAGGGTATTGAAGTTGAAGAAGCTGAAGCAATGCACATGGGTTTGGGATTGAATGAAGATATTCGTGACAGGTACATAAAACATTTCCAATAATAGTTATTATATCTTCAACAATAATCAAAACCAGCTGTTATTTATACTATAAATTTGATTTCACATGCAGGTCCTTTATGGTCATCAACAGCAACAATAACTTTCTGCATGCCAGAATCCATCCTGAGATGTTGTTGATTGGAGTGTCAATTAGCAACGGCAAAGTTCAATTGAGTACCCAAGATGTTGAGTCAGTGACATTCCCCATTCCTGATCAGTCAGCCCCAGTTCAAGCTGTCAGGTTTGTGTAACTCCTATTGGATAAATTAGCAGAGGGAACATTACTTAACTTCCACAACAACTCCTCTTCTGAATTTTGATTTATCTACAGAGTTTGGGGTGATGAGATCTCATCAGCCCTGGATTGTGGAGATGAAGTAGCACTCTGGCTCTCTCGCTTTATTTTGAAGAAAGAAACAGGAGCCCGACTCGTTTACTATCCCGATACAAAGAAGTCTCCTCGCCCAATTAAAACTAAGTCAGCGCTTCCATGGATGAGAAATTCCGATGGGGTAATTTTAATTTAGTCCTTCATTCATCTGCAAATATTTTTTAATTGTCATCGTTTTCTCTTAGGCCCTTTTTTCTGACTTGACTCCATTCCATTTGATGTCGAAGGAGACGGTAGAGGACTTGAACATGCGTCTCAGTACCAAAGTGTCGACACTCAATTTCCGTCCGACAATCACCATCAGCGGTTGTAAACCTTATGAGGAAGATGAATGGAGATTTGTAAAAATCGGTCAAGATGCCGTTTTTCGCTTTGTCAAATGCTGCGACCGGTATTGAACCTTATAATTATTACTTTATAAATTAACTCATTTATCTCTTTTTAAATGTCAGTTGCGTTTTGACTACGATTGATCCGGCCACAGGAATCAAAAGTCCCGAAACGGAACCTCTTCGTACTCTAAAAACGTATGTATTTGCTTACTTTCAACTGAACTTTTCATCACTACATTTCTTGATTTTGTTTTTCGTTCTAACCATCAATTGGCCTTATTTTCCAGATACCGTCAAGCCACAGATCCTGTATTGCGGAGTGCCATTGGAGAATCTCCCCAATTGGGAATCGATCTCTCCCTGGACCATCCGGGCCGGATAAGGGTGGGAGACGTCGTGTACGCTGGCGTACTGTAAGTTACGTAAGCCCACATCCGCATCTGCCCACGATTGGGCAAGCAGTAGAGAAGGAGGAACGCAATTTCAATGTGCTGCGGGCGTCATGCTATACTCTTTAATTGAGTTTCTATATAAACATGTCCTAATATGAAGAGATAGAGAAGGGTACAACGTGAAATGGTATTATCCGCAACTATATACACTCACAACATAACCATCCAGGACAAGCCAAATGGGCAGAGTATACATGTCGTTTCTTTCATGGATGAAATAAAATACTGTTATATACAACGTTAGACCTAATGCCTGGATTATTCTGAACCGTGTACATGCGTGGGAGCGTCGGGGAAAAGGAGTCCATCCGGGGAAGCATTGATGCTTACAAATGGCTACTTGCATTTTCATCTCTTTCTATCCTCTCCCTTTTTTTCCCTACGTTCTTTTTTGCAACCTGAACAACGACGTTACGCATACTGCTGCTGACCCCCAAGTCTCATTCCGGAGGATTTATAATGGCATTACTTTCTTTATCCTGTAGCAGTGGCGGAATCGATAAGCTAATGGGCGGATGGACCGTACGTAGGGGTGTAAAACTACTTGACGACTTTTCTTTTTGAAACAGTTTGAAATCCGCTCAATCCGTCATTCATTTTGTAGGGAGAGGCATAAAACGAGTGTTACGAATTCACCAAAATTCTTAATGAAATTCCATACATTCTTAATAATACATTTTATTAAGTAAAATAACTAATTATCACGAGGAAGAGAAATTCAGTTATTACCTATTTACACGCCTGAATGCTTAATCAAATTGGCATGACGGCATTGCTTGGAAAAAATGTTTTTGTGTTTGAAACAATGTTTTCATGATCAAACTAGGTACGGTAGGGTTTTGCAATGTTGTATTTCTGTGCTTTACGGAAAAAAAACTCTTCAATATTCATGGAAAAAAATAAAAGCATTTTTAAAATGAACTGTATCAACGAACTGTCAACTCAAAAATGACATAGAATAGAGTATTGTCCTTAACCTTAAGTCTATATAATTCATTGTGTCACAATCGTTGACTGTTGTAAAAATAGCGTAACTACAGACGGAAATAAATTGAAAGGATCGCCTTTCCAAAACTGTTTTCTTTTCCAAAAGTGAATATAATTCAGTCACTTAGTATAGAAATATAGCACTTCATCACACCACCTTATCATGGACGGATTAGCTAAAAATCACTGCCCAAAGAGAAATGTTGCTCAGAGGAGAAAATCAGATTATCTCCCAGATGGAGTGGAACCAGAAGAGGAGGATTGAGAAAAGCCTCAAAGCGCAGTCGGAATCTAGAGGATTCAGAGGACGATGATCGGATGAAGGAGTCCCACCGTACGACTACCAACATGATAAAACCAACAAAGGTATCAACATTAATCTCAAACCAACTGCCGATTTGCGACCCTATCAAAAAGAGAGTTTACGCAAGATGTTTCGTAAGGGAACGGCCAAGTCGCGAATCATAGTGCTGCGGCAGGCAGGCTGCATTGCTGAAGATTGTTCTAAACGCAGAAAACGGAGTCGAGGTTAAAGAAGTTCGTCCGGTCAAGAAGAAGAATCAAATCGAGCATCCGCTTTTTAAGGCTCGCCGTCTCGCAAGAAAGAAATTTCTGAAGCTGAAAAAGAAAGGCTTGTAATAAAACAAACAAACAAAATCCTATTTGTGCCAATATAATAAATCAGAAAGAAAATTATAGTAAAGTGTTCCCAAAGGCCATTATATTATTTTTAAATTATGTCGCAAATGCCTTACTTTCACACTGCATTTTTTTTTAAATAATGTCTTTTCATGTCTTTTATTACTTGAATTTTTATGGTCATTGATGATTTTTAAGAATATTTGTTAATTTTAATTTGATCGAAAAATTAAATCCAATGAATTTCATAAATAATTTTTTTTTTAATGAATAGCGCGTACTTTTTTCTTTTCGCTGGAAATGCGCACAATTGTGAGCATTTCCTTTTACGACGTGCTCATCTTATTATTTTATTACCGTATCGTGGTCTTGTTTTTCATAAACTATTTTCCCTTTCCTATCTTCGCGAAACGTTTGAGAACAAGAGGAGCCATTATTATTATCTTTAGTTCTCGGATGAAACGACTAGGAAGAGAAACAAGCACATCCATTATCAATGACTTCAATCCAGCTCGTGGGGAGGAAAAAATCATAGGGTCCGTTGACTTTTTTTCAGGAACTGAATTGATTCTTGAATCTAATTATTTTATATGTTTCCATCTAGCCCTCATATAAATGACGTGTATCGTTCAGATGTCACAGCTGATGGAAGATAGACTGTTGAATCATTTGACACAGTCACGCGATGAGACCTTTACTGGGCAAACTAAACAAAACAAGAAAGAGGCACTGTCCACGGTCCAACCCCTCTGGGCAACCTTTTAAAAAGATCAGTTTACATTTAGAAGTATAACAACATTATAGCAGAAGAGGTTTTTTAAAAGAAAAAAACTATATAAATTTGATGTTGGACGTCCAGTAGGTTTAAAATTGGACCCATGTTTATGCTCCTGCTAGGGGGCACTTAACGGGTTTTTGTTACATAAAGTGTTTCCCCCGTTCGTTCATGCTATTATAACTATCTCAGAGGGTTTGTACATCTAAAAACCCTTCTACTTCCCAAACAGCCACCTTCGGGCCTATATCTACTCCACACTACAGGCAACAAAAAACTTCGCTGGAATATACGTAATGAGCGTTTTGAATTCTCCTCCTTTCTTATGTTGTTGTAACGTGTGGACTCAAACTTGCAAATTTTCGATATTTTTAGACCACGATTTCAGCTGAGCTGCTTTTCTATCATTTTGTCTTGGAAGACGATATCTTCGCCACAAAGTGCGCCTATTCCTATAGAACTATAAAACTTTAAGAGGAAACATCGGTGAACTTGGGGCTATATGCGATCTTGCTTTTGAAAAGAAGGGCGTAAGAAGAGGAAATAGAAGTAGGAAGCAATCCATAAATCTTTCCGCGAGCATTGCTACACAGCAAGACAAGAAGGATGTTTGTATATTAAAACGGGGTGGAGGAAGAGCTCCCGGTTTCTTCTTTTTCTTCTCCTTACGGGTGACAGTAATGGGTAAGGCGCGGAAGAGAAATATGGGGAGGAGGGTCGATCCGAAGAGATTCGGACATCAATCTGATCCCGCATAGAATGCGTCATAGGAAATGGTCAATTTCAATCTGAAAACTTGAAGGATTCTCTCGTAAACTCCCGAATCAAAGAGAAAAGGAGATTACGAAACATTCCGACACGGTCGAGAAACCTTAATTTTCATCAATGACTCTATAGAAATGCTAGTAATATTACTTCTATATAGCAGTGTGTGAGTTGTGCGCATCTCATCGTCGTAGTCGCAGGATCGATTTGCTCCTGTTGGTGCACTTTGTCCTTTTGCACTGCACACCGGAGGTCCCAAGGGCACCGTCACACAGGTAAGCGACGACGAGTATTTCACATCCCGATGGAATGCTTCATGCTCCCTTTCCATCTATCCTTGCGGTCACGACAAGCCTCTCTACCCGCTAGAGTCTTTTTTTCCGCGTCGTTAGACTGGACCAAACGTTTGCGAATCCCCGACGTACGTTCCCAGTTTCTTACTCCTGTCAATAAACTGGCTATATGGGGTAGAGAGGGAGAGAGCTCTCTCGCCTTATCGGCTGGAAACACTCTGCACTCACAGGATCAATCCATGTTGTACGTATATATTCCAAGTGTAAATGTATGGCTGTTGAATGAACCCTTTTTTTTGTTAGTATTATTCGTGGGGTGTCGAGGGATTCCTCAAAATGTCACAGCATTCAATCTTTATAGCCAATTGATCGCACCTCTTGCAAGTGTCAGTTCCATCCTATATAGGCTCCAATAGTAACCAAGTTTAGTGCCGCTAGAGAACCTAAAGTAACTCTTTCTCTCTGTACATTGCCCACTATGAAAACTCTTTTTTTTTGCAAGTCCGTTGGCCTTGCTCCGTAACGACCGAGAGAGACACGCAATCCAGTGTCCCTCTAGCTATTCGTCACCTTGTCATGGGCGCACTATGCGAATAAAAAAGGTTGGAAGATGGATAAGTATTTGGCTGATGAAAATGTGGAACCATATATAGCTTCTTTTTTTTTTATTTCATTAGCAGATCGATTGACCTAGTACTATATTATAGGACTCCCGAGAGTTCTTATGTTCGCACGCTGCTCGTCGACGGAAATGAGCCGCCTAGCTCTTGCTCTATTGTTTTTATTTATATATCTCTCCACTGTATATAGAGGAAGCAGGAAGTCTTTTCCGGACGTGGACATGGAATAAAGAGCGTTACAAATATACGACAACAACAGCAGCAGGGCCCAATATAAATCTTCATCCGCTCAAATCGAGTTATCTATTTTAGTAGGAATCCTGATTCGATCAGAGTTTCAATTTCCTGTTGGGCCTGTCATCCACACACAAGAGAGGGAAACTACTAGGGATCTGGGTGTAGAAATATGTTTGCCTTTTCCCCTCCATTGAATGGGAGCACTGAAGGCTTTGATGGTACGCGCTGCTCTGCCCGGTGATGGATGAAGTTGAAGCCGCTCTGCGGACTCACCCGCAACGACGAGGACGTCTAAGGCCTGGCGTGGATCAATTAGTCTGTCCTATATTGCGAGCTCTAGGGGGAAAGGAGGCTATAGAGTCCCCACAGAGCGTGTTATACTGGTGCTATTTTTTTTGCTTCCTATGGTCATCAACTCTTTTTTTTGTTGTTACTTCTCCCTTGTCATGGGCCTGGTTTTCAGGCTATTAATGTGTCGTTGTGCAACCCTGTGGTGTTGAAAGCTTTTCCGGCTCTTACCACCATCACCGCGCCTTTTACTGTAGGCTTAGTAGCATTTTTTATAAAAGAATGGTTAGTGATTACAAAGGTGCATTTGTTGCGACTGTTGCGTGCTACCTAGTAGGTGCAGTCATCAACTAAAAAAATCACATACTATCACAAAAGTTGATTCAAAGACCTCATTATTCCTTAAGATATTCTAAAGTTAATTTATACCAGACCGTCTTGTTAACTTTTTTAAAAAGTTTTCGTTCTAAAGAAAAATGCAAATGATGAGGGTTGATCATTCATTTAGATTTCTTTTTTAAGTGGTGTCTTTTCTTTAACATAGGCCTAGACCAGGATTCTCTCCCCGAAATTTCATGGTTGTTGACTCTTTTCTGACTGTTTCTGTCCTCTGCAGTGTGCTGTGCCCCGTCTTCGGTGTTGATTCAAGGCGGGGCCCTTGTGTAGCTCGATAACACCCAGGCGCTAGCAGAGGCACACACTCGAAATCGGCTCGAAACGAAACTGTTTACGGTTTACATTTCTATACTTTGAAGCTACTTGGACTAGGGGTTACAGAAGACGGGCAAACAGAGCTCTAGCTGCCAGCTATAGGCTCACACGTGCACAGAATGGACCAAATATTTATTAAATATCACCATGAGCAGGCATGGATGGGGGGTGCTGCTTCTGCTCTGTTAGGCCGCCTCATCTGATGGTTTAGAAACCAAAAGACCGAATAAAGAATATAAGCGTATCGAGGGGCTGCTCCCGTTCACTCGCCTGATAAACGTTAAATGAGAGAAAAACAAACTATATCAAGTTTAAACTTACTGTATTTAATATAGGATAAAGTTTATTGCGGATAAGAATTATGATCTTTTTTTTTTTATTTGCACAATAATTTAAATCCGCGACAGCTGCGTAGCTCGAGAATGTAATCAATGATTAATGTAGTTGCTGTTTGCTCACATAATGTCATCGATCTTATTAACTCAGTCGAGCCATTTCCTCTCTTTTTTCATAATTAATAACGGGCGGGACTTTAGAATTCACTACAATATATATTCAGGCAACTAGATTCACTATTTAAAAATTAACGATGAAATCTTTGAATGCGAGTGCAGTTTTATTGATCATCGTTCCTGACTATTGCTTTTACACGCATACAAACGAACAAAAACTTAAATGATTGATTTTCTCCAAATGTGTTGTGCTCTCACTACATAGCATCCGCACCGATGATGGGTCCTCTTTTGTGCTGTATTTTGAGAGGGAATCGATGATGCAGACCGTAGGGCGTTGGTCGCTTTGCAGCTAAGGGCTTTCAATCACAAGTATATATCCATGACTTTTTTTTCGCAGTGGGTGGGCACCTTTCGGTATGCTGGGCGCGGTGCTGCTGGTGCTCCCGTCGGCAGCAATCCCGGAGGCTTTAGCGCGTGTTGCTACCCGGGATCACCTCGATGTGGCCCCAAAAACCCTCACTCTTTCTACATACGCACCGTCATTTATTGATGATGATCAACAGCTTATACTTTTCCCCTCTAAAACCAGTCCGTCATTTGCCCCCATAAATTCACTCGGAATGAAACTTGCGTCATTATATACCTTTTGGAATCAACTTGCTCCTTCACCATCTATTGAAAACGAGTTTGAATCTTGGGCAATAAAGATCCAAGTTTATATTGGGTCAAGTAGAATATTATTGAGCAAGTTGCGCAAAACTTGATAGAAAGTTGAGTCTTTGAAAACATTAGTATAATAAAGAATTATACTCAAGATTGTGTAATATATCTTTGTGCAAGTTTAGACGCTGACTAAGTGCAAAACGTGCATCATTATTTATAATCTATTACTTTTCAAAAAGGTCGGAGTGTACGGGCGTATTACAAAATATTGCGAAACTTTTTACAAAGTTGAGTCTTCCAAACTCGTTAGTACTTCAAGTTTTATGCTGGAGCGTATAGTGTTAGATCCCACGATGCAAGTTTAAACGCTGATTTGGTGCGAAACGTATGTGTTATTATTCATAGGCTATTATTTGTCAATTAGGTCGGAATATACGGACGACGAGTTACGGTACAAAATGTCGCAGACAGGAATGGGAAAACAAATGAAATTCTCATAAAGTGTCATCATTTTGAAAGTTGAAATATGAATATAAACTCATTTTCTCCGGGAAGCCTTTGCAGAATTATATGAGTGTCGGGATCGTCGTGTATAAAATTGCCCGTCCTCACGATTGTCAGCAGATTCGAATAGTGACACGCATTTTATATTCAAATGATGGCAGCCTTTTTTTATTCCGACTGTCTCGACGACGACTCCTCAATCCTCCTGAACGAAAATCCGATTCACGCTTCTGCTTGTACCTCTAGCTATAGCTATATCTTTCGTGATCAACAGCAGCGCAGAGCAGTCGGGATGACTCGACGATTCAGAGCATCACTTTTCATATGCATGCAATATATAAAAGACGGTGGGAAAGAAATCCTTTCCATTTCACATTATTTTTCGTTCACTTTTTTTCCTTCACGTCATGCAAGCCATCTTTTCTTCTTCTTCTTCTTCTTTTTATCATATTGATTTTCTCAAAAGTTGGAAGATAGCTACAACACATCGCGCAGCAGAGAAACCCAAGACGGGTGTAACGCATCGGGACGACTGGCTAATGCGAAAGGAGGAAGAAAAAGAGCTCAGGTCTAATCTCGTTATGATTACCATTCTGCCACATGAAGAGATGGATACAAAAATAATGCAGATCTACGTCAGAAGAACTAACCGGATCTCGTTTTTTTTTTTCATTGTAATAAGGACCCCTGCTTGTTTCTGTTTATTTTTTTTTTTTACAAAACATTGCGAAGCACGCTATTACTATATGGAATCCGCAAAAGTTGGAAGGGAAACCTTAACCGTGTCCTGATTTTTGCAAATTATTCCAATTGAGTGAGCAATAGTTTTCCAGTTGCCCTTTAACAAAAAGAGGAGCAACAAACTTGTGATGGATATGTTGTGATGCTGTACTAGTGCATTAAGAAGAGGTACATGCGTCATCACAGATATACGATATCTTTTTTTTCGCGTAGGCTGTACGCAAAAACAAAAGAATGAAATAAAAGAGGGGAGTGTCAAGTTGTGTTATCTTCTATGCAAAAGTTAGCTAGCCTTTCCAGCCAGAATCTTTTAATGACTACATGTATAGCAGCCGGAATCGAGCGCTACAGCAACATCGTCGTGGTCGTCCACTTGACTCGAGTGGAGTTCCCCGGCCGCGCCCAACACAGCTCTCGAGCTCCCCTCCTCGTCTACAACAAGAGATTTGGCCATCAAGGCAGATGAGACAATGGAGTGGATAACATAGAGACTAGAGGAAAGCAAAAAGTAGCCTGTCGAGTGTGCGGATCTGTGTGGCGGAAGCAGATGAAGGGTCCTATTGTTACACGATCTCTGTGACCTCGTCCTCTTGTAGTCCGAATGGAGACTTATTCAACTCGAGTTTGCTTCCAGCTAGATTCCATATATTCCACTTTTTGGGGTAGAGTGAAAGATGTAAAGGATTGAGCTCTTTTCAGAAATCCTTTTACAGTGATCGATGAAGAGCATGGAACTCAAATAATACGTGCTCACTCTCAACTATCCTCATCATGATACAACTTGGCTGCCACTTACAATCTCACTCAAACTAGCTGTATACATTTTCAACAAGATTTGAGCACAAGCACTCTGTTTTTACCCTTTAAATTAAGACAGTTGCGAGAAGATCTATTCATTTGCTTCCAGTGAAGTAGCATTTTTCTTTTCAATTTCAAAAGCCTCTCAAAAGATCAACTTGTCACGAACTGACGGTCGGATTAGGAATATGTCCCTAAATGTTGGATGACACAAAATGCATCGTCGAGCACTAAAAAAGAAAACGTAAGGTTTCTGTAGCATATACCAAGGCAAATCAAGAAATAAGTTAAGAGCTTACTCACGACCGACCTACAATAAGTACTACGACGACTCATTGTGATTTTTCTTCTCGCTATACTCTTTCCACTTTATCCCACTGCTGATGACTGGTCCTCCATCACATGAGCATAGCAGTAGGGGTCTATATACTATAACAACAGCAACAATATGCTTGATAAATACATATATATATTTTTCTCCCCTTCTTTTTCTTCTTTTCTTCGTCTTCCTCCTCCGCCCTCGGGGAGCTTTCGTGCTCTCTGCTGCTTGCGTGTTGAATCGATAGTTTTCCCTTCGCAGTCTACATACAATAGAACAGAGCGTGAAAGGAGATCCCGGGACGAGCCTCTGGGAAGAACATACACACACAGGAAGTTAAATGACGGGAAATATCACAGCAGAGACTGTCAGGATCCTCGGAAAGTTATGGTGAAGATGCCAGCAGTGCACCGCCACCAGACAGTATGGATAGTCTCAAATGACAAATCCTATCACCTTCGTAATTTTGCTCCAGCTGCTGTTCGGATACCGAAGTCTGTACCGTAGCATCTTTATGTCTTTGCGCTACGGGTCCTTCGGTTATCCCTGTATCGGAGGAGCGCAATGTCATCATCGTAACGATGTGTATGTACGCAGTACATGCCCAGGAATGCTCCTTCAGGAAACTTTAGGGGAAATTGCTATACCGTACCTTGTCTCTTGATCCTCAAAGCAGTATATCCAGTTCGGTATATCATCTAAATTAAGTGAACCTTTTCGGTATTTTTACAATGTTACATAATCGATCGATTAGCTCGGAAAGAACTGTACTCAACCTAATTTAATTTTATAAGCCGTTTTAGGTACAATTGTCGAGTGATCACCAATAAGTTTATAAAGAAAATAGGGGAGAACAGGGAAAAGTAAAATAAAAACTTTCAAGTGTTATCGCAAGCGGAGCGCGACCGTTGCGCTTGCTCGACAAAAGTTGTTCAAGACTCTTAACACATTTTTTTTCTAAAAATAAGCTTTTACATATTCCATACATACTGTACTTGTTTCAGTTCATCTCCTAGGGCTTATTCTTCTTTTTAAAAAATATATATATAGGTTGACGTATGGCCACGTGACAAAGTGATTGCCGATGCCGCTGGGGAAAACTCGAGAGTCTAGACCCTAATAGTCTGTCCATAAATGTCATTTTAAATAATCTACTCCCGTCAAAAAGGAGAAAGAGTAAGTTACTTTAAAAAAAAAGTTTCAAAGTAGTTAAAAAAGTAGTCAAATCCAGTTTCCAAAAGTTGGGTATATAGTAGGTATGTTATGTCAAGAGTTAACAAACACCTTAAAAAGAAGAAAAAAAGTCATTCTATTATCATCTTATTCTGCTGACGTCATGTCTGGAATAAACGACTTACGCAGCGTCACGGTGAAAAATGACATAGTATTATAAATGATTATTAGGTTGACATCTGGTTTTCATAAAGCCAATAACAAGAGCTCCCTATAGAGTTCCTTTAGATAGTGGATAGGTGCGTGGGATACGAGCTGCTTATACCTTTTCCTTTTTTATGTGAACCACATGCTTAGATTTTCCCCCCTTTTAGTTCATTGATTTTTTTTTTTTTAATAAGGGAAACCCAAGTCTTGGAATTTTGGGGAAACAAAAGTGTTTAGCTCTTGAATCGTTGGCGCCAACTAAACTAATAACAACAGTTTACTAAGATGACATAAAGTCACGGGAGCGCTCCATATTATCCTTTAAAAGGACTCGCTTACGTAATTACCCTTCACTTGAGCGGCAAGTAAATTTTCCTTTTTTTTCTGTTGTGGATAAGTGCACCCTTTCGGTTAGTCTACGCTAATTTGAGACACCCAAAACCGGAGCAATCTTGCTACCACACTTTTTCTTTTGTAGCTCATCTTCTCAAAAATAAAAGAGTTTGGAATGCTAAACGGTGGTGTACTCGTATCGTTCACGCCGCTTCCGCCAGTTTCACGTTTCCTGAACAGCTCCACATAAACATTTCACTCGTGTCGGGCTACTAAAAAAATCAAGCAACACCAATTCGCCCTCTCTCCTGTCTTGCGAGAAAAGAGTTACGGCGTGAAGGAAATGTGAAACAAATGGAATATAACCTTTTTCCTGTGCGGCCCAACAAGCCCTTAATAGCTCTTGGAATAGAGAGAGAGAGAGGTGGTGTATTTTCAAGGGTTGAAACGTGCCGTCTAGCTTCATTTCCACGTCGTCGACTGGCAGCAGAGTAACCGAAGGAAGGATCCGGTGTGCGTTATTATTATTACCATTGTATGTTGTACATAAATATATATATACCGTATAGCAGCAGTGGTCGTTTTCTCGCGTACTGCACTTTCTATAGTACCACACCGCCGGTGCAAATGGAGCGATCGACTTGTAGTATACGAGGGAACTATAGCGAGAGACGGTCGGGAAGTGCTGTCATAAAACAGGGCAAAAAAAAAACTAATAAAAAGCGAGACGAGTCGCATATGAAAACGGCGAATCGGACGAGGACGTAGGGAACGATTTACCACCAACGTCAAAATCCAGAATTTCTTGACTGCTGGACGCGAGTGATATACGGTGCGCGTCGTCGTAGCCAGCAGGCGTCAGATTGAAATGGCATTTGCATAAAGGTGATAAAATCATAACTGCCAATTTCCAGACTGCGTATAGTTGCCCTCCAAGTTGATAAGATACGTCTGCTTTTTTTTGTCAATAGAAAATTGTCTAGTTTCAATTCGAGTCGAACAAGAATAGCGTGACTTGTTGACCTCAGGGAGGCACTAAATTGAATTGAACTACAAAGAAAAGTTAGAGTTTATTTTTCCTTTCCCCCCTATGTACTGTATATATATATTCCGGCGGAAATCCAAGTCCCCTTCAAAAACTTTTCCTTGTTCCTCCCTCTCTCATCTCCGCCCAGCGCAAATATCGCCCTTCCAGTGTACGGGGCGCACACATTCAGGATGCCGGTATACTGTAGGACAAACATTTTTATTTTTGCGCAATGCGACGTACTCGAACCATATAAACCCGCCCTTCTCTCTGCTGTATGATATCGCGCCCAGGCGCATTAATCACTTCATCACAAACCCCTGTCGACATGAGAGAGAGAGACTAGCCCATGCTACCCCTTCCGGGTCGGTTCAAATATAGAAGGAGAAAAAACATTGCAATAGACCAGAAGAGGGGAGGACCACTCCCAAAATGCTTGGCGCGTGTACTCGTAAGAGTACCGTGCTTCCTCTTCCGTGTGTCTCCCAAGAGTGGCATTGCAACAACTGGCTCTCTAGCGTGCTCTCAGAAGAGAGGAAGGAGAGGAGGAAAACTAGGCGTGTTACACGGTCGAGTTGTGAGTCTCCTATGTATAGACTTCAGGTGTTGTATACTGAGTACACTCTTCAACTCCCTTTCCCCTTTCTACCCATGCAACCCCGGGGTTGATTGATTTGTTCACGTCTCCTCCGACAAACACCAGATGGTTCGGTTCACAAGTTTCTCTTATATAACCGTAATTACAGTGGGCTCAACTGATGGATAAACCGTGAGCAAAGAGGTGTGGTAATGACAACACGCAAGAGGTCAGAGTGATACAGGACACATAGACGTTTATTATTATTGTTATTATATATGTATCGCATTGAATATACACACACTCGCATTTCCTCCTCTTTTCTTACAGAACATTCGATTGGGGCCAAGCTGAAGAGGGGCGGGAGAGAGTGAAAGATGTCTACACATCTTCCGGAATGGCACATGCAATGTTGCATCCCTCTCATTTTCCATCGCAATATTGTTCCGGCATTCCTTCCAGCACATTATATGATACAAATGCTCATAGCGACAAAAAACAGTTCTTTAAATTCCTCTTTATACATCGAGAGAGAAAGAGATGGAAAAAATTTGGAACAAAAAAGGAAGGAAAAATCCGTGATCAGTTATAGAATCATACAATCAAATCAAAATGTATTGGGAAAAAATTGACACGAAAAAGAATGCTTCATTGATAAAAATGTACACATAAAGTTTTATCTTAATACGAGGCGTAAGAGTTATGAACAGACTCAACTGTCATGAGGTGTTTTTTCTTGGGTAGAAACAACAAAAAAATCATCAAATGTTAAGATCCTTGAAAGACAAAAAGAAAAGAAAAGAAAACGTGTGGGACCGTGTGAGCGGAAGGAACCAGAAAGAGAAGTAAAAAAAAAAAAGACCTCTGGTTGAGCTCCCTCCTCCGAGTTCTGTTTGTGACACTCTTATCTTTCTTTTGGCATCAGGGTTTCGTGTAGAAACTTTGTCTTGTTGTGTGTGTTTGTCCGTCACTCTCTTCTTTTCAAAAAGGCACTTTGTCATTACATTCTTTGTTCAAACTCGCGCGCGCGACTTTTGCGAAGTTCTTGCTCCTTTTCAGACTTCCGTTCCATCTTCACCTTCGTCTTCAAAGGCAGCAAGGCCATCGCTATTCGCCGTCGAGGGTCTCTTCTTGGGTTTAGGAGGAGGTTTGGGAGCTATTTTAGCTGGGGAACTCGGTGAAGATGTCTCGCTCTGATGTACGGCGCTAGCCGGCCGTGATTTGACTAGGCCAGGTTTGGGAGCGACAGCTGGAGGAGTTTTTCCTTCCTCAAACCCGTATTGCTACTTAAACTGGACACACTGGCCCGGTTACCCGGTGCACGCAAGTCGGGGATTGGCGACAGGAGCGGAGCGTCGGCGAAGCTCTCCTTGGTGTTGTTCAACCTCAAAATTCTCCCTCGTACCCGAGCCGTTGTGACTGTTATTGTTATAACTGTACCCAGATAACATATTAGGTGTACTGGACTGGTGTTGGTGTCTCTGTTGAACGAGAGGTGAAGCAGGCGGGATTTCAACCTCTTCAATGGGAACATAGTAAGCAGGGAGAGAGATCTTGTGACCACGAGCAAGCGTACTCGATCGAGGGCTGCCCAGTCCGCTCACATTGCCGGGCGTCAAGCCGGCAATCTTATTGAGGGATAAGGCCGAGGAGGAAGAACCATCGGCCGTTACTCTCGGTCCGATCGTGTCGTAGAGTGGTTGATGGTCGTCTGACACGGAACCACCAGGTCCCGGAGAGGACATGGGTGGTGGTGAGCTGGCCCAACTCGGCATTCGTGGCCGAGGCCTCCTAGGTAATGTGACGTACCCAGGACGGTTCCCAGCTACAGGGAGCAGGACAGCTGTGCTGCTCGTCGTACTACTCGTATCGGTGAATTGGAGTGGGGGCTGCACGTAGCCTGGATGATGATGTGCGGCGAGGTGAGCCGCACTCAATGGCATAGTCATCATGCCCGGGTGAGGGGCCGTCTCTGCTGAGTTACCAGAGTGAGTACTAGGTGATCCGCCTCCACGTGCGGCTCGATTTGGGATGTCTAAAAGCATATCCGGGTAGAAGGATCCATCAGCCAGTTGAACCTGCTGAATCATACCGGATTCAGTCATCAAATGTCGGGTGAGAGTTTCCGGGAACCGTTCTCCTGGAATGTACGAGTTGGAACCGCGAATCAGGGTCTGCCGAGCTTGGTGTTGTACCAGTAGCATCTGTTGTTGGACCTCAATATCTGATTGAGCAACAGCCTACAAATAAGATTATTTAATTAGCTTTCATTCCACTTCCATTTGCTATTACGTTGAAAGCTAAAAATGTTGGATTTTTTGTTACCTGATATCCATCCGAGTTGCTTTGTTGTCCAGAGATATTGTGCTGATCCATTTCAATATCCGTGTGAAGAAGAGATTTCTCCTGATCATTTTGTCCGTTTGAACAATCTGCAGAGGAGTTTAAGCCGTTAAGCATCTTCCCTCCGCTGCCGTTCTGCTTGCCAGCCTGAGCGTTGCGTTGCTCCCTCTGACGCAGCTGCTTTTTCTTGATTCGAGCACGGCGGCACAAGCAAACTACCAGGAGAAGGAAGGCGATCAGAAGCACGAAGGATACTGCAGCACCGATGGCTACGACAGTTGTTTGCGAAACTCCCGTCTCTTCTTCAATCATAATTATGACGGGCGCCGGTGGAGTCTGGAGGGACACATTTGCTTCAACTTGGCCACCCTTATTACGAGCAATGCAACGATATTGGCCGGCATCTTGTTCGCTAATCCTCCTAAGTGTTAGGTTACTCCAATGCTCCATCTCCGGCTCACCGCCTGGCAACGGACCCAACCCGTGCGGAGGCAGTAGGAGCGGCTGTGAAGTAGGATTGTTGTTGTTGAGGGTCCGGGCCGCTGCAGGATGAGTTGACTGACGGATAACGAACTGCTCCCCTTGTGAAGCCGTCGTAGTATTGACCACCTGAATAAACACAAAATGCGGAAGAAAACAACATTTAGACTTTTTTCCTAATGCAACTTGCCTTTTAGGGTTTCTTGCAAAGACCTTAATTCCAATAGTTGTCTCATTTAACAGTTTCTAGCTCGTTCCCTGATTGACACTAAGAGCTCGGCTTTAAAAAACTTTAAAAGCACAAGTTTCAAAACAGTATCCTACGGAATTGAGGATTCCATATAACACTCGAAAAAGTTTCAAAAGAAAAGAAAAGTGCCGCTCGGCGAGGAGAATGCTCGACAGTCTAAATAGAGAAAAGAGGAGAGCACGTACTGTAACTAAGTTTGGGTTTCTTCCTCTACTATTGCAATCCAATGCAGTACATTAAATCACTGGAAACAATTAGCTTCAATCAGTTCCGACTGAAGTTGTGTAGCTTCCCAAACATAATTCGATTCAAGAGACGAGAGACAGACAATAGGGAAACTTGTATGTCTACCCAAGTAGGTAGGTAACCAAGTTTCGAATAGGAATGGCAAAGTTTCTTAAGGGTTCGACGAACAAGCCCCCCGTTTCTCTCACGGTGAATGATTGTTTAGGATCCAACTTGAGAGATTCTGCTAGAATTACTAATATTGATGTCCTCTTCCATCAGTTATGGACATCCGTTGGAATTTGCGACGCACTCTAAACTTTCAATCACTTTTCAATTTACTTCGCCTAGCCGTGTCTCTCAGAGTTTATAGACGGTGCTCCACTCAAGGGACCACCAAAGTTTGTTGATCGATCCCGTGACACAAACTCTACCCCCGAAACCAGACGCCTTATTACTTAACTATTTATTGCCCTGTAGGAGGGCACTTTACAAACTTTATATCTATGCTGAGCAATCCCAGGAACGTGGACGGCATACCTGACGGTTCTGAAGGACCCACCAAATGGTAGGGGGATGGAGAGCCAGAAACCCGGCAGGAAAATGTGACATCGAATCCGAGGCGACCTTCGACGTGCTGCTCCGTCACATCAATCAGGGGTTTGCAAGCAAAATCTTCGCTAGCCAGCTTGCTCCAGGGCCGACCTTTCAAGTGATCCGGCTCTACGCATAGTGTCAGTGTCGAATTTAGGTTGGCCTCGGACAGGTAATCTCGCAGGGCAAGGAGCCGGCAATCGCAAATCCATGGATTGTCCTAGAAAACAAATAGAAAGGAGAGCGTTCATTATTTTCAACCCTCATTTACATCGCAGTCAATGTTATGTAAAACTTTGGAAGAATCTGCTTCTATACCCATAATTCCCAAGACGAGCTACAAGAGAAGAAAAAAGAGCTGCCATGTATTAAAGGCCGTGCTGGGAACAAGAAACACAGATTGGGCACGTCTCGCCCGTTGGGTACTGAGCTCTTCATACCGGCACCATCAGCACGATCCTTGGGCACGAGCCTCGTGAATCATGCATGAAGCTCCCCTCTTCACCCCTTCCGACACCCCACCCCTTTGAACTGAATCAGATTTTCTTTACGCCACGAATTCCCTACAAACAAAATTTCGAGGGGCTAGAGAATGTCTTTGAAGAGACCGACACTCACCTGAAGATCGAGTGATTTGAGCTTGTTGAGGGGCAGGAAGACGTCCGGTTTCAGATTGGTGAATAAGTTGACTGACAGTTTGAGCGTCTGTAACGTGCTCAAATGCATGAAAGCCTTCTTGTCCACCAGGGCCAGGCTGCAGTTGACTAGCTCAAGCATCCTTAAATAAGGAAGAGGGGGAAACTGGTGCGCTTCCAGCTTCCCTAACGGGTTGTGACTCAGCGAGAGGAATCTCAGCTTTTCATTCCCGGCAAATGTTTCGGGGTTGAGTCGAGTAAGCCGGTTGTGCGACAAATCCACCTAAGAAAAATAAATAAATAAATAAACAATCGAGGATCAGGACAAGTAAATCTCTACCAAATCTCTTACTTCCCCTTTCCTACAAGGTTGATAGATATATATATTTCAAATCATGTCGCTTTTATGGGTAGACATAAAAAAAAAAGGATAGGGGAACTAGTAGGGGACTATGGGAAGGAAAAAGAATACAGTTTCCTCCAGCACCCCCCTATTCCTAATCCGAAACGGTTATAGTCCCTATAAAATGTCCAAATCAACGCTCGCGAATGGCATAGTGTTCAGGAAAGCAACGGGTCGCAGAGGGTTTCGCGTGTATTACGACAACTTACATTACAAAAAAAAAAGAGAATAGAAGACCAACAGTCATATACGTACTAACCAACAACAAATATGGGCTACTACATAACCTGCCCCCTATTGGGCTGGTCGCTCATGTCTACTATCCATAAATGCAAACCAATTCACAGTTCGTTACACCCTGATAATAAATTGAAATAATCTTCAAATATATTTCTTTTTTAAAACTAAGAAACTCGTTTCTCAAAAATATTTATCTTCATTTGGATAAACAGACTGTCAAGAACGCATAAATTTAAACAAACAATGACAGCTAGCTCAAAATATGGTGTTACCAAATATGGAATAGAAGAAATAAGTTGACAGTATTATACCTCTATCATTATGTTGAGTTCGTGAAAGGCGTCTTTGTCCACCTGGTGTATGCTGCAGTTACGCAGGTATATGCGCTGGAGGTTGATGAGACCGACGGAGGAGAAGGCCCGGTTAACGAGAACTCCGAGGGCGTTCCCCCGTAGGTCGAGCACCTGGATCTCGGGACTCAGGTTTTCTGGGATGGTAGTGAATCCAGCATTGAAACATTCTGCCACTTTCTTTCCATCGGCCCACTTGCAAATGCATCCATCCGTACAGGTGGCCGTCCAATCTGCATTCGCCCGTCCAGTACTCGCGCAGAGGAGTAAGAGGAAGAGCAGGATCCCGATCAACCGGGATACTCGACCCCACTCCAGCGTCCCCATCACGAAAACACGTCTAAACCAATCCGATTCAAGTTGAAGCAATTCTAACAACACTTTTCTCTTCTTCTTTTTTTGATGACTTTTGGCAAACACACTTGGTCAGGCTACATCACCTAAAATAGAATAAAGAAAGAAAAATCCATTAGTAAACAATTTATTTATATTTTTCTTGCTTATAAGAAACACACGAGATCGATTAATATTCATCGCTTCCTTATCCCTTAACAAATTCATCACTTGTCCTCGTGATCTAGGGGGAGAGCTGGATGTGTGTGCGTAGCGGGATTTGTGCTAGTGGACGCCTCGATTCCCGCAGAGGTAATGAATAACAATTAGGCAAACGCACTGCTTTTTTCCAGTTTACTCTTTCTCATTGGGAAGGGAGATCACGATCAGACCTCCACGGTTTTTAATTCCCTTTTCTTTTCTTAGTTGCAGTTTGTTCATCGATCTGCATTAAGGGCGGTCGCGTTCATCCATCAACTACCAATGAGAGGCTCAAGAAATAAAAGAAGAAAAGAAAGAGAGCGAAAGAACAGAGGGGAAAAGTTGATGATTACCAAGTCGACCGTGATTATAAAAGGCCAGACGCTCGCTAATAATGCTAGGGGAAAGAAAGAGAGAGAGAAAAAAAAGTTCAAAAGAGAGTCGACGTCTTCAGAATGCACCCAACGTAGGAAAACGGTCGATAATCGCCGGCGAATTTTTTTTAAACGCAATTTCCTGTTCCTAGTCTTCGAAGCGTATCCGATAAGAAAGATAGAAGAATTAGTCTTACTTGATTAGACCGCAAAGATATCAGTAACGCAGTTGGGTCGAAGCGTCATAACTTTTAATTACTCCATAAAACTGAGTTACGGCTCACATTAACGTCTCTAGTTGAATAACAAGAGCTGAGCACGTTGCCTTGGCAACTTGAAAAAAAAAGCGCAGTGCCGACTGACACCTGATCCTCTTGCCCCCCACTCACCCTAGTAGTAGTCAATATTCTTGCTTCTCTCTACATAACATTGGCCAGCTCAGCTGAGGGGGGTTTTATATATCAGCCGGACCAAAGTCCCTGTGGGGTCCGGCCGGTCTTCTCTCTTATAGCTCATCTCAATGACACACAAGAGCAACTCTCCTAGAGAGGGAGAGAGCAATCTGGTAGTCGAGCACACTCACACAAAATGGCGGAGATAAGATTGGACTTTTTTTCGGGTAAGAGAAGGAAGGAAAAATTCCATTCGAGTGAGACAATACAATCGCACACGCTTATAGAAGTCGAGTCCAGTTGGAAAGGGGAAAAAAGGGGAGAGAAGACACTAAGGGGGGAACGAGAGCAGCTTCCGGCAGTTTATATCCTGCGCATCCGGTTGTTTCCAGCGTGCGTGCGTACACCGGCCCTTTACGCATTGCGTACATGGGCAGCGGCATCAGCCGGCCCTGCGGCATTCAAACGTGACTCAGTGTCCACCCACTCTCAAAGCTGGGCACCGAGAAAACTAAATGGACACACGGGCTCAAAGATAAGAGCGGTGACAGATACGGCTTGATGGTGGTATCGATAACAAAGTAGTATGGCGGTTAACTATTATCAGATAGCCATTCATCAGATGCAAGGGAAAATGTTTTGGTGAGGACAGCTGGCGAGAGAGAGTGCTCTCCTGGGTGGATCACCATCTCTTTTGTGTTGATTACCAGGTGCTGCCTATAGCTAAGGGAAATTGAATACAACCCAGGCGTAATGCCAATAAAAGAGAGTAAAATTCCACTCGCATGAGTAATTCTGCGAGCTTTTTTGTTTGTGAGCTCGGCCCGAGAGGATCAAGTTCCCACCGTATCTTGATGCGAGTTTAAGTGGATCTGATAATGAACACATCTTCTTAGGAAAAAATAATGATAATGATCCCGACACTTTTCGTGTCGTGACTTATTTAACAATTCAAACGACGAGGTTCAGCCATGATAATTGGTTAGGCAGGGGTCACGGTTTTTTTTCTCTCTCTCTCTTTTGTTTCTTGTAACAAAATACCAGCTATTAAGGAGACCCTTTAGAGAGTTAACCTCAAAGACAACCAACAAAGTCTATTTTTAAAACATGCTTGTGCGAAATTGAAAACTTGTTAGAGTCAAAGAGGGGAAGAAAAGCCAATTTTACACAGTCGAGTGAGTGCGTGTTTGTGGATCAGATAGCACACGTACATATTGTGTTTCTAATAACCTTTAGACCTCTTGAAAAACAGGCAAGATAACTCACATTTTTTAATTCCCAAGCTCTTTTCCTTCTCTCATCCCACCCCAACAGAAGAATAATAACGTGACGAATGGAAAAGCTAGAAAATGGTATTACAACCCTGAGGGGGCTGGCAGCCCTAAACATGATTCAAGGAGAGAAGAAGAAAAAAAATAAGCTATCGGTGGGGTAATCTTTTGATAGAGATAGGAAACACCATAGGGTCGGAACGTCCATTCTGATAGAATATAAAGAGAGTATGCTGAGAGGGCAGATGTGTGGTGCTGCACTGAGGTCGGCTCCCTACAATCTCTCACGACTTGTTTTTATTTTTTTTCTCTCCTATAGAAGATCATAGAGGTCGTCCATCACTTATTACACCGAGAGAGAGAGAGAAGAAAAAATCTTTTAAAGAAATCTCTAAAACACAAATGGAAGGAGAGAATTCTCTCGTATTGTTGTGATAAAACTTCCCCTGCATGTGGCAAGAGCTGCTGCGAAGGGCAGCAGCACTAAAAGAAAACAACAGCCAAAACGTCCATAAAACGAACGCTGCTCATTCCAAACGATTCTTTTAAAAATGCAGCACAGGGCCCGATATCAATGTTGCCTTAAACAATTTCTCAGTTTTAGCTTGGCGATCCTGTAGATAACCAAAAGTTCCCACTCTTTTTTTGGGAGAAAACAATGGAGTCGTTTTGGGGTTTACGTTTAATTGGACAAATATAAAAGAAAAAGAAAGAAACAGACTTTTTTCAAATCCATAGCTGTCTCGGCGTTATTTTTTTTTCTTGGAATCCTGTTGCGATAACAAGCTTGATAAGGATCATTTCACTGCCTTAGGGAAAGAGTTGATTAATTTGACTTGTTCCTTTCCCAACTGAACGCAAGATCGTCGGTCCCTGAAGCGGAAAATCATCTGCTGGTTGTCGTAAAAAGGGAGGGAGGACCGATTCACGCGTTCAACTCGCCGATTCCACTATGCATTCTTTCATCAAGATGTCGACATTTTTGACAGCTACTGAAATTAAAGTTGCCACTCAACCACCTCCCAACCCAGAATTATAATTATGTGTGTAAGCATTTATTCTATTTTTTTTTATGTATAAATTTATTCTTGATAAACTGCCTCGCCCTGTATTTGTTTTACACCCGAACTTTGAACAGTCGAACGATGATTTACAATCACTGACAAGGCAAGCCCTTCAGAAAAAAATAAAATACTGCCGACTAACAGGCGCCATTACAAGGGGAGAGAGATGCTTATTTTTGTTGTAACCGTCCATTATTCGAAAAAAAAGTATAGAAGCGTGGGGTTCGAGAATTTTTCCAAATTTACCTGATGAGTAACGACATCCGCTACGTTGAAATAATCCTTCTCTTAATAAGTTGCAACAATAGTGTCAGCAGTGGCACTGTAATATTTCAGAATCAACAGATATATTTCACATAAATGCACGGTTGACAGATGACTGCCTCACAGCTGAACGACTCAAAAGCGACTGTTGTTGACGACGCGCGTTTGTGGCGGGTAGACGGAGGCCGGGGCACGCTGCCGCCGTCTGTCAGAAATGCGACTACACTCGGCGTCAAGGCTACACTGAAACAGGATTCCGCATCCCCTAGCGGCGATATTGAAAAACTAAAGAGTTATATTGAATTACGTATTTTCGTGGACAGTGCATAGTTTTGTGAAATTCCGAACGGGAAGTATTTAGATTTTTTTTTAAAGGCTTATGTTCAGCTTGAGAAAATTAAAATTAAATGAGTCACACATTTCCTGTTTTGCGGTTATTGCATGTCTCATCAGACTGAATAAAGAAGAACTTCTGAGCGCACCTTGCTTGAGAAAAAAGTTGCTGATGACGTAAGATCATGAAAACAGTAAAACACGAACGAAATAATTAAGTGGCTCTTGAGTGTTTTTCTCGGAATCGATCCACCCTTCTTTTCATTAATAATGAACGTCATTATCAGCATATACACCCATAGCGTGCCAAGTGATGATGATAATAACCAAGTAGGCACGTTTTCGCATTGATAGAATTCCGGAAGTAGACAGAGGTGGAGTGCCGTTCTTCATTTCAATGTGTCAGCCTATTTTTACACGCCTCTCAACAGTAATGAAAACCAACATTTGTATTATTCTCTTCGTATATCCTGTACAAGAAATAAATTGAGATTTAAATGTAAAGAATAATAAGGGATGGATCTAGCTTAGAGAAAACCACACGTCGGTCGGCGGCCTTTCTCGTTACATTCTCAAACGATATGAAATGGTGATTGGAACGGGCCTGGAGCTTTATACAACCCGGACTTGCGGTCGGACAGAATACAGCAGCAGGTGTGCTACCTTACTGTACCAGCGAGTTACGTTCCAGTGGCTTTGAACACTTGTGAATCACCACCATTAATCGCTGCGTGTGCTTTTGTATTACTATTCTAGCAAGGACACGTTGAGAGAAAAAAAACAAGAATTCGGCTTCCTTTCTTGTCGTTTCCCACTCCATTTTGATAACGTAAAGAATTTCTTACTAAGAAGATTAATCTTTTCTCTAACGCCGCTAACAAGCGACAATAGAGTGAACAATGTGTGACATAGAGACCCTTTAATCTTTCTTTGACATGGAGGATATAGAGGTGTTGTCTTCCTTGTGTGTTTGTGTTATTCCCGAAAGGGAAGACGTGACTGAATGCAAGAACCGAAGCTAGATATGATAATAAAGTAAGAGAAGCTAAAGAGAAAGAAGAAGAAAAAAACTTTTACAGCTCTTTACAATCGACGTATACAATATGTGCACAATGAGTGTCTGAAATTCCCCTCGAGATTATAGCCCCTGACGGAACAAGAGCATAGAGAGTAATCCAGCTGCCGGAAAAGGGTCCCTTTTCTTACTATGGTGTCATTAAAGTTTTTTTTTCGTTGGAAACTTTATGAATCCCGCGCCTTGAACGAGGATTTTGTAAACAAAGTCTTAAGAAATCCTAATAACACTGCTAGTACATAGCGCACCAAACTCTTGTTTTCCCTCCTTGACAACCACTCCTTGGAAATGAAAAGCAACTTTAGCGGCTGTTCAACCCACATTACGAGTTTCTTCTTTTATTCAAAGATTTAAATAGCTCTCGTGTGTTATTATTATACTGACTATCATATTACAGGGCGACGACGCAGGTGCGAGCTCGGTATTTTTTATTTATTTATTTCCCTTTCAACAACTGCTGCTACCATCATAACTTTGTAATTCAATGGAATAACACCAGCAGGGCCTCTTTCTCCTGCTGGTGGCCTTTACAGGTATAATTCAATCAATTCAAACCAATTTTTTCGTAAAGCTTAGTTAGGTAAGTTATTGTGTAACTATTGGAAAAGCAAAAATCGATTGTATCCAACTGCACGTTCTAGGATTCGTGTAACTTCATTTGCTGTTATATGATGGATATCTATAGGGGACGAAATAGAATTGTACCAACAAGAAAGATGCCGACTAGCGTCGAAATCAATAACAATTCAACTGGTTTCGTCGAGGAGACGGGCAAGAATTTGAGAGCCTATTCATCCGAGCTGTGAAGCGTGATCGTTCTGCTTCACGTTTTTCTTTTCTTCTTGAAGAGAGCTGTACAAATACAGTTGAAAAGAAGGCGGGAACTCTTATTCAAGAAATGTTTGTTGTTTCTTCTTGAAATTCAATGCGTGACTCTTGAAAAGAACTTGCCCTCCACATTTCACTAGTTTCTTAGAAGGCATCGTTTTTCATTTTTAAGGATCGTGTTGAACGAGTGCTTCGTTCGTAAGAAGAGATTCGTCTAAAAAAGATTTTCACATATTTTTTTCTATTTTTTTCTTCAGGCCTAGTGCCCAATAAGTCAAGGGACTGTAACCATTTTTAGATTCTCTCGTGACAACACTTTGAATTTTTCCACCTCCGCCGTTTTCAAGAACGCGCGTCAATATCTTCCTGAAAATCGAATCTGACAATTCCTGTCTTTCTGCTCCCGTAGATGAGCATTCGAATTGCAAAATGGCAACAAGTTATCTCCAGCATTTCTTCCTATTATTATTCCGACAGCAGCAAAGAGACGTGTACATGCATCTTTCATGTCAAAAAGCTGTGTGTCCTTTTTCTGGTATATCTGACATGGGAGCTTATACAATGAATATTCCACCAAACTCAAAAATGAAGAACATCTAGTAATATATACTCTATAGGATAGAGTTTCGCGTGCGTAATCGGCTCTACTATAGTTGAGTGAAAACGAACATATCGTGACTCGACGCGATGAAAGCATACGAATAATGTGGTTCCGTCCACGTCTCTGGCGAGCAAAGGAAGAACAAAAAAAGTTTTCTACCCCTCTTCTCTTGGTTTTATGATCACACACGCATCGATTTAATGTATAAAAAAAAAAGAAGAGCATAGTTTCTTATTATTCAACAGTAGTCTTATACACTCGTTCGATACCGTAACTAACAGCACGCGTCCTGGAGTTTTCTGATTAAATGAGGATTTCTTTTTTAATAATCAAAATTTATTTATTTAAAAGATTTTCAAGTGGCCCTTCGTGACAAAACGGTTGTAGAATTGAAACAAGTTTGACGAATCAGATTTAACAAGCATGTTTGACAGGTTTCTTTCTATCACTGATCCATCTTTAAAGATTTATTAAAAACTTTTGAAGGACGCTATACGGAAGCAACGCCCCTGCAAAGACCCGATTATTTTCTTTCGTGACTTATCGACAGGAATTGTTGACACGTGTTTCATGATGACTGGGCGGTTCGCGATCGTGCATGCGTGCTGCTGCATTGCTACTTTTTTCCGGCTAGCTCACGATTTACGCTGATGGAAAAAGCTAGCAGAGCTGGGTCTAGCTCTAGTGGAACCGGAATAAAACTAGCAAGGAGAGTAGTAGTATTAGCAAAATAGCAGCACGCATAATAGCAAATGAGGCGGAAGTATACTGAGAGTCACAATTGGCGTTTGATACATTCCAACTGAGATCCTTCGCAGGATCCGATGGCAGTGCTGATGATGATGGAATCTGATATTCGTTCTTGATGACGAAGCAAAGGGAACCCAATGTCTTTTCGCGCTTTGTTGACGACGCGACATTTTTCTCTCTGTGCTGTGAGGAAACGAGGCTATTGAATTGCTCTCCACTCCATCCCGACGCCTCATTGGGTTCCGTTCCATCTAACACCAGCGTGATGGCGGCTCCAATGTCGAATAATAATCACTCTCTAGAAGCCCTGTTTTCCGATCCATTTCCAGTACCACATCAGAATTGAATATGCCAACACGTAATCTCTCTATATAATAGTTATTTTTTGAAAATGAGGAGGAAACAAAAGAATTCTCTGTCAAGGTTTCCAATTTCACATGTGAATCCCATTCGGAAAATCCCAGTGAAATTCCTGGAAGTAGCGCTGTTTCCCTACTTTGAACAGCAGATTAATACTGTACCCGTGAGAGAACTCTCGTAATGAGAAATGATAGCGAAAGGGCAGTTCGTGCTGATGTGCAAACATCCCTGGTGCTGGTCGATTGACCCTTGCCCATATCCATATCCTTCGCAGTAGGATTGGCCCCGCCAAAGGCGAGCTAAACTTATTGCAGATTGAACACATACGGTACATATCCGGCTTTTGTTCTCCTCAGCAGCTGATGGGTACCTCTTATCCAAGTTTGGATCGATATAGAAGGTCAACAGCGCGTAACAAAAGACCGGCATAATAATGCATAATGTCAGAAATGATGAATTTCTTGGCTTGAGCACCTTATTAGACCTCCTCTCGTCTTGGATACAATGTAGTACATCAGTATAATCTGAATTGGATGCTGGAAGCAGCAGCAGTGGGCAATTCAAGTACTATGCGTAAATAGAAAATAAAAACGAGTACCGGGAAAAAAAACCTTTTGGACAAATCTGACTTCGTTATTTAGAACCCTAAAGCAAACTATTGTTGGAATTTAAGTTCAAAGTTGTCTTGTCTTGCCTTTTTATTTTCGTTTTATTCAGTGCAGCATTGCGTGTGCTAAACGCTAGGCTGATGCTGAATAAAGCCCGCCCTCGTGATGGACATTACACCAGGGCGGGATTCAATCAATTCACGAAAGAGGGGGGACTCACTCATCCTTGCATCATGAAGTACTACATGGAAAAGAGGAGGCGTTTAGAGAAAACTTTCATTTTTCATTATAAAAAAAAAACAGATTCATTTCACGTGACTTAGTAACTGTAAAGATGCTAAACGAAATTATTATTATTATATGTATTCATAGTCAGTCTACTTTGCAAAATTGAGCCGACACCCTGGCTGCAGGGCTCACAGTTTATCTTGAAACGGCAGTCTGTCAAATGAAAATGTAGTGGAACAGTATAATAATAATGAATGTAAGAAAACTCATTAGAAGGATGACTTTAATAAAGCGTTGACGGCAACTTTCTTCTAGCTCATTAAGAGCTCGTTAAGTCAATTTTTAAACTATAATTTAGGGAAAAAAAGGAAAGTCTTAAATCATGACGAGCAAGTTGACAGGAGCAAATTGTAATACCGTTGGAATCGTTTGAAGAAAGAATACAAAAGAGTTGGCCCATTACAAAAGTGTCGACCTCCTGCATTGCGCACGGATGCCTTTGTGACGACGCCAAGTACTGCTGGACTCACTGGATGGCTGGCCGGACCAGATAGCTCATTGTTCCTAACCCTATATGTCTACGTCATATAATTCAAAAGCATTTCGCTTTTATAAAAGAAAAAAAAAGAATATCAACGGGAACCCATTTCACAACTGCACCACGGGGTGCTCTTCAACCCGAGGAATCGTATTACCTGTCCGCGTATAAAAACCGGATCTGGCGGATGGGTCGGTAGGGTTTCAGGAAGTGATTGCTTGTACTCTTGTTTATTTTATCGATCCATCAACCCTTTTTCCCCACTTATTTTGTAAACAATAATTTTAGGTGATCCTTGTTTTTGGGAAAAAAGGGTAATAAGAGCGCTCTCCGTGATATGACGCATCACGGACGAAGATTGAGGCATTCCGCCTGGTCACCCGTCCGCACGGTCATCGTCCATCGTATAGTCAATAAAAGGGAATACAGCAGTAGCTAGCACGTAAACACAATAGATGCGATGAAAAGACCAACGAGATTGTGTAGCAGAGTAGAGCGAGAACGAGCTGAGAGCATCATTATCATCACGACTCCCTCATTCCGATGAGGGATCATATTGTACAGTACATACTACTCATCACCACACAATGACAAGCGTAACGAATTTACCCTTCGATTATATTACGCAAGATTGCACTTATTGCTTCTATATATAAGTTGTAACATATCAAATTCTATTTAAAAATAGCTTATCTCGGCTCCTTTTTTTTTGTACTTTCCCTGATAGCTTCCGTGTCGTTCAAAATAAGCTCCATCGATAGATCCTCTTAATTACGTCATGGACCTGTGGATGAGGCGCACTTAATTGGCTTTTAGGAGATGGCCGTATCAAGCCCTCGAAAATAATAAGTCTGGACCACAGATGGTGTCGAATCTTCTTGTCTTTTTTTTTCGGGGAAAAGAAAAAGGGGATTTATTTCCCTTTCCTCACGTGATGATGACATGCCCTGGTTCCCTTCTTTCTATTAGAAGCCTATGAGCGCATCGTACCCTCCCAACCCCTTCTCTCTCTCTTTTTTTTATGAAGCCGAAGATATGGCATCCTTTGATTCCGCTCGGAAACCTTGTCTTACATCCAAGTAGTATCGTATAGTCGTAGTAGTAGTATTGATCCGGCCGCAAGTGAGTGTTGAGTAACGCACGGACACCGCCCAGCTATAGGGGTAAATGGATCTCTGCCAAGAATTGATGAACTGGAAACTCAGAAACTAACAATATGCCGATGAACAATAATGAATTGAGCTGCATAGATAACTTTGTATACATGGCGTCTAATATGCGGTGAATATTCTGTAGAGAAGTTTCTGGGAAAAGCTTATTCAATGACGTCAGCGCTGGGATCATGATCATCAAGCCAGCTTGAGCAGCTTATTAAAGAGACCAGTGAAAGAGTGAGGGTACAGTACGTCAACACCTTGCAAAAAAGGAACCTGTCAATTCAGTCCAACTCTTTCGGTATTGTACAGCCTACTTTATTAATATGCTGCGAGACTTGGGAGGGATGAAAACAAGCATTTCCGGAGGGAGGAAAAAACGAGGCTAACGATGACGAAGGGCTCTCTACTTTATGTTTTGAAAAGCAAGCGACAAAAAGAGAGTGCGATACGTACATATATATATATATTGTTGTGTATGTGCGCAGCAGCGCAAAATATTATACGAAAATGTAGAGCCGCAAAACCAGCGGCTTCTGTAAGCGTATATGAATATATTCATGTGTCCTTCATCTTTCCTTTTCCTTTGTTTTTGCTGGAAAAGCCGGAAAGAAGTATGGCCTCTGTTACATTTCCATATTTAGTGATTGGATGTTGTACACTATGGTATTGTTCGCCCTTCTAAGAAAACTTACATGGTTTCTATTCCTCGAGATCTATCTCCCTATCTGTCAGTCATAAATGAGAGAGACACTCTTTTTCTCGTCGTCCGTCCGTTTTTCTGATCCTTCTTCGGCATAGTCTTGTCTGATTGATCCTATATAACAACCTCTGGAGCGTGCTAAAGGAGTTCCACAGGGCACAACAACGACACTAAGAAAGAAGAAAAGCGAGTGAGAGCTTTCCGTGTTCTTTATTGAATAAAGAGCGTGGGCCACTTGCTTTGAGGTTGTCAGGATTCGTTATATCAAGATGGATTGTGTCCCGCGCCTGATTTACTTCCTTCTCCCCAACTCCAAGAGCTTCGAGTATATAGAAGGCAAAGGAGAGAGAGAAAAAATAATAATAATGGATGTGAATAAAAAATGTGAAAAAAGTGGCATCTGAAGCCATCAACGCCCGAGCGAGTCCATCACGTCGACGTCGACGACGACGATGATGACTACGACGACTCAGCAACCAGGGCCAGCGGCTTATTTCATCTTGCTGTTGACGATAGGATTTTTTTTCCTCTTTAGGATCCCGGCCTCCTCTCTAAATCTTATTACTTCCAAGTGCCTCTTCTTATTATTGCATCAAGAGAGAAGCAGCGCAGAGGAGAGGAAGACGAGTATATGGAGGAGGCATTATACAATCCAAACAAAACAAAAGAGAATGAAGGATCCGAAGGCATCTGCTGGCTCTTTTAGAAAGAGGCCTCCTACTCTAAATCAAATTCCATTGCTGCGCTCGTAGACGTTTCTGATTCATCATCCATAATGTTCCCTTTCAGATGCAATGAGGTCAAAGCTAACTGCTCCAAAAGTCACAATATATTGGACGATGGCGTAGGAGGCGAAGGATCTTTTTCTTCATAATAAATCCCATTTGCGTGAGATCGTTGGACTCGAGTTATATGAGCCCCCCACTTGTGTGCGTGAATGATATACTGCGCAGCCTTTATGCACAATGCGTACATATAGATTAATATATACAGAAAATGGTTCACTTGATGGAGTACGGGTCGGGTCGGGGCTAGATGTCCAAGAACTATACAACAGAACAATCAGCTTAGACAATATGAATTGCTGATATGGATGCTGGCACAGAGCTGTTCATCACTTGAAGACGAGTAAATAGAATTCTACGGCCTCCCTTTGTCTATTGTTTGAGAGTTGAGCAAGCAGGACTGATAAGGATCTCTGTGCTCCTCACTGCAAGATCAGATCCATCATCAGTGGTGTTCTATACATTATGGACTTAGGGTGGATTAAACGAAGATACATGGTAGGACAGCTTCCATACATATACATACATACATGTGTGTATGTGCGTGTGGTTATTATGTATAATTCAAGAAGAGGCTTTCCTCTTCCGACTAAAAAGGAAAGAAAAGATCCCGCGACAAGGATTATGTTCGGATGATGCCCAAGTTTAGCAAACTAGATGGACAAATTTGAAATTGCAACCCACGGGCTTTCTTAATAATTAAATAGAGTATTTAAAAACATGAAAGCTTTTTTCTTAAGTGGTTCTGATGTTTCTTTCATATATTTTTTCCCCCGCAAGTAGCGATAATAAGCTTACTAGATTCCTTTTTTTAAGGCTTACAAAAAGTTGAGAGAAGTGAGCTCTTTATTTATTTCAAATTCAAATCAAATATATTTTACCTCTTTGATCTTTAACTTAAGGCTGCTGGTATAAATACTTCCGGGGGAAAAAAGGCAATTACTAACAAGAAAACAGAAGAAGAAGTTTCCGTTGTGCTTAGCCTTAACTTGTGGGTTCGATAATCTATGTATGCAGTAAACATAGGGATAGGAAAACAATCGGAAGGAAAGCGGATCTGTTTCACAAATATACGCGGTCTTGCTTGGTCGGATATCTTTCTTAGTGCACGACCATGCCGCTTCCCAAAGTCAACATTTACTCCATTCGTTCTTGAACTGGGTATATTCGGTACACCTTCACCAAATATAGACAGTTTGAATTGGTTGATTCAATATTATCATACCTTTGGCTGTGTACGAGTGTAGGAGACAACCGACGAAGGATCCTTCCTGTATCATACGACAAATAAGGAAAGAAAAAAAAGAAACGATATGTAATCACATTCTATTGTAGAATATATGGAATCTCGTATAATAAAAGATGGGATGAAAAGCACTAGGGAGAAAGACTGAGAGAGCAGCTGACAGTCGCAGCCAAAGGAATTGACGTAACAATACCGCGGCAGGCTGCTGTCACCCTAATATCGAAGCTTCTTTTACGGATCAAGTATAAAGAGTTATATAGATATACGTTTCCAGATCATCTTAAATTCAACATACGCTCTATTGATTAACGCCTCTATAGTGTATATATATATATTGATTCCAGTCGATTTCTCGTCGCCTATAAACGCGGAAACAAAGTGATTTGCTCTTCTTCTTTTGCGGATGCTGCGGCTATCAAAATCAGTCGGGTGGAAATAAGAGGGCCGGGCTGGAGCACGCACGAAGTGCCGTCCATCATCAAGTGGACGGCAGAGCTGCTCCCCAAATAAAAACAGCTGATGGATGAAAAGTGCTATATGACCCGGCTTCAAAAAGAGGCATGATATGCTTTCTCGGTTTCTGGGCGTAAAAAAATAAAATAGTGGACCAACAGTATAGCTAACCCTCGCTACTCCAATCACACATGTTCACTTTATATACCAATAGATCCTATACCATTTTACTCTTTCCTACTCATTTTTACGATGAGAGAGAGAGGCTCAACAAGAGAGGAAATCCTAGGGACTAACTTTATAGCATTTTTCTTTTCTTATATGATTATTTTTTACAGACGAACATACAATGTTATTCTTTCAATCGATAAAGCAGGAATAAGAGGCTTCATAAAAACAAATTCCTTTATTTTGCATTGTCACTCTGCGGAATTGTTTTTCATAACAAGACGTCTCAGCTCCTCCCAACTGCAATAATAGCAACCCATTAAGAAATGTTTTGTCGTCAAGATGGCGGTGCTGATGATGATTATATGACTGTGATGAAGGTCCACATATCCCTTCCTGCGTCATACCAAACGTTGCCGAGCACAATGCCTACGCAGTTACATATGAATGTTCTCTCTCATCTTTTTGTTTTTTACGATGAGGTGCCAGGCATGAGACATCATTAATAAATCTCATCCGGATGATAATGATTCCGGAAAACTCCCAAGTGTACTCATCGAAGCGTCAACTCTTGCAATTGGGTACAGTACGTGTATTATTTCACAAGTGATGGAATAGGTGCAGCATAAATGTAAATAAGCTGCAAGTATTAAGGATGCAAATAAAGAGAGAGAAGGCTTCTGCTGCCTCCAACAGTTTCTGCATAATAGAAGCTTTATTCGTACTCTCGAAAGCGCCAAGCAGACGTGTCTCAACTTTAAAAAATTGAGGAATCGATAGTAAAGTAATATCTTGTTCCCGAGATTACAAAGTTTTTGCCCTATTTTTAGAATAAGGATAAAGAGTCAAAGAGTTCACTTTGATCTATCGATTCCTGAATTTTATTAGTGGAAAGCAACCAGTTGTACAATATCGATCTTTAAAAGTGTTCGCGCCTTCAAAATGGGTTTTTAAAAGTTCTTTTTTGAAAACTGTTTCTCAGTAGTATTAGATGATGGATGAATCCGATTTGACTTTATAGCAATTCGATTCAACAGATTGGGCGCACAATTTCCTTCGTCGTCGCATGTTGCGATTCTGAAAAACATTCCCACTTGCTCCTTGGACACGCCAAGATGGATGGATACACATGCTGCTAACAAATCGAGTTTCGTTCGCTTTCTGTATTATCCACGTACAATTTCCTCATCGACCGATGCGCCACACCATCATACATATTCGAGTGCCAATTAATCATGGAAAATGAGCTCCCGCAGGAAAGGATGACAAAAAGAAACGAACTACCGCGTATATCGTATAATCTCAATTGCACGCTATACTTGATTGTTTCCACTATTTTTATTGGATGGAATTTCAAATATGACATGACGATCAATAAACAGGGTCTTTTTCAGAAATCTGACTCTTCTATGGAAACCAATATAGGTTTATATAATACTAAATCTCTTATGTCAAGTAGAAGATAGGATCGATTCTAATTAACTAGTGGCGTGTGTTGATTGACCTGTTGCCCTCCCATGCCAATTTTAGATTAGCAAAAGACGACAAGGGAGCGTAGTAAGTTGATAGTCATCTAGTCCCTCTAATTAGTGTCAGTGTCTCTCAGTATCATCGCCATGCCGTGGGCTTGCTCTCCGATTCCATCCATGTTGTCTGCCGTTATCACAGACTTTTAATTATTGACGTCACAGCGTGTATCGTCGTGCACAAGCAGCGAGCAATGATATTGTTTATTCAGGTAATATCATTGCAATCCTAGAGTATTTATTGTGTCTTCATCTGCATCATCTGAATGTTGTATAAGGGTAGGAGCGAAAATTCCGCACATTTCTCCTCCGTTTCCAATATCGCGCTGCAAATAAAGCGGAATCGTATGTACTCGAGAATTTTATATTTTTTCAAAAGGATCAAAGAGCCCTACTGTATCGGTTATATATTCTTTATGTTCAGGGACATTGTTCTCTCACTGAAATATGCAGCGGCGGATGAGGTCGATCGGGCGGAAGGAAGCCGGATCATTCGCCATAGGCACAGAAGGCAAAGCTACTAGCTGACTACAATCGAACTAGAAGAGCTTTTCCTTTTTTCCTTTTTTATTTTAAGATTCCATGTTATGTGAACACCTGATCCATCTCTGAAGTTGTAATTTTCAATATTTTCTCTCGTTGTTGACAGTTTTTTTTAAGTTGTCGTAAAAGGGAGACACGATATTGGATCCATCAGACAAACCATGACACTCGATATCTGCTAATATTTCTTATAGCAGCCTTTCGCGTAGGGTTACTAATGGGATCCTATTTAATAGCGATCCTGTATCCTCTATTTTTTTCGAAATATAATTACAGCACAAAAAAAAGAGGATATAATAGCATTTTATATACAGCTCGCCCATCCTTTATTATTCAAAGCTGGGAACGTGGTGTAAATTGCAATCGATCCGTCAGCTGGACCACCATAAAACTGTTCATCACCGAACAAAACAATATCCGCCTCGTCGTCTCTATTTGCTGCTGGAGGAGGTCCACCTCTTCCACTCCAATAATCCTGCAGGGTAACACTGGCTTATTCGGTGGCCATCCTTTCGGCTTTCGCACACGATATAAATCGATCTTCTTTCTCTCTCTCTCTCTTTCGATATCGTACGGTATACATATACGAAAGATGGTTATAACGCGCAGTTGTTCTATACTATACACAGCACTAGCTCAGAAACCTAGTGTGGATCGATGTCAAAGTCATAACTTTACACCCATCAGCACCCCACTCGTATAAAACTATACGAGAGGAGTAAAAAAAAAACCACGAGGAAGAAAAAAGTTGCATGATGCTCATTTCTGAGTGGGGGAGTGGCTGTGTTATACGACGCGATGATCAGAAAACCGAGGCAGGCCCTCAACGCCAGGGTCGCGTCGTCATCATCATTATATAATGCACCTCAGTCCATAAAAAAGTGAGTGAGAGATAGAAAAAGAAAAGTCGACCCGCCTAGCTCGTGTAATAGTAACAGCCCTGTGCGCTGTAGTTTATGAAATGAGTAAAACGATAGGAATAATGAGCAAAAGTAATGACTGTGAAGTTTCCTCGAAAACTAGTGAAATTCTACTGACACTTGAGCTTGATTCATGTTGCCTCATCCAAGTAGGTCAACGATTTCAAGGATTGATGACACATTCCGTCGTTATATTTTAGTTTCCAGAAGATCCCTCCGCTTTTTTTTAATCATCGTAAAGAAAAGTTTTTTTGATCTGACAAACGATTTCAATCCTTTTGGGTATTTGAAGGCTATAGTTCTCCAAAGTATAGTGTAATTCATCATAGTAACGTCTTCTTTCCTTTTATGTTTATCTGAAGCAGTTATTGGAAAAGGGATGTGACTCTTGATGGACGTCTACAATACGACACTATTGTTGCCGGTCGACATGTCGTCGGAGCAGCAAGAGGGAGACGAGTTTCCGTTTGGCTCCGAGACGAAGAGGGAGCAAGCAAGAGCCAGCTATATCTGTCGTCTTTCCAACGTGAATTGGATCAACCCTCTACCGACAACGCCTTTTCCGCGTGAGTCTCTCCCCAAAAGTAAGAGAGGGAATCCTCTTCTTCTTCAATTCTTTTTTTTCTTTTTCTTCTTCTTTGTTTATTTATTTATTTCTGCAAAGGCGCGCGCCCTCAGTTTCTCACGAGAGAGAGAGAGACGTTAAAAGTCAATATTGTTGTACGGCTTTCTGACGTCTTCTTCCCTTTAGATATACGTAAAAGTGTGGCGAATTTCCTTTTCCCTTTCTTCTCTCTCGTTTGTATGCATAAAAGCCCCAAGCTATAAGGATGTGCTCTTTAATCTCATTATTAAGAGAGAGGAAGGTACATATACATACAATCCCCTTCAGCTCTCTTTCTCTCTCTCTCTCTATATATATATATGGAGATGCTGTGTATGAAACAGCGGAAACTTAGCAACAGGAATAGGTCAAATGAATTATTCGTTCTAAATTTTCTCTGTCCTTGACGATGATGATAATAGTTAGTAGATATATATTTGCATTGTAAATGAGAGTGTATGCAACCTCATTACGAAGAGGAGCGCTTTGTTTCTCTGATGTGGACATGCTAAAGTAACTAGTATGGCAGTATAAACGGCCTAGTACAGCACTACGCGAAAAGTTCCACCCTGGAGCCTTGACCGTGGATTGAAACAACTCTAGTCCAGAGAGACCTAGCTACTGTATGTCCACGAGCAGTGCTATGCCGCCCACATTATTTGATCTAACTTGAGACGAGGGAGAACGAGTGAGCGAGTGAGGTAACTTTATCTATGTGCGCGCCACTGAGGATGAGGGTTAGTCCTTCCGCCAGTAATGAGCTTCCGCTTCTGTTGCTCGGCGAACTAGGGCTTCTCGGCTGGTGTTGCCAAAGGGTCAGTGGAGCGCACCCGGTTCTGTGGTATATATCCACAGACGGACGGCGTGATTCGAGGAAACTCACCTCTCTCCAGAGAGATAGACTTATAGGCCATCCTCGACTCAATCGGCTACCTCATTAACTGCTGAATAGGAAAGGGCAAGAGGCTTTTTTTTCCTTGGGGTTGTTGCTGCCCACGTCTCTTTGACGTCCGTTTCCATCAGCCGCTGCCAGTGAGCGACAGTGAACGATTCCGGCAGCATCAAAAGGAAGAGGAAAGGATCGATGCCAAGGGGGAAAAACTTGAGGAGGGAATTCAAGTGAAAGACTTCTTTGAATGTGAATAAGAAAAACACATTTATTCATATAATATTACTAAGTTTCGATCAGAGTTTTCGGCCCTCATCTCTATTTTTAGTAGGGTTTTTTCCCCTCACAACTTTGTTACGAATCCAAGTTGATCCTCTATAAGTCCACCACATCAGTTGTGCTGTACAAAGAATATAGGCTAGCTAGTTATTGTTATACTCTAAATATGAAGGGTTGACCCAAGGATCTTCTTATACGGTTCAACGGTGCATTCTAAAGAGAGGATGCGACGAGCCTTAGAAAACTTTTTTTTTATCCCAAAGTCTTTTCATGTCAAGTAGTTTCTAGCTGGAATCATCCTCAATGTTGTGAAAAGTGGAGAGGGGAAGAAGAAAAAGTCAAAGCGATATGGATCCTATTTTGATTGGACGGGTTAGGGGGAGGAAAAGGGGTACAAGAGTGATATGTTGGAGGAAAAAAGGCGGAATGATTAGTCATCGCAATGACGGCTGTTTGTACTGTACTGGTGAAGAGGGGAGTTGCTGCGCTTGTAAATGTATCAACTGTGCGCCATCTGCAACGGCCTAGTGCGTGATGTTTCAAGCTGCTCCGCACTACTCTCTCATCCGCGTCAATCGATCCATCTGTCCGCCGCTGCGGACGCTCTCTATACCAACAAAAAAGCGTATACAATGCTTTCATCCTTAATCATTCTGTCACCGCGCTTTCCCAGATATATATAAGATCCGCAAAAGAAGAAGAGGCAGAAAAAAAAAGGAAATCCCTAGCTTGATTCCGGGTTTTTTTCTTTGCTTTCTGTGTGAGCTTCGGCAGCTCCTCTGATCGAACGCGATCGAGCATCAATAAGTCACTTGTCCCGAGCGCGCACTAGACTGCCTGCACCACGGCAAACAACGGACAGCATCAGTGAAAGGCAGACGATCCAATCGATGTTTCTGATGTGATATCAGTTTTTTTCCTCGTCTATTCAGTCACGCTATGATAACCTAAACTTGATATAAAATAAAATAAAAAAGTTTCGCCATAGTAGAATATATAGACCAATTAACAAGATGGTGACATGTCAATCTCTTCGCTCCCTACAATCCAACTTTGGATATTCCAACCCCTTTCTCTCATCCTGTTGTTAAAACGAGACTTGATTGTTGTCCAAAGTTACTACTACTACCTTTTTTGAATAATATTATTTGTTTATCTAATCCAACTGGTATTCACTGTCTGTTGATAACGATCGTGAGCCAGCGCGTGTCGCTCCAGGTACACATACGGTCTTTATTCGAAAATAGCATGCCTTCCTGGAATTCGCATATCACGTCTTTTAGGTACAACATTTTCCCTTTCTTTCACAAATGTCTTCTTTTTTTCTTGTGGGGATGCGCACCTAATCTCTTATTTAGGTACCACACCAGTGGTCAGCCTTCTTGTTCGGTTACGGGAAACTGTATTGATCAATTAATTAGTGGTGTAGTGCTCCACTACATGGAGAAGAGAGAAGAAAGGAGCCTTCTCGTGTACACACTTGAATGCTGTACTACAAGGTCCTCATTGAACGGAGGAGTTGATGATGCTCTTATAGATGCGGCGAGGGGTAGCAAGTGTGGTGCAATTAGGGGGAAGGCATCGAGCACTATATTTGTCGAACAATTCCTAGAAAACCCTATAGTAATAAGAACACGAGTTCGCTCCTCTCTTGATTAAACAAAATGGTCCCTAAAGCGATACGAGACCTTTTCTTCTTTCTAAGAAAAAGGAAATATTTTTAAAAGATCTATTTATCCAGAACAATAAGAAAAAAGTAGAGTTTTATTATCAAACCTTCTTTTCATTAACCTACTTGAGGGTGGGGTTCTTCTGGGTTGTTGCTATTCTCATTACCCTTGTATACATATAATATATTGATCCAACACATATAACGACGACGAGGCCGCGCCGTCGTTTTCTTCGGCAGAAATTGGGACGCGAAAAAAAAGTACGCGGTAACTCGGGTGCGGATCCCGCGGGATTCCCCAGGCTGGTTTACAGCATACCGCTTTGGCGGCGATATCGTAATAATAATAATACATAAAAAGAAGAGGAAGAGAGAGAACGCTAGTTATAAGACTTCTCTCCAAATACCCATAAAAAGTAATGTTGACTCTTTTTCTTTGATCTTTTTTTTTGCAAGGTTTCCATTACTACGAGTAACTCTAGTGCTCAATGGTTTTTATTTTCCCGCCGGATGACTTTTTAAAAAGAGCTGTTTTTCCTTTCTGGATCAAAGTTGAAATAGGCGCAATTTAATATAATTTTCTTTTAAGAAAAGAGGAAAGAAAATGGTTGACCGAGTTACGAATAGTAACGTTCTTGTTAGAAACGATACAAAATTCACGTCACGTGTAGTCGTGAACGATCGATTTTGCAGGATTTTTTTCTTATCAGCGTACTCTTTTTTTTGTATCGCCATGATTTATGAGTGGGATGAAAATTTTCGGATGAAAAACTGTCTCCAACGTCAACAATGGAGAAGGGCTAGTTTATGCGTTCATAATAAACGGGAGAAAATGGACGACAGCACAGCCTTATCATCGCATATGGGATGTTGCGGAATTACGTGAGAGGCAAACACACACACAAAAAAATCCTATAGTTTACGGTATCTGTTCAGAGACTTCATTTTGCTAACAGCTTTTAAAGCCTTTTTTGAAAAGTGGCAAAGACTTTCACGACGAAGTCGCAGGTCGCCTTAGCTATAACCTCTTGCTGCCACGCGCTCAACTCCCGCGGGCTGCTGAATCCAGAGAGAGAGAGAGAGAGAGAGTTATGTATTTGCCAACTTTCCGCACTCAAGTAATAGACCACATTATTAAGTTAAAAGCTTGTTATTGTACGTAAATAGAAGGTACGGTGTGTATAACTTAACCCGACTTAAGTCCACGTGGACTCAGCTGACCATGCAGATTAGGTTGCTCGAATAAAACTAAGTTTATAATACTGGCTCTCTTTGATCTAATCCGCTCTAAAAGGTTTCCTCCCTTCCTCACTTCTTTTTTTTTTTTTTTTTTGCATGGATGTGATCCTATAATTCCCGCACAAAAGCAAGCTAAGGTACCGTCACGCTATATGCATTTTGCGCACGATAGTCCTCTTTTATTATCATCACTTATTGTCACTTAATTTTGAAAATCCTTTCCCCAGCAGTATGACACATATGAGTTATAGCGTTCATGGACACTACTCCATCTTCAAGGTTGCATAGTCCACTCGAAATGAGAAGGCTTGATCATAAATACGTATTGCTCACGCCATGTATGTAACGAGCGGCAGAGCAGCACGGTGGTCAAATTGAATTAGCCTCGGAATGAATAAGCAAGTGGCTCCTACATTCCGCCGGGATGTCTAATGAATATTGACACCCGCGTTGGGATGAGCAAGGAGATAACATGGAAACTTGAATCCAACCCTCCCAAGAGTCGGAAGCAATCAGTCAATGAGGGTACCGCGTGCTCGGGCTACCGATCCTTCTGCAATTCATGCTTCCTTCTCTATTGAATGAATGTCTATTATCTAAGTAAAAGAAATATTTATTTTCTACTATTTAATCTTTCATTTTTTCCCTTACATTGATGACGCACTGTTTGGTATATAAAACATGTCTCGTACTGTGCGGGAATAAGAGCTTGATCTCTTGGCCATTACGGGATCTCGGTTGGTAGGATTTTCGTTGGCGACCACAAAGAAAGCAAAAAAAAAAAAAGAAGGAAGTAGTCGTCTTCCATCAAGAGTTATATAGAAGTATAGTTTCTATTATGTAGTGGGTACCGCCAGTACCTCCTCATCGATCAAAATGGTTGGGCAAAGGCTGCCTACTACACGATATTCTATATAACTCTCGACAGGATCACCCTTAGCAATAGGCCTTGTATCTTGTTTTGCTCTCAAAATTAGGGACCGACGACAAAGTTTTTGAAATAACGATTATTCTCGAAACATAATATGCTACATGCTTCGCAGTGTATGCAGAAATAACGATTCAAATTATATTCTTGTGAAATCAAATAGAGATGATTGAATTATCCCTTATCGTGTAGAGCACGAAAAGTTACAGTGAGGTTTCGACGTGTTACATGCTTCGCCGAAAAGAAACGATTCAAATACATCCTATTATTTCCTTTTTCTATACTATAATAAATTCAAATATAACGATGATTCAATTACCTGTGCATTGATCGTAGCTAGGACACTGAGATATGACGAATATTATTTCTGTGTAGCAAGTCCGGAAAATCCAGCTCAAGAGACAGGGAAGCGTGATTGTTTTGATGAATTATTATGATGTAATTATAATGGATGAAGACAAAGTCTGTAGGGGGGAAGTAGATGGCGATTACGTGCGACACGTGTGACCGGCACGATCGTCCGAAGCTTACTAAAGGGCAGAGCTAGGGGGACTCCTCGGGGTATAAACCGGACTCCTTATTCCTTCTTGTGCGCTTCTTTATATATTATACGTTCCTCTGCCAGCGGCGCGCTTCCCATATTCTCGCGCCATCTCTACGCCGCCGCCTTGGCGAATCCTTGCAGAAAAGAGGATCATCAAAGTTGACTGATGATTGCTGAGACAGCAAATTTCTCGTTTGTAGAGTTATTATGGGTCTTCCGTACCATACTTTTTCGACGGACACGTACGTCTTACAAGCATCGACAACTGTCAATCCAATTACAGCTGGTATATAATATATGCACCCTCAGAACTCGTTGTAACTTGAGACGATAAAAAGTTGTCTCTTCTATATATTATCGTCCTTCTGAGGATGTTCGGTGTTATTAGCAACATGAATCAGTGCTACTGCTCATCAGTTACCCTTTGACACGTGGAGCAATCTCTTTATGTCGCACATATCATCCTTTCCTCATTTATAATGATGCTCCAAGATGCTGTAGCGTTTGGAAGGAGTCGATCTTACCTTCAATTGAATAGGGTTGTCGCAAAAAGAGCGAAAGAGTGATCGTTTGACGGAACGATCCAACAAGATGTCATTCTTTGATGTGGATAGAAGATCGATTCCTCTCTTTTTTGCGTTATACGAATGACGTCATTTATAGTTTGCCCTCTGGAGTGGTACTGACATTTGCATCGCACTTTTTCAATATATGGAAAAGGGATTGAACGCCTATGATCGATTTTTGTGTACCATCCAAAATAGAGACCATTAATGAATTCTTTTGTACATTTCAGATGGAGTTTTCCCTCGTTTTTTTTTTTTTGCAATTCATTCATACGTAAAGGTCACAGCGGAAGCACTATTATTTTGTCAAGTCTAGTTGCTGAGACAGCAGTCAGAGTACATTCTATGTACCGTTCGTAAGTTGACAAAAGTGAGTCACTGCGCTACTCTGGGAAAATAAGGTCGTGCTCAAGTTAGGGACCTCAGCTCTTATGTGTTTGTTCTTCACTAATGAGATGGTCGCGGTGGGATCGATGGGATGGGCCGGCTGGGGACTCTGTATATATGTAACGTATCTAGCTAACAGTGGCAGGAGCCCACAAGGGAATGTTCCCCATATCCTACTCGTTTCTTTTCTCTCCTATATAGTAATAGGCACGTACAATATAGTACGATACCCTGCTACTTTCCTGTCACTGACCCTGCTGTGTAACCTTTTTCCTCTGACGTGACTGTTTACTAGTTGTAGGCTGTTGGTGAAATATTTTACTTTAAAAAAATAATGGAAAAATCAGCAACATATTTTATGGTATTTTCAAACTGTACTTGGTTCGTATTACATCATACAAAATCACGGAATAAACTAGGACATGTTCTTGTAAATAATACTAGACGACGGAATTTTATTTATAGATATTGAAACTATGGTATACATTTTCTTTCAATATCCTGTTGCGAGCAGATTCGTCGTGTTTATGCATGCCCCCCTTTTTTTATTCATATATTCCATAAGTTTTATTGGTGTCTCTTTCCTTGTTTTATTACAACATTGTTGAGATTTCAGATTGAAACTCTTTTTATATTTTATATTTTGTTTCAGAATGTTGGAGTGGATAATACTCGCAGGATTTATATCCTTCTTGTGCGGCGTGATCCTTACTCTGACTATTGAGCATTACATAATGACACCAATAGGATCTCAAAGATTGGAGCCTGTGCAACCTTCTGTTCCGGGAGATACGCCATTGGATATTGAATTACCTCAGGTAGTCATATATATATTAATAAAAGTTGTAGTGCACTATAAAGTTATCTTCATGATTCATTGATTTGTGTACATCTTGAAGGAAATGCGAGACGAACTAGAGAAAGCAAGTCATCAAGAATTCATCAACGATCAAGGAGCTAAGTTAATGGAGGGGCCGATGGAAGATGAGACGATCCTTGCCATTAATTTATTAGTTCAGTGCGCCTTCCGGGAGGCACAATCAAACGGTCTAGTCCGCCGTTATCTGCTCGAACAAATCAACAAAGAGATGAAGAAAGGGATTTCAGAGGGTTTGGTCAGCAAAATTGTTAAAGGCTTGAAAGTATGTGGCATATAAATCATTTCTCTTTTTCGAGTCATCTTATAAATTGCCTCCTTTTTTATATCATATTAAAAGATCTACGATATTGACCTTGGTTCTCAAGCGCCATCGATTGGCAAAGTCGACGTCAAGAAAGTCGTGTTAGATGATGAGAAACGCCTTATTCAGGCCTTGGATGTCAATATTCATCTGACCTATAGGGGTGACTTTGATATTGGCATCGACGTCTTTTTGGCCTACGGAAAAACCGCTTTCGTTTCAGCAAAAGGTTTGCATGAGATGACTCGACATGAAAATCGTGAAATAATATATCGGCAATCAATTCTCATTCGTTGTTGTTGTGTATAATTAAAATTAGTGGCTCGATTGGAAGGTGACCTTCTTCTTCAATACTCACGCGAACCCTATTCGCACTGGTCGATAGCCTTTTATCCGCCACCGGAGCTGGAAGTTTCCGTCGGATCACGAATCCAGGGCCATTCTTACTCTGTTGTTACAGACCTCATGGCTTCAATGGTAAATTCAAAATGTAAATCCGAGTTAATAAGAGAGATTTAAACTATTGATTACACAGATTCAGACTTGGATTCAGAAGCAACATAGTCTACCTTTCTACAAAATGCGAACGAAGCCTTTCTTCTTGGATCCGGATGTTCTTCTCACTCCGATCCCTCCGCCAACTTTCATACGAAAAGGAACTCTTCAAGTGACTGTCTGCAAAATATCCCGCTTAGATCAATCACTGCTGGCTGACGGATGTTTTTGTATCCTTGCTGCAGGTCATTCCCTAATTGAAACTACGAAAATGATTTATACCACTTGTTTAAAAAATCAACAGACAGCTGTCCATGGGTTGATATCTCTCCCGCCGATGAGGAGGGACACATCCATCTTGATATCCGTATGATCCGTAAACGTAATCGACCATTAGGGTTCGTGTTCCACGGTCTACCTTCTGACTCGGTTAGTTTGATCATCCCCAAATTGCTTCATTCTAATCACGCATGCTGTGACTCGTGATTATTATGTCATAGGCGGAGCACTCTACCATGGATGAGATTGTGGAAGGATTGGTGGGTCGGCGGCGTGATGGCGGGGTCGTGATTGTAGGCACTGAGCCTGGATCGACGGCGGATGAAGCGGGATTTCGAGCCGGCGATGTCATCGAAGCAGTCAACGATGTTGCCATTAGCTCCGCTCAGCAATTTCTAATGACTGTCACGTCCATTAAATCGCAGTTTGTCATTGTTCGAGTGGATCGATACATCCCATCCATCAGATGCAAGGTAAAGAGAATTTTTTTTTATGATTGCCATCAGATTTTTAGAAATTTTTAATTTTTTTATTTGTGGTCATCGTGCAGGTAGCTGATGCTATGCTTGCAGAAGGTACTTGGTTTTCTTAAGATTCTGTTTGGAAATTTATGATTTTTTTCCTTTTTCTATCAGGTCTTGATATCCCGTTGTATCCGGAATCAGACGATGACCTGGTTGCCAAGCACCGTGAAACGATTGGGCAAATAGTCGGACTGGAAATCAAACGTACTGAAGAGTACCCAATGTCCAAGGTTTCTTCAAAGTAATATCTCTCTGAAATGTGCAATTTTCTATTAACTTGTATACGCAGGAGGTTGTCATGAACGATGTTCAAATTTTTAACATTACTCCTGATCAACGATTCCTTAACTTGTCAGTTTGGTTGACCGGAGTTCATGATCAGGATGCTCGGACGACGAATAAGAACGTTTTGGTCTCTTCCGATGCGCTCCCTAGCGACGATCAGCCAGCTTCTTCCGGTTTCTTCTTTAACTTGAGCAAATTGTTTTCTAAAAATCGAAAAGTAGATGAAACGGAGAATGATAATAAAGAGCTAAATGATTGTCGGCTCGGATACGCCAACATAAGTTTGGCTGAAATAATATCCGATTGTCACCTGAACACACAAGGGCACAGCATTTCAACTTACCAAATCTTTCCAGCTGATATCAAAGCATCATTAGGGTAATTATCATCTTTAATTGTCACTTTAGCTTTCAGATTTCACATCTTCCTGTTTGTAAAAATAGCCGACGAAATCCATTGAATCAGCAAGATGGGTTCGATCCACGCCTCTGTTACGGCGATATCGTCTTGTCTTTCGTCTTCAAACCATCTGAAGAAGTGAAAAAGGATGAATCAAGCACATTGGACGAATCTGAAGAGGATCAGATTGCACATGTTGCAGAAGAGCCTCGAATTCGTAGAGACGTAGACGTTGTCATGTACGAACTGAAGCGACCTCACGATTGGATGAAAACCCACGTCGATCAGCAGCGATCTTGCTTCTCTTGCCACTTGAACGTAAGAAATAATCTTATCATAATCTTTATGAACAGAAATAGTAATGCGAACGTGTTGGAACTCAAGATTCCACCTAAAGATAGTCTCTATTGCCAACGTTGCGATTCCGATTGCCACAAGAAGTGCATGAGGCACCTCAACGATCGCCTCAAGTGGTGCAGCATCAACCAATCCATCGCCAAGATAGACGATTTCTACATCTCAAATGTACCTCTTCCTTCCAGCAATATCAAAGTATTTACAGCGAATCAGATAATAAAATACCTTTTTACTTTCATCTTTACCCTCTTCTCCCTTTTTAAAAGCACTATGCGATTATGGAAGAGAGTAATCCGTTTCAAGTGACAATTGAAAATGAAGTGTCCGAGATGGAAGCAGCCGTCGAGAGACTTCAAGCTTGGAATAACAATGAATCGCTTGTCAAGTTGGCCAAGAGTTCCGGCAAGTTTTTGTTCAATCATTTATCTGGTGAAGATCGCCGAGCTAAGCTGTCTTCCATGGTGAATCAACATAATATATATCCTTCCAAAGAAATTGAGTCTTAATTTGATTATTATAGATGGACCGACTCGAATTAGCCATTCAGGGAGAAACTGTGCGTCGCTACGAGCTGGCTTCCGAATGGGAGAAGGCCAGCGGCGGATTCTCCGGCTCATCCGCGTTGGGTGATGGCGGCTGCGGAGATCCTAAATGGGTTGAGGTGGAGCTTGTTGCCTCGGAGCGGAAGCGCCAAGCTCTCATTCTACTCTTACTCTACTATAATGCGGGATGGCAAGATGCGGATGAATCCGTAGATTAAAATGTTTAATTTTGTTTTCTTCTTCTTCTCTACTTTAGGGGTAAAATAAACGGGTTACGTCTTAACGATTTAATTGCTGTGTAACTATTATTTCCTCTTACGAAATCCCCCATCGAAGTAAAGTTGCTTTAATTTCCCGCTTGTTTCGTTGGGAGCCATTTGACGGTATGCACAGCCCAAGGTCGTCGAGCGGGAGAGCCCCAAGCAATTTGATCCTTCCCGCCCTTGATGATTCTTAGCACGCACGCGTGATACAGTGCCGCTAGTTGAAAAATCAGCTGATCGAGGAGCAACACCCACTGAAGCGTCTGTTGCTGTTGTGCTACTCATATTCTTGTTTAAATAAAAGTGTTTGAATGCTTATTAAGTGTTGCTGATTCCACTCCATCCATTCGTCATGAAGGTTGTATTAAGGACATTAATTTTAGTGGCCTTAATTTTAACGGTTGCCGTTCTCAAGCAAACGGGTAAACACATTTAGACATTTAGGTTAGCCCATTTTGGTTTGTCTTTAATGCTGGTGGTACCTTCACTTTCTAATAAACAGATGCTAAGGGAGGTAGAGGAGGTGGCGGTTCTAGGGGAAGTTCTAGTTCCAGCAGAGGTAGCAGCAGCAGCTCTAGTAGAGGAAGCTCATCATCAAGCTCTTCATCCTCTTCAAGTTCTAGAGGTTCAAGCAGTTCCTCCTCAAGCTCTTCAAGTTATGGAGGATATGGCTCTTCAAAGTCCAGTTCTGGCTACGGTTCTGGGTCCTCAAGCTACAAAGGATCACATTCCAAAAGTGGAAGCAGCTCAGCTACTAAAGCAGCCACAAAAATTGCAACAGCTTATGTGGCTCACAAGACGGCTAAAAAAGCATTAAAATACTCCTACGGCCGAAGCCACTCGTATTATCGCTTGCCACACTATAATTACTATCGTCCTCATTACTACGGTGGCTATTACGCAAGACCGGTTTACGTGGGCCGTTACAGCGAGTACAACAATAATAATCGAGGAAGTGGTGAAAGTATGTGGACTTTATATTCTTTAATAATTATTTAAGTTAATATTTTTCTTTTATTTTAAGCTTTGCAGTGCTATTTGTGCAAAAGTGAAGGGAACAATACGTGTGCCAATATGAGCTCGGAGACAAATAGTTCGTCCGTCCCACAAGGCAAATGCCCAGAAAATGAATATTGCGCTGTGATTCGGAAAGAATACCCAGCATATGGCAAGTATATGTATTTTATAATTCAATTAAATTATATAAACTGTTTTTTTTCAGATCCCGATAAACCGGAATACGAGATCTCTTATACGAGCCGCACTGACGCTTTGACTTGGGACGATTGCGCTTCTTACGCAAAACAATCCAATTCGTCATTCTATCGGGGACAAGAATTTTGGCGCAATTCACTTAAAGTACTAGGATGCAAATTCTGGGTTAAACCGAACAACGAAACTGTGATAGAGAGAGTCTGCAAGTCGGTCAATACTCGAGAAGGACTTCCGCACTCGTCGACTAAACCAAAAAACAGCACAGAAGTAAAAATTTACCACAATTATTGCACTACAGAGCTATGCAATACTGGGGATGGCCGTAACAGCTTCTTATCAAATGATTCTTTTTTTAAAGAAACCGGTTTATGCATCGCTTTATTGCAGGTTTAAAGTGCTTCGCCTGTGAAGGTTCTGGTCTTGATGATCCTTGTATGCTTGGTCAGAATAGTAACGATTCAAATATTGTGACCTGCGAGCCGAATGAGTTTTGCCATATTCAGAGAACTGTGACACTCTTGAACGTAACCGAAAATGAAAATGGTAAAATCTTGAATAGTAATTTGTTTTCCTCTTTTGTTAAAGTTTATTTTTCTTTTAGTTACGACGGAATGGAACATAACGCGGAGCTGTAAAGTTTATTCCGAGACGGATGACGACTTCCAGCTGAACGACGGTGATGAAATTATTGGCGGGATGGCGACTCTTGCTTGCGCATCAGATTTATGCAATTCAGTTGACGGAAATCTGCTGTCGGTGCAACCTGTGGAGGAAGAGGCAATTAACTCAGCTTCAGGTTGGTTTAGTAGAAATAGCTTTTTATTTCAAATAATGTCATTTAAGACTCTTCATTTTTCTACTAGGAATCACTCTTTCGTGGATGGTCATTATAAGTTTGCTTTTCTTATGCAAATTTGGTATTGTTTAGCTTTTTGAGACCGTTTTTTCCAAGTTGCAATAATTATTGTTATAATAAGCATGGGTGTGCTGTGCGACGTATATGATACATATATATAATATGCCTTTTATGTGGCTTTTGACTAATAACCATTTAATGTTTACTCTGTTTAAGAGTGTGTTGCCATCCAATATTATATATACTCTGATTATCTGTATTTCTGGGTTGAGGAAATAAATACTTACGAATTTTTCATATGGTGCTTATTAAAAACACTTTAAAAATTATTTTTGCTTTTATTATAGAAGAAAAACTAAAAGAATTCGCAGTATTGCATCGAATATTAAACTGTTTGAACACCAGAGATAATAGATTGGTACCTACCGTTTCTCTCTTTTAAGAATGGACCATTTCATATTTTATAGGGCCTATCAGAAGTTTTTGTTTGTTACCTCCCAAACATCAATCAACAAGCAAGAGCTAAAAATAAACGCACTATTCGCGCTTTTGGTGAAATATGCCTTTAGCGCTACACGAAACCCAAGGCCAATGTGAGTACTATAATTGCTGATTTGCGTGCTGCAAAAATTCTTCACAGCTATAGGCGTAGTCACGAGAGCGGATTGAAGTGCAGTTTCGAAACAACTGATAAGATGAATAATACATTATAATAGTCAGTACCTACATGTTTGCATCTACATGTTTCGCGCAGGAATGCTAAATGTACAGCGTACCGACCAATCATACTTTTCTTTTGGAATAAACGATAGTTGTGATGAGTGTCAACAAGTGGGAAGATTAGAAAATTGATAGTAAGCAATGCTGGAAACGGGAATCATGATTACATTTCTTAAACGTACGAAGAAACGTACGAAGTGAAGTCAGTGAAAAATAAATCAAATGTCTGATTTGATTGGGCAATATAATTTGACCACATTTTGGTTAGGGATTAACCACATAAGCCTTTTGTTTCATTGATTATTTCATAAATTTATTACCACATTTGCGAGCTCAGTTATAGATTACACGCATTGTCCCTAACTTTCGTCGTCTTATTTACTCTGATAAAAATTTGCCTTTTTTTGGAACTGTACCGATGTATCCTTAATCCTTGTTATGTTTCTATACCTTGTGATTCTGGAGGAGTTCATAGCTTATCAATTTGTGTAAATAACAGAAAAAGTATACCATCTCCTCTTCTCAGAAACAAAACTGTAGAAAAGGCGTTAAACTCGCCAACAGCTGAATTCGTTTTGGCCCGGTTGATCCCACCTAACCGTTGGGGCTTTTGGCGACGGGATCCACCGTGAGACGAGATTTGAATCAAGACATTTGCATCAGGAAAATCAAACGACGTGTCCCCAACTTTGCTGAAAACGATGGTCTTCACGTTGGGATTCTTCTTGAAATTGTTAAGGATTTTCAAACGCTCCTTCTCCGGCGTATCACCATAGATAAAGGGCTTTTTCAAGACCTTAGCATAGCGCTATAAGGCATAGACATTGTCGGAGAAAACAACGATCTTGTGGTTAAGTTGTTCGTGATAATGGGCGAGGAATTCGTAGGCCTGAAACTTCTTCGGGTTCATTACGCAAAGAAGATTCTTCATGGCCGTTTCGTTTACAACTGACTTGCAAGCCACATATTCCTGGTTGAACGCAGGGCTCATAGGGCATCTAACCTCGGAACATCGGACTCGAGCTATCTATCCTTTTGCTTGTAGTTCGCGCGAATCCGCTTCGTACAACACGGGGCCGACGAGGTAGTCCAGGTCCCCGATCTTGCCGTCTTTACGTACAAGAGTGGCACTCAAGCCAAGCATGCAGCGGACTTAAAGATTCTTCAGCGAGTTCTGGAACGTCTCAGCCGGAGCCGTGTGAACTTCATCGAGGAGCATCATACCCCACTCTTGTTCCTCCAACCACTCCATGGTCTTCTTCGACGCACCCGAGCGATTCTCTTTTCTGGAGATAGCATTGTATGTTGTTATTAAGATGCTGCAGCCATCGATCTTGTTCTTTTTGTCCTTAAAGGTACAAATCATCTTGTCATCTGCAGTTGACCACTTTTTGAACTGTTCAGCGGAGGCACCGCAAGGAAGCACGATGATTCCCGACTTGGCCGTTCCCTTACGAAACATCTCGCGTAAATTCTCTTTCTGACAGGGCCGCAAAACCAAAAAGGAAGTTGGTTTGAGATTGATGTTCGGTCGTTAATCGTACAGTGGGACTCATTCATCCACAGTCATCTGATCATCATCCACCGAATTATTTTGATTCCGACGGCCCTTTGAGGCTTTTGGTTCCGCTCCATCTGAGAGACCATCAAATTTTCTCTTCTGGGAACCATCTTTTCTTTGAGATTTTCTTGCTATATAAGTCAGCCACGATGAGTACACCAGGGTACACCAGTTCTTTTTTTTTTAAATATTTACCGTACAATTTTAATAGTGACGCATCTTTTACCTATTTATTTTTTCTGTAAACGCATGCGTTCTGAAATTTTCTTTGAGATTTGTCCCCAATTGTATACAGTCTCGTCTTATCACTGGAAAAAAGTACATTTTACCAAGTATTTGTCAACGACCTGATCAGTCGTAGTTCTTCAGCATCACAAGTCAGAGAATTAAATATCGTAGCCTACTCATATTTCATTCGGAGTTTTTCCTTTTTAAATTTTTATCATCATCTGATCATCATGAAAACTCTAACAATAGTTTACATGCTATTGACTTTCATTTTCGCGGTTTCCTATTATTTGGCCGAACCAGGTAAATTTAATTGTTTCATTATTATTTTTTTTAACACACTCCCCCACTCAAAACTTTCTATAAAAGATATTGCTGAAGGAGTTGATTGTAGCTATAAGAGCAGATTCAGCAGCTCGATATCAAACATTAATTGGCAACTTCGGAAAAGCTCTAATGATAAAGGTCCATCAGCTTTATACTACTCCATAGGTTCTGGCTATGGATTGCGCTCAAAAATGGAAATTAAATCAGGTATCATTTGAAATTTCTTACCGTGCGATTATTGGTTTGACTACATGAAAACTTATTGAATTTAACAAAATATATCATGCATTGATTTCATGTGACGAATGTCTCCAGGCTTTTTGGATCGGTTCAATCAACTCTACGGTGTCGTCCATGATGATGGTGAGATAGATATACATACAAAGTCCTGGTTTTTAATTATCAGCTACGTATATATACTGTATATAATTTTGAAATTTTACTTATTCATTTCCTTTTAAATTAAAGGGTTAAAATGCTTCTTGAACAAGAATCATCAAAGAAACGATACGTGCGCTGTGCGGAGCTTATTAGGGGTTACAAGTAAAGTAATCACGCAAGGTGAATACCCTCGTAACGAGTACAGCCGCATAGTTGACGGGAAAGAATATCTTGCTTATGGTAATCATCTACCTATTTGGGCAAACAAGTTACTACGAATAATCTTATGATGTAATTGCTATGTCTGGTGCAGAAACTAAGAAACCTGATGAATCCGAAATTCCTCTTTTGATCATTAATAATGATCAGGATAAAGTAGGATGCGCTTCTTATGAAATACAATCAGGATGGATTTGTATCGGTAACTTATTCACTGTTATAACTTCAAAAAAACCTCTAAAACCACTTTAAGGTAAATACTATTTATCGCAATTCTTTGCAAGACAGTTACTATCCGAGCCTGGACGGGAAATGAATGTATCATACTCTTGATCTTAATCATTTTCTAACATGTACCACGCATTGCTCTAGAGGGATCATTCAAGTACTAATCCTTAAAATAAAGGTGATGAAAACATAACCCGCTGGATAATTAGACGTAAAATTGTTTCCATTTAGATGGAATGATGGTAAAGAAATTCTGATGACGACATTGTGACATAAACTGTGCAAGTTCCGGAGCTAAATGCAATCTACCAGTGCAACATGTTATGAAAAACAAAGAAGAAAACTGAATCCCTGCTCTACATTTGTTTCGTCCTTTAAAATGTTGTTGTTTACACCTTTTTGAACTTATATTGTCTCTCTTCAAAGTATTTTTGATTCACAAAACGTGTCCTTTCAAACGTAAGACTCGAAAATACATACACAATGCTCACACGATTTTTAGAATTAATTAATACCATGATCCCTTCTTCATTTTTAAACCTAAGGCAAAACATCGTACAATTATTCTTTATTCAGAAGAAAATCAAATAGAGTGGGAGTAATATTAATATATAATATGTCGCGTGTCAAACGCACAAAGAGAATAAAGTAAACAAATAGGTCAAGTAGATTTAGTAAGAATCTATAGGCTATTTATTCTAGGAAGATAATGTAAAACACAACAATATGTTTTTACGTTGTTCGTTATAACTCTCACTATCAGCTTAGAGGACATACCGTATCTGATTCGTACAAAATATTAACCTGAACACTTCGTATAGTTCTAACCCACCAGTCGGTAGCATTTATTCATCGCAACGCGCTACAAATCTTGGCGCGCAGAGACGCTAAACTACGCGCAGGCGCGAGCCCCATGTACGGAAATCAGCTGTTCCCCCCTGTTGGCTTTGACGTAGTAGGAATTCGAAACAATAACGTGAAACAAGTGATCGAAGAACGTGTTGGATTATTTATCATATTGATTCTCTGCAAATCTGATTTATAGCTTATTGTCAGCAGCCTTCAGCAGCTGGTTTCTTGTTTACTTTTCAGCTGGTTAAGTTTGTGTAAATAACCTAGCAGCATGAAAAGAGGACCGGTGCTGATCGCCTTTGTTTTGGTTTTCGTCGTCCTGATACTCCACCCAACAGCAGGTAAAGGTGTTGCTCCATTTCTTACAATGCCATGGCGAACACCAGTTTCTCTCTTCTTCTTGCTTGTTTACAACTCAAAAAGCTCCTACAGAGTAACATTCACACTGTAAACAATGTCAGCTACCTGCTTGTACATGTAGCCCTAGGCTTCAGCTTCAACTTTTAATAAGTGTTCAAGTCATTGCCATATATTTTTTAAGTTGGATTAAGAATCGATAAGACGATCGTTTAATTAGCCACATAACCCACATTAGCTTGTTAGAAAGTGTTACCTAATAATAAACACTGAAAGAAAGTTCTATCTAAATTGATAAATGATAATCTTCAACAATTGTTTTTGATTGACTTTATAGAGGCCAAAAGTATTAGTTCCAAAGGTGGTTCCAAAAGTAAGAGCAGTTCCAAGGGCAGCTATGGGTCATCTTCAAAGAGTTCCAGCAGTAACGTTGGCTACAACAACAACTATAATTCTCAACCTGCGAAACCTGCAAAATCGAAATCATTTACGAAATCCGCTGTAAAGACTGCAACCAAAGTAGCAACCGCCGTCGTTGCTTACAAGGTAATCCTATTGAGCTTATTACGTATTCAATATTTCGTCATTTCATTCTTATTTTTACAAAACAGGTTATGAAAAAAGGAATGAAATATTCGTCTTTTGGCCGCGGAGGAGGATTTTTTCCGAAACCGTACCGTCGTAGATCCATGTTCATTCCGATTTTCGTTCCTGTTGGAAGATATCGAAGCCGGCAGTATTACGACAGAGACTATGGCGAACGTAAATTCTGCTCACAATAGTTTTTGAACAAGATTTAAATAAAGTTAACAATTTATCTAACAGGATTAAGATGCTACGTATGCGAAGGCCGGGACAGAGACATGTGCGCCAAGAATCCTGCATCCGGAGCGGCTCGTGATTATTGCCCACCCAATCATTATTGCGCAGTGGTTCGAAGAGAATATCCAACTTTGAGTAAATTATTTAAAAAATTTATCTTTATTGAAAGACTTTAATTTATTAATTTGTATTTGTAGCTAACGGAAGTGATTATGAATTGGTTGGTGTTACCGGAAACATGTCGCCAGAGCAGTGCTCATCCCGAGCTACTGAACTCATTCCAGCGGGAGTAGATCCCGATTATTGGGATAATTTTATGAGCGGCAGCACCGGATGCAAATTTCGCCACAATTTGAGCAACGCCGTACTGATTGATAGAGTTTGCCGATCGGTGGATACCCTTGACGAAGGATTGATTGGTCTCGCTGGCAATCATAGTTTAGCCAAGGTGTACACTACTTATTGCACAACGGAAATGTGTAATTCCGGTGACGGCCGTAAGTCAATTTTTCAATGGAATTGTGATTTTTAAACTTTATGATTTCAATTTAAATTTTGGAATAATTTCAGGTTTGAGATGCTACGCTTGCGAAGGATCAGGTGTCGATCATCCGTGCATGGTTGAGCCTGCTAACGTTTCCAATATTGTTATGTGTGAACCGAACGAGTTCTGCCATATTTTAAGAACGGTAACGATGCTAAACTCGACAGAAAATGACGGATCCTGTAAGAAAAAAAAAATTAACTTAATTTAGAGCCATATATTTTACTGTTTGAATTATTTCCAGTGACGATTGAAATGAACATAACAAGGGGCTGCAAGCAATACTCCGAATCAGATGATGATTTTGAAGTGAGTGACGGTGAAGATTTGCTGGCTGGAGTGGCGACGCTCGCCTGCGCATCGGATTTGTGCAACTCTATCGACGGCCACTTACTATCCGCAAGCATACAAGAGGTTAATGGAGCCGAATTAGGTGAGAATTCTCATTCATACATTAGTAACTTATAGAACTGCAGAATCGTAATGAATATTATCTATTTCAGGAATCTCATTCTCTTTGATGTCTATTGGAATCATCACATTCTTCGCGATTCTACTCACTTGATCTCTTTTATCACTCGAATCATTAACCGTGTCACTGTCGCCTATCTTATAAACATTTAATTAAGAATAATCTGGACCTGAAGAGCAACTACTCAACTATAGTCCTTAATACTCTTTCCCGTTTCCATGTCAAAAATTTATGTTATGTATTAAATGTAAAATTTTGTTTTGATTCTAAATTACTCGGTTATATACATTTGGATTCGTTGACCCACAATAATTTGCCAACTCTTTTTCTTACTTACACAGCCGATTTCGTCTCCTAGCTTTAACGAACAAATGATTAAAAAAATTACAGGAGCTATTAATTCTGTGAGATAAATTTTTAAAATTTGAATTTGTTGACAACAATCTAGAGATCTTGCAGTCGGAAGTAGATATGACAAAGCAAAATACTTTCCCACAAGTTTTCTCATTATATAAAACTTACCACTTCGTAATTAAGAGTAGTATTCGACCTGCCCTTGAAGGTTATTCGGTACAGAAATCAATTTATCAAAGCCTTCAAAGGGCTTACAGGATCAAAATTAAGGGAATTATTAGTGACAAATTCTTAAAGTATCATATATTGTCTTTGCAAAAATTAGATAACGTGTGTGTATCTGAAAAATTATAAAAGATTATGAATTCAGAAATGAAAATATTGTAGTAAAAATTACTTCATTTTTGTTTTAAAAATGTATAAGCAATATAATATTGCATATCATCATACCGTGGTTATAGTTACTAATCTTTTTTTCTTGGAATAATCGAAATTGTAATGTATGTTTTATTAGCCTGTGTGGCGTTATAATCGTGCAAAATATCTAGTCGTGTGCGACTCAGCTGAGCAGTATTTGACTTATTTTTCGGTCCCTGCGATGGAAGATGGATGATGAGCACCGTTTGATTGACATATTATTAACAGATAACAGTGTTGTCGTTTGGTATTTTTGTTGCCATGCCAATGTTACCACATTGTACTTTTTATCGCTTACATAGGTCGATCCATCACATCTGCCAAATCAACTTCCACCAATCAACTTTAAATCCTCCTATATTTTTCTTGCCTTTATAAGAAGGGCCATGCAATGACCTCAGCATAGTATATCAAGGACTTCACCAATCTTCAAAAGGTACATTTTTTCAGCGTCAGAGTTCAGAGCAAAAAGCGCAGCGAAAATAGTCTAGGAAAATAGTCTGGGCTTATAACTTTAAAATAAAATTAAATCATGCATACTAATTACTATAAAATACTGTTCATTTATAGGTACGATGAAATGTATTGAAGAGGAGGGTGTTACGGATTTTCCAGCCATTCTAGGAGGTATATTTATCTCACAAATTACGGGTTCGTTTGGTTTTATTCTAAAAAATGTAATATTTCAGTGTGAAAGTATAAGTAACACATTACATTAATAGGAAGCATAGTTTCTGGAAAAAACTAATCCTATGTTTAAATTTATTTATTACATTGGCATAAGACTTTTTCATTTTCAGAAACTTTTTTCTTGCGAGACGCTGAGCCCTGAAATTCTGGTGAAATAAAAAACGTGAAAATTTCTGTCGTTGGTGATCGATATCCTCTCATTCGAACAAAAGAGCTAGATTGAGAATATATTATCAATGTGAATCACACGATAATTCTATTTGGTAAGTATGGTACTTGTGTTTCCAATCAGCTTTAGTAGTGAATGCGAGCGCATTATTGCCTCGCAATTTTGCGTCCTACTAAGTATAATGACTTCATGAGCTACCATGCTATATTATTCATTGTGTCTTCCTTATATTTGTAGGACTGTAATACCATGGAACCAAGGCTTATTATGTTCATTAGATAAAATTAAATAGAATAACCCAATTCCAAAATTTTTTAGGCCATTCTGAGTATCATTAGAAACTAGCGCATAATGATATGCTTTGGTCGTGTCCGACTACAGATTCAATATCCATGCCATGATACCGTAATTGCTGTCGTTATTCGTCTTTCGATTGACTAGGCTAATGTTCGGCTTTCCCCATGACAATGTGAAATATAGATTGAACCATTACAGAAGACCTGCTATTCGCTCTCTACGCAACCCTAGAAAGGACCAAACAAATAGATGTGTGCACATCATTTTGTTGGACACGATCAGCAGGACGGTGAGAAAACTTGTCGCAATATTTTGTGTTATTTTGTAGATTCAAACGCGTAGTCTGGTTTTAATTTTTATTAATTTTATTCTCGTTGAAATAAAATAGAATTCAAAAAGGTGACATTTAGATATATAAAGTAGCTCATTAAGCAAACAGAGTAAGAGGAACAAAATTGAGTTTTTTAAAATAGAATTTTAAAGTGTAGGTCTACTATATGTCTAACGGATGAAAGATTTATACATACAGTTTTCACTGAAGCATTTCGATGGCTATCAAAACTCATCTAGCTTTGCTTCTAATCCTATTCATCCTGTTTGGTAATTATTTCACCTGGATTCAAAGCATGGAATTTAAGGATAAGGAAGCCATGCTTCTTCATGAGTTGAGCGGAACAACCTTACGACTCTCTGCCTATCCCGTAATTACGGTTCTTCAATCAAATCAAAAATGTTTTACGTTACATAAGGCTTTGTTTTATTATATCATTCTCAAAGTATCTTGAACCCGATTGGTTTAAAATTCAAGAAGAACCAAATGGAACCATCACTTATTCTGGATCCATGAAAGCTGTCGCTGATTCCATGGCCGAACTCCTAAACATCACGTAGGCCAATTTATAGCATTTCCTTCAAACTTTTGAAAATATACAAGTATCATATGTCTATTGAGGTGACTAATTTCTTGTTTCTGTTAAAATTTAGAATCATTTATGTCCGCGTTCAAGAAGCTGAAGCAAAAGTAATGGGACCAAAGGAAGCGGCTCTCGGCATGCTTTTAAGAAACGTAGGTTTATAACATATAGGCTAGACTCATTTCTCTAAATTTATATTTTTAAAGTGTTTATTTTACTCAATTGAATAAATTATACCATTTAGTTATACAGTAATCAATCTTTTAATTAAATATCTGTAAATAATTTATAGGAAATAGATGTGCTTGCCCGATACATGATCATGAATTTGGATCATTGCACCAGAATGGATTGCTCTCTCACACTCTCATTCGAGGCGAATAAACTTATGGTTCCCTGGCCTGATGAAGAGAGCCGCGTTTTTGCTTCTGTTCGTCCTTTCCAGAGTCAGGTTTGTCATTTCAATTTTCTTGAAGTATATTTTTTCAAAGAATAAACAACACCCTGTAGAAATTTCCAATTATAAATCTTAAAGGTTTGGATCATGCTACTGATTTCTGTAATTGCCGTTTCGCTTACGATCGCATACCTTCAAAAATTCAATCGGTCGATTACCAGCAATCACGGTGAACAAGTTACTTCAATTCGCAATAACGGCATCAACTATTACGCTGCTCTCATTTATGTTCTGAATAGCGAAGGCAAGTGATCAAAAACTTATCTTCAAGACTACATCTTGTCTTGAAAATGTATGATGCCTTGATAAAGATCATATTAAGTATTTATTTAATTTATTCAAAAGGCGATTGGAGTCAGTGGAAGAAGCTGTCTTTCAGAATCATACAAGGTTGCTGGTGCTTGGCAGCTTTCGTTCTAGTTAACGCCTATTCGACCACTCTTGTTTCAAATTTAGTGGCTCCAAAGTTGATGCCAGTGTGTAAGAACTACGAAGATCTAGCTGCTGGATACCCTCAAAATTTGAAAATAATCGCGGAAAAGAACGAAAACGTGGACCGAACATTTAAGGTTTCACCATTTTAATATCAGTCTATTTATATATTACCGTAATAGATTTTGTGAAAGCACAATGAGCCACCCTTGAAGGTCTATCTAATATACAACTAAACGCAGGCCGCGACCTCCGGAGTATTTAAAACTCTTGGAGACCAATTCCGGAAATATCCAGAGACCTTATTCGTCGATCGACATGAAGGCTTTGAAAGATTGTTCAAAGGCGGCTATGCATATAAGGGAGTGAGAAAAACTCTTCATAAAGATAAATTTCACAACATCTAAAATAGTTTTGAGTTTTTAACACGTCTTATATTACATTTTATGTCTTATTTAGGTTTCTCCGCGGGTAGAAGCTTTTATGGCCAAGGCATTCCAGAGAGCGGGCGGACAGTGTCGTTTTACCATTTCAAATGACTCGACTGACCCAAATTCTCCCTCAATTTGGGGTTTCCGTAAGAATTGGCGCTACACTGATGCCATCAATAACAAGTTCGTTATTTCGTCAATATTTTGAATTATTACTTATTCCCTCTTAAATCCCTGATTTTTTTTCTTTTCCTCACCAGACTGAAATGGTGGCCAGAGTCAGGTCTGATTAACTTCTGGACTAAGAAAGATAATCCTCAATTTGACTCGTGCAAATTGGAGAATCGCCGTAAGAATAAAGATGACTACGATCGCAAGGTTCTTTCTCTCAGTCATCTGAGTGGTCCTTTCATATTTCTGATAGCTGGATTCACTTTTTCATTCTTTGTATTTCTGATTGAAGTAATTTACTTTAAAATTAGACGTCGTATATTAGCCTAATAAGCATGGGCATACATCCCATCAAATCAATCAAGTATAACAACATCAAATCAAATATAACAAGTTTATATCTATAATCTAATCTCTATCGAATATCGGACATAATTGGTAATATACGTGGTTACTTATTGTATGCAAGTTATCACATTGTTTTATTATTGTAGTAATCACTACCGTAACAAGACGCATTTTGTGTACACACTGCACTGATTTGGTACCATCTACGGCGCACTGTCTCTAATTATCTATATATATATGTAATTGATGTTTTGGTAGTTGGGTGTTTATTTTATTATATTGAGAGAGTTGCGATAACTCTCAAATTCAATAACAGGCTAATACACACATAGATATAACGATGATTTAAAGAGGACTTCACCACTTTGTTAAAAATGTAAAGAATACATACAGTGCGAACATGATAAAGGACAAGTAGCTTCAATTACACACTCGTTATAATGACCATGTGGTCGTTGCGCCTTCCAGTTAGTCAGCAAATGTTACTGTGACCAGAAGATGACTCTGAAATGAAATAATCATGGATTATTTTTCTTCAAAGAGGCAATAGCATCTCTCATCTTGATGATCTCATTCTGGGTAGGTTCCTTAAATGCTTGTAGAAGGTCGTCACGTTCTTCACCGTTCCGATCGCGGAAAACCGGAAGTGCGGTTTGATCTTGCTGATCCCATTCACCAGCTACAATCTTGTTGCATACTTTTAGGCTATACGCCTTGCAAAATTCTTTTTCGTGACCGTTAATAGTTAACCCCCACGCATCCGTCTCGGCGTGTTTTTATTAATTGAGAACCACTAAAAAAGTTTTTTTTTAATGGCTAACGATATATATTATTAATGTTTATCAAATTTATATTTAAAAGACTTCATCTACTGTAGGGATTCTGGGGGCAACGGGTGCATTTCTGTTTCAGTCTCAAAATTAAAAAGGCCACCCAGCCTCTAATTGAGTCCCAAGTTTTCCCGCATTTCTACCGTTTTCAATAATCACGAAAATACAGGGATCTAAAAATATGATTTATCGTCGGCTACTTAATATCCGCAAGCATACAAGAAGTTAACGGAGCCATTTAAGTTGAGGATTTTCATTTAGGTATTTGTTACTTGTAAAAAAGCAAAATCGTAATGAATACTATCTATTTTAGGAATTTCATACTCCTTGATGTCTATTGGAATCATCACATTCTTTGCAATTCTACTCACTTGATCTCTTTATCACTCGAAGCATTAACTGTGTCACTGCCGCCTGTTATACAAACAGTTACTTAAGAATAATTTGGACCTGAAGAGTAATTTTTCAGCTATAGTAGTCCTAAAAACTCTTTACCGTTTCCATCTAAAAAATTTATGTTATATATTAAATAAAATAAAATAAATTATGTATTTAAATTACTCGGACATATGCATTTGGGTTCCCGCAATGATGAGCCAACTCTTTTACACAGCTATACACAGCTGATTTAGCTCCTATAGCAAACAATTTATTAATGACTTAAAAGGAGCAAATAGAGTTCTGTGAGACAATTGTTTAAAAAAATTTAATGAGTTGAAAAAAAATATATTGGTTAGATCTAGCAGACAGGAATAGCTATGCCAAATAAAAATACTTTTCTACAAGTTTTCTCACCATATAAAGCTTATCGCGTCGTAATTAAGTAAGTAGTATTTTGCCTGCCATTGAAGGTTGTCGATACGGTAATCGAAGGTTACATTGCCTTACAGCATCAAAATGATTGGCATTAGTGACACCTTCTTATAGTGTCATCTACTATATCTATACGCTAATCAGATTATATGTGTATAACTAAAAAATGGTATAATGATACATAATATTACATTGGCACAAGACAGGGTTTCTTTTTCTTTTACTTCATGCCTGACTTTTTCATCTTTAGAAACTTATCTCTTGCGAGACGCTGTGCCCTTAAAAGCTGATGCTCAGTGGAAAAAACCCATAATTTTTTTTTATTTGTGATCGATATCCTCTCAATCGAACAAAAAAGATTGAGTATGTATATCAATGGGAATCACACGATCCTATTTGGTATCAGTCCTATTTGGTATCGAATATATACTTCTAATCAACTTCAGTGAATGCGAGGACTATTGCCTCGCAATTTCGCGTCCTATGTATCATATGACTTATTAATGAACTTCCATGTTCATTGTAGCTCTTCCTTATATTTCCTGTAACGCCATGGTAGCTAAGGTTACTATGTACCACACGCCTAGTAGATGAAATGAAATAGAATAAGCTCTAGTCCATTGTCACGCAAATCTTAGTATCATATGAGAAACAAGCATGAACATATGCTTTTTGTCATTGGTCATATTGATTCGACGGATTCAATATCAATCATAAACATGATTTCGTACTTGTTGTCATTATTCTCCTTTTGGTTGACTACAATGAATGCGAGTATTCATTATTTCTTTTTAAATTTGCATTCTACAATGTGCTGTGTTGTATTTTACACAATGAAATACCCGTAAAATGATACATCTTTTGATGCTAGGTAGGCGATGTTGTTGTACGTTTCTAAGTTGATTGAGATCCCTTACTAATATTAGTATAACACAATGGTCCTTGCTAGGCATTCACCATAACTATGTGGAATATAGATTGAACTATTACACAGAATAAGGCCTCCTATTCGATTTCTACGCAATCCTGGGAATGATATGAGGATCAAACACATATAGATGTGTGCACATCACTTTGTTTGACAGGCTCAGCAGGAAGGTAAGATCTTAATGTCGCAATATTTTGTGTTACATTCTACTTTCAATCGCCTAATCTGGTTTTAAATTTTATTAATTTCATGCTGATGAAAATAAAATCAAAATAAATAAAAAAGGAAACATAAAAGTATATATAAAGCAGCTCATTAAGCTAACAGAGTAAGAGGCACAAAATTGGGTTTATTTTAATTCAGTTTAATAGGTCAATTACTGTTAAAGTTTGCAAGAATAATGCATGCATAAAATTCGCTTGGAAGCATAATTTTAATGGCTATCAAAACTCATCTAGCTTTACTTCTAATCCTACTTATCCTGTTTGGTAATTATTTCATCTGGATTCATAGCATGGAATTCAAGGATAAGGAATCCATGCTTCTTCATGAGTTGAGCGGAACAACATTACGACTTTCTGCATATCCCGTAATTACGGCTCTTAATCAAATATAAAATGCTTTACGTTACATAAGGTTTTGTTTTATTATACCATTCTCAAAGTATCTTGAACCCGATTGGTTTAAAATTCAAGAAGGACCAAATGGAAGCATCACTTACTCTGGATCCATGAAAACTGTGGCTGATTCCATGGCCGAACTTCTAAACATCACGTAGGCCAATTTAAAGCATTTCCTTCAAACTATTGAAAAGATACGAAGTTTGATATGTCTATTGAGGTTACTTATAATTTCTGTTTAAATCTAGAATTATTTATGTCCGCGTTCAAGAAGCTGAAGCAAAAGTTATGGGACCAAAGGAAGCGGCTCTCAGCATGCTTTTAAGAAACGTAAATTTATGGCATATAGACTCATTCCTCTAAATTGATATTTTAAAAGTGTGCATTTTACTCAGATGAATAAATTGTACAATTTATTAATACAATAATAATTCTTTTCATAAGTAATGTAATGATTTATAGGAAATAGATGTGCTCGCTAGGTATATGATCATGAACCTGGATCACTGCACTAGAATGGATTGCTCTCTCACACTCTTATTCGATAAGAATAAACTAATGGTTCCCTGGCCTGATGAAGAGAGCCGCGTTTTTGCTTCTATTCGTCCTTTCCAGAGTCAGGTTTGCCATTTCAATTTTTAGACACAAACACCCCACCAGTAATTTTAGATTATAAATCTTAAAGGTTTGGATCATGCTGCTGATTTCTGTAATTGCCGTTTCGCTTACGATCGCATACCTACAAAAATTCAATCAATCGAACAACAAACATTACGGTGAACAAGTTTCTTCAGTCCGCAATCAAGGCATCAACTATCACGCTGCTCTCATTTATGTATTGAATGGAGAAGGCCAGTATTTAAAAATTTTCTTCATGACTACATCTCAATAAATATATAATGCCGTAATAAAGATCACATCAAGTATTTATTTAAATGATTCAAAAGGCGATTGGAGTCGATGGAAGAAGCTGTCTTTCAGAATCATGCAGGGTTGCTGGTGCTTGGCAGCTTTCGTGCTAGTTAACGCCTATTCGACCACTCTTGTTTCAAATTTAGTGGCTCCAAAATTGATGCCAGTGTGCAAGAGCTACGAAAATTTAGCTGCTGGATACCCTCAAAATTTGAAAATGATTGCGGAAAAAAACGAAAACGTGGATCGAACATTTAAGGTTTCACCATTTTAATATTATTCCATTAATATATTACTATCGATTTTGTAAAAGCACCATAAACTACACATGATTAAGGAGGCGTATTATATAGAAATTATATCCTCTGTTTTAAAACTAAACGCAGGCCGCGACCTCCGGAATATTTAAAATTCTTGGGGATCAATTTAGGAAATATCCAGAGTCCTTGTTTGTCGATCGAAATGAAGGCTTTGAAAGATTGTTTAAAGGCGGCCATGCATATAAGGGAGTGAGAGACTCTTCATTATATAAATTATACAACGTCTAAATGGTTTTGACGCGTCTTATATCTAATATCTTATTTAGGTTAATTCGCGGGTTGAAGCTTTTATGGGCAAGGCTTTCAAAAGGGCGGGCGGACAGTGTCGTTTTACCATTTCAAACGACTCGACTGACCCAGATACTGCATTGTTTTGGGGTTTTCGTAAGAATTGGCGCTACACTGATGCCGTCAATAGCAAGTTCGTTACTTCATTAATATTTTCAATTATAACTTTTCCCCATAAATCCCTGATTTCTTCTTTCCTCACCAGACTGAAATGGTGGCCAGAGTCAGGTCTCATTTACTTCTGGACTAAGACCGATAATCCTCGATTTGACTCGTGCAAATTGGAAAATCGCCGTAAGAATAAAGATGACGATGATCGCAAGGTTCTTTCTCTCAGTCATCTGAGTGGTCCTTTCATATTTCTGATAGCTGGATCCACTTTTTCATTCTTCGTATTTCTGATTGAAATAATTTACTTTAAAATTAAACTTCGTATATTAGCCTAATAAGCATGATGGGCGTACATCCAGTCAAATCAATACATTTAACAAATTTAATCTAATCTCCATCAAATATGGAACATAATTGGTAGTATAGGTTATTACTTATTATATGCAAGCAGTTATCACATAGTAATTACTATCGTAACAAGACACATATCGTATATACCTACTGCACTGATTTGGTACCATCTACGACGCACTGTCCCTAATTATTGTCTTATCTATGTAATTGATGTTTTGGTAGTTGAGTGTTTATTTTATTACATTGAGAGAGTTAATAACTCCCAAATTCACATAATAGGCTAATACACACATAGATATAAAGATGATTTAAAGGGGACTTCAGACTTCACGACTATGTTAAAATTGTAAATAATTTAGACAGGGGAACATGATAAAGAATAGTTAGTTTCTATGGCACACTCGTTAATACGATCATGTGTTTCTACGCCTCTTATTAGTTACCGGTACGCTCGACGCACATTACGTCAATACCAAATGCCAATTATTAAAAAAAAAAAATGGAACATTTAGCGTCACTGTAATATTGTAAACTTTTTCTTTAAAAAATTCCTCAATTCGCTTAAAAGATTACATGATCCGTTGAACTGATGGTTTCGTAAACACTGGTCGAAGGTCATCACGTTTTTCACCTATTTGATGTCCTTTTGCTTCGTGAAAAGTGGCGACATCAGCTAACTGATCTCCGCCCTCCCAATCGCCAATTACTTTTTTATTGCAGACTTTAAGTCTACAAGCCATACAAGATTCTATTTGGTGACCTTTTCCTCCGGGCGCCCACCTCGGCCGAGAATGGATCTTCCTTTTCTTATTAATTTTCTCTAATTCCGACTCTGTGTGTCCTTCGTTTTCATAGAACCAATAGTCGACTTCAATATACAGGTTACTGAGTAGGGCCTCAATCTCTTCTCCCTCTAAAAATACTTCAACGTTGCCGTAACTCTTCGTCTGTAAAATAATTTTAAATATGAATTCGGTACCGGTATTAGACTTAATTTTTTTTTAAATATGGCTAGGTAATAATTGAGTTACTAGCTGTTCATTTAACACACAGTACAGTACCTCTCGGGGACAACGGGTGCTTTCATTGGTACATTTCTGTTTGAGGATGTCAATGGTTACTTTTCCTCCTTGAAGTTTCCCGTCTGGTCCTTTGTGATTTTGCCAGATCCAGAAGGCAACCCAGCCTCTCATTGTATCCCAAGTTTTTCCACATACCTACGAATAATAATATCGATTTCCTTAAATGAATCGTGCGTCTTTTAATTGTCGTTGTTGATTACCAAGCAGTTGAAAAATACGTTAGCTTTTTCGCCCAAAAACCAATGCCACCTATTATTCTTCAGTATATCATGGTTTTGGGTCACTTCATCAAGTTTGAATGTCCATCGATCGTTTTGCTCGTTTTCTGTCAGAAAATTTCCGAATAAGCCATAGAACATAGTATGGAAATCTTTTCGCGTCCTTTAAAATAAAAAATGGATTAGTTTAATGGCTTCATAAGGCTGAATAATTTATTCAGAAATTACTTTAAACTAAATTTAACTATTCTGTAAAAAGAAAAAAAAAACATAGGCTGTATACAAATTGATATTTACTTTACGACTTGGGGTGTTTTCTTCTGTTTATCTAGTTTTTTAATTTGATTGTTGGCATTGGATTTTACATTAGCGGCTGGAGCATTCGGTTTAACATGCCCAACAACTTTGAGAGAATTGTTTGCAAGACTCTCCACTGCTGGCGGCTCTGATGCGATAACTTTATTAATGGAATGGAGATCGGTTTCTGATATATTTGCTTTCCTCCTCGTCGTTTTTTTCTTATTACGACTTTCTTCAATTTGTTTCTCTTCGTCCTTCGTGTACTCAATTTTGTAATAGTACCAGCCAATTTCCATCTTGAGATAACTCAATACGGCATCCATTTCATTTTGCTTAACGCTCATCAAAGGTCTCTGTGATTAATAACGAAGAATGATCAAATGATTTTTTTTTATCATCCAAGCAAAAAGTGCTTTAATTTACTACGATGTTGGAACAATTAGGACATGGTTCACTTTGAAGCCAAATGAAGATTTCTCCATTAGGTTCTACTCCACAATCATTTTCTACCGGCTGATTACGACGGAAGTATAAATTGACCATCCCTTGCGTCGTCCAAACATGATTAGGGCATTCCTTATTCGATAGAAAGATGATAAAATGTTTTTAAAAATTCTTGCATTTCTGTAAACATTATTATATACATACCCTGCATTTGAATGTAATCATGAGCGGCTCCATTAATGGTTCTTCCCATTCATCCGTCTGCTCCGGCATGACGACATCTTGGTAATGAACGCTCCACTTTTCCTTCAATTCTTTTGCTTTTTCTTGAAATATTTTATTCCATTTCTCACCAATTCTATTTAATCATTTAATATTTCTTCGAGTCAATAATTAAATAACTAATAGAAAAGATGTAAAGAAATGCGCAACAATACTGCTCTTCCGTTTGTTTCCAACGCTTTGACCTGGGACTCATTTCGGCAAACTTTTTACTGATACAAATTATGATCGACTGTCTGTGAACAATTCAAAAGTGTTACTGAGGATATTGCTTCGCACTAAAGTCAGATATGTAGAGATTGTGAAAGCAGCAGACCAGGTTTTTTTGTAAATTTAGTTTAATCATGGTTTAATTATCCGCAATGAACTTTGAAATATATTACGGTAATCAGTCCGACTTTTTTAAAATGTATAGTTATTGTGATGTATCAACTATTTTTTTTTTATGAATCACGCTCTTTTCAGAAACCACAGTCTAATTAATAATGAGGTAATACATTTCTGCTCCTAGGCAACAATTTTTATCTTTTATCTCTTTATTTGCTACGTCGATTGGATCGCCTTGTAAAAATAACAAACAGATGATGAGCAAATCGTTAAATAAACTCCTAATAATTTTCATAGATAGGTTTCCTGCGTCAGAAAGACATGATAACGATTTTTTTTGCCTCTTATTAAGTGTTTGAGTCATCATCACTTATCAGTGCGCTCTATCTTAAACCAGAAATGAAAGTAGGTTTTCTATTTAAATGTTTATTTTTTATTTTAAGTGATTTAACTTTTACACTGGCCCAAGTAGTCAACCGTCTACATTTTTATATAGGCTACCTCCGGTTACCTAGGTTGTATTTTTTTAATTCATTAATTTTTACAATTGCTTGACAAAATGAAGTTTTTCACAAGAAAAACTTGCGCAAAAATATTATTTCCTTTAATGCTTTAGAGACTTTGGTTGAAAAATATGAATATAACTGGTTTTTAACTTTTTAAATCAGAATAATCTCCGCGATGCGCTGCCGTACTTTCCGCCCGCGGCGCCCGCACGCGCGCATAGCACAAAACTACAAAGTACGATTGCACGAATTCGTTGATTCGGGAGTCGACACCACTGTTTGGACCGGCATGCGGCATTTGACTGGCATTTGTGCTTATTATTCATTTTCACGTCGACTGCTAGTGTCGTGTCATTAACCAACTGTCTGACAACTCAATCTCACTCTTCAGTTGGATCGTGGTTGGATTCACTAAACCTAATTTATTATTTTTGTTTCATTCTTGCCATTCACATTATTATAGCAAATAGTAAACTGACTGTGACTGAGAATATGGCGGCCGAATTGCAACCTGTTACCCATGTACTCTTTGATATGGACGGTTTACTCCTAAGTATTAACCAAAATAAATATTAATTTCCAGTTATTAGGTCAAACCCATTTCTTTAAATTATGCTGTAACTTAATCATCATTCCCATTAAAACTGTTTCACTCATCATTTTTTATCAACACAGATACTGAAGGACTCTACACAGAAATGATTCAGCAGATATCTGATCGTTTCAATGGTAAAAAATACACATGGGAGCTAAAGAGCAGGTGCATGGGTTTATTACGCAAGGATGCTGCCATTGCCATCATCAAAGGTTTAGAGCTCCCTATCGAACCTGAAGAATACTGTAAATTAAGTGATGAACTTATGATCAACTTGTTTCCAACATGCAAATTACTTCCAGGTAATTAATCCATAAAGACTATATTTAATAAATTTTTTTATGTTTTTTTTGCAGTGAAGAAATAATATAATGACTTATTTTCTAAATGGAACAGGTGCTGAAAGATTAGTTCGTCATCTTCATTCCAAAGGTGTGCCGATTGCAGTCGCAACAAGTAGCGACTTGAAAAGCTTCGAACTCAAAACTGGAAACAAAAAAACTTTCTTTAGCCTATTCAATCATATTGTAACCGGCGGCTCCGATCCCGAAGTTAAACGAGGAAAACCTCAGCCAGATGTGTTTCTCGTCACAGCCTCGCGTTTTAAGGAACCCATTCCAGACCCTTCCAAAGTAAGCCTATTTTATTTTCTTCGACTTGAATAATCGAGACTGACAATAATCTTTTCGAATGATGTAGTGTCTAGTATTTGAGGATGCTGTCAATGGAGTCCTTGCTGCTCGGGCTGCTGGAATGCAAGTAGTTATGGTTCCAGATGAAAGGATGGATCCGTCTATGACGCGTGATGCAACCCTTGTCATCAAATCCCTGGAAGAGTTCCAACCGGAATTGTTTGGCTTACCTGCCTTTGATTGAAATAGGTCTCTCGACTTAGCAATCTCGAATAAAAGTGCAATCGAAGTGCAATACACATAGATATACTTTTATTTATAATCAGGATAGTTTTTTTAATTTGCTTTGAAATGAATCCCGAATTTCCTGCCTTGCAAGTATTTAAGGAATATGAGTGTTTTAAAAATGAACTCTTATTGTCACTGATTAACCAATTTAATTTCACGAGGTAAACAGCTCTGAATAATATGACGTAATTACGTTCAACAGAAACATGTTCTTTTGAAAAAAAAAATGAAAACGAAAATAATACGCACCGCTTGTGATTTTTGAAATCATGGCAACACTGGAAGACTTTTTGTTTATACCGCCAAAAGCGTGTCTTTTAACGTGGTGAAGGAATCGTTCTCTCCTCTTGTGGAACGTCCAGAGAACATTTTGTGAGGCTGGTTTGTAGCGAGGGAATCAAAGTCAGAGAACGCTGTTAGCCTTGGTCTGTTGTAGATTGTACAGCCCAACATTTTGCAGGTCGACGAGTGAGTTACCTCATGGCATATTGAAATTCTTTCTTCATTACTTAATTGCAAACTTGTTATTTCAGTCTCTTTATAGCCCTCTACGATTATTGTACAAACTCATCCACACTTACCGGTCCAAGAATGAGTGAAAAGAAGCAGCAAAAAGCCACTACTTCTTCTCAAGAGTCAGCTACCTCCAGCATTGAAAATCCACTACTACATGATGTTGGCTTGAAGACATATTTCAAGAAAAGGAAAACTATTTCAAATTTTGTGCAGTTGGATGCTCCATCTTTCAAAGACTCCCCTTTTGATGGACTGGGCAAAGAAATCATGTCAAACATTTTCCAACACCTTTCATGTACGATCTCATCATCATCCTTTAATTCTTGCCAAGTTCAAGCAATTTATAAAATATAATGTTTCATTTGTGTTTTAGTGGATGAACTCAGTGTATTGTCAATGGCTTCAAAAGGATTCAGCAATGCTGTTTTTCGAGAAATGAAGAGTGACAAATTTGTGGACCGAGTTGTCCATCTCATGTCTGATGTTGAGGGCTTATCATCTAAGAAAATTTTGAAAAAAGTAAGTGATATGAAATATTCTTAATATGTATTAAGTATTTTTCCAACTTTATTTTTTAGTTCTCTGGACTTGGACGGCTGCTGAAAAGAGTTTCCTTTCTCCACCCAGTTCAGCTCAGATTGGAACTTTTCCACTACTTTACTGCAAAGGTTTATTATAATTATTTTCTAAAATTGCTCAAAATGTTAAACTCAGCAAAAATTGCAATATGATTTCAGATGAGTGAAGCTGTGGTGAATCTCAGCCCAGAAAAGATTCCCACAGATTTCAACAAAACTCTCTGCTTTGGATCCGTTCTCCAAACGTTTATTTCCGGTTGGGATGAAACGGAATGCAACAAAGTAATTAAGGCAGCCTCTTTTTCCTTAAAAAAAAAAATTAAAAGGCTTATTTTGCCTATTTCTTTACAGGTGTTCGTTTACTTGAATGGGAGGCTCTTGCTTTCTCAATCCATCCTTCGCTTTGTTTCAAGCGAAATGGGAGAAGATATAGTCAACGAACGCTTTATACGTCAACAAATGCGAGGACTGTTTCTTGACAACTCGGCCGATGATCGTGAAAGAGCCATGTGGATTGGATTCATCGCCCAACAGTTTTCCACTCCGAAATTGGCGAAAGTAATTTTACTACTCTACGCCCCATTGGATTCTGAAGGTTTTAAAATAATCATTTAAAACAAATTTGAATCAGTAATTTTTTATTTATTTGAGCAGGAAAAGTGGAATGGAATTTCGCATTCAATATCCGCGCCTTTAAACTGTACACGAGTGAGTTCAAGCAACTGGCCCGAATTGTGGGATCTCTTCGTTTGATTCCAAACTGGACGGCCTTTCTCTCGCTGGAAGTGTTGGTCTACATTTCAAGTATAACTAATTGTTAAACCATTTGTCCGTCTGTGCTTAAGGATAGCTTTTACGTGCCCTTGTATAGACATCCCAAACTGCTGGCTTTTGCGCTCCTTCTCGGCCCTCTTGCTGCCACTTAGTTGCATGGACAAGGAACTAGTGCTCGATTACTTCTGCATCCTGTACAACAACGGTCGAGCTTCCACCGCTTCTCTGCTTTTGGCTTTGATCATGATGGTGTCTCCTCAATTTGTCGAAACCAGGGTATTTTCTCTAGACTTAGTTAATCTTATAATTTTATTTTTAAAAAGTAATTCTTTTTTAGAACCATGGATTGATTATCGACAGAACTTCTGTTCATCGGGTTATTAAGCTTGTGATCGACAGTCCAAAGTTATCTTTGGAGCGCTACTCCGCTGTCTCCCAAATCTGGGATGCTGTCATGGGTCTGGCCGAAGATTTCACTGAATCTGCCGTGAACAGTATGTAACCGTTAATAGAGTGTATCAATTTTGTAACAAATTTAAATTAACTATATATATTTTTATGTTAGATTTTGGGGAGGATTCGGAGGCTTCGGAAGATTTATCCGACTTGATGGAAGCTTGGGCCGATGTCACCGCTAATCTCTTGATTGAGCGTTGCTAAGAAGGAAAACAGTTCTGTTGATGGTATCGCTTTATAAAGCACCCTTTTCTTCTCTGAACTTGATAATGATATTAGTTTCATAAGAAGTATTTAACTAAATATTCGATATCGACTTTTTTTTTAAAGCGTTCTTATCTTCCCTGTATTTGATATTAGTTCCATAAGAAGTATTTAACTAAATATTCTGTTTATTTCCCTTGTAAACGTTTCCATTTTTTTTTATCGTAACAGTTTTATGTAACGGTTCCCATGTAAGGAGTATTACACGTTCTAATTTGTGTTTAAAATTCGCATTGCACTATAAGGTTTACTTTTTCGTAATAACTCACGGTTAGCAATCCATAATCGTATTGAAATAATTGCTTATTTTACATCTTTTATGAAATCCAGTCTGATCAGTAATATTATGGTTTTGGGCTCCTTCCGGCGGCTATGCAAATTTTTTTTAAACTTTCTTTTAAATCCTAAAGTTGAACTTCGGTCGAGGACAACTGACTGTCTTTAGTTCTAAACGTAATACGTGGTCACTAAATATTTTCGTTATTAAGTAAATATTCGATACTTTACTCGTCTTACCATATCTGTTTGTTATCGCCCATCAATGAGAAATGGAATGCGTTTGCCTAGGATTTAGAATCTGTAGGTTAGTGGGTCAAGGTAATTTTAAAATTTAATTGATAATCACAACAGTTCACGCTATCCAAAAATTGCTTAGTGGATACCCGACGTCGGGATTTAAAAAAACATAGATCCTTATCAAGGCCAAAGATGTTGCTCATTACGTTTACCGTTATTCAAATGTAGGTCATCACTCATCTTCATGTTTACATCAATATTACAATATTGACTTAACGATTTCCAACTTCTATTATTTTAGTAGATCCCTATCGAAAATCTGATAAGACAGGTAAAGGGACTTACCGGGATTAACCGGGTCAGAGGCTTCATCAAACCCACAATACAGTACAGTAACAGATTGCGGAAGAAAGGAAAAAGCAGGACAAGTCCCGGTATATAAACACCGGTTACCAAAACCCACTATGTGCCGTACTCATCATTACATTTACCTACACACAGCTTTAGTGAGGAAGTCTCTCGCTTACCCGTCTTTCAAATTAAATTTCTTTTAGTCATCCAAATTCTTGATTTCTTTGCAAAGATACCCATTTAATAACTCACATATTAGGAGCGTGCATAATAATGAACAGTTGTCGATCATTTCTGGTCCTGCTCGTCTTTCTGGCAGTTCAGTTGCATCCGTCTCTTCCGTATCCTTTCACGCTCCCAGATTCCGGTCGATGGGTCATTCCTACTGTGGGCGAAGTCTGGCCTAAACCACAACAGCAATCTTCTACTGAGAATATATTCATCCTTCGGCCTTCTACTTTCCAATTCCAAGTATAGATGCGGAAAAACACCTAAGTTTCTATCAAACAAATTTTGTAAAGCTTTTTTTTTTTTTAGTTGACTGGCGAAAAATGCGACATTATCGACGATGCGATTAAACGATATTACGAGATCATCTTTTATCCGGGAGGGAAAGCGATCAAGACTTCTAATAGCATTAAGGCAAAAGATTCTCCACAGTTTAGAGCGTTCCTAGATTCTGTCGAAATCAACTTGAAAAATCCGTGTGAACAGCTGCCTCGAGAAGACATGGTTGAAAGCTGTAATATAGAGCCTAATTAAAAATTCCTTTACCCTTTTAAAAACCAATTTTCATTGTTTAAAAGATGGTATTAGAATCGATACAGTTGATAACCCATTAAAAGCAGAAATCAGCAGTGACAGCGTTTGGGGGATCCTGCGTGGATTGGAAACTTTTAGTCAGCTCGTCTACTCTTCTCCCGAAACCGGAATCGCTGTAAGCTCATTATAAAGAACCTTTTATTATTTTATTTCCTAACCAATCGAATGTTTGATTCCATTAAGTATCAAATCAATGGAACTCGTATAGTTGACTTCCCGCGCTTCTCTCATCGTGGATTACTGATCGACACATCCCGTCACTACTTCCCTCTAAAGACACTGAAGAAGATGACAGATCTCTTAGCGCAAAATAAGATGAACGTTTTCCACTGGCACATGACAGATGACTCTACCTTTTCTTACGAGAGTCAGCTCTTCCCTGACATTAGTCGCTATGGCTCATTCCGTCCAAGTTACGTATACACTTTTCACGACATTCGGGAAATAATCGAATACGCCAGGCTGAGAGGTATTCGGGTTATTCCGGAATTCGACACTCCTGGTAAGTTTCTAAGATCTATAAGTTTAACGCAACTAATTTAAACTAAACCGTATTATTGCGTATTATTAGGTCATACACAATCTTGGGGGAAAGGAGTACCTGGATTGTTGACCGAATGTTACGACACCCAAGGATCTTTGATTCCGAACAAGTTTGGCCCTATCAATCCAACTAGAGAAGAGAACATGATCTTCCTTCAGCAACTCTTCGGTGAAGTTTGTAACTTATTTCCGGACAACTATCTCCATCTTGGAGGAGATGAAGTTGTATTTGATTGCTGGTATTATAGTTGATGACTTCATTATTTGAATACCTAGCTATCAGAATGGTTTGAATACATTTCAGGGCAACCAATCCGGAAGTAAAGGCGTTTATGGCCGCACGAGGATGGGGAGAGAATTGGGGCCTACTGGAACAGTATTTCATCGAGCAGATGATCCGTCGCGTAACACAGTCTATCTCACCAAAAGTTGCTCGCTATCAAGTCTGGCAAGAGAGTAATTAGTTTATATATTTTTAAAATGCTTTAATTTCCGCTTTTTATCATTTTAAATTGTTTTCCATACAGTTATTGACGATAATGCTGTTCTTCCACCGGATACTATTGTTAATATATGGAAACTCGATGGCTATCAAGCTAAATTAGATGAAGCAATACTTAATTATAAATATTACGCTATCCAATTATGAATAATGTTTTCCTTTTAGATCACCAAACGAGGATATCCGGTTATTTTATCATCCCCTTGGTATTTGAATAAAATATCTTACGGAATCGATTGGGATAAGTACGTTTCGCAATTTAAATTTCGTTCACCTTTATTAATTTAAGTTATTTATTTTACAATAGATATTATGTTGCTGATCCTTATGATTTCAATGGAACGGACACACAGAAGAGTCAGGTAGACGAGTCATTGAATTTTGATAGTTCTAACTATTAAATAATAGTTTTAAAAAAGGTTATTGGAGGGGAAGCGGCGATGTGGAGCGAATTCGTCGATTCAGTGAGTCTCGTCCCGAGGACTTGGCCAAGGGCTTCTGCCGTTGCCGAACGACTCTGGTCTGATCGGAGCGTCAACAGCGCAAATCGAGCAGCTCCCCGATTGGAGGAGCACCGATGCCGACTCCTTCGCCGTGGCTACAACGTCGATCCTGTTAATGGAGTCAATTTTTGTGAGGAAGAATGGGAGGCCTAGTAATTCGAGTTATCATTTACGTTTATAGATGTTTTCAATAAAAAAAAAAATTACACATGTACTATGAAAGCTTAATTAGTTTTGTCTTTTCTATTTCACTTACAATGTAAATTTTTTTTAAATGGACAGACGAGTTGGGCTTATCAACACTAGTTAACATACTTCATTACTGTACCTAATATCAACTCAAAATCGACGAACCGAATCGAATTGAAAAATACTGCGCTGGGACATTTTTATTAATGGGGTAACATTATTGTTTTCATTTCTTATAATAATAAATACTAAGGAGTCGGTAAAGTTACCCGGAACTGTAATGACTGGTCAGGTCAGCGCATAGTATATTGGTATGGATCATCTTCATAGCCGCTTGAGACCTCGAGCCTCGAAGTCCATAAAGACCGATCATGTTATACTTACGGGAAACTATTTTCCGGCCGCCACTACGTCAATTTTTTTTTAATTTTTATTTACGAAGAATTAATTGTTATTCCCTTGTTCTATTTCTATAATTATGGCCTATACAAAACATAAATGATTGGACGATGATCCTCCGCACCGACTCTGCATGGTGGCGACTGATGAGTGGTGAGTAGCGACCGGCTGCGGAATCACACCACTATAATGGTTCATAGATGGCAGTTAGGAATTCAAAAATGTAAACAAATCGGATGAAAAATAAAGTAAGAATTTTTTATATTCAATTTCATACTTTTGAGTTTTGACTAATGAAAGTAGAATAAATAATCAAGTATCAACACCTCATTTTCTTCCATTAAATACCTTTATATTTCATTTTATGGTAAATTTAATTTTCTTAGGTCTGTGATGTCCTCCGCCGTGGTTTCAATCAAGTCTGAGTCTGGCATAGACTTACTTCAGCGTCTTGCTCAAAGACCGAAACTCTTAGGTCTTCAGCCTGAACTGTTCGGACAGGACGGGCCTCAACACGGAGACGTGATTGAAATCAACGAAAGGAACGCGTGTGTGAAAAACACTCTTCTTACTCAGTGGATTCTTAAGTGCATACTACCGTCAAAGTGGAAATCAACAGACATCCAAGGGCTTAATGTTGGAGTGGTATTTCTTTCAACCGATCATCACTTCTCCTCTCTAAATCTAGTTGCCATGATGGAGAGACATCTCAGGAGAATTCTGAGGAGGAATAAGGCAGTAGAGCCAGGTATGGCCTCAGCTGCTATAAAAGAGATAGTCAAAGATTCTCTCAAGCGGCTGTTCATCTATGAGAGCTTCAACAAGACAGAACTTCTTTTCAACTTTTGTTCAGTCAAGACATTCATCCTTACACACCATCAGGCTTCAGTAGTTGTGATAGACTCCCTCTCAGCCTACTACTGGGAAGGACAGACTAGCATCAGTAAATCTACAAAGTTTTGACAAGTACTGCCAAGGTTTACTTCAGTGCCTGACAGAGAAGCTGTTGCAGACCAATATCTGCATCATCTACACTGTACAGCAGTTTCTGCGCGACTCCCATCAGAATAATGAAAAGGCTTCAGAAGTTGTCCCGCTTTATGTCTACTCCATCTCTTTGGATGGAGAGAATAACGTCACAGTTCAAGATAGAAGAACGTCCACAACGAAACAGACAAAATTCCAAAATGTGAAAGACCAACTAAAATTCGAATAAATGTATTTCCGGATATGAAAGACTTGGTCGTTCGATTTTATAATGATATGCGAACACACGCATGTGCACATATACGAATTATTAGAAGCGAAATACACGACACGGCGATATTCTATGCAGTAAAAAATATTTGTTTTATAAAGAGTACAGAGAGCTGAAGTATACCTGCTATAGGCTGTTTTAAGGTGGGAAAATCACATAGAAATGAGGCACGCTCTTTCATTTACACAAGGCTTACAAAAATAAGTAGAAAAAAAATCATCTTGCGCCAAGTATGGAAACAAATATTTATTGACTGGCTTGATTAGCCTGTTCCAAAATGCCACGCGCCTGAAATGAAAAAGAAGGGACTGTTATTGTATCATAAATTCATAAGCAGCGAAATGAAAATATGATTTACCTGGCAGAGAATGTTATGGGTTTTCCCAAGCTCCTTATTGAGGGCACGATCGACTTTTTCTTTACGCGCATTAGCCGCCTGCAGCTTTTCTAGGGTAGCGGCCAATGTTTGTTTGGCTTTGGAATACTTGATTTGCCACTTAGGGCAGTTCGGGCAATCGTTAGTGGTCGCAGTCGTTCCCAACACATCCGGTGCGGAAGTTATCTTCTCTTCTTCCGGTTTTCTGGCACTCTCTGAAACACACAAGATGATTTACATAAACATACTCGCAAAAATATGAAAAAGAGATGTAATCCTACTTGGATTCCAGTTGCTGCTGTTCTGGTTATTCTCCTTACGTTCCACTGAAGAGTGTTCCAAAGAAGAGAATCGGCCAGGATCCGAATCAATTCCAAGATCGGGAGAGAGATGCAAAGACGTCGGCCTTGTTGGAGTATTGATCTGTTCCAAATTCTTGCCAGTCTTAAAAATAACAACATTAGATTATGATCTCTTAAAATAGGTTAAAAGTTATATTAATTATTACCATTTGAAGGGCTGGAGCTTCCTCAGCAGAAATTGCTTGATCCGACACATAGTCTGACATCTGGCTGACTTGTCTCTGAAGAGGTTGACTGCTCCGGCGGGAAGTAACTGCCTTGGAATGGGCAGCCTCGTTATTCTTGAGCTGCTCTCGAACAGCTTCCAAATCACTCTTGAGAATAGAACGGTCTTGCTTCACGATCTCGAGATCCTCTTTCAATAAAGAAACTTGTTTTTCCAGAAGCGATTTCGATTGAAGGAGTATCTCTTGCTGGGTCAACAGGTCTGCTTCCATTTGCCGGGCTGTCTTTTGGCTAGTCTGGAAAGAATCCTCCCACAACTTCAGCCTTCAGGAGAGCTCCACGAAGCTCCGATTCCTTCGAGTCCAGCATCGCCCGTAGGTCTCTAGTCAGAGTCTCATTAGCTGCTACTGTCGATTGACTTTCATTTAGACGTCTCTCCATTTCGTTTAATTTCTCCTTTGTCTCCTTTCAGCTGCATTTCGACATCGCAGCTTTGTAAGTGTTTCTCCTTCAGCTTCAGTTCCAGTTGGGAAGCTACGTCTTTTGTCTCTCGGAGACGCTGTTCTCGTCGTCTCACCAACTCCTTCATCTTGACGAGTCGGTTCTGAAGCGCTTCGATAATGAAGCGCGCCGTCATGACGTCACCAGAAATGCCATCAATCGAACGGCTTGGTGACTCTCCTTTGCTGTTTTGGGATTCATCTAGGAGGATGGGGTCGTCTTTCACGAGCTGGGCGTCGTAAGTAGAGCGTAAAGTGTCAACAACTTCAGCAAGCTGGGAACGGAGTCGCAAATTTTCTTGTTCAACTGCACGGAACCTCTTGCCGGACCTTTTAGCTTCGTGTTGATCGGACCGAGATCGACGGGCTATAAAAGACAATTAAAATTATTATTAAAATCCTATTTAGCCTTTAAAATATATCGCTGACCTGTTCCTTTAGATGAGCTGTTGCTATCACTCGAATCATCATCTCTAGGTAGTTAGAAAGTGGACGGGATTTCTTGACGAGGCAGAGCAGCGATCGAGTTGTGCATCTCCTGATGAGCCGGTAGACCAATACGAGCGAAAGAGACGGTACGATCCGGCTCTGACCATGCTTCCGATTCTGAGGCAGGAGTGGGTTCGTGACATCCAGTAGTCTCCGGTGTCTTTTTCAAAGACTCTAGAAGAAGTGAAGTTGGAGACAAGAGTTGGGCGAACGCTGGAACGGGAAGCCGAGTTGTTATCCCTCAAACGGTCGACAAATACGGGAGAAAGCAGAGAGGATCGGCAGCCCTGACCCATAGATGGATGGTACGGCGTGCTGCTGACCATATTGTTGTTCTTATTTTCATTATCCATATGGATAGATTTGTTGTTGTTACTGGTCGCCGCTCCAGGGCTCCGATTATTGTTTTCTCTTTCCATATTGAGCCAAGCGATCTCCACATCCCGCTGCTTCACTTGCTCTTCAAGCTGAGCAACGATGACCCTTAGTTGATCTATAACTGCTTGTTGATTATTTGTTTCTGGAACTCGGTCGATCTCGCTTGGTGGAGGTAAAGATAGGTGACGGTCGCTCCACTGCTCCATGCTCTTCTCTCGACCAGAATGAATACTCCAGCTGCTGGAAGCGGCGGACGTCGAGGCTGCCGAGGAGCTGGAATGCGTCTTGGGACGTTGGGGTTCTTCTTCTTCCTGAGAAGGAAGTACACTCTCAGAAGGATCCACACCGATCATCAATGACTGCGAAAGAGAGCGCTGAGAGTTCACGACTCTGCATGATCGAATGTTGGAGCGCCTGCCTCCGCAAATCCATGCCGCCGCTCTTAGATGAGGAATAAGTGCTAAGATTCAACAGCTCTTGCTGACTCATGGAAAGGATTTCCTCGAGAAAGTCGGCCATCTCCTCCAGTCGAGTGCGGAGTAGATCGCAAGCATTGGTCGAGTCGGCTAGCCGCTGCCGCAGTACCGTCACCTCCTTCTTGTACATCCGCAAGTTCGATTCCGCACTGCTTGCATTCAACGAAGTAGAGCAGCTTTCCGTTTTCTTCTTCCAAGCGCGGAGACGTTGGAGCTCTTTTTCAAGACGCTCCACTTTGCTTTGAGCCTCTTCGTACTGCTGCTGGATGGATACAGTCTCCTTAGCCGCCGTCTCTTTCCTTTCGAGGGAATGTTGCGCTTTCTCCATAGAGAGCCTGGCTCGAGCAGCTACCTCTTGCTGCAAATCACTCACTTGACGTTTCAGCGTAGAGATTTGGGATTCTGCTTCAAAGACGGCCTGTTCCTTCTGGCCAACAGCAAGCCGGAATGAGGCGAGCTGTTCCACTTCTTGTTGAAGTAAAGCTCTCTGACGTTCCGCAGCTGTAAGCAGTCGCTTCTTCTCTTCAAGTTCGGCCCACAAGCGCTCGTTCTCTTCCTCTGCCATAGCTTTGACTCCATCTTCACGACCATAAGTTTCTGCTTCCCATTTGGCTTTGTTGAACATCTCCTGAGCCTCCTTAAGTTCGGCGGTCAGGTCTTTGACCTTCTTGTCTCGCTTCCGGATCTCTGCTTTGGCTAGTTCAAATTCTTTTTCTTTCTTTTGGATGTCTGCCACGAAACCTTGAATGGAACGTCCAGCTTTAGAAAGGCTCTTCTCCAGTTCCTCAACTTTCTTCCGCCTATCGTTCAAAGCTCCCTCCAGCTCTTGAATCTGCTTCTGCTTTTCGTCCAGCGTGATTTGGATTTCAACAAGGATCTTGTTTTGCTGCTCCAGTTGAGACTGCTTCTCTTCGATGATCCGGTCTTTTTCGACAACTCGACCGTCTTTGTCTTGTTCTTTCAATAATTCAGCAATCTTGGATTCCTTGGCCGATTGAGCTTCTTCCAGTTGAGAAATTCGAAGTTTCTGCTGCTGGTTTTCACCTTCTAAGTACTGGACTCGACTATGGTACTCGGTCACCTTTTCCTAACAAGAAATTGATTTTAAATTAGTTTTAAAAAACAAAAGAATTCTAAATAATTTATTACCTGTGGTTGAATCTTTTCAAGTTTGAGCTTTTCCACTTCTTGCTGCTCACAGGATAATTGTTTGGTTAAAGCTTCAATTTTAGTCAACAACTCGTCAACTTCCTCTTTGTTGTGATGATCGGGATGGTTACAAGTGGGCTGCTGCTGCGAATTAATCACAAAGGAGCCGAAAGCTTGGGCGTAGAGGTCCACAGATTCGTCGGGAAGGCGGTTGGAAATGAGACGCGCTTCTTCAGCTTCAGATAGTTCCTGGAAACATTTCCCATTTTAAAGTATTTTTAAAAGAAAGAAATATATATTATGTGAAAATACCTTCTGCAAGAAATCCATCTGATCCTTGAGGGAGTTAACTTCTGCTTGGTGTGCAGCCAAGACGGAGCGCTGCTGATTCTCCAGTTCCTCAATAGCTCCCGAGGCTTGCGTCAGCAACTGACATTTGTCCGTCAGTGATTTTTTCAGAGTCTCATTCTCAACTTTGAGCTCAATGTTATTTTTTATGATGTCAGCAGCATCACTCCTTCCCAAGGCTTTTCCCATCCGCTCCTCGAGCAAAAATACGCGCAGCTTAAGGTTAAAGTTTTCATGCTGGAGCTGCTGAAGTTGCTCCTCATATTCCTTGACGCAACGGCCTCGTAGCGGAGAAGACTTCCCCGAGGATCGATTTGCTTCTAAGTACACAAGATGGACAATGGGTTAGCTCAAGATGTTACCAGGCAACTATTTGTATCAGCGTAAATCAATCATTAAGTAACAAAAAAGTACTTACGGGGAGTGGCTGGCGGGCCTTGGGTTTGTTCCAGCGACACTTGAAGCTGTGACGGATCAATACTAGATGAGAAAAAACGAAGAAAATAAATGATGAGTCACCAGCTGCGTTTTCTTCCATATTTTAACATTCAAAAGGAATCCATTCCCAACGAAATTTGGAGCATGAAGAACAATAATAGACAAAGTAATTAATCTAATGAGCCAGCCCCCAACAACTCCCGACAAGGCAGCTCCTGGCACATAAATCCATCACGTACAGAAAAAAAGGAAGTTAAAACCAGCTCAGCGTGAGCCACTTTGAGAACTACGTTCCAGTAGGGAAAAAAGGAATCCACCGTGAGTGCAAATCAGTTGGGTTAAAACGCTCATTCCTTAGTGGCGGGTGGGCTATAGAAAGAGTAAAAAAAACAAAATCGTAAACTATAGCACCCCTATACTCGACAGCCACATAGAGTTTATTAGTAGAGGGGGAAAGCTATTCATAGAAATAAGGTTTTCATTAGCACCATTCGATTGGTCTTTATTAGACGCGCTCTGGTGATGAAAAACAGCCGGGAGAAATAATCCTAAGATTCCAGTCGAGTAATAGAGAGGAGAGAGAAATGCAAATAACTGCAGTCAGGCGTTGCAAGTTCCTAGCGTTCCTGTTTTGCTTCCAGTAAAAATATCTCCGCCTACAACGATGACAGTGGAACAAGAAAAAAGATGGGGAGAGCCAAGAACTCAAGTTTTAAATCGGGATGGCAAAGGAGGGAGACGAGGAGCTATGTAACACTACACGACCTTCTCAGTTTTTTTTTTTTGCTTCACTCCCTTTTAGATGTTGCTGTCCCCCCTCATTTCCGACCGGATAAAGGAAGGAAAAGAGGAACAGTATTTCGATCCTAATCAAATAAATATATTTATTGATCCTGAATGTCCTGTATAGGACTCTGACGTCAGCGCGCGTTTTTATTATGTGCGAGTACTACCTGAACGGTGGAGTCTGTGGCTCCTGTTGTTGCAACACGCGCCTATTGGGGCTCCTCAAAGGGCCCAAACGGAAAGAAGCCATCGAATATTACGTAAACCAATGTTTTGAAAACAAGATGATCACTTCAGTTTGCACAATGTCAGAGAGAATCTATTTCTCGCCAATTTTTATTTTCGACTTTACGAGAAAACACACACGCGTTGAATGCACGTTGCTGTACGTGCGAGCACGTCCAGCTTCGGCAGCAGATGTCTTTCATCTTGCTTTCTCCCTGTTCTCCTGCCTCCCTGGCGCGCATCTGCGTCGAGGGGATTGCGCGGATGTTTAGAAAGAGGCGGAGCCAATGGTAGAAGGTCCTCTTTAAGCTCAAATATAAAAAAAAAGAGACGACCGAGGAAGGATCTATTGGGACCGCCCCGTGTTGTTACGAAACGTTCCAAATCGACAATGAGGTCTTAATGGAAGTACGGCGCAAAAACAAATTATTGTTGATAGTTACAATCGATTTGTAGCTATTGGGGCCTCCCTTTTGAAAGACAAGCCCTCATAAAATATTGCTTTTAGTGGACCCACATGGTTACTATCACAATTTTCTTATCTACACCACTCAGGTGGTGGTGATTCTTCACTAAAGTTTACTTTTAAGGGGAGGCTAAATAAACATTCTAGCTGATGACAGAGGAAAAACAATTGTGTCCCATCAACACTTAGTGTTTAGAAATGCAATTTTTTGCACTCACCTGATGCTTAGGTTATCCATTTCAGAAGGTCAGGAATCCCTGGAAAAGTAAAAATAGAACAATGATGTAATTTGAAACCCTGTGTGAAGCAATAAAGTTAAAGAGACTAAGCAGAAAGAAGCAAGGCTGGAAAACTATTTAGGAGGAGAAATGTGCAAAATGTTTCAAATAAAAAGTTTGCCTTGTAGTGTGCACAGTGACTTTCCTGGTAAAAAGTACAAGTCCGGGAAGGACTACCATGGAAAATTAATATTTTAAAACCAGTCCCAAAGTCTCATGGGCGATGTATCAAATGTGAAAAGTATTTCACTAATACTTCATAATAAAGAGTAAAAGCAGGTAAACGTAAAAATATCAACGGAAATGTTTTGACGGTTAGCTCACTGGCCTTGTAAGGACTTACCCTTTGGGTAGATAACAAACTGAGAGTCGAAATATGATGAAAAGAGTGCCACAAGATGTTCTAGTAGTCAAGAGCTTTTAAAAATAATATGAATCAAAGATTTGGTGAATAAAAGCAATTTAGTAGTGGACAGTTGAGAAACGTACGTAATCCACCTGACTTATTACAGTTTTTTCAGAATCTTTTGAATTGGGGATGGGAAGCATAGTTGCCAGTGTAACACAATACTTTTCTCAAGGCTATGAAATATTTGTTTTGAAATTTACATTCTTAACTTGTTTATGATGCATAGAAAATAAATAAATTTTATTTTTATCGTAATTTATTTTTTAAAGCTATATTTTGAAATATTTTAATCATTTGTTTTGCAAACAACGGCACAGCGCTTTTCAGCATTGCAGCACGAGACGCCATCTTTCATCAATATTTCGAGTTTAACCTTCAGTAAACGACGGTGCCGAAGCCTTGAAAGTGTTGGACTTCCGAGCCGCCTTTTTCTGTTTATGTCAGTCGTTTATGCAGGAGTTTTCCTAGTTTTAAAAATAGAATAGATACGTTCCATCAGAGTTGCCGATATTGTATACTCATAAGCAAGACATATTATTCATTCTACCATGGACGACGAAGTGACTACACGTAAGGATATACTGAAAATAATGTAAACGACTTAAGATCATGCTTCAATGTTTTTCTCCATTTACAGCATTTTGGGTGAAGTTTTTCACTGATGCTGGAATACCCCAATCATCAGCTGCCAGTTACGCCATCATCTTTGACCAAAATCGAATCAAGAAGGATATGTTACTTGATCTCAATAAAGAGTACCTAAAAGACATGGGAGTTAATGTTTTAGGAGACATTATTGCAATCCTCAAACACTCCAAAATTTATCACGAAAAAGTTGGTTTTAATTCTCGGTGTCATGTTTTCCTTTCATTATATCATTTCTTATTTTAAGGTTGCCAGAGAGAGAATTTTGAATGTTGGTAGAGATGCCTCAATCCAGAAAGGTAAGCTTAGGTACTTCTTTATATGAAAATTAATTATGTCTAATTTGTTTTTCCTCTTTTTACAGCCACAAGGGAAGCATTACACAAGGAAAATGCAGTAAAATCTGTTGCATCCCCAATTGCAAAGCCTGGTAAAAGACTAAATGGTTTATCCTTTTATTCTAGACTAACTTTTTATTCTTTTAGCTTCAGTTGCTCAGATTGTCAGTGTTTCTCCTCCAAAGAAACTGAGAATCGTTCAGTCGGAGACCATTAAGCCTGTCATCAATGACTCAATTGATACGGACAAAGGCGTAGAATTAAAGAGGAAAGTCATCTCATCATCGTTATCGCCTCTCACGAGGACAGTAGCCGCTCCTACCGTCGCTGTAAATGCTGTTAAAGCAGTGCCCAAGAAATCCTCAGTTTTTCAACGATTGGGCGAGAGCAATGTGAGCAGCACAACTCCCGAGATCCCAGAACCCTCTTCCACTATACCGAAGGTATTATTTGTTTCTAACTTTGTCCAACTTTCAATTCTTAAATTGTTTTGCCTTCACAGAGCTCCGTGTTTAACCGTTTAGGTGGATTGGAAAAGGAAGCTGATTCACCCTCTGTACCGCTGGTTAACCGCAAGATACTCTCACCTACATTTAAGTCAAAGCCGCAACCTAAATTGCAATTGGTGACCGGTAAGAGTTCTTTTGAAGGAAATTAATTCATTTACATTTGCTTATTATTTTCTTATATTCAATTTAGAACTGAAAACTCCTGTATTAAGGATGGATGTTGAAAGTGCTTCTACGAGCGCTAAGCAGCGTTTGGGATTGGATAAACCCTCAATAACTAAACCGAAAGTAGGAAGCAAAGTAATACCCGGTAGATCTGCCTCGGCTACTTCTAAGGTAATGAATATAGATCTACAACAATTTAAAGGTCATAGTTGACTAATACTAAATTATATTAATTTATGTAGCGTCCAGCACTCCAACCACCTCGTCGAGCCGCTGATTCTGTTGGAATCAAGCAGAGAATCGGTAACACAGCTAATTCATCAGGACATGTAGGAGTTAAGCAACGAATCGGAGGTGCCAAAACTAACGCAATAGTTAATCGTCGAGGTACTGGCTCTTCGACCTCGAGCGTTTTCAGCCGCCTCACAATTACAAACAAGAAATAAACGCAAATCTCCCTCTTTATTTTTTACATAACAATTACATTGCTTGTGTTTGATAATCAAACCAATACACTGAAAAGGACACATTTTGACATATTAAATTGTTGAAAAGTTGAAAATCTTGTACCAATTCTATCTGCTCTAGCTGGAAGCCTCCATCTAGGATTTTAAAAATGAAGTCTGTATGATTACTTTTTCAGATGAGATAGAATTGAATGTAATCAAATACCTTCACATTAACGATGAATCCTCTTAAAGCTTCCTCGATGTTGGATCGCGCCTCCTCATGTCGGGCTTTCTCTGCAAGCCCACGACGAATCTTATCAATTTCGTCAGCTTGCTTTTTGATAACCGCTTCTTTCATCTTCAATTCTTGCCTCATTTGAGCGTTTCCTATTAAAAGAACTCGCTGTTCAGCCTTAGCAAGGATGATTTTGTTCTCTAGCTCCTATAGTATAAACAGATATTTTTAAAAATAATTAAAAAATACTTCATAAATTACGAATTTTACCTAAATTTTATTCGCCTTCCGAATCAAATCTTGCTTGGCATGTTTATGCTTCTCCCTCAGAGTTAGAAGCTTCTCTTCCAATGTGAGAGGCGCTGGTTTCGAGATCAATCGACCTAGAGCTCGTTTCAAAGTGTAACAAGAAGTACAGATGGGCTTCCCTTTTGGATCATTTATAATGTGCTGGCAATCGGTGGATCGCCACTCTCCTTTGTCGTTGATTCCACCGGTACACGATTTTAGGGATGAGTACTTGGGATTTTGAACTCCAGAGCAAACCCTAGCAGCATCAAAGTCGTGTAAAATCTTGCGCATTTTGTCACAAACGGCGGCAGGTTCCTCTTCTGACTTGAGTTCCGTCTTTCCTACTACTTTAGAATCCAAACAAAGGATCGCCGAGTCGTTGGCAACATGTACGGACCTCGTTCGCACAGCGTTTCCGGGTACAACTGTAATTGTCACGCACAACGGAATCTATGAAAAAGGAAACTGATGATTAGTACAATTATAAAACTAAAGGAAAGTCATTATACTTTTTGAGCATCTGCAGGCTGTAAAAGATTTGATGCTTGAATCCAGTACCAGCCTGGAGGAGGAATGACCATTGTTGGATCAAAACAAATCATTTCATTTCCAGTCTCGGCTTCTAAAATTGGCTCACAGCCTTCATCAGGCTGATTGTCAACCCGATCAAAATGCTCGGGACTCGCCGATCTCTTCTTTTTCTTTGGTGGCAGTGGAAGCCGAGCTGCTGGTGGCTTCCTTTTATTCTTGTTTTTAGGCTTGCTGAGATAACTAGGACATCCTTGAAAACAAACACTGTATAATTAGTACTCTGATGATGTCAATGAAAAGTATTTTATTACCAGGGAAAATACGGGGAATGGCATCTTCCTTCAGCTTCCAGTTGATCCACTTGAAGGAAATGATTTGCCCATCCTTTCCTGGAAATGTTCTCTCTTTGATTATATCATCTTCTTCAAAGTGCAAAGAGCACACTTTAGATTTGTGGTTCAGCTCAGCATCAATGCGAGGGATGGCTGCCTTCCATCTCTTGAAAAGCTCTTCATTCTTGGGTGCCTTAAACATTCCCACTTTGCCCACATCTTGGAGAGCAGTTTTTTCTTTCTTGGTAGGTGGGTAGCCTGTTCTGCAATTAGGGACAAAGCACCTATCAGGCATGGTATAAGCCTGAACAAGAGTAACCAAAAAATTATTAGCTAGGCATGTGCATTGTGCACAAATAAAAGGCAAAACATTAGGTGTTAAAACTAGTTGTGGGTACAGTAACATTTTAGCACTTATATTTATGCATCTGAGATTACCAGGATGAGATTTTAACCTTAATTGATGTGTAATTTACCTTTCAGCATGCGCCGAATAAGTTTTTAAATAAAATATTACACGTAGCCTAGCACGCGACTTCCTATTCAAAATTGAAGCAAGTAAACAACGGGACAGACAGACAGCACAGACGTATTCGGCGGATTCGGACTTGGGCAGCGGACCGCCCCGAAAAAAGCGGATTTTTTAAAATGAAAAAGAAAGTGATTACATACACGACGAAGATACGAAAATAAAACGATCCAGAAAAAACTTATAAATCTAAATAAATATAATTAGCACAGATCGATTTCATCTTTACCCCAATCCTTGGTCGCGGTTGAATAGGGAACAGTTGACAAAATAGTAGCGCTCTATATCATTTGCGTTCATACAAGGGTCTAATTTTTTAAGCATACTTTCCATTTAGAATTTTCTTTCGAATCATGAAAAGGATCAAACAAATGTGCTTTTATTACTAGCTGTGCGGACGTGCGATGCATTACATTTTGAAGCATTTAGTCGGGTTCGAGGTTCCGTCTTTTCTATTGGGCCGTTCGCAGCCGACAATAAAAAATACTGTAAATATAGACAAAAACGGAAAAACCCCGTTTTGTACATAACAATTACGTTTATTAACTAATTGGGCGAGTTTCATAAACAATCGGTTCAACCATACATCAGGATTGAAACAAGGAATCAAATATTGAATATTCCAAAAGTAGTCGATATTAGTTAATCGCGCATTAGATGCTCTGTCTACCCGTCTCTTTAGACTCTATTCTGGAAGGGAATATACAATTTGGATTTTGATAAGAAAATGGATGCATTAGACTATTAGGAACTCTTCGTGAGGCTCGATTTGACAATCCTCTTCAGTCGTTTGAGTGCTTGCTTCTAAAGGCTCTTGTCTGAAGCCTCCTTCTGGGGTTTGAGTATCAGCTTCTACTAGTTCCCTTTCTTGACTATGATGACTAGGAATGGGTCCTGACATTTCTTCAACAGTTTCTACAGCTGTATTCCTTATTGGTCCGAGTTCGAGCACTGCTCTAGCGTTGAAATTAGGGTCTTCTTCTGCATGATCTGCGTCTCGTTCAGTGCCGGATGATTCAATGGACTGGACGTGAGATCCCGCACCGTCCGATAGGATGGAGGGCCTGGTTTGCGTGATATTCTCAGACGACTGTAAGACGTGTCGATTGACGACCGGTGTGGGCCCGATTCTGATTAAGGGTAAGGCGATCTCGTAGCGGAAACACATGATCAGGATCAAAATTATGATGAAAAGCGTAGCAAATAACACGGGCAATTTGTTGATAAAATTCGCAGAGGCTGTAAAAAATGTAAAGAATTAAATAAGGTGTTTCACAAAAAGAGAAAATATGAAGCTTACTGAGAATGTTATTGAAAAAAGTTCCCAGACTTTCGCCGATGAATCCCAATGGTTGGAAAACGGCTACAGCTAGCATATCCACCAAAGCGGTAAAAGGATTCACTTCGTGAGTTGGATCCGTCAAGAAAGTCCGGTGGTATTCTTCACAAGGATCGACCACTTTCATTATGAAGGACTGGAAATAGGAGCCCCATGTAACATCAGACGGTTTGCAGGAAGCGGGCTTGTCTCCCTGCTTCACAATGTCTGATTGCCGTTTAGCTATGGATCGCTGAAAAGGGAATAGAAAGAATAGTTATTATATTTATATATATTACTTTATGAACAAAAAGGTAGAAAAATACCTGAGACATGTAGACATAGTGCCAAAACCAACTCAACAGAAAGAAAACAAGAATTGATCTAGAGACAATGAAAGGGACCGAGTAGCCGCAATAGATCCACCACAATACCGTACAAATGCAGAAAATGAAAATTGTGGGCAGATAGTCCTATGTAAAAAATTAAGTATAAATATTTAAAGAAATGTTATGAATATTTTAGGCTGCAAAAACTACCTTGATGAAAAAATTCTGAAAATTGAAGATTTCAAATAAAGACAATGGTGCCATCTCTCGAGGTCGTTCATCATCTGGTGCCAAAAGGTTTGAGAGAACAGCATCCAAATCAGCTAGCCTTTTCAATTTGATTTCCTCCCCATCCTTGAGAGCTTCCTCAATGATGAATTTGGCTTGTTTTGAAACTCTGGCTATGAGTGGAATGTGCAGAATCTCTTCTTCTTCTATTTTACGGTTCTATAGAGAACAAAGGTTGTAGATGCATACATTGAAAAAGTGACTAGACATTACAAACCTCAAGGTCAAGTGTTGTTGATAGAATCCTGACAAATCGTCCTAAAAATGGTTTCTCCTGTGAAACAAATGGTTTTGAAGGACATAATGCCTCTACTTTATCAGGAGGAGGCTTTTGCTGCAGAAGTTTGACTCTGACAGCTTCTTCAGGTCTTTCTGAAACTTCCTCTTGGATTTCTTCAGTTGTTCCTGACAAGTCTTCATCCGATACTTCTTTTTGTTGATCCAAAGCTCTTCGATCATAGTTCAACATGTCAAACGGATCGACATAGTTTGAATTATCGACAGAAAAATCCACATCAACATTGTCTTCCCTTTGACAACAGACAGAAACGATAAGAGAAGCAACAAGTAATACATTTAACAAAAATAACGATTTCATTTTTGAAGTAGACGTTTGTGCAGAGAGCGTGTGTGCTACGATTTTTTATTTACATGAAAGTTGCATCAGTCAACCGCTAGGCTGACATTCCATCTAGCGGCGGATACAGGTAGCTGTTGCAGCTCTCATCCTCCACATGAAAGAAAGTCTTCTGCTGTAGCCCTGTAGGCTGTCATTTTTCCATTTTCTTAATTCGCTAATGCTTAACTTGTAATCCATACGGTCCTATTTTTATCGTTGAATTCGACAAATTACCACCATGGTTGTTCTTCAGAATGATGCAGTGAGCTTTCATTTTAATTACTCTGTTATTTTTTAAAGATTCCAGTCATCCTTTACTAATATATTTGTGTTTTTATATGATGGCAGTTTCTCACAGCCCTCACCTTGATGTATCAGAAGGCCAGAGTCAGTGGATCTGTTAGAGTTACATTGAAACGATGTAAGTATTTCTGTGATCCCAGCTACATTGCAAACCTTTGAATTTTGATTTAATATAATAACTTTTAAAGATGATGGAAGGACAAAACCTGTGCCTAGAGGTGATGCTCCCATCAAAGAACCTGAGGAATACAGCTGCATTTTCAGGGCAACTCTGAAAAGCAAGAAAATCAGCACAATTGTAATTATATTATTTTTAAACACCCATTTATTATTTCCTTAATTTATATTGGAATCAAATTTTAGGTGACTGGGGAAGGTCTAGCAGATTTCCAGGCATCTTTCAGCAATACCATAAAAGCAAATATGGATGGTTTGAAGAAGCAGAAAAAGTCCAAAGGCAAGCGCAAGCCCAAAGCCATGGCCACTCAATGAAGGCAACCTCATTCCCTCTCCTCTTTCTGAATTTTTTTGTTACTGGTGAAAAGAAATATGACAAAGTATTGAATTCACACCACTCATTTATTTTCCATTGTAATTAAGACGAAGAGATTTGCGATATTAGGGCCACCAAATCACTTTGAAGTTTTTCCAGTGCATCCAACTGTTCTTTAATGTTCTCCGGTACTTCCATAGGATAGCAGAGACGGACTTGGCTAAGTGCAGAGCGCAAGCTCAACTTTGCGGAAGATGCAAGCTGGATAGTTTCATCTGAAACCTTATTAGCCAACATTTCTAAACACGAGTTGATGAATTTGGCACACGTTTTCAAAGTTGTTGTGCATGACGTTACATCCTTTTCCCAATTTTTTACTTGGATGGCCGAGCGTAGAGCTTTTTGAGCCAACTGGGCAACGCGCAGATGTGCGTCTTTTTCTGTGGCAGAAACAAGATCTGCAAAGATTTCCCAAACTTGTGCGTTGTCAGTTACTTGGGAGGTCAGCCGGTCCAAGAGTTTTCGTACAGATGAGGTAAGACGACGAACAGGATCGCCGTAATTGTCCTCTTTATTCTCAGAGACAGCTTGAACAAGGATCCGGAGCACCTGGTGGTCTACGTGCTTCTCTTTCAAGTCCAATACGCGGTTATAAGAGCGAATTGCCTAAAGGATTATAATTGGATTGTTTTACGTAAAATTTTGAATTTAGTAATTATTGATTTACCTCATCATATTCACAGCAATCGATAGAGACGACCATGAGATTGTCCCACACCTTCCAGTTCTCGTACTGGCACTTGACGGCCTCCTGTAAGGCTCTCCAGGCCCGAGCTTTTTGGCCAAGTTTGACGTAACATTTCGCAACATTGTTCCAGGCCTCGAAAGACTAAGAACACAACAATCATTAATATAAATTTGTGTCACTTAAAAAAGCTTGTTTTTAAATATACCTCCGAGTTCAGGGAACAGTAACGACGGTAGGCTCCAGCGGCTGTTTCCCAGTCCTCAACTTCCATAGCTGAGAAAGCCAATCTGATCCAAATGCTCTCTTGGAGACTATTGATAGCCAGAGATTTTTGGAAATGTGGAATGCATTCAGAGTATTTCTTCTTGTAATAGTAATAGTAAGCCCAGTCTCTCTGAGCGCGGGCACTGGTATGTTTCGACACTTCCCAAGCTTTTTCGTAGTACTGGACATCATCCGTGCAGTCGCCGAGTAGGCACCAAAGTTTGGGGGTTTCACTTTTGGCCAACTCTTTCCGAACAATATCTTCCGCCTATTAAAAAAAAATGCATCATTATTGAGAAGCAAGACTATTATTGATAAAACACAAATTACCTTGTGCTTCATTTCCAACAATTGATAGCAGGATATAACTCGATCCCACATCTGAAGTCTCAAATAAATGTCTAATGCGCTGCTGTTGGCTCCCAGGCTTGAAAAGGCGTCCGCCAACGAGCCCTGTAGCTCCCATTCGAGCGGCAACTTCGAGATATAAAAGTACTCCAGACGCCGATGAGCTGACTCATTACCACTCTTTGGGAGTGAGTCTACAAGCTCCTGGAGCTGTGTCATTGCACGTTCCATAGCACGGCGCTGACTGGATTCGTATTTGGAGCGAAGAAGAAGGGAGCTAGCGTGTAGACTCCATATTTTAGGGTAGGCCAGTATGCACTAGAAATGAATTAGAATATAAGTCAGGTTAAGCGGGGGAAATGATTATGAAAAATACTTACATTTACTAAAGGAGATAGTTCTTCAGCCAGTAACTCATCTTTGGGATGGAATTTTTCCAATATAGTTCTGAATTGAAAACAAAATTAGTTTATAGGAGATGCTAAAGAAAGCGAGAAAGATCAATTACGCTTGAGCGAGGAGAAGAGCCTGGTAGATCGGTGGCAAGTCCGGAAGAATATTGTCATCCGCATCCAAAAATGCAATTTTGTTCAGTCGCGTATCGTCTTCCAGCTTGACATCAGTGGGTAAATCTTGATTAGGAATAAAATCGTTGCCTACTTCCTCAGAACTCAATTTTGAACTGCGGACGCGAACTGTAAGTTGTGCCAATGGTTTCTGTTGGTAAAACGTCCTTTTACCCAGCGCACCTAAACACTTGAAAATGTTAAAACTATTTCAATTGTGACAAATATATGAGAAGAATACATACCTGTCCACTCTATACTGAATTTTGAAATTTCAGCAGCTTTTTCAAAGTGATTTTTAGCCTTTTGAATCTCGCCGTAGAGTAAGAAAGTATAGCCGATCTCCATCTGCAGTGATGAGCTCAATACTATTTTTCCATTTAGCAATTTTTCCATTTCAGGAAGCCTTTCGACTACGTTTAGAAAAATTGAATGAAGCGCCGGAGAAGACTCTTCCAAGATTCTTTGATGGACGTACAGGTAGCGCAATTGCCACCAATCCGAGAGCTATAATTTTAATGTGAAAAATTGGATAAATTAGAGGCAAAAAATGGTAAACAATTATTTCATCTTACCTCAAATTTGAAAAAGTCTTTATTAAGACTACAAAGGATGATCCTGGCAATCAGAAGGAGAGGCAAGTTTTTCACAGTTGGGAAAAAAGATTCACCATCTAAAAGGATCTCCTTGTTAGACTCTTCATCAAGCTGGAAGTCAAATATTTTCATGGCTGGATCATCAGGTAGGGCGAGCCAATTCCTTTGAATAAACAGCTGTAAACTGGATATTCCTATACAATACATCTTTATGCTACTGCAAAAAATTCAATTATTTGAAATATTCATTTAAGACTATCAATTTATTGAAATTTATAATACCTGCATCTCAGGGAGTCATTGCTGCTCAAATGATTCTTAATTTTATCTGTCACAGACAAGTGGAAAGGGGATGACTGCCCCTCTTCATCTTTGAAGAGCCAAGGGCTAAGTTTCAGGACCTCAAGGTAATCCCCAGTTTGCATATGAATCACCAAATTTTTCAAGTCTACAAAACAGATATTGATATGTCTATAAAAGACCAAAAGAGTGAATGTTTTAAAGATATGTATATAGTACCTTCAGATACATTTTCAATATGTTTTGATCTAAGTAGTGGGTCTGTGATGCATAACAAAAATTCACTAATTGATTCTTCAACCATTTTAAACAATAATTTAAAGTGTCGTCGAAGCCGGTCAAGAGAGTTACAGGTTCCTTCTCAACCACGATTTCACTTCTAACAAATAGAAATTGCTAGAAAAACACGTGCGCGCAAATTTACATGTAACATAATTCGTCGTCTGCAAGATCCTTGGCTCCTCCCCCAGGGCGGGGCCATCTGGGCCCATCAGTTTCAGTTCACATGTATTACTGTACGCAACACTGGAAAGTTTAACCGTAGTCAGCAGCCCAGTAGCCAAGGGAGTGACCAAATGTAACAATTACAATAAGAAACACTTACGTGAACTTCAATTTCTTTATCAACAATTAATGAGTTTTAAAAGGATAACTTCAACCTCCTGTTTTTCAATATTATTCTTCGCCATCAAATTTCCAGCGCTCTTTTCTGATCAAAATCTTTTGGAATCTAAGTCAGTTTTAATTGACCATATCTATTCTACCATGTTTCCAGCCAACACCTCCAAATGAATGAATATACAACATTACTCGGTAGCAAGCTAGTAGTAATTTTATTGCGTCGAATCGGTAAGAATTGGATATTCCATACAAGCGCATTTCAAACCAGTTTACAAAAGGTTTTAAAAAGAAACACAATTGATCTTATTCCAAGTCGAAAAAAACCAACTTAATTTTCATAACATAAGATAACAAAAGAAAAATATAATGGGTGGCCCGCTCTCCTTTCAAGAGGACGATACAACTTGCCAAGGACTAGTATAAGGGAGCGAATCGGGAATGCAGATGAAATCCAAAAAAAAAAATTCAAACTAAAAACAGAATCGAGCTAATTTAGTAAAGTACTTGTAACTTACAAAAGATACTGTCCAAAAAGTAATCATGAATTTTACTTTTTTCAATTATCTGAGGTTAATTAAAACCATAAAAATAGACCATCTTAATAAGGCTGTTAAAAAGACGCATGAATTTGCATAGCGTGAGCTTAGTTATCTTTTCTTCATGGGAGGCATAATAAATATGAAAAAAAGAGAAGGGGCAAAAAACATTATATAAAAAATATCGAAGGCTCTTTTCTTTCTTTTTCTTCTCTCCCATCTTAGTTCCAGATTTCGGATTGTTGAGCCGATTTCAGATTTGATTTTCCTCTCTTTTTAAATTTTACAAAGAGACAAGTTTCCGGTTGACGGCATCAGGGCTGGACAGGTCAACAGGTAAAGATGCAGGTGTGTTAAGAGACGTACTCACTACGCCTCGTTGTTGTTGAGTAGTAGAAGACGGGCTGGGCACGACCGGTGTCAATCCCGTACCTCCCTCCATCAAAGAATCAAAATTGAATCCAGGGATCCCAGATGATGGAGTAGTTATGGCGATTCCAGCGATTTCGTTCCAGTTATTAGATCGTATCAAAGGTGCTGAAGCCGGTTGGAAAGGCGATGCGACGGGTAGCGATGTTGGCCGTGGACGGGCCGGTGCAGCCACCGTCGGACGGGTGAACTGCTCAACTCTTCGTTGATTTTGAAATGGTCCATCATCAGACAAAGAAGACTCGTCACTCAGGTCGTCTTCTCTTCGCTCTTCTTTGATGGGCATAGCGATCAAATTTGGCATGGCGGGAAGAGCAGCAGGTGCTTTACACTGCGGATTGTATTGCTGCTGTCCCATAGAATTATCTTGGCCGTTTGCTCCCTTGTTTGATGGGCGCATCATCTTGCATTGAGGACGATGCGATTCCAATAGCTGCTCTAATTCTTCGCGATCCTTTTGCAATTGACGGATTTCATTCTGTAGGTTCTGCTTCTTTTCTTCCCACAATTCAGTTTCCTAAAACAAGAAAAGTAAGGTTTCAGTAAATACAAAAGCGCGCAAACAGTAAAGTGTTAATACCTGTTGAAGTGCCATTGTGTGATCAAGACGCCTCTTACGACACCTAGCAGCCGCTTGTTTGTTTCTCTCTCTACGCATCAATCTCTTTCCTGAATCCTCTCCATACTGTAATTCAGTAAATATATATTAATAATATTGACATAATAATGCAAAGTGAATTTGTCTTACTTCATTTCTATCTTCTTTACGTCGACCACCTCCCCTTTTCGTGCTGGTGCCTCCACCCGATCCATAACTTACAGCTGCGCTACTATAGCCACTGTGATTGCTGCTTCCGCTGCTATTACTGCCCACGCTCATTCGGCGCCCGGTGGAGTTTCCGCCGTTCCTCGTCGACGCCGCCACTGGTGGCGAGGTACAGGCCTGAGAGACGGAAACTCCAACCCATTGAGGCTTGACATCCTCATTCGGAGCGTTACCTATTCAACAAAACATCACAACATATTAATACAGTTCCAAATAAATCAAATTAGGGAGGACATAGTATTTTAATTAGCACTATTTATCTCTATGGAATGATAAGATAACGAAATGGGTGGCTGGTGCTAATTAAAAGATAACCATCTCCATTTTTATCTTTCTAAGCAGATTAGTTATGCAAAATCATTTATTTACCTTGCTGAGTGGAGGTGGTAACAGTCACAGTGTAATTAGAAGATGGAGCTAATGAATTGTTGTTAAAAGATGAGCTAGGTGGGAGCAGTGGAGGCACAAAGCCAGCTTCTCTTTCATGGGATATCTGATTGGCAGCAAGATCCATGAAAGTCTGCTCAATGTTCCGGAGAGTTGTTGGGGTGAGGGTTGGAGTGGTACGAGTTGGAACCCCAGTGAGACCATCAAGCAGTTGCAGCTAGAGTTATTCAAGAAATCAATATTAAAATCTGTTTTAATTAACTTGAAAAAGTAAATCTTACTGTAGTGGGTGTCATGGCATCAACCGAGTTGGCCATGGTTGAAAGTATGTCTGCAACTGTTAATCTGGTGGCATCGTGGCTCTCTGGAGGAGTTGAATACATTTTTCCTAAGGGAATCTGCTAAAAACAACCACATGAATCAGATAAGTTTCACAAATTACGATAAAGGTGCGTTGAAACAGCACAGATGTTGCTATCGGAAACCCGTCGTTTTGTAAGGCAACTATACGAACGGGTTTATTTATCATCAACACCACCCATCTCAAGGCCACAAACTCTTAGCAACTATTTTAGAACTTACCTCTTTCTTTATGATTTGTATGGGTGCAGCCAAGAATTAAAGTTGATTTCAACTAAAGTCCACGTTGTGTTTTCACTGAACACTTCTGTCTCGAGCTAGCGATGACTCATTGACTCATATTTTCGTAGTTGGGGAACCCTTATATGCTTTTCGTATTCCTTTTCCTTTGGGCCTCCAATGGCCTCCGGCATTTTGTCAAGCCAACGCAGCAGCGGCTAGAAAAGATAGTCGTTCAGAGAGGCGGCAACTTTTTGTAGTAAAACCCGCTTCGTCTATGACCGGTAGAAAACAACCGGGTATCCCTGACTATATTTGGTGATGATCTCATCGCAGCAAGCCGTGTCATGACGTCAACAACTAACCGCGAAAAGGAAAAAATTCTTAGGAATTCCGTTCCACGGAAAAGAAATCGAACCTCTAGGAATTGGCAAATTACTTACGGAACAAAGGGTGTTTCTCGATTTTCAAGAATACATTTACATACGAAATATGTTAACACGTACATGATTCTGTAACAGAGGTTGATATTTTCTTTATTACAAGATATATCCTGTTTGTGTGGTTATTATGTAATGTCAAGTTGTCAACGTTGCTCAATTAATTATTATTTTTAAGCCTTTTTACTTTCACGCATTTGTTTTAAGCGGAATTTTCGGCGAGTTGGATCTCGGGACATTTACAATAAACAAATTAGAGGTGTGCTACTACGTAAGTAACGTATGAAAGGCGACAGAAGGTAGCAGATAAGGTTCAAGATCATGGTTCGTTCGGTCAATGTCCCAAGCAAAGGATATGTTTTCAAGGCTTCTGTTGACTACAGGAGATAGCATGACTAACTGATTTTCATGTTTGAACACAAGAATAAATGTTGATTCGGGATTGTATTAATCATCTAACATTTTTCGGCTTACAGAAAGAAGCAAAAATCGGATAGTCACTAGTCGGCGTATTTTCCATTTGTAGAAACGCGGCATCGTTGCTCGTAAGAAAAATCAGACGCTCGCAAACGTGCTCCTGTCTTTCTGTACTGTTTCGACCGCCAAGTTTTTTGTGTACTGTGTTTTGAGTTTATACTTTTCTAAAAACTTCGTAAGTAATGATTTAAAATTCTCTGACTGTCAGTATTTTAAGACAAAATATTCACTTCATGCTTGTTTACATCTGATATAGTGTAATGACTCTTGACACTTATATTATGTAGTTTTCATTGGACACATGGGGGAACCATCATCTATCAAGTGTTTGACCAAGAAAACATTGCATTAAAACTTGAAAGCTCCTGTGCATTCTTAACTTTGTTCATATCTATTCCTCTTGTTCTTTTTGATGTTCTATTTTTAAAAGGAAAAATAGTTTCAATTTAGTCAACAAAATAATAAGCTTGTCACTTTAAAAGGTTGTTTTTTGCTTATGCACAATTTTTTTTATTCATTTGCCAACAATTATCTATAAAAATATAGTAATTCCTAAAGTGAAAGCTGAACCAATGTGCAAGATCCATTAATGCATCTGAAAAATTATCACTATGAAGAAAAAAAGGTTATTAAAGTCCTACTCTTACAACAGGAAAATGCCTCCAACAGTGAACCCGCCACAACCAGCGGGAGCTCCGCCTGTTAGACGTCCTGCAACTTCGGGATCGTCGTCAGGTGCTGCAGGTGGACCAGGAGACCGTCGAGTGGATATGGTCTGTCGTGTGAAGTACTGCAACACACTTCCAGATCTCCCTTTCGATCCCAAATTCATCACATATCCTTTTGATGCGACCCGGTATTCAAACAGTTTTTATTAAACGAAATTTTTTCTTATCAACTTGTTGATTTCATTGCAGATTTATTCAGTACAAATCTACATCCCTGGAAAAGACTTACAAGTACGAGCTACTGGCTGAACACGACTTGGGAATCACTATCGATTTGATCAACCCCGATGCCTACGCAACGAAACCCAATGCTGAAGAAGGGTTGGATTATGCAGATGAAAAACTCCTGGAAGAGGACACGTCTGCTGCTGGTCCCAAAGATCAACAAAGGTGATAATCTATTTAAAAATTACCACGGAGAACAAAACTTAATAACTTATATTTTTTTAAAGATCCGCTCGGCACAAGAAGAACGTCTCTTGGTTGAGACGCACAGAGTACATCTCTACAGAAGCCACTCGTTTCCAGCCCATGACTATCGAGAAAGTGGAAGCAAAGGTTGGCTACAGCATGAAGAAGAAAGCTGGTATGGGAGGCTTGGCAGAAGAAGAGAACGACTACCGTGATCACGAGAGCCAAATCAAGGCTATCGAAAAGACGTTCGCTGATGCCAAAAAGCCAATTTTGGAGCACTCAACCAAAAAAGGTGTCACGCCGGTTGAAATTCTACCTCTTCTTCCGGATTTCAAGGTATAATTTAAGCTAGAATTCTTTCTTTTTCTTTGAAGTTTGCATTGATAAAGTTGATTTTTGCAGTTGTGGAAGTATCCTTGCGCTCAAGTTATGTTCGACGCCAATCCAGCTCCAACTGACAAGCCCGTCTCGGTTCAGGTTGATGAAATGTCACAGGCTATGATCAGGTATTAAGTCAAAAATAGCAAACAAAGGGTTCAAATAAATGAAAATAATTGGTGATTTCAAAGAGGTGTGATGGACGAAACGGGTGAACAGTTCGTAGCTTACTTCCTACCTACAAAGGAGACACTCGAAAAGAGAGCCAAGGATGTTGAAGCCAACAAAGATTACGACGACGAGGAGGAATATGATTACAAAATGGCTCGTCAATACCACTGGAATGTTAAAAGCAAAGCTTCCAGTGGCTACGAAGAAAACTATTTCATCGTTTTCAGAGGAGAAGCGGCTCACTACAACGAACTCGAGACTAGGCTAGTTGCATTCTGTTTATGTCATTACTCTTTACGATTTTCTTAATTCTTTTTTAATGTTCTTTTACAGGGTGCGGCTCTCTAAACGACGACCCAAGCCGGGAGAACCCGCCACAAGTAATACTCGCCTGGTTCTTCGCCACCGTTCTCTAACAGCCCGCGAGCACAAGATGTTCCGTCAGCGAGAAAAACAGCTTGAGCCGGCTAACCAGATGGATGAAGAAGAAGAAGAAGAAGAGGAGATGGAGGAGGACGAAGAACAGATTCAGTCGTCTAGTAAGAAGGAGAACGACGATGAAGCGAAGGAGAGCAAAGACGCCGACAAAGGAAGCGAGAGCGGAAGTGACCGATCTGGGTCGGGATCTCGTTCATCTCGCTCTCGTTCCCGTTCTCGCTCCAAGTCAAAATCACCAGCAAAATCAGGAGGATCGCGGAGCAGCCGAAGCAGTAGTAGTAGCAGCAGTGGTTCCGCCAGCAGTGCAGCCTCTGGTAGTCGCTCCCGATCTTCGAGTCCCGCTGCCTCTGCAGCTTCTGGATCACCCAAGAGGTCTCCATCTCCCAAACCAACTCAGGGATCTCCCAAACGGTGACTTATTCAATATTTTCCCCCATTTTTTTTTAAACATTAAGTTTTAACCTTTTTTTCTTTTACTATTTGAACAGTGCCAGCAGCGGTAGTGGTTCCTCGTCGGCGTCCAGCAGCCCTGGAAACAGTAGCAGTTCCAGCGCATCCAGCAGCGACAGCGAGTGATCTTATATCCGCTTTGCTTTCTTTAAAATTCAAAAATCATTCGTACGTTTTTATGGCTTGGTGTGTATTATTTTTTCATTCATGATGATTAAAAGAAATCAATAAGGACATTTTGGCTCTCTTAAATATCTAACCTCACAAATATGTATTCCGTACATAAAAAGTATTAGGATTCGATAGGGAGTTTTCCTTACCATTCGGTTTCCACACGCTTATTGCGGCTTAAATGTAGCGCAAACTGATTTAAAGCAGGAACCTTGAAAAAGGAAAGAAAATGAATTTTAAAAAAACTTAAGCTCCGTTTTAAAGATTGCTTAGGAACTCTTTTGTTCGTTCACAAAAGAGCCAATAAATAAATTGAAATTGTTTTGTTGCTCATTTTAAATGGTGGTACAGAAATTGTCACACAGTCGTTTTGAACCATGGCGTTTTTTTCTGTTATACTTCATTTTTTAATCATTGATTTCATAACAGGAAGGACATTTGAAAAAGTGGTTTTGAATCCAACTCTGCATCATTGAATCCAACAAAAGCTGGTTATAAAAACCCAAGCTGGTCTTGAAAGCCAGACTATTTCAGCTGGATACTCGTGAAAATTGTGGCGGCTCGCTTCGTTCGTCATTTGCTTGCAATAATAAGAGGTTGTAATTCTTTTAATTTGATTTATGTTTCGTAAGCTCGACAATCAAGAGTCAATTTTTGTCTTCTGTTACGTTTTGCTTGTTTAAAAATCCTAGTCGGTCGTATTGTTTAAAATCAATAACTTCTAACTGTTTGAGCCAATCCTTACTTGGCTACAGTCTTGGTGCACTTGACCTATGATAATTAGTGCGCATAAAAATAAAAATCGCAAATAAACTCATTTATACCAATCTTCAATAGCGGTAATTTTAAGATGTCACCCTCGCTTTCGATATAAAATGATTAGTGACAAAGACAATGATCGTCGAGTCACAGTCATTTTAATTTCATATTTTATAATCTAGATTATAGAATGTGGTTGTATTATGAAATTGTCTGCTTTGCTCTGCTTATTGCGTAGAGGCTCTGATCACATTTATTATTGCTGTTTTTATCCAATGATACGTAGTGCAAACGGCAAACGGGTCACTATACACAGCCAATTAACGGATTAAAATTGCTTGTTTCTCAAACAAAATTGCGCAAATATGGCAAGGTGATAGAGCAGCGTATATAAATGATGTTGCGCAGCAATAAAAGGCGGAATAAGAAATGCATAATGCCTACGGATTATTGTATCGAACACTTATCATCCTAAATCTCGCTCTTAAATTAACCGATGCCAGTATAGCTAAACGTGGTTATGGTTCCGCTTAACCTTTCTGCTTGTATAAATTGATTTTATCTTACTTCTAGAAATTTAATTACTGGCCAATAACATGTAAATAGCGTGCTGCCAAGAAATCAAGAGTCGGATTGGAAAAGATAAGATGAAAATTGGATTGGCGATTATATTATTGACTTTTATTGTTTTAATATTACAAAGGTCCCGTACGTGACCATTTTAATGAATAGAAAAAGAGATTATTCACATAAATCAATTTTGCGCGTACATCAAATCATCTCTTGAAGTTTTACTTGGTCTCTCGGTTTTTCTTCCAGATCTTCCAGGTCTCAACAGCTTCAGCAATCAGGACAGCGAATGGTCTGTTTGTTCGCGGTGTAAACGGTCGTTCTGGAAATATGTAAGACAAAGAATTATTTGAAGCGTAAATGATGATTGCACAAATCGTATACTATTACCAATGAGCCCAAGGAATGTATACTGACCGCTGACCTAAACAAATATAAGAAGAATATGAGCATGTCGTTTAACTTTTAAATGTAACTGATTTATATTTTACCCATTCCGGTGATTCGTCTAACGGAGGCTGGTCCTCTGGTTTGCGGGAGGCATGGAACAAGCTGCGCATCACTTCTGGAAACACATCGGCAATTTCACAACGGAACACGTGACACTTGAATGTTGGATTCTCCTCGAAATCTTCATTCGGACAAGTGAAAGCAAAACAAGATGAATTCGGTGTGTCTTTTAGTCCTGGACCTCGAGCACAGTAAATGATGCGATTGATAGGATATCGTGCCATTTCGGTACTGCTTCCAGTTTCATTCAAACTAAATTAAAAGATGGAAATATTAGTTGATAAAGTTTAACACAAAAATAAGAGAACATGCTGACTAAACTGACATGACATAGCCATCTGCATTAGGAGGGATTGAAAGGCTCATCTCATTCAACTGATTGCAATAAGGCTTCCTGTTGAAGGCTGACATAAGCCATGTAAATTCAATGGAACATCGTGGTCCACTCACCTAAACAGTTTAGAAATATTGGAATATATTACCCAATAGAATGTTCACAAAATATACATACTGTATGAGAGCCAAGATAGAATACACGGTTGAACACGGCACAGCTTTGAGAGACACTGTTGTTGGACTCCAACAGACCTATGAGAAAAAGTTTCAATCAGCACAACTACCCCTAAAAGATGCTGATGAATGTAGAAATTTGGGTTACCATTGCTGTTTTGAGTGTCATCATTCAGAACCTCATCATCATGAGTAACCTGAAGATCTGCCAAGAGATTTTCAATCTCAGTTTCAGGTAATGGCAGCTGCTTGCTGTCTTCTGTTTGATCCAGCACTTCATTAGCCACATTCTTTTCAATAAGTGACCCCAAATCTTCCAACACTTCGCAAGTGGTGATGGAAACCTTCGATTGGTCTTTGGGAGATGAAGCTACTTATTCTTCCATGTTTTAATAAGTGAATTACTCCCAAATTGTGTCGATCCAATAGAACCGAGATGAACGCTAGTGCTACTATGAATATGAAATCGTTGTACTGACGAGAATTTTAAATAGAAAAGCCCTCTATTAGAATCAATAAAGTTCGATGACAAACCCTCAAGAAAAAGCTGGTAAAAAGTAAACACGTACGATCACAGTCTCACACCTGCTGGCTCTTAGTTCTAACTCAAACACACCGAGTACCATAGGCGAGTACAGACAGAAAGTACCAGAGCCGCCAGAGCGGAAAACCAGAACGGACTACGGCGAGCGGATAGGCTGGAAAATCGGCGAAACCTGGCGGATTAGTTCTGAAACCGGAGGCGGGAGTTTTCGAACAAATTTTTTAAGAGCCGAATCTGAACTCTGAAGATCAAATGATTGGCAGTTTTAAAATAATAATAATGATAAATAAACCAATTACAAAAATTATTTGACATATTTCACACCCAATTACGCAATTCAAACCTGGTATTGTGGCACTGAACAACTATAAGAAATAAGATACTGATTTTTTGCTTTCACAAAACGACGCTGAAGTATAGTAAGCTACATCCCGGCTTTCGAGCCATTGGAACTCTAGTAGAACTGCAGTAATCCTTAGATACCATATTACACTAATTATATACAAACGAACCTAGTGAGTAATTAAAAACAATAATATTACATCTAGTCAAGTTTGTTCACGACAGAAGCAATGGCGTATATAAATTTCAAAGAATCGTTTGAAAAAAGGTGCAACAGGGTGCCATGAACGAAAAAAGAAAGGTATTTTCTATCTGTATTTACGTCTGCTTTATGGGCGAAAAATAGCATAGACACTTGAACAGGCATCAACATGGACACCTGGCGGATGGCGCCAATTACGAATCAACATTAGACCTAATTTAACACGGATGAACGTTCTAGAAAGCAACCCAACATTTCAACGATTATTATTATTGAAAACGGAAAAAAGGAAAAAAAGAATTGATAATCAAATGGGATCCCGGAGTTGGCCAAACGATCTGAAATTGGAAGGCAGATAAAGTAGGTGCCATCGAAGACTCGAAAGGAGGAAGAAGAAAAGCAATAATAAGAAAAAGAAATAAATGATCAGTTGGGGTTCATCGTCCTTCTCTGTACGTAGTAATCAAAGGTACCAAAAACCTATTTTTTCTCTCTTCTTTCCTTTTTTTCTCTCTTTGTAGTTTGTTGGTCGGGTTACGATAGCTACTCCAGCGCTATTAGCAGCGGGAGGTTGATTGATTGCAGCTTCCTTCCTGCTCGCGCGCGCACGCAGTACCCTCAACGATCAGGTGCCCACACAGCTCATCTTTCACGGCTTTAAATAGACATAAGGCCGGAACCAATTATTGGAGAGAACTCTTCCTCTCTTCACTCAGCAATTTGAAAATAGAAATGGGCTAACTATATAAAAACGAGCGACAATAAAGTATAGGAAAATAGACGACAGATCATCCACGCCCACGCGTGCAAGAAATTTCACCTAGACGAGTAGTATTGTAACTGCCACGTTTTCTGCCTTCTTCATCAATCGTCATATCACGTTAGTAGTTTACTTATTGCTGGCAAGTAATAATTAAAAATTTCTCATGTCATTATTCCTTATGAATTCTCTTTATTCTTTTGCAGGCCTGTGGATCTCAAAAGCCAATCCAGCCCGGGGGAACCCGTCAAAAGCAATACTCGCCTAGTAGTTCTTCGCCACCTTTCTCTAACAGCCCGCGAGCACAAAATGTTTCGTTAGCAAGAGAAACATCTGAAGGCGGCTAACCAGATAGACGATGAAGAGGAAGAAGAAGAGATGGACGAGGATGAAGAATAGATTCTACTTAAATAAGAGAGCGACAATAACGACAACTACACCAGAGGGCAAGGTCGTAGATAAAGGAAGCGAGAGCGGAAGTGACTGGTCCCGATCGGGATCCCTTTCTTCTCTCTCTCGTTCCGGTTCCCGCTTTAGGTCAAACTCACCCGCCTAATCAGGATGATCGCGAAGCAGTTCCCCTTTAATTCAAAAATAGTTTGTATATTTTGGCTTGCTGTGTATTTTTTTTTTAATCCGCGATCATTTTAAAAAGACGTAAAGAAAAACTCTGGCTTTTTATACGCATTTTAAATTTTTAGAACATGTATTTTTGATTGAAGTACAAAACCTCAATCTGATTTTTTTTCAATGAAGAAATTCGAGCTTATATCAGTAGTCTAACGTCAGTAAACTTATTTGCAGCAGAAACCTTAAAAAAAAGAAGCCTGGAATACAAACAAATTTTAACTTTACCTCCTTTTCAACGATTTAAAGTTCTTAATTTCATGGTTCGCTACACATAGACAAACAGTTACGAGAGAGATGATGGTTCTACAGAGCGTCAATGCTCTATACAAGTGTCGCTGATGTGCAGCAAAGTTGCTATTTTAGTTTATGAAATTATATATCAATGAAAAGACGGAAAACGAATATAGTATGCTCCCAGTTTATTATATTGAATTCCATCCACCCATCATAAAATCAATACATAAAATCGATTGTTAGCCATTTAATTATTCAAAATCTTCTTCTACTAGCCAACCCATGAAAGTGTGGGTTTGAGTTCCCAATTCCAAGATACCTTCTTTTTTGTATAAATCAACCTTGTCTCCCTTCTTCAATTTGATGTTCACCTGTGTGGATCCGATCGTCCATCCAGTAGCCTGACTCCAGATTCTAGCATCCGCAATTTCTTGACCATTGACGCGCAAAAAAACTATTAGTTGCGGATGATTCTGTGCTTTGACGAGGGCCACGGAAAAGTAGTACATTCCAGCTTTCGGAGCGGTGAAAACACCAGTCGACATATTCATGGCTTTCCCAATATTCTGCCGCTCAACTTTAAAAGTGCGCATCACGCCGTTCACCGTATTCCAATTATTCTTCGTCTGACCATTGCCGCTCATCTGAAAGAGGAAGTAAACTCCGGAAGCGGATTTGATGTCCAAATAGCCCAATGATCTATCGACAGCTGTTTCAAATATAAACATCGTTAACGTATAATTTAAACGAAAATGTTATTAGGGAATAGTTGACTCACCAACAGAGCCAGTCGGAGGTTGGAAATTGCAATAAACGGCTTCAATTTTTTTATTTTCCTTCTTTTTAACCAAATAGATTCCGTTTGTTGTGTGACCGAGGTCGTTGAGGTCGGCGCAACTTGTTGGATCTGGTTCATCAGTTGCGTTTTTCTTCTTGTTACTTAACATTGATTTTATTAATTTTAGATTTTTTGACAACTGCTTTTGAATTGAACTTACTTTAGTATACTCAAAGGTAAAAGCCGAGCTGGTCTTTTAAGTCTGCTCGAGTCCGCTGATGCAGGTTCAAACGACAGCTCGCTTTGTATGTTCACTTTCAATAAGAGGTCGTTAATCTTTTTGTCTACTTCATTTCTATGTTTCGAAAGTTCGGCATTCAAGAGACGATTTTCGTATTCTCTTTTACCGTTTTGCTTCTCCAACAGCGCTAGTCGATCGTTTTGCTTGAGGACGATAACTTCCAACTGTTTGAGCCGATCATCTTTACCGGCACTGTCTTGATTAATATGAACTACGTACAACGTAATTATGCATACAAATAAAAATCATAAAAGAGACGTATTCTTATAGCGTGAAAGACGCTATATAAATGTAACATTTATAGAAAAATTCGACATTAAGAATTTATTATATATTACCCTCTTCATTAGCGGAAATTTCTAGAGATGACACCCTCGCTATCGCAATAAAACAGATAAGCGAGAGATAAGCTGATAGACGAATCAAGGTCATTTAAAAATCTTATTCCATATTCTAAAAATGCGACCGAGTTATGTAACTTTCAAATTCGCACTGCAAAGACTGCTCATCAAGTAGAAGTCCAGATCATGATTAGGTCGATTGTTGCTATTATTATAGTGTATAATTCGTGGCACAATCGGATTGGAATATAAACCGATTTAGCGTCAGGGCTTTACAAAATTAAGGGATAATATTAACTTCTAGCTAGCTGCGGGACGAAAATATCGCTTTGTGATTTCGGAAATATTTGTTATCCAGAATAAAACACTGTATGACTGCATGTGCAACTCACTTAAAATTGAACCTACGTGGATTCGTTTAGACTCGCCGCAATTGACACGGAAGTCCTGGCGGCCTTGAGAGGCTCCGACTCGGCAATCAACAGTAGGAGCGTTTCTGTTGAAGATATCATGCTGACACTCGATATATGCCAGTTAAAATGGATGCATGATTGGATGATCGTCGAGTAAATTGTGGATACTTTTCGGCAATTTTCTTGTATCAAAACAAATAGCAAAAAAGAGGAATAATATGATAATTACATGTATGATAATCTATAATAATTAAGAGCGTAATAGGGACGATCATGTGTTCAATTTTGGGAAATTATAGTTCATATATTTACGGCCCTTTGTGTATTTTTTCATCCATGATCATTACAAAACAACAATAACACTTTTGGCCGTTTCATTATACTCAACTTCTTACCAATAATAATAACCAGTAACTTGACATGTTTATCGCAAAATCGCAACGAAGTGAAGCAAAACATTCAACACAAGACGTGCATATTTCCATTTCATCTAGGACGACAAAACTATATCTCTCTTTAAGAATGCCCAATTTTCTTTAAATTCTAATCCAAAAACAAGTTCTAAAACTGTACTACAAGGACGTGGAATTTTTAATGGACCAACTAGGGCCGGCATCCTGATCAGCTATAATCAAGCGACACTTTTTTAATCTAATCGAAATTTATGCGCCGGCTCGGTTAACTACTTTTCTGCTGTTTAATTCTAGCGAGGAAAAAAGGCAATCTCCATGTCAATACTACCGTTAAATCGTTAGTGTCAACAACAATAACAAGAAAAAAAGAGGAATCCACTTAGTACAAGTCAAAGACATAAAAATATTGTTTTAGAAAAAAAAAATTACCTATCTAATCATATTTACAAGCAAGACAGTTGTACCAGCCGTTCACAAACATGTGGGAGAAGGAAAAGGAAAAATATAGAACACAGCTTGAAAAATTGGACCTTCCCGGCTTTCCCGCGGTCCAGGAGCTGTCCCGGCGCCCGGGAAACGCAACTAGGAGCCGTTGGACGCCATGCCGTAAGCGGGGTGACCTGCACCAGCAATGCATAAACGTCAGTTTCATCATTTCAAAGTCTTCATTGACAAACAAAAGCCAAGTTCATTTATTTCAGATTTCTTTCTTCTCCTTTTTTTAAATCATAATTTTTTGTTTGTTTTCGTAAAGACAAGTTAATATTTCAGACCACAAATATAAAGTGATGAAAAAAGAGAAGAGAAAGAGCAATCAAAGAAGACGAAAAAAAAGTTTCACATTCAAAGTTAAGAGGCGCTTATTTTTATTTTTTCCTAAATTCTGTTGGCCACACGTGACGTTGGGAGACGGGAAGTGAGGATCATATTTTTCATATCGACGGACCTGAGTTAGTAGCAGATGTAGTAGCTGTCGTAGAGGAGGCTTTCGGACTGCTACCACCACTGGGTGAGGAGGAACCACCGCTGGAACTGCTGCCACCGGCCAGATTAGAAGCGGCGGCGGCTGCTGCTGCGGCGGAAGCATTGCGGTACTCGAGGGAAGGCCCCCATAGGCGGAGGGTGCCGTCGTCCGAGGCCGACACGAGAAGGTGTGGATACCGAGGATTCCAGTGAACGCAGTTCACTGTTCGTGAGTGACCGGTCAAAGTGGCTAAAGGCAATTCCCGTCGAATATGCCAAACAAACACTTTATGATCTGTTGAGATAAGGAATAGCATGAATTATACTGATAAATAATTTTTAAGTTTTAAAAACTACCTTCACTCCCGCTGGCAATAAACTCTTGGCCCAGCCCACCGAAACCAGAATGAATTGTGTAAAAACCTTGGGTCAGACCTTGGTATTTCCGAACCAAAATACGATCCTATAAATAAAATTAGCAAGTTTTATTGCTGTTATCTGATAAGTCATATAAAAAGGTGGTTCTTATGGCAAGATGTTTCGCAACTATTTGTTAAATTTTCATCGATACCTGAAGGTCCCAGAGGTGAACACCTTGGGTAGCAACGTTGAGCAAAGCCAAACGGCCAGTATTGTTGACAGTGAACGACATGATTGGGTGATCCTCTTGCAGTCTATAAATACCATAAATTGAGTATATGCAAATAGGATGTAAACGGTGCAATTTTATAGAAATAGATCCTACATGTTGCAATCGGTCAGGTCCTCAAAGTTGTATCCACGGATACGATGGTGGGTGTCGGCAGCTAAAACAGTTCGAGCATCCGTCTTCCAAGACAGTGACTGAACCCGTACACCTTCCCACGACTCGAGCACGTTCCCTTCGAGATCCTGTTTTTTATAATTCCAATTAATATTTCTAAAATAGAATAAGTATTTAGATTAGAAATTAGAACGTACGCAGAGGTAGAACTGTCCACGGGATCCACCGGTGACGAAGCGCCGTCCATCCGGATTCCAAGCGCACGAAGTGAGCGAGTCTTCGGAAGCGTGCGACAGCTTGGTCCGCAAGAGCCCAGTTTCAACTTGCCAAACCCAAAGCTCTGGACAGTCATCTGGGCCGCAGGCTGCTAGGTGGGTACTGTCGGGGCTCCATGCTAGGTAAGCCACTCCATAAGAGTGGCCTTCTAGCGTACGAAGGTGGCTTAAAGAGCAGTTATCCTGTAAAAAGAGTAGAATTAGTACAAAAACAGGTTTATTTTAAAAATAAAGGCTCGTACTGGGTCAACATTCCAAATCATGACGGTAGTGTCTTTGGAACCGGTGGCCAATTTAGAGCCGTCGGGAGAGAAACGACAAAACCACACTTCGTCACAATGGTCGTTGAGGACTTGTACCGTCTCCAATGGCAGCTGGTCCCTGTATCCAATTAAGGCTTATTTAATTAATAATCTTTTTAAAAAGAGAACAAGATCAAGTTTACCTGGAACACAGATGATCAGTGAGGAGGGAGACGTTTTCAAAAGGTGAATTAGATTTAACATTATGATAAGGACAGCGCTCTTTTTGAGACTCGACGGCCTGGCCGAGGAGAGCGTGTAACCTGCATAACAATTTAAGAAAATGTATTAAGTTAAAATCAATTACAAGTTTGAATGGTTGAAGCATACCTCCGAGGAGGGAGCATGATTGAAGCTGGTAAGAAACGTTGGAGCCGTTCCATGAGGAGGCCACGGGAGGCGGCACCTTTACCTTGCCAGCCCCGTGCCAGCTCACGAAGGGCTGCCGCATCCGAACACATCATGAAGCCACTAAGCTCATGAACTCGTTGGATATTGTGCTGGAGCGGGGTTAACTCGTGTCGCAAAACATTCAGCGCTTCCATAACTCGACCGTCTTCCAGAAACTCGAGATACTTTTGCTCCTGGAGGAGAAACTTCATTTCCTAAAATTTAAATAAAGGTAGATATTAAGAAAAAGGAATTGTAATAATGATGTAAAATCGTACCACAAGGTTCTGTGGAGAGACGAGGACACTCTTTAGTTCACTCAAATCCATTTCAGCCTAAATAAAAATGGGGAAATTTTATTTTAAAGATAAATAAACTTATTGTCTTTGATTGTAAATACCTTGTTCCATTCCCCATCCATGACATGCTGACAAAATTTGGCAGCTGCTGGATGGTCTAAACGACATCCAGACTCTTGCATCAGTACCTCCGCACTCCGGCTGTATAAATTTAAGCTCATTAATAACGTGAAAACATATCCTAAAGCGAAAAACATACTGGAGGCCAATGGAAGTGAGATGTTGCCCAATTATCCGGACTATCTCCTGATCCGTTTTTGAAATAACCTTAGGCTCTACCAAACCATCTAGGACGTCAGAATAGGGATCCAACAAAAGATTACTTCCATTCTTATTATTAGCTTCTTTCAAAGCGTGAGGTGAAGTGTCATCGGCGATAGCAAGATTCCCATTGCTGGTATCCTTAGATGACGAACTGCATCCATTTTTGGTCTATTAATTGAATAGAAAAAAGGTTTAGACAGTTAAATATATTATAAATGTTATGAAATTTCATACTGCTTGTTGCTGCTGCATATTGTTTGAGGGATTAGAGGATCGAAGCTTCTTTCTTGGGGGTGGCTGCGCGGCACCACCTTCATCCGAATCGTCACTCGTTGAGGCCAGTATGGATTGGCCTAAAACAACAGGAAATTAAAATTCATGATAAATCCTTTATAATATTTGATAAGAAAAATTACCCAGAATGGCCAGACGTCCGGCCAACTGCGCCTGACTGACTGTTGATGGCTGCAAACGCTGCTGCTGCTCACCGCTACAAGCTCCAGCAGGCGGCGAGAACCCTGATGGACCCTTACGAGGAATTTTGAAGGGATGGTGATGGCCAGTCCCACCCCACGTCTAAAGTGTGGTGTGTCCTGGCACTGATGGAGCCCTCTCAAGGGTAGTTGTGAAAATATTTATGCATGGGCAGCCATCATAACCTGCTGGAACGAGATATCAGCACAATCAGTAAGTTTGGAGGAGATAACACAAACGAGCAGAAAATAGTTGGTGGAATTGCAGTACAGCAAAAATGATAAAAGTTAAGCAATATCAAAATAGTATTGCAACACTACGCGTAAATAATACGCAATAAGAAGAGAAAATGGTGAAGAGAAAAAAAGTGACTTTTCACCCATCCACATGAAAGTTCTTTTCAAGGACAAAGGGGGCTGTTCATAACGTATAAACATACGTAACCATTACCTTTCTTTATTATCCACGGACTGCTGAATGTGGCGTTTATGACGCAAATCACACAAAGACTTGCTTCTAGAGAATAGAACAAGGAAGAAAGGAAAAACAATATGGGTTACCAAAGAGTAACCTCTATTTTTCCTTTTTTTTTATTTTCTTCGCAGTCCAATTTTCTTAAAGGGCTTATAAGCAGCAGCACTTGCGTTTCTTTCTCTGGATCCCTGGCCTCACTTTTCCACAGCTGATTGTTTTGATCGGAGGTGCCAACCAGGAACAAAAAAAAGAACGTCGAAGCCCCTTCTGAGTAGGCTGCAGCTGATAGCATTCGCCATCTATCAATCAATTGTATAACTCGATGCATAATTCATTAATTTTAAATCATAATCCCGCGAGAAAATGAAACCACAATCTAAAATAAATCATTACAATTATGCAATCGAGCAAATGATTCATTCATATGTGATTCATAACCACATATTTCAGATAATCTTTTGGAAATTAAACGATTTAACACGCGTACACCATTTAAACTTTATAAGCGTTAATTTTGCTCAAACTTTCTATCAGCTTCTTTAAACAATAAATCAACTTATATCCTGAATCATTTTTTATATCATGCGTCAAACAACAACAATGCAAAAATCCAAAATATTTATGCGAAAAATTAAGCATTTCGCGATTGTAAATCACGCCAATTAAAATAGGGAAAACACGGACGAATGGTAATTGATCTTCTCAATTTAGCCTTGGTATCCAGCAGTGGAGGACAATGCGGGAATCAATCAAACGAATTTGTGTATCTCTATAGTGTTTACGCGCATCGTCAGTTAGCACATCAACAACACCACTCGAACTTTCGCAATGATGTGTCATCGTCTGCCGCTTTTTCTTCGAATATTAGAAAACCTTAAAAGGATGGCCTGATGTTTCTCTTCTCGTATAAACATGCAAAAAAAAATCAGAAATCCAAATTTTTGTTTACAATATTGCAATGGCCAGTTTCATCGTGTTTATGCCGAAAATTACTGAACGCTCTCGACTGCTGTAACGATGTTACTTCACGGTATGGAAGGCTCAAATGTCTGCGTGTTGTATATGGACGATTGTGAAAGAAAACGCCGTTTCTTGGTATGGGCTATTTCTGAATCGATTCCCGCAGTTTTTGTGCCTCAGTAAATCTTCAGTTCAGAAAGACATATGAGCAGCGTCCAGTCACGTTTCTTTCGCCCACGAAAAGTAGCAAAAGCAGCAGCTGCGCTGCATTATTATTTCAGGCAATTATTTTTCACTTTTTTGTTTACCAAAAAAAGAGAGGAAACGTGCTGCTCTCGACCTTTTTTAAAGGGTTGTGAAAAGCAAACAAATAAACGGACTATCGTCAATGTTAACCGCCGCCGCTGCAGCACACCGGATTCACTTCATTTCCCAATCCGGTTTTCACAGAAAATATTAGCTCCTTTTTTTAACGATTTGTTTGCTCTGCTTTTCCTCCATCAATTATTGTATTTTTTCAGTAAATCAGCAGCTGCTTTTTTTTTTAGACATTTCCAGATTAGAATATACTCTTAAAATAGAATGACAACTCTTGATGCAACCTGTCCATATAAAGAATCTAGTTGTTGTAGAGAAAACAATCTCAATTATACAATCTGCTTTTTGTTTTAATGGCACATATGTGATGGTTATTTTTCAAGAACAAGCTGCACTGTCATAATCCCACTTAAGGAAGTGCGGCGTCGACGAGCCCCCTGAAACTTGTTTACATAGCGGTGGGTCCGTCTGCTACAACTCCAAAAGAGACTCTCGTCGTCGTAAACAAGCCATTGTTTCAACAAGAAGAACTCGAAATGTGTTATCGTCTTCATCCTACCTCTAGCTCTAGTCGTTAGTCATAATTGGCGGCCAGAGGTTCCGGCCATAGCCCCATCATCACAGAGGAATGATGATGACAGATGGCATACGAAGGTCGCCGAGATGACCTTTTATTTCTGTCTGTATAGTCGCGGCGACATCGTGGCCATTAAGAGACCATCACTCGTCTTTTCTTACTGACCCCTTTTTTTTACTGTCAATTTAGCTATAGGTGTGGTCCACTAAAAATAAATTAAGTTTAAAAGAAGATTATTATCCACGATTGGTAATGTATTTTTTCTTTCATCTCTTATAGCACAGCGCGATTCAATATTATATCGAATATAATTTAAAAAAACATGAATTTCCACTTTTCAATCAAAAACGAAGAAAAAAGTGGTTTTATAAGGAGAATAATTGAGGTGTAAAAGGGGGATTGAAAGAGAGCTTGTTATACAACATAAGAAAAAACAAAGAGGAACATATGATGATGACACGACGCGACAATAAAAATGTACAACAATATTTTGTTTTGTTTTTTGATTCCATACTCCTTGAGTAAAGAAAAACAAAAAAAGATTTGGCTTCCTCCCTCCTCCATCGATTTTTTGTCATAAAAAAAAGGCCAGCACATTTAATATGTATAACTTATCACAATGGAGAAATTTAAAAACATTTACAAATTAAAAAGAAATGAAGCAAAAATCGTTTTCGAGAGATTGCGACCTAGGATCGGTGAGAGGAGAAACCGAAAACGAGAAAAAAAAAATCAAATAGTTTTTTTTTTAATAATATGGAATTGTCAGATAATTAATTAATTAAGCACAGAATTCTAAAAAATAATAAGATAGATAAAAAAGAGATCGAGCCAGAGTGTCTTGTAGGCATGGCGCTTATTTTTTTGAAAATATTTCCTAATTGTGTGTGTGTTTTTGGAGGAGGGGACACTGGGATTTTTGTGTGTGTGTTAACAAAAGAAAGAAAGAATGACAACAATTCATTTTTCAGTTTTTCAGTCTCGTCAACTTAAGTGGTGGCCGTTGCATGAGGTAACTTCTCTCCACTTGGGGTCGATCTGGGTGACGCCGTGCCGGGCGCATTCGTGGGCGTAGGCCGTCAACGCCTCACAGTAGCACTGCTTTCCAGGCGGGCACTCGCACATGTCCAGCAAACAAGATCTATAAATAAAGAAAAATGTTATGTATAATTCCAAGAAAAGCTGAAAAAAGAAAAAAAAGAAACTTACTTGAAAAACCGGACTGGACTGACTTGCGAATGGCACTGGGCAAAAGTGGCGGATTTTAGGACGCTGCATTCCCGGATAGCCCGGATTCGAACGTGCCACTGTCTCTGGCACAATGCAGGCTCACCATCCACTCCTGTAGTGATCCCTCCTCCTCCTCCTTTAGACGTCGTCTTCTTTAAAACGGCCAACTGGTTTGGATGATCTCCGTGCGACGACCTTAAGGAACACGATTTCGGTCCGCCAACTTTCCACGACTGCCCAAACTCTTCTACGCTCTAATTTTTTAAATAGAAAAACTAATTAATTTAAAGTCTTATTAAATGAAATAGAGGTGAATTTTTACCTTTGCTGTGTGGCCGTTCCGCATCCGAAGATCATCTCTCCGACGGCCGTTAAAGTTACCGCATAGGCCGCATAATCGCCGCTTAAATGAGGGTGGCGCTGTCACTTCTAAGAAGCTTTCTCCATCCCAAAGCAACTTGACACCTTTAATTATATAATTTGATTAAACATCGCGGTCTAGTAAAAGGATTGTTAAATAAGCTTACCTAAATTGGTGCGGACGACGACACTGTAACCTTCCTGGACGACGGAGAGGACGCCTAAGCTGACGAAAGGAAGTGAGACTCTTTTGTGATTGATCTTTACCTTCATATTCTGCCCCAAAGTCACTTTAAGGTCCTCAATCTATTCAATTAAAATGAAAAGAATTATTTGAATGAAAGATTTAGAGAGAAAAAAAAAAGAATCCAACTTACGGTAAGAGTGACTGTTTTAGTCCATGAAAAGGATCTCGAGGATCGGGCATCATTTGTTACCCGGACGGAGAAGGAATCATTCTTACAATCGGCCGTCAAGAGGTACTTGCAAGTGCCTTGGAAGTTGAACACTCTTCCGTCGAAAGTGCGGTAGTGAGGGTCTCCGAACACGGTGCAAACTGCATCATCTACACAAATATTTGATTTACTATCTTCACCAAAAAAAGGTAAACTATCGTAATATGTGGAAAGTAGTAGACAGAAAACTCAACAAAGAGAAAAAAAAACCCAGTTCAAACATCATTTTCTTTTTTACGACCCCAAAGAGAGTTTTTAAAACAAATATTAAAGTCTATGTTTGTCAGCACTTGCCCCTGTATCCCGCCACAATCCAAACTTAAATCTAACGTAAGTCAACATTAATAATTGGGTGGGCGTCGTCGGCATAACTTTCTCCCCTCACTAAAAGCGTCAAAATTGTCAACTATAATTACATACCTTCGATGCATTTAGGACAGCACTGGCCGGGTTCTTTCACCGGGTGACGGCCAGGCGGACAAGGTTGACTCCCGCCAGGCTGGACGGTACTGCTACCGCCTCCACCCAATTTGCCAAATAGAGCAGCTCCGGATGAAGATGAAGATTTGCTTCCGGAGACGGCCAGTTTGGCTTGACTCTTACTGCTGCTGTGCCGCTCTTTAGGCCGGTAGACTGGACACTGCTGCACAGAGCAGTGGACTTCACTCTGGGAACAGGAACATTGGGTGCAAGGATCCAGTGACCAAGACGCTCCATCCTATAATAACGTTAATAAAAATGTTAATCAAGACTTCCAAGGTGGTCCTATTAGCTAATAACACGACATCTACCCATTCTAAAGAGAAAATGAACTGTAACGAGCCGGATCTTTAATCCACTTTAAAAAAAAAGGTTGTTGCTCTTAACATAATGAAACGGTTGCCTAATCAGTAATTAAAGCTCATTATCTCTCTCAACCTTGGAAAATTGTAAATAAACATACTTGATAGGTGACTCCCCGGTAGGCACATGTAAGTGGTCTTGAAGCTGGCAATGCTGTAGGAGCTAAAAGTTGCTGTCCAGGTCCACTGGCGAGCGGCTGAGCCGGCGGGATTTCTTGAGACATTTGAGGTAGGAACATTTGCTGCTGTTCAGGAGTTGAAGCGGCGGCTGCTTCCTGCTGCTGGATCTGGATCCTTCCGTATCGATTCCCTTTAGGAATCTTACCGGGAAGTAAGGCCAGCATCTTTCCTCCGGAATTGGAAGAGCAGTTGCCGCTGGATCGGTAGCAGAGCGTCGTGGAATCTGGCTGACAGGTGCAATTAGTGCATCCATCCGGCCGGAAAGTAGCTCCACTTGGATATATCTTGCGACCGACGTTACATCTTCCGGCTTCCGGATGTCCGGGTTGATGGACCACTTCATTCCGGACACCCTGACAGACTGGGCAGCAAGTGCCAGGTTTTAATAAAGCTTTATTCGGCGGGCAGGCTAGAACCGGACAGGTCCTTTTGGTGCACTGAGTCGATCCTGAGACGCAGCGGCAAGTAGTGCATGGATCCGCGATAGGATCCGGCACTACCGACTGTCCTTCCGCCAGAGCAGTTCCATTCAACCAGCACCCTATGAATTAATTTAAAATTAGTTTCATAATTTAAAAATAATTAATTAAAGATTTTAAAAATTACCTCGACATCTTGGGCAGCATTCGCCAGGTCTAGCCGGAAGGATCTGGTCGCATTGGAGCTCCGTCTGTTGGGCATCTTCAGTATAGCGGCAAGTCTGCCTGGATAGAGTCATCACGCCACCCTGACAGGCCATCACCTTTACAAAGAGAAACAAAAGAGTTTTTGAAAATAGAAAAAAGAGGCCCCCTTATTTGGGAAAAAACAATAACAACTCCATTCATTCGTAAAAGAAGAAGAAGGCGGTATATACTCATTGAGCACTTTTTTCGGTCTTTTTCTTTCTTTAAAATGCGCTCTGGAATTCATACCCTCCTCTTTTTTTGAAAGAAACATTTACATAATTGCAATGGACCGTTTTTCTCTCTTCTTTTGTTTGTTTAAAAAAGAAAAAGAGCCGAAAAATGTGTTCACAGAAAAGACAGCTTATAATAATTATCCTAGTTAAGGAGGTATACCTGACATGGATCCTCGGGATCGCTCCACTCGCTGCCGCTCGGGTAATGAACACCTCTGTAATGGCAACCTGTAATCATGAGAAAGGAGGGCCGTCATTAAAAAATGTCTGTGTGTGTGTTGTAGACATTAGAAAAGTCGTAAATCAGCTGTTTTTCTCTTTCCACCGCCGGTTTCACGAGAGAGATGTTGTTTAAACCAGGAGCTACTCTAACGGGAAGTGCGTGACACAAACAAGACCTTGATTACGTTAATGTCGTCTTTCCAAACAACAAAGGAGGTAAATAACTACATAATGGCCATTGGGCTCCCTCCAGGTATAAAAACAATCTTTTTTTTCTTTTAGAGAGAAAATTGAAACATTTTCTTCTCTCAAAGAGGGTTTGCGTGTAAAGTTCACATCAAAAATGTTTACCTTTGCATGACTGACAACATTTGGGACTCTTGTTGCTCTGTTGGAGAACGACGTAACATCCCTGGGTATCCGGACAGGTTTCCTTCCGGCATTGAACGTGTCCATCCTGGTTAATTCCGGAAATACAAAATTAGATTTAATTCTCATTCAAAGTCGGCTTAGATAATATATAAAAGAAAACACAAAAACGCCCGGCGTGATTATACACTGCACAATAACAAAAGAGTCAGCTACCTTGAAGAAAGAAAACAAGATTTTTTTTCTAAAGCGGCGGCGGCTCGTCGCGTGATCTCGTAACATTTCTTTCAAATATAAAAGGCCGACCTTTAAGAGGTGTATCAAAGAAAAAAAAACTCTTTTTTCCCCCTTTCTTGAAATAATTACAAGGCACAGGTGGGCCCTCTTTTCGAATTCGATCCGCACCGGAATTTTTTTTCAAAAATATGTTTACATAATAATAATATTGACCAGGTGTGTGTTTTGTTTCGTAAACCGATATATATTTTAAAAGAAAAATTCCTTTTTTTTTCTCTCCCCTAAAAAGAAAAAAACTCCTCCCTCATCACAGCAGGTGAATGATGATTTTATAGCTTTCTTCTTCTTCTCTGGGTGGGCGGTTCTATTTGCTCAGCCAAAGTTGACAGTTTTCTTCTTTTCAAAATGGAATATGTGGAATAAGAGAAGCCGCCCTTCTTCCCGAAGAAAAAAATTCCTCTTTAATAGAAATATAACACAAAGGTACTTAACCACACACACATATATATACAAGAAGTCACAGCAGGTAGGTTCACTTAATTTTTTAAGTTTTACGACCTTTTCCCCCCTTCTTTTTTTTTTGTCTTCCTGCTCCACTCTATTTCACGGATAGGCCCCCCTTCATTCTTTAATCATTTAATTTCTTCCTGTCTGAAGAAAAAAATATTTACATTGATAATTATAGCTACATCTCTCTAATCAAGATTTAATTGTTCCCAAAATTAGAATCACTTTGATGATTGATTTTTCTTAAAAAAGAAAAAAGAGGGCCCACTAAAATAATTAATCAAATTGGTGGGAAGGAGCTGTTGGTCAGGAATGTAGTCGGTCTGCCGGTTCTTTGACGCTTTTTACTTCTTCTTCTTAGTGGAAAAAGGTTAAGACTTCTTTTCCCCTCCTTCATCTATATAGAGAGGGATGGATAGGCTTTTAAAGGTGGGTTTTTTGTGTCTGCCTCGATGGTTATCAGTCCGAGAGCTCTTCTTCTTCTTCTTCCCAGAGAGTGTTTTAATGGTTTCGGTCGGTGGGTGAGTGAGTGAGCACTGTATGCTCCTAGCTGACCACACAGAGAAACCTGGAAATCCTCTTAAAATCAGCCCCCCCTTTTTCTCTCTCTCAAAAAATGTTCATTGTATTTCTTTAGGTATAGTAAAAGATAATTACTAGTAGATGGATGGCCTCTCACATCTTTATGATGATCATCCGGCCCCATTAAAAGTCTAATCCGATTCTTCAAATATGAGAAAGAGATATTTATATATATTTATATTTGGGTTGTAAAAGGGGGGCTCGTTATTTGTTTGTCAAAAAAAATTCTTTAAATGCGAAAGAGAAGAAAAATGAGGGGAGCGTGACTCGGGCCCTGCCGGTTACGCTCCAAGTCACGAACGTTGAATAATAATAATCATCATAATATCGCTCATATAAAAAAGCCCAAAAAAAGAAGAAGCTGGCAGCTGTTTGCTACTGCTTTCTTCTATATACCTTAAGATATATATATTTTTCAAAGTCGGATCCGTGTCGTGAATAATCACGGACGTTAAATAGTCAACACAAAAAGGGGTAGAAAAATATATATATAAAAGGCTACAGCCGGCGGACACGTTTTATAAATGGATATAATACCCACATATAAAAACAAGCTTTAGGGAATCTTTATAAGTGTTTATAATACCTTGCACATGCATTCAAAGCAGGGATTGTTGGCCACGATGGTCACCACAACCTCCTGACCCTCATTCGTGCAGTTCTGGTTGGTTGCTGACAGACCTGCAAAAATACAAAAAGAAAGAATATTAAAATTTGTGCTTTAGAACCGAGCAGTTTTTCTTGATTTTATTACACGAAAATAAAGGGAGCATCACCCTCCATTTTTCTTTTTGTTTCCAAGGGGAAAAAAGGGGTTGTGACGCTGTCAAGATTTTTATCTTAAACGACGAGGAGACAAAGAATGTGACAACAAGTACCCCAAACACAACAGCTGCCGCCTTCAAGGAATTTCGGTCGAGTTATTTCGATCCAGAAAATGCATTCTAAATGATTCTTGTTTGTTTACAAAACACGTGGAAACGTCAAAAATTCTCAAAATCCGAGGTTGCCGGATCCATGAATGACATTCAAGTTATTTATTTACCTTTTAGAAATAATGACGTTGGCAGAATATAAATATTATTATATGAGATTTCAGTGGGGTTAGTTGGTGTAAAGAAGGGACCCCTTTAGAATTCCTTTTGTTTTGTTTACATATGTTATGATATTGAATACCAGGGGGGTAAAGTATTATAAATAAATGATGTTTTCTTTTTCTTTTCTTCCCTTCTTCTTCTTTTTGTAAGAGAGCGCCTTTTTTGAAAAAAAAAGAGCAGAGGCCCCCTCCTATCACGCTCTGCTTGACGTCTTTCTCTTTTCAAAAGCACCTGGTCAACAAACACACAGAAAGAAAAAACCGGAACATTTTTTTTTTGTTCTCGAGAAAACATTTTGTACACACAACAAAAAGCCGGCGGAAATTATTTAATAATAATCGCTTTGTAAACGTTGCGCGCAATCAAGGCAGCATTGCCAATATTTCTCACGCAATTTAATAAATAAAGTAAAAAAAAAATCTCAGGTAAAAAGAATTCCGGTAACTAATTTATCAGGCGGTGTAAAACAAAAAGAGGGGGAAAAGTGCGCACACCTGTGCGCTACATGATGCGAACTCTCAATATTTTCTCACGCTTCTTCTTTTTCCTTTTCTTTTAGTTATATTAAATGAGTAAAAAATGTTGAACAAGGATATGACATTTGCACTTTTGACGGACGGAATTAATAAAGCGCGGCGCCGCTGGATCGGACAGTGATTAAGCGTTATTAGCTCTTTCTACCTGTTGGGATATTATATTCATATAGTACTTTTTATTCGCATATTTTTGCGTGATTTGTTGCGTGTGGCCGGTCGTGACTGCTGCTAAAGCCAGTGAGAGAGGTATGGAAGGTCGTTCAGCGACCTTCGGACAAGGACGGCGACGGTGCGAATAATGAGGGAATAATAAAATAGTTTCTTCTTCCTGCTATCTATATGAGAGAGAGAAAGCGAAAATTTGAATTTGAATCGGACCCCGCGCGCGCGCGCCAGTCACTGACGTCAGAATATTTTTTTCGCGGCGGCGGAGACGGCGCCATCATTTTTAAGAGGCGAGAATTATGGCGCCCAGGATTTTTACTTCTCTCATCACAATTCCGCCTTTATTAATAAGAAAACTGAATAGTCATTAACTTCACATTATTCTTTTTTTGAGAATTAGCTGCTCATTTCCAATTGATTCTACAAGGTCGTCGTTGTTATCCTTCCTATTATTGATGACTTGATTATTTATTCATCTTATACAGAGTTGCCCTGCTAAGAAAATTCCTCTGCTGACCAATTTACGACCCAGCAGAGAGAGAAGGGGGGAATAAAATAAACACACAAGGCATGATCAATTGAAAAGAGAGGAAGTGTATATAGATAACCGCGGGAAATTTAAATATCTCTCAGCCCAAGGCCCAAAGAAGGGCTAAAAATGTCCGTGACGTTACAGCAGCAGGCGGCCCGAAAAACTCTGAAACGCGCGCCGGGATGCTTTAGAGGAATTTCTGTCTCCTTAAGGTGTTTTCAGGAATTGGCAACGTCTTTTTCTCAAACATTCCAAAGTCTTTCTATTTTTTTAAAAATATATTTGAGAAGGCGGCATCGTGTCTCGAATAATCAGGGCGCGTGCTACTACGGAAATTTGAAATAAGGGGGTCGCGTTAAATTCGTCTGCTGTGTGGCGGGAAATAGGATCCATAGGGGACAGGAAACCGGATGTGTAGTGCGGCACATTACGGCCAGCTGGTGCAATGGCAACGTTGCGAAAAACAATATATATTTTTTAAAATCGATGATGAAGCATTGCAAGATCAATTTTACTTTAGGCCAATGCACTTTTTTAAAAAACAAATTGCCAAATTTCTGGAATAGTTTCAGATGGGTTCAGTCCCGAAATAACCGGACTCGGTGGCCTCTCATCAAGTCACAACCAACAGCTGCACTCGATTTGAAATCAAACTATTTTGGCGCGCTTTCTTTTTTCATTTAAAAATAAAGAAGTTAATTTATTCGGGTTTTTTTTAAAGAAAAAGTTGATGGACGTTGCTCATCATCATCTTCCGACATTGGCAGTCTACCAATTAGGCAACACCGCTGCTCGCACGCCGCCAAGTAATTGATTCTTGTCGTGCTATGTTGCACATTACGTCGTCGGTCGTCGCATAATGTTTTTCATGTTGTTGTTGTTGCTGTTGATGCCAAACTTTTCTTCTTCTTTCTGAATTGCAAATTAGGCAATTAGCTCGCCACCATAAGCCGCCCCGGAATGAGGAAACGACATTCAAAATGGCTGTTTTATTTTTTGACTAAACATTCCTTTTAGAAATGCATCTCCACAAAAACTAATGGAGTCGACTAATCGATTACAATTCCTTTAACTCGTTTTGAAAAGAAAATTCCAAGGATAAATGCTGCGAACAGAAAAAATCCTGTTTTTCAAGTCCAAATAAAAAAGGCCATTGGACTATGTAGCCTCGGATCACGCTCTCGTTTTAAATATTTATTTAAAACATTTCTCTTTTTTTATTTTATATAAATGAAAACAAATATTAAGGGACGATCCCTTAGCAACGGTTTATTACTTTGTGATGCTGCCCCAGAAGAGAGCTCAGGTTACATCTGAAAAAAAAAGATTTTAAAATTCCAGAGTTTGCGTGTCCGTCCATCCGGCGACGATTGTATGCAAATTCACGATACTTAAAAGAAGAGTCTCTCTCTCTCTCTTTTATTATTGTGCGTATTTCAATAATAATTTTTATATTTCGTGGAAAGGGCCACAAAATAAAAAAAAATTCACGATTCCACACCTGCAACTATCTATTTATTATCATTAATACGACCTCTCTCTTGAGTGTTGTTATTGGTGGCCCGTGCCGGGAAGACCATCACCCCTACAGATTTGCATAGAAGAAGAACCCAAAAGAGAAGAGAAAAAAAATTTCTTCTTCTTCTTTCTATTCGCCAGCATCCGGGAACACATGTATATACACAAAGTTTTTTGGTCTTCTTCGATGATTCCCGTTGCTTTCTGAAAAAGACCCCTCAAGGACGGACTTCGGGAGAAAGAGAGAGAACGCGTGATTGATGCTGCGTATAGAAGAGAGAGAGCGGTTACCAAGGCGACGCGCATTAAAAAAAAAAGGGATGATGATGAAGGAGTCGACATAACGTAACTTTAGATGAACGAGAAGCAAAAGAGAATTCTCTCTCTCTCTTTTCGTTCGTTCGTTCTTGCAGTAGAGGCCGCCGGCCTTGTTTGCTCGATGATGAATATCACCTGACCCGCTTTTTTTTTTTCTTTTTTTTTACTTCTTAACTTCTTGTTATTCAACAGTCCCGGGAGCGTGTGCCAAAAAAAGTAGAGCCGGCAGGTGGCTCTCTTATAAATCAGGATTGAAAAAATCCTTACACAATTTAAAGGATTTGAACGCACAGAAGGGAGGAGAGGATCCATCGGCGCCAACGTGTCTGTAACGTAAACGACCGAGGATCACCCAAACAACTCAAAAAGCCCAACTGTTGCTTGAAGGATCCTAATTGCCTTTAACGTCGTTTGTATAGCCTCCTGCATTTCGTCTTTTCTCTCTCTGGATGAGAAGAAGAAAGCGGGGGCGATGAAGGATCAAGGATCGTACCCTTCGGTTTCTTATCGTATATGGACGTTGTCCTCTTATTTCGTCGTTGAAGTTTTTAAAAAAGGAATTTTCTACTGACCGATGAGAAAGGCGTCGGTAGCTGTGGGTAGACTCAGGAGCCATAGAAGGGCGCCGGTACTCATCAGGATCCAGACCGATGAGAGTCTTCGTCGACCCGTCCAAGAAGAGGCGCCGGACCGGCAATCAATCGGCGACAACACCATCCTTGATTCTTCTTCTTTTCTTTTTTTCAAGTTCACGAGTTCTCTCCCAACAAAGTTTTTGTTGCACAAAATAAAGGGAAGCACTTCCAATGTCAGAGATTACGCAAGTCCTCGTGACTCACGCCAATACTCCAATAAAGAGGAATTCCTCAAAATCTTAAAATTCACCATGACACTTTTTGAAAGTTTTGATGTGGAACTGAACTCGTAATTTTACTTCGATCTAATTAAAAAAGTAAATGAAAGGCCAAAGAAGCATAAAAAGAATACTTTGGCACATGAATGCACACAACATTCACACGGGACGTCCGTCTCGTAGGGATGTTGAGTCGCGACTGACGGGCTGGTCCATCTCGCCTGTCCAACAAGAAGAGAGACGTAGCCTACGAGAATCCAAATGCTCTGCTGTGTTGTGAGAATACGAAGCTCCTCCCTTCGCCTCACAAACTCCGCCCACTTTCTCTTTCAAAACAAAACAAAAAAAAATTAATTATTTCGGTGTATACAAGGAAGGCAAAGAAGTGCAAATCATTCCCTTTCTTATAAGTTTTTTTCTTCTCTTTTCTTATGGCTAGTCCCAAAGTGTGCAATCAATTCGACTTGTTATCTCTCTTATATGCACTACTAGTCCCGACTCTCGCTGTTTGGGTGATTAGCCAGTACCTCTACGCACACAAAAGAGCATTATAATGGTATATAAATAAAATAAAGGAAAAATAAGAATAAAAATAAAAAGCAAAGGCTCGTGCCCCTCCTTTTATAATCACGCAACAAAAGGATTGAATATCTCTCTCTCGTATTTGTTGCTGTTTTTCATTTTCCCTTTAACAAATTCGTCTGCTAGATCAACAGGGTTTGGAAACTAAAGTGTCAAATGGCTAATATTGTCGCAACTATTATTGTTTTTACGTGGGTGACTAAAGGGCAAAGTCGAAATCGAATGCAACTATCACAATAATAAGCTTTTAAGCCTCATGTAACAAGGAAATGAATAGGCCGTTTTACACGTGTATCTACTTTTTTTTACGCAATACTGGCAATACCATTCTTTGGAAGTTTTATTAGTAATCGTTTGATAAGGCCCCAACTTCGAAACGAGTTTGATTTTCTGTCGATTTGAAACAGGACGAGGTCATTTCAACATTTGAACTTTTAAGAAACAGATATCTTTTTTTTTATTTCTTTCATCCCTCACCGTGCAGCATATAGGGGTCGCTGCTGCAATCCTTGTTTACAATAATCAAGCAGCAGCCAGCTGTCATCACGAATAAGCAGACCACTTTTTAATAATGTATAGCAGCAAAGCGGAGGACGATGACAAGAGCTTATCGCTATACAGACCGCAAACAAGACTTCTTTTTATACTTTAATTAATAATGAGAACAGCAGATAAGCTTTTTTCATTTAGATATTATATTAATCCCTTCCCTGTCTTGTTAGCTCACACAAGCAACTTCAATACCGCAAGGACCTGCTCGTGTATGTGTGAAATAGGGGGAGATGGAGCGAGGGTGTTGTTGACGTCATTTGCTGGGATAAGAAGATTATAAAAAAAAGAGCAGTTTATATTATACATATATACTAAAAAAAAGTTCTGTTTCCGCCTGCTGCTGGGCAATATGGCCCATCTCCGTCACCATCATCGTCACGCTTAAGCGCAAGAATACGCTGATTTATTATTCTTATATGAGCTAAACTTTTCGCAAGTTTTTCAAGAAGAGGGTGCGAAGAACATATAAACAGTCGTCAACTTTTTTTTTTCTTGACTGCTTTGGGGTGAAAAATTGCTTCTTGGCGGTCTGGATAGCGTCCAAAATGGAGAGCAGCTGGCCATGTAATAATATGCAGCCGGGCATGTAAAAAAGCACGCGGGCATCGCACGAAGTCCGGCTAATTTTAGTGTGCTGTATACGTTCAAGAAACTATACGTATTTCCCCCGGATCTTTTAAAAGATTAAAACAACTTGATGGAATCTTAGAAATCTCTCTCATTTGAAATGATAAATGAGGTGGGCCCAGCTCTGTTTTGCTCGTGCGAAGCTCATTGTCAAGGTCCATTACTACTGGATTAAGTGACTCAAAAATAGAGAGAGAGAGGAATTTGTAAAATGTGCGATAGATAAAACAAAAGGGACTTTTAGTTCGGTCCAGACTCGTCAGTGAAGTCCGAAAGAAACAAATCGCTTCATCGGCAGCTATAGACTTCATTCATGGAAGTGATTTAAAGGATTTCTGCTGCCCAATTGACCCTAAAATGGAGCACAAATATTTGGGTGATGTGCATATATATATTGTGTGTGTCTTCTCGTTTGGGCCACCGCCGCCGCCGCCACCGTCTTTCCCATTTCCCTATTGGAAACTTTTTGGGAACAAAAAAGTCGTCGCGGGCGGCTTCAAAGGGGACCCGAGCCCGCTTTACGGATTATAAAATCCACCTCGGACATCCAGGGCGACGATGAGACTGGGATCGAGACGGAATTGAAAGGAAATAATGGAAGGGGAGAATATATATGTATGATGCTTGTTGCGTTTGTGATTGGATATTCATAAACGGAACGTTCGTAAGGAACCTAAATTATGGAATGGGAGGGGTTTATCGCCGGGACGTCGCGACAATCTCTTGAGAGACAGGACAAAGCAATTGAGCACCGGGCCGATGCAACTTATTTAAACTTTTTATTTCACCTAAATATTTTTGTTTTATTGACGTTTCACTTTTAGTAGCTCAAATATAAAAATTCCAGGAATTGGTATGACAAATAGTACATTCCAGAGATATTACTCTACTTTCTGTGCTTAAAAAGTCCATTTTTAAAATCGAACTTTCTGATTCTGATTTCTGAGAATCAATTTTTTTATTTCATGTATCATGTTTATTTTTTCTATGTGGCAACAGTGTGGCGGCACCGCAGGAACAGAGCAGACGAATTACGACAACTCTTTGGACACGCAGACGCAGAGGTGATGTCATATTCAAACATGGGCATGAAATGTGTTCACGTTTTTCCGTAGAACTATAGGTCAGCACGATCATGGCACAAGCTAAAGACCAGGACGACAACACGCCCGTTGTTTCTCAGGAAACTCTGCACAGATTGCTCAACAAACAGGATCAAGTGAAGCTTCCATAAATCAATATTTCTGTGAGGTTATAAATTTTTAATGGCAGTTATGGTACTTGACCTTACAGGAAGCAGAAGTCGTTCGATTCAAGCAGAAGCAGTTGACCAAGTTCAAGGAAGATTATGAGGCCCTATACTCAAGGTTGTCAACCATAACAGACAAGGTCTCACATGAGGTTTTCGTGCCAATGGGCCGCCTGGCCTTCTTTCCCGGAAGAGTGAAGCACACCAATGAAATCATGGTGCTGCTTGGGGAGAATTGGTTTGTTGAGCGATCTGCCAAGCAGGCTCAAGAAATTGTCCAGAGGAGGTTGAAACGTAAGATAGAATCAATTATCCATTTTATTTTTTATTGTTAATATTCTACCTATATGTCAATTCTTTGTAGATTGTGATGAAACCCTCAAAGGGTTTGCAAAGGAACTCAAACTTCTTGGTGGATGGAATGAGCAAGCTAAAAAGTTACAGCAAGATCTGGAGGCTACTCAAGGAGTAGACATTACTTATCATGAAAGAGAAGATGAAGTTGATGGTTGGAGAGGTAAAGAAACTCAAACCCTCTGATTAAGATTCCCACTAATTGTGTATCCTTTCTACAGAGGAGCATCGGAGGAGAGTGAGAGAATATAAAAAGAAATTAGCCGAGGAAAAGTTACAGAATGAAGCCGAGGCTCGACATCCGAGAACGGGTGAGGAGGCATTGTGGAGACACCTAGACGAGCTGGAACTTCGGGAAGAGCTCCAAGATGAGCTAGATTTGTATGTCATTCTAACCACAAAATTACTTGTAAACTTTGTATTCTATTCATTTTTTTTAGGATTGAAGGCTTTAACGGCGAAGAAGAAGATGAAAATTTGGAAGAGGAGGAAGATGAAAATGTGGAAGATGAGGAAGAAGACGAACAGCAGCCGTAATTAAATTATTTTTATACATTATTTACACTATTAAAATTATTATTTTTTGATTCTTTTGATTGATATAGGATGGACTGGAATGGATTTGGAGAGAAAGAAGTGACGGAAAGATATCCGGACTCGGTTGTTGAGCCACATGAAGAGGTTGAAAGAGCTTGATACAGAGGATCGGGATGCTAAATCAAGGCGGGTAACTTGGGGTCAGGAAGATTCTGTACGCAAGTTTCACCGTGACGACGTCCCTTTCAATGCCAGTCCGTCCCCACGAAGGAGAAGTGAGCGGCGAAGAAGGAGAGAACGCAGCTCTCAAGATAACTTTCAAACATTCAAAGAACAACATCCGTGGTGGCCCAATTAAGCCGCCCCCGCAAAGTGATGAAAGCAGTACTCCATCCTTCCCGACCAGCCCGTCAGACATCTATCGCCAATTCGGCGGGCAGCCGGATGCTCCCAAATCCATCCTCAAGGTGAAAAAGTGTACTGCACCCGTGAATATGATGGAAATGATGAAAGCGGAATCGAATGAATCAGCTGTGATTGATCGCAACACTACCGGCCCCAAAATAAAGGCCGTGAGTGACGAGGAGGTCAAGGAAAGAGAAGGATCTGCCGTAGTTGCTAAATCTGACGGAGCGTCTACGGTCGACGATGAGGTCGTCAACACTCACAGGCCCGTCAGCCGCTTCAAGGCCTCCCGGTTGAGAAACAACCTTCCGAATCTGTGAATCCCTATTACCTGTTTTTTCCTTCTCTTTTTTCTTTCTTGTCCGCCAAATAATGCCATCCATCAAAATGATGTCTCCCTTGCTGGTCAAGTCATTTAATGTACTCGGTATGAATAAAGATACACAAAGATCATTTTTAAATTTTGTTTTCTTCTTCTTCAGCTCGCAAGTGTATGTCGATACAAATTCACAGCGACGAAATCTTTGGTTTACAGCAGAAAATAATTTATGAAAAAGAGACATTTGACAACATTTCAATCCATTTTCTTTCTTCTCTCTTTTCTTCACATGTAGAAAAATAGAGGGTGTGGAATCAATTACAATTAAAAAGGATAATTTTTTTGTAGTTTGTTTCAATAGACGACATACCAATAAGGAATTAGAGACACTGAATACTTTAAAAAATAAATATAGAAAAGTCAATTATTTTTTTCTTTTTAAATTAAAATATATAATCCATCACTGATGGTTACGCTTCGCAGACTCGACGAGACACATCGAAGAGGAAAAAAAAGTGAGACGTAAATCTTACGTCAACGACAAGACGATTTTACAAAATCGCGGGATGCACAAAACACGAAACAAGACAAAAAATGCTGACAAAGTTGGGCACATTTCGACCACTGGCTCCTTCTCACATAAGTTTTTAAATAAGACTAGGTTTAAAAACAAAGACACGAATTGACTGGGCAGCACGAAAACTAAAATAAACTAAATCTTCTTTCTTTAAAATAATAATTAGAGGTTTTATCTCTGTAGATTGATCGTAGTAAAATTCCTATTTAGCGGAAAGTGTCGGCCATCTCAAGAAAATTGGCGGGCGCTTGCCTAGTAGAGTGATAGCGCGTACAGAAGAAGAGGTTGGCGTTTCGGTGCGGATTGTTGCCTGCCGTTGTAATCGGATTGTGAATCTGTTGCGTACCGGCCTGGTGAATGGTCGGAATACGTCGAGTCGGAGCGCGGAGAAGGGCAGTCGAGGGAAGTGTCCGTTGAGGCTGTTGATTTATGCCTTCCCTCGGCCCGTCTTGTCACCTGAAGATGAGAGAAACATTAAATTAGGTAAAGTGATAACCAAGTTTCATTTGACTCCTTTTTAATGATAGAGCTTGACCTCTCTTCTTCAATTTCAAAAGAGACCTTGATATTTTTTAACGAGATTCGTACAAGTCTTAATCAACTTTTCGGTCGTTATAATAAAAAAGAAAGGATGATATTTCACACTAACGGAAAGTGCATCTACGCACTCAATGCAATAAAGAAAGAAAAAAAAGCAATAAAACTATAAGAGCTGAAATTGAGCTCACACAAGTCTTTGACATTTGAACATGCAGTTCAAGCAACTCACCAAGCGTCCGTGTACCGGACGTCGCACTCCTGCAAAGACGGAAGTTTCTGTTTCAAGTTCTCGAAGGTGGGCGCCGACAAAGTCGTACTATTCAAATTCAGCTTCCGCAAACTTTTCATACCTTTAAGAAAATGATAAAGTTAGAATAGTATTTGGAAAAGTTTAAAAATAAATATATTCACACTTACTGGCTAAGCAAGCGAGTCCTTTGTCGGTGACGGGCGTCTCGCACAAATTAAGCACTTGCAACTTGTGCAAATGCTCAGAAATGAGTTGCAATCCGGCATCGCCAAACTAAAACAGGAAAATATTTCATTTAAATTGCTAAAGATATTTGAAAATGAGGTACACACCTGAGTTGACCAGAGGTTGAGGTAGCGGAGAGAAGGGAGCTTGATGAGGTGCTGGGCACAGGCGCTCGTCACTTGAGTGAAGGCCAGGCTGAGGCACTCCAGGTTACCCAAAGAGCCACAGTTCAACAGCATTTTGGACAAGTCGTTGTCCGTCGATCTATTGGGTAACGTCAACTTCTTCGGTCCCCCTTTCTGTTGCTGTAAAAACAAGATAAATGAATCATTCCGACATTATCATAATATCCCATAAAAGGAAGAGTACAAATAAAGAATTGTTTAAGATATAGTGTCGTAGTAACAAAAGATGGGAAGAAAACGTGCATAAATCGAATTTTTATCAATGAATGCCGAAAGGGAATTCCCGCTTCTTTAAAACTCGTTCCTTATTTGGTCCTTCCCTATTGTAAGGAATGCAAAAGGGACTTCCCATTCTGAAACGGGATTTACAAAGGAAAAAAAGGTGACTGAACCCTGTAGATTGAGGACATACCAATTCTTTGAGATGTAATTGTCGATCGCACAGCTCAAAGTAGCGATTGCGTCCCGATTCCGTGCTCTGAAGCGTCGTGGCAACTTGGAGAGGTAGAGAGTTCTCCACACTACCTTGTTCATCCTCTCCGCCGCTATTGTAGCCGGCTGGTTCCAATAAGGACCATTCCTAGCATGAGACAGAGAGCTTCTTGGGCAGAGACGTGGTCCCGTAGAGCTAAGAGTTGGCAAGCTCCCACCAGTTTTGTCATTGATGCTAAGAAGGCCTTTCGGCGGCAACAGCAATCCAATAGCGTCTTCAACTATGTCCCCAAAGGAATGATAATTTAGAAAAAAATTCAAAATCAAGAATAAATTTAAAAAACTCACGATGGAGGCCCAGAGGGAACCGTCATCTGAACAAGCAGCTGATGAAGGGCAAATGACGTGGAACCATCCCTCCTTTCCTTCGCGAATTCCGAGAACGCACTGGTGAACGGAGCAGCGAGTATCGTTACCAATGGAACCAACTACTGGACCCATGCCCCTATAAACAGATTCCAAAATTATTCAATGATATCAATATTTTAAAAATTGTAATGATTTTTTAAATACTTTATGAAAGACGTCGTCTACCAAGGCTTCATCGGGAAACGGGACCGGTTGTAAAAGTTGGGCCAAACCGGGGCGCCAATCTTCAAACTCGGATCTTTACATAAAAAAAAGTTATACATCAATCACTATCTTTTGTACAGCTGAATGAACCAATTACATGGTGTTGATGATGACGAGGTAGCAGTCCATGTCCCAGATGGGCGGCGAATCCTGATTGAGGCGTCGACGTCTCTCTGAAGCCGGTGATCCTTCCGTCGTCGATGGATCAATGGGTGCCTGCTGGATCGTTTGACTTTGCTGTACATCAAATTTATCCTCAGAGCCGGATCCGGTTAGGTTATTGACAGACCGGATGATTCGCCTCTATGTTCACCCAGTCGGAGAGATGACGTTGGCGCTGACGTCGCTGTTCGTAGATGCTAAAGACGGCCGCCAAACAGACGGCCACTAAGTTTGGCAGGACACGTGGGTGCGGACAAGCACTACCTTCACCATGGGCACTATAAATACAAAGATAACGATTAGAACCTCCTTTTTTATAACCTTGGCGGAACGTTAAAAGTTAGCGCACTGATCCCGGCAATAACTGCCAAGACACCAGCAAACTAGATTCGTGCCGTAAATTCTTTGCCCCACTTTCTATAATACAAATATGGCCCTCTTATACTTACATACGTCGTGAACATATTTTAAAACCAGGATACAAAGAAACCTTGAGAAAATTATATTCACCTGCGGACGAAATCGCGGACGGCTTGAGGCCCATCGTTGTGGGCGTAGAGGACGCGGACGTACTCCTGGACGAAACGGCGCATAAACGGGTTTCTTGCCAAAGTCGACATTGTGCTTGAGGATCCTGTGGACGATGGTGGTGAAGAGTCCTCGGACTAGAGAGGAGCGGGGGTGGTGTCGGCAATGATTCGAAAAGGCCGTGCACATCTCGCGACTCGGCGGTTGACGTTCTAGCAGAGGAGACAGAGTCAAGAGCAGATCCTCGAGAACTGACTGGGATCCAAGTAGATTCTTGTCTACGTCATCCTGTATTTTTAGTTAAGAAGTCTATATAATGAGAGCTATTCTTGTGTACAAAAGAGGGAGATAATTACGGAAGAAAGGAGGGAAGAGATGGCCTGAAAGGGGGCCTGAGCGATGCAGTGATCCTGAAGTGGAGTTGAAGTCGCCAATTCCACCATACTCTGTAGAAAACAAGAGGAAATTAAGTTGATTAATTCATTTGTAAGGGACTTGAAAGGAGCTTACTTTGACTTCTTTGAGCAGGACCTCTTGTCTCGTCGTTTTCATCGTAATTTGATGATACCGAAAAAGGTTTTTCTATTAAAATTGAATAAATCAATATGGTTGAAAATCGAACTTCGATCGTGAATAAACTAACCTTCCATATGATGGAATGGAACCATTGATCCCGCACGTAGACGTTGTTAGTCTTTCATGGAAAAAGAGGAGAAAGAAAAAGGACAATGAAAAATCGTCTCTCATTTATTTCGAAATGGCAACATGAATAATGCGCGGGGGCTTTTGATCGATAATCGATCCTGCAGTTGATCCATCTTGTTTTAATAAATGCAACTCTATATATATTTTTTAAAAACCAGTGCGCACCCAGCAACTCAAAAGTAGCGGCCCATATTTGTTCATTTTTACAGCAAAACGACTGTCGAAAAACAGATTACACAGTTCTTTGAAGCGTGATGTGATTTGAAACGCTTTGGAACCCGGATCTTGCGAAAAGGTAAAAAGATACACCTCTCTTCGTTGTTGTCTGGGCTCAATCTGATCGATATTTTCTTGTTTGTTAAGATTTATGTCGGCTGACGAATGACGTCAATCTTGACGTCACGTCTCAGAAGAAGAAGAAGGAAAGAAAATACATATCTTTCCATCCAGCTAGCCAGGCGCATCTTGTGTTTCTCCACCAAGGATTTTTTATATGTAGACATGAAAGAGAGTAGGGTTTTTAATGCGCCGTCCACAAGAGATCCATATAAAAAATGCATAAAAGAAGCCCCACAAATAGCCGGCCTCCCCTTTTGAAAATTGCTTCCTCTCTAATATATCCCTCCTCCCCTGTACAGGTCATCTAATAAAGGCGGACACGGCAATGACGCAAGTGCACCTGCAGGTATTCCATGAATCCCAATTGACAAAGAAGCCCTCGCCCCGTTTCTCATGATAGGAATTAAGTCCAGGATCAAATTGGATTACACATTTTTCTTTTCCTTCCTTTACCTGAAGGAGAAGAGAACCTTCCGGAAGTAGGATCCGGATGATGCACTGCTGCTGTCCATTCCTAAAAGAGGAAGGAGTGAGGAGGAATCCACCTGATGATGCCGATGATGTCGGAATAGCAGGCTGACTGTCCCAGCAGCCGACAACAAGGCTGATTTCTTTCATGGCCGAATAAGGCACCGATTCCTCCATAAATCCCGACGGCTGCCATGTATAAAGAAATTATAGATAAATATAAAAATAGCAATATGTTAAATAGGATTGGGGGGAGTTTTTTTCGTATATATTTTGTCACTATAGCAACACGAAGGCGTTTCCTGGCAATCTATATAATACATCTATATATACACACACATCTGAATGCACACACACTCTCTGCCGTCCCTATATATGTGTGATGAGTGCGTATGTACGTGAGGAGGCAAGTCCCGATCAATACGTATAACAGTAGAGTGCCCCGCCCCGGGACGTTATTCAAGTGTGTTTCCTTCGACTATTCAACTACAATTCAATTCTATAAAGGGAGAGAAATATGAACAACTTTGTGCGCGACGATATGCTGCACAGGTGGCTTTACGTGCTGATGGTATGCGAAAAGTGTCAAATTGTATGAAGGAGAAGTTGACGTTGAGATCGGATGTGTTTCCCTCTTTTTTTTTTTACCGGATGATGAAACACGAAGATTACAACGTTTAAAAATAGAATTCCAACTGATCGTGTGCAGTTCAAGGCCTTTATAAAAGAGAACACTCCCACACACAATTTGCTGACTGAGTGATTTCTGTCTTTTGTGTTACATAGAGTGGGCTAATACCGATGTGTAACCTTTGAAACTATAATGGATTGGGCTGAGAGAATTAGCTCAAAAGTGGACAGAACTTGAAAGCTGACAATAGTATAGCTACTATATCCAATTTGGATTAAATTCTCATCGAAAGACGTCAGAGTTCGCGATATCTATTCATCCCATAATACAAAAGAATCACTAATAGCCGGCTTCCCAATGTTCGTCATCAGCTCCATTATTCAAAGAAATTGCAATTGAATTTCAAATGTGGGGCTGAGAGGGAGCACTTTATACGCAACGTATCTCTCAAAGATAAGAGGGAAAAAAAACTGTATACGTCACCCAAGTGTGAATTCCTAAGGACTAACCGTTTTGGAAGAGATCTGGGCGTCGTTGAGGTAGAGGTGATGCGTCTCCCAGCGTCGTAGGAATTTAGAGCTCAGGATTTTACTAATGACGGTCCCTGGATGAGTCATCCGGCACAGCTGGACGTCTCCTTCCGTCAACAGTTTGAGAAAGCGTTTCGGTTGACTGGAGCAGCTGAATTCGGAAGCATTGCTTGATGATGTTTCTACAGAAGAATGCAGGTTGTGCTGCTGCTGTTGATGGGATACGTCCGTGGTGGACGCCGACGACGGTGTCATCTTTTCTAATGTAGCACTAGGGGCGGCAGGCGGATCGTTGAGACCGTAAGACGAGCGATATTGACGGGCTAACTCTTGTTGTTGCCTAGCCAAGTTCCTGATAGGCAGGTGAGGCGTGGTCGGGACGGACCGGAAACCTCCAACAAAACTACCATGATGTTTGAAGCTAATCAGAGTGACGGGCTCCAAAGGAGTTGTAGTACTTTTATGAGGACTTTTCTGGCTTAAACCCACCAACTGAGTGTTCACAAAAGAACTGTGAACAGTAGGTAAAACATCGTCACTGCTAATACCGCTGTCAAGCTCCTCCCTCTGATTGGCAGACGACGACGCCGTTTGTTTGCGTCTCCGACGCCAGGTGTCAATGCCTCCGTCCGACGAACGTGATCGACGGTGCCGATGAATCTCTTCGTCTACTGATGGTAATGATCGTATCATTTGGGAAGAGATATCAGGCAGAGTTTGCCTTCTTTTAAGCTCCTCAATTTCTACTGGCCGGGAAGGTACCGTCGCCGCCCGTTGGAGCTGATTTTTGGCCCGGTCGGACGGCTGCATGAGGAGCCGGGAGGCGCAGCAGGTCATGAGCAATTCGCAGCACTTCATGGTGGTTATACATATGATGATGATCCCTCGATCATCAGAGTGTTCGGGAACCTGCATAAAGATAATAGAAGAGCAATGACCAAATAAATACATTGCTTTGAGTAGTTGCAATCGGAGCGAGACGGCCCGGATGTGTGTATAAGTTGTGCCATACATCCCTTTCCCCGGTTGGGTGAGAACATCGGCCCACATATTTCAACACTAGTTACCGCAACACCTCGTTTTCCATTTTCTCAACATTTTCTAACTTATGCAATAAAGCAGGCTGGTATCAAGAGGACCACTTATTAGATTGTTTAAATATTCTTTTACATTCCGCTTCATCCTCTACCGGGAGAAACTTATTGCTTCACATAAGACAAATTTGAAGGGATTTTCCCTTTTACCTCGGTAATTTTTATGTTTCATGAGAAATAACAGCTAGCCTGAAAATCCAATGGCGCAACGGTAGCTGCCATTTTATATTCTTTTCAAAATGGAGAGAGCCGAGCTTCTAGAGTTGCGTGAGCGAGCCTAAAATCTCACACGCAGCATCCACCTGCGTGCTCACGTTGGATCTATTTAACGCAATTTATAAGCCCTTCACTCACGCCATGTTTTCTTAAACTGAATGGACAATTCGAAATCTAAAGGGATCAAATTTGGTATAAAATTTTTCGCAATCCGATAACGCAGTCGAATTATCAATTACAACCTCAAAGATCATCCACAAACGTCGTAAAACCTAATTCAATAAGCTTTTGAGAATGGTTATAACTCGTTATCTCCTCGCTAATGCGGGCTGTTTTTGTGGTAAACAACGTGAGGAGATAAGAGAGTTCCGGGTGTCATGTTTGTCTTTGTAAATTAACACCAAATAAAACAGATATATCCAGCCAAAAAAGAGCGGTACCCCTTCGTCCAGAATGTGTATAGACAGTAGCAGCATAGCGGTCTCTCAGTTTTGGTACACGAAACACACACATGCCCGATCAATACTTGTCTAGCTGCACGTAAGTGTGGAAAAGGACGACGACGACGACGACGACGAAAAGTGGGGACGAAGAGGGTGGAAAGAAAAAGAGTGTAATATGCGCTGCATACATATAGCTAAAAGAGTTTTTTTTCCTTGATGATTACAACAACGAGAGATTTTCGAATTTGCCGAAACACATTTTTTCAATGAGAAATAAAGAAAAACTCTCTCTTACCCTACATATGTAGAGGGCGGTAGCTCAGGCGTGCAGGCGACCTAATTTTAGATCCGGGATCGCTGTTTTCACACACACACACAGAGCAGCACGCAGGCCAGAGAAAACCCAAACAAAACACAAATTGAGGGGAGGAAAAAAAGAGAACTAAAAGAAGAAGAAGAAACTCCTCTGCGTTGGAATTCCCTCGCGCAAAAGTTCCCGGCTACTACTGATTATATAATCCGTTAGGAGAACATTTTGAGGTGGTGTGCCAAAGTACAAGCCAAAGAATGGAGTGAATCCAAACGATTGAAAGGAAAACCGAAATCCCGTGGAAATGCACGGGGTTGGGAGGGATGCTTGAGAGAACTGCTCCGACCACGGCTAACGGCCTTTACAAACTACGACAAGGGAAAGAAGACGAAAAATAAAAAGAGAGAGAGAGAAGGAGCGTATGAGAGTGACGTCATAAGGTACTGCGCATGCGCTCTCTTTCCACTGCGTTTGCATTCCGTTGCCCACATGGCACAACTGGTCATAACGGCTCTATTTACCAAAAAAAAATTGCGAAAAAATAATAATAATAAATTTCAACGTGTCGACTGATATTTAACATTTTTTTTGCAGCACTTTTTAAAAATTTGTTCTGTTATTTCGAAAACAAAGTTTCAAGAGAACTGGCAAAGACTGTCGGCCCTATATTTTAATGTGACTTAATTGGTGTAATAAAAAAGAAGTAATTGCTCTTATCCGCAATAATTAAGAAAATAGTTGTGTAAAGTAAAGCCGAATATGGTGGAATAACGTCTGCTGACTTCTATTGCTGCGATAATAAGCAGTTTTTATTGTAATAGCAGTAAACCGTAAAAATATCTAGATGATTCGCTCTGTGATTCGAGTTTTATTTACATCACATTGTTTAAGTTAGCAATTTGTAAATTCTTTTTTAAGCTAGGGCTGTAATCTTATAGATTGCTAAACGAGTTTTAAAGCTACTTTTAAAATTTTCCCTGTCGTTGAATTCTTTATCTTCAGTGGCGCTCGCAATGACGTCTGTAGATAATACAATACGACGCGGAAAATCAACGGTTAGTTTGGAGATCATAGTTTAAAAAATTCTGTTCTTGTACTATCATAGTAATTAGTTGTAAACAAAAGGACTGAATAATCAGAAAAAAATAAAAGTTCGTAAAATAATACCGTAGCTTCCTTTTTCCTCCTTCAATACAGTGGCGAAACCGGTTTTTTTTGCGTATTAGGTCGTACTGTACCTGTTATTAGTTTATTTTTATTTTTCATGGACGTTCGTTGGTAGCAAGGTAATATAGTTATTATTAAGGATGACGCGACTTCATGGACATACTTCCCCATTGAATCTCGGTCAATGAGACCGCTCCTTATGCTGGTCATGCCGTGAAAAATAATACAGAATTGTAGTTGCTACAAATTTTTCAACGTTTAAAAGAGGCGGGAGAACTGCTGACTAACCTTGGCCTGGATGATCGGGAAGAACCAAATGAAGAAAAATAAACAAGTCGTGACCATGAAAAATTAATAACTTCAAAATTGACGTCGGAGATTATACGATAACATAACGAGGAAATATATTTTTAAATCTTATTCGGGCGTTGCCAATTTTTTCTAAAGGAAAAGTATATTGTTATCTTGAATAATATATACGCAGCTACTGTATCAAGGACTAGAATTGTAATTGCGGTACAAACTATTCTTCAAGTTCGACCTATTTCTTCTTTCTGGTCAGCTGATCAAGTGGTTCTCTAATTTTGTCTTATTCTTTGGTTGCCACTAACCTAGTCACCGTGCGGAATCAAAGGGAAGAAATATATTTTTTTTTCAAATTGAGGGAATTTCTCAGAGACGAAAAATGGCACACCGCATATATATGTGTGTGTCTGTATAGGAATCCTCATTTTCTTTTTCATTCTTAAGATATGCCAAGGCCGCGTGCGCTTTCGATGCGTGAAACGAGCGTACGGTAAACTATTCATGCTTTTTCATTTTAATGACGTGTTTGAATAGGCAATGATCGAGCGTCTTTCCCAATTATCGTTCTTCCATTTCAAGAGGGGATTTTTGCATATCCTTGGCTTGAAAAGTTATGATTGCGCTCCGAATTTTTCACACGATGAATTATTGCCCTAATTTAAAGAGTTCGTGGATGGAGCTCTTTATTTTCTGTTTATTGGGAGCAATGATCCCACACCAACCTTTAAAAAAATGAAATGTTTTACATATTACAAATCTAATAATAATACTGAGCCGGATCAACCGTTCAAGATCTAGTTAATCGAACAAGTCCTTCACCCCATTTCACCGTTTCTCAGAGTGAACTGGCCCATTACAGCTACTGGGTGACAGTATGATGGGCTGTTGGCCTCGTTGGCTCAAGCCCCATGGCTTGGTCCGGTTCGCAAATCCGGCAGGCCGAGGTCCCTTCGCAGTTCGCTGATTCGCTATTTTCCTCTGCTTCGGCAGGGGAACTACGGGTAACTATCCGGTCCAGAAGGGGCTTTCTTGAAAGTGTCATTTTAGTTCTGTTTAAAAATGGCCTCTCACAACACACGTGGTTCTAAAAAGAAGAGATCTTTTCTGTATAAAGCTAGAAAGTTTGGCCGAAGAGGACAGTTTGGTCGCGGAAAAAATGTTGAGGAAGAAACGTAAGTACACTTTTTACGTGAAAATTTTGATTTTGCTGATTGAACCATTTTATCTCAAACTTTTTCTATGGTGTACAGCTACAACTACTTTGTTCGTGTTATGGAAAGGCTGAATGAAGAATTTGAAGATGAGGAAGAGAAAGGTATTTTTTGTGGATTGTCTATAAATATCTGTCATGTTAACCTATTTATTATTATTATTATTTCAGAAATCTTCATCACCAATGTTTTTGAACAGACAAACGAGAAAGAAATGGATCTTATGTGCAATCAAGTCATCTCTAAAGTAATTGAGAAGCTTCTTTCATTGGCACAGCCTGATATTCTTGAGAAGTTTGCAAAAATAATTCAAAAAGAGATGGTAGGTTCTCTTAAAGTCTTAACTCAATATCTTATAGTGTTCTAATGCATTATTTGTTCACCCTTAGAGAATTATTTGTACAGATGCCTATGCCAGCCACGTCCTGGAAAAGGTTATGCACATTTGTCTTGAAACAGTCAGCAATAAAAAGCATTCTGAAGAGCACCAACTTTTCTGCAAAGACTGGCTTTGTGCTGTCTTTCGGTACTCCTTTAACAATGTGGAAGATTTCATTGCTGACATTTATGCCAGCCACATCTTGAGGAGCTCTCTTCAGTGTGCTAGTGGGGTTGATGTAAGTGTGATGACAATGAAGAGTCACAGATCACGGCGGCATTTGGACGATGACAAAGCTGCACTAGCACAGTACGAGTCTAAAGAATTTGCAGAAATTATCAAAGATTTTGGAGAAAGGTTCATTGCATGGCCACAACTACACGGTATTTCAAATCACTAAGTTGCTGTCTAATTTCTTTAGAACTATTATCTATCTTCCGATATTTAGATTTTGTACATTCAGATGATTCTTCCGCAGTTATTCAAACGGTTCTATATTGGTAAATTGAAAATATAATGCTCGTACTTTTTTAATAAATTGAAAATAATGTTATTATTACGTTTTTGTAGTCTTCACAATGCTGCGCCCAAATTATGTGAGCGACTTGTCAAGGTGCTTGTTGACGATATTCTTCCTACGATACCCAGTGTTTGGGATTCCGCCTCAACCGTTCACATCCTTGAAGCCTGTTTGTCTGTCTCGGATGACGAAACAGTGAAAAAGCTGTGCTCAAGCTACTTCAAGGGTCATTTAAAATCTTTGGCAGAAACGCACGAGACCAAGTTCAGCGTGGTTAAGCTATTAGAAGCAATCCGTGATAAAGAACTGGTACTGTCGAATTTCCTTTGGATCCCTCAATATTTTAATTATCATTCTCTTTTTTCAGTTTGCAGAGATCTTTGAAGAATTAGCCCCTAATATGGAAGATATATTTGCTTCTGGCAGTGGTACAGTTGTATCTGCTCTTGCTAACGCATGCCGTCGATTATCTGCTCTTCAAGCAAACTTTCTGCAGGTACAATTTTATTTTTAAAAGCAATTTATCTTAACTAGCTTCTCTTATAAATTTTATATATTTAAATAGCATTTGATGCAAACCTTCCACTGTTTTGATCCGGAGTCGAGGCAGACCAAGATCGTCCCACTTGTGTCCCGTCTCATCACATTTGAAATAGCAACAGAAAATAAAGGAGAAGAGGCACAGAAGCAGCAATCGTTCCCCGTTCACTATATCGGCTCACAGATTGTCCAAACTCTGTTAAATTTCGCCAAGCCAATCAAGATTGTCCAAAGTTTATTGGAAATGGATTCGAGTGAGCTTCGTGATCTGATGGTCGACCCTTCGGGCTCTCACATTATGGATGCATTCGTTAGTGCTGAATTTGTTGGGGAAAAGAGCCGGGAGAAACTCGTTCACAAGCTTCAAGTAAATTTGTCATAAATACCTGTTAAGAAAGAAATGAATTAATCAAATTTATATTCTTACAGGGAAGTTATTTTACACTAGCCACTTCTAAAAACGGCTCTCGAGCTCTAGATGCTCTGTGGCGTTCCAGCGATACCAAAGCTCGTCAGATCATCGCTGATGAACTTATTCAAAAGGAAGCTGCTCTGCTTTCCAACATGTTTGGCCGTATCATCTTCGAAAACTACGCTCTGTCTCTTCTGAAACACCAAAAGGCCGACTGGAAATCCAAGCAGGATCAAGAGAGTAAAAAGAGGAAACTCTTTGCCAATTTGGTTGAACCGATCATTCCAGGTAAATTTCATTTCAATGATCACCAAATAGCGAGCTTTATTTTCTAATATAATAAATCTTTTTATTTTAACAGATGAATCTGGTTCCAGCGAACGGAAACGAATCAAAAAAGAAAAGAAGAAGACAAAATAGTTATCTGCTTTTAATTTCGATTGTTGAGAATCCATTCAAAGATTCCGAATAAACCAGGCAATTAATCGGCTTTTTTAAACATGTAGTTTTATTAACTTGGGATTGTTGCTGTAGGTTATCTCGTGAAGTGTATTTCAGCAAGAAATGCCACACACAAGTGTTGACTAGACCAAACGATCCGTAATCAATTTTACAGCCATTGAAATATTTTTATTTTCGACAACACATCCACATGATGAAAAAAGTTTGAGGGGTAAGTATCCGCAAATAAACATAAGGGGGTGCGTATTGTGTGACCAGAAAAAGTAAATGCCCTTTTGAAATTAAATAGGAACCATCGAGTGAGTTGCTTAAAATTACCAATAAGAGTGAGATCATTCCAAATATAATTATTTATATTATATATTTATAATAGTAATATGCAAATGTTTAAAATGGTGAGAAGTGTGCAAGACTAGGAGAGATTACTCTTCTTTTCAATTCCTTTATAATTCCTCATGTGCCCTAAAAGCGCCACTCGATGATATATAAATCTGACTTGATGGCGGTGAGCTAGTAAAGTATATCTCGAAATTTATCTCTAAAAAGATCCTCTATACAGAATAATGCGGACTGGTCGGCTTAGACGATGAAGCATTCCTTAAATCGGTGGGCGAATTGCCAGCAGTTAACGGGTCTCTATCCACAGAACCAGAGGAAACAGTGGTCGTTGCGGCCACCGTACCGCCAGCCGCAGCAGCGAGCATCAGTTGCGATACCCGCCCGCAAATTTTGTGATGGATCTCCCAATGTTTGTGCTGACAGAAAGTGGAGCAGTAGCGAGCAATGTTGCACCCAGAGCAGGTCTCGTTTGCTCGTCTCGCACAGTTCCAGCACACCTTTATAGAAAAATAGACACTTTAATTAACGCAAATTGAAAGAAGTTTAACAATCAAAATGTACCTCTTTAGCCTGGCTGTGTCGACCTAGAGCCAGAAGGGTCTCTTCGGCACCTTGCCTGCGAGCTTCCGCAGCTAGGCGCTCCGCTCTGAGCCGTTCGGCCGAAAGGGCCCGTTGTAATTCCGCCATTGCCGCTCTCCTTACATCATGAACAGCTTCTTCTATAAATCGTTTTATTTAAAAGAGGATAATAGAAATTTATTTGTAAGGAAGAACAAACCAGCTTTGCGTTTCACTTGGCTGACTCGATCCTCTGTAGCTTTCAACGTCTGAGCGATGAGCTCTCCGGCCTGTCGCCTCAATTCCGACGCCTCGTAAACCTGCTGCTGCTGTTGGTGATGATGATGATTGCTGGTTATGGCATCCCGTCTTGGATAGTTTTTATTCTGCTGTTGGATGAGATGCCATTGGGAAGCCTCCCCAGTTATTTGGTGGTCGTTTGGGGATCGCTGCTGAAGGATCGCCAGTGCCCTCCTCGTTTTCTCCACCATACTCAGGATGCAGTTCAACATCTGTTTTTGAAAATGAAGGTCATTCCTGCCTTTGATTTCAAGAGATTCGTGTAATTAAACCGTATGGATGTTGGCCCATTCTTCATCACCCTGACGGAAAGGTGGAGATGCCGTCATGGTGACGGAGCTCGGCTGTTGCTGCTGGGCGTGAACCTGCGGTGGTTGCTGCGCTACTTTTGGGGGCGTCCAGACGGAGCTGCTGCTGACGGACATGAGATTCTTTCTAGCGGTTTCCACATTGGGCCTTTTGGGCGTGGATTCACCTCCTCGGATCGTCACCGTTCCCATCAGCCCGTCTGCTCCACCGCCAGCTCCGTTCTCCACCAAACTGTAATTGATCAATTATTATCAATCCCAATTCCACAAATGATTATTTGATGAGAAATGAAATATTCAAGTAGAAATTGACGACATCAAGAACCTTGATAAAGAAATCATGAACGAGCCTCCAACAATTCCAGAATCAAATATTCTATATCCAATTGATTTTGTTGGTTCACGAACAATAATGGTAATAATTTACCTGGCAGATGCTCGTCTTTTCCTAGAACTACTGCTACTGCTAGCCACTTCAGCTGATGATCCACTGCTCGTCGGCTGGAACACCTGCCAAACGCTGAGAACGGAAGAATCTGTTTCTTCCGGTGAGGATGAAAGTGAACGCTCCTTTTGAACAGGTGAACCGTCGTCCAGCAACAGACTCTTCACCTGTTCCGTCGTCTAGACAACAGCAATAACAACAATCATCACAAATTCTTTATCTATGAAAAAGTAATACAAGAAACGGACCTGTTGTTGCTGACGTTGCCCGTTTTCATTTTGCCTGACCAGCATCAGCTGACTGGCAATCTCTTTGCGAAGTGAAGGGACCTGTTTATCCAACAAGGGCGGTACAAGGGGTCTGAAAGGCAATCGGATCACCTCTTGGACCCGTCGCTGGAACTCGCCCGTTTCAATTGTCCCCATCTAAAAGTACACAAAGAAGACGAGGGATATGTGAATCGGAGAAGCATTTTATTTTCTGAATGTTTGGTAGTCTGGCAGTGCTGCTGCTGCTGTGCGCGTAGAGCGTTTAATTGGACCGTCGTGAAGCGGGTGGAACAGATGTTCTTCACACGTCACCGCCACGCTTTCTGCCCGTTTGCTGCGCCGCATGTGTGTGTGTGTGCTGATACGATCTCTGCGTGTGATATACATATGATGGTATATACGGCGGCAGCAGACGGGCAGAAAAAAAGGAGGACAGAAAAAAATAAAATAAAGAGGGCTTTGGTGGTGCTGCTGACGGGGCTTGAGCACAGCTGTTTCATCAGTTCGAAGAAGAGGGAAAACGAGTAAAAATAAAACGCAATTTCGGTCCTCCACCCCCGAGAAGACTTTTTTATATTCATATTAACTCTTTTATTTTAGCAAATATAATTTTAAATAATAAATGGATGACATTTATTTTAAAGATAAATTACCAGAAGGTCAGCAATGATTTGGAGCATCCTTTCAGCGTGTTGTCTAGAGATAGTCCTGGACAGTTTGATGGCCGCTGCCAGACATTGTTTCAGTGGCCCAGTATCCGCTTCCTCCTCTTCCTCTTCCGCTCGATTTTCCGAAGAAGAGTGATGACTAATATCTTCCTCTTCCGTTGCTCGCCGCACTGGAGAAGGTGATCCTTCAGCGGATGGTCCAGAATGATTATCTTCTTCTTCTACTACAACAGCAATTTTATTCTTTTTTCTTTTCTTGTTGACAGCATCGATGGCAGTGCTGCTACTACTTCCAGTCTGTGGTGGAGTAGTGGTCGTGCTGTGCGGAGAGAATCCTCCGCCTCCTCCGCTCGGTTCGCTCTTCACATTATCTAATGAAGCCTGGTCACCGTTCTCCGGCATGATTCTAATTAATTAAACAGGAAATTCTTTGAGCATTCCATCTTTATTGGATGTCTATGTAAACTAGAATGTTTAAAGAGCCGCACACAACCCGATCCCAAATTAGTCAGTCCCTCAACGAACATAGTACTGCTGCGGTCCTGTAGGTATATATATGGAATAAAAAAAAAGAAGAAAGAAGAAGAAAGAGAGGGTCCTGTGAAGGGGCGGCGGCGTGCACATGTGTTTGGTTTTGAGCCCAGCTGTTGCGACCGGCCCTCGCCATTCATCCGCCGCATGTGTTGAGCGCAAACACATGCTGACATTGCAGCCCATAGCAATACGCATATGGGCAAAGAGATACACACCCCTTTTTCTAAAGAGAGAATGGGGCATCAGGAGCAGGATTGGAACGAGGCAATCTAATTTTCTAATAAAACAGAATGGTCCGGCTGGGGCAACAAACCAGACTGGCCGGTATCTGTATATACACATTTGAATTGATTTTCAAAATAAATTTACCTTGTCTTATTCTTGTCTCACTATATGTATGTATCCGTGAGAGCACTAGGAATTAGACGTGATCTACTGCCAGCAGCGTGAAACCGACTGACGGCCAAGACGAGAAAGGGACTGAGGGTGGATGACAGAGGAGTAGTACGTTAGGAGAGTGAGAGAAGACTGCGCGTGCCTTCCTCCTGGCGAAACGTATGCACTTCTTTACAGAGAGAGGGAGGATCGCGCGGCCGCCGCCCGTTCAATTCTCTCGGGCCGCTTTGGCCGGCGCTATCAGGAGGCAGCAGTACGGCACAGGCGGTCTCTCTTCAATAACTACTGTCACATCCCTCTTCCTTTTCATGAGTCAATATTTATCGAGGGATATCGCCTTCAACCGCGAGCAGTTCTTGAAATAAATCGATCAAAACTAAATGGGTTGCCATACTTTCTTTTTTAAAACATTTCTTCGCTACAAATTAAGATGAAGTCATTCGACAATCCTTTAAAAGTCCGTCTTAAAGGAATGAATGGCAAAGAGAATCATATAAGGAGTGGCTGGCTGGAATCCATCGATATGATTCACATCCTTTGCACACTCAAAATCCGGTGCTCGCATAACTTTTGTGCCGGGGCCTGCTGTATATGCGCTAACTCCCGACGGGACCCGCTGGAATCAATTTCAGAGAGGGAGCTCCCCCCGCGTTAACACAAGAGAGGGGCGTGATGGTGACAGAAGCTGTCGCTAACAAACCTCTTCTTTTTCATTTTCTTTATCCTAGAGAAGCAGCAGGCGCCAAGTTATACTTTTTTTCCCTGATGCCGCCCGAGAATTTGCAGCAGACGGCCTCAACTGCTGAAGATTTTCTTCTTTTTTATTCCAAGGATCTCTCAGCTGCAGTTGACAGAGAGAGAGAGAGAAAAAAAAAATCAAAGTCCTTAGCTTGATCTCTCACTCTCGAAATTCTCTCTCTATTGTACTAGAAAAAAAAATATACGAGGAATGAGAGATGAGGTGACCTGACGGAACCATCCGCGGAACTCTCTCTCATAACCGATTTAATTGCTGCAGCCCTCGTCAACTCTCGACGACAACAACACGCGACGTATACATCGGGAAACCGCGTGCGGCTCGTAATCTGCCTTGTATAACGGGCTCTATTCACATTATTATGGCCTTGATATATGACTGAATATTTTCTGTTGATTGTTCTCGTCATTTGGTTCGATCAATATCGTACATCTTGTTTAGGTACAACATATTGTGATCAATTTTCAACATCTGGAATCTCCAGCTGAGGTGTTTTGAATTGATCAATTATTTCAGTAGCTTTCAAGTCAACACAGCTGCATCTGACGTCATAATACGTCGGTATTTAAAAAGAGTATCATGCTTAAAAAATTGTAAACGAGTTAATGTCAAATCTCAACGGGGATTCAAAAGAGAGACGAGCCATTTGTTATTTAAAAATGCCCAGCAGTTGGCCCATATCGTGAAGGAAGATACAAATATACTTTCGTCCTTGTTCATATTATTATTATTATTGTTGTTATTTCTTGTCTTTTTTAAAAGGCGGCATCCCTTCCCGATGAGACCAGGTGCGAACTGTCAGCATTTCACAGGGGGAATAACGACGACGACGTCGACGAGAAGCAACAGCAGCAGCAGCAAACGCGAAAATCCGACAGCTGCGCTTCTTCTCAATATATATACAGAGAAGCACCCTTCTCGTCCATCGTCGTGCAGCATTGGAAGAGACGGACAGGCCCAGCAGCCTCTTCTTTCCAACTAGACCCCGTGTGCTGCTTTCATCCCTCTGAAATCCACCGTGGATTATCTTTTATTATCAGCAGCTCCAATGCCTCCTCTACTGGCTCTCATCCGTCTCAAGTTGGAGCGGCTCGCACGCGGGATATTTGTCAGAAGCAGTTTTGTGTGTATACGTCTGTTTTGTCTGCGTGAGAAGGGACACAACAGACGTTATACTACGAGGGATCTTCTAGGAAGAAAGTATGGGGCCCGTGGGATCTTTTTTTCCATCTATGAGTGACCAAACACAAAAAATCCCAGCAGACAGGGGGAGATTTCTATGGTCTATTAGACATACTATAAATTCAAGATCTTTCCACTTTATATTTATCATATTTTCAATATAATGCGGTCTAAAATCCTTTAAAAAAAAAGGATAACGAACAATGTCCTCTGAAATACCTTTTTAAAAATTCATTATTCAATTTGTCGGTCCTTTTAATATTAAAGCTCCCTGTATAACATTCCTTTGAAATTGGTTTTCAACCGGGTGTGATGGATTCCGGCGAGCGCGCGGCATCGGCACCCCTTCGAAACGATAACAAACAGCTCAATTCCATTCTAGAGGTCGGGGAGAGAGTATAACAAAACAAGGGAAATGGTGAGATGGACGAATAAAAGGAAAAATGAAAAGAAAAATCCTCTGGTCCCCCCTCTTCCCTTCATAATGTGGGAATCCACACGTGTCATCAAGGCGCGCACACACACAACAGGAGCAATAATACACAACAGAAAAAAAAGAACTGATGTGAACCAATCCAGCCAGGAACAGCAGCTCCCAACTTGCCAACTAAAGGATATAGAATCTGTCTACGCGTGTTCGAGAGATGAAAAGAAACAGGTCGCGGGAATGTGCGGAGGCCGGAAGCGATCATGTCGATGTTTGCGCGTCCCTCTGCGTGGGAGTCGTGCTGCTGTTTCCTGCACTGATGCAGAGCTCCTGTCGGATCGGTTTTCCACTTTTCCCCAAACGACGAGGATCGGTCTATATAAGAGCTATTCTATCAGCAGATGCACCGATTCTCAGCCGGGCCGCACCTGGCCAAAGTCCCGCCGGAGAGAGAGTGGAAGGACGGCGATTCTCTTCTTCTGCTCCAAGAGGCGTAGAGGAATGACAGCCTGCTTTAGTTCCCTCGAATAAAAAATAGGAAAAACATTCGTGTGGGTGTGTAATCAGCAGGAGAGGGAAAATGGTCTGATGCCTGTGCAAGACATTATGATTGGCTCTACAAGTTCTTTGCGACCAGTCAGAAGCAGGAGAGCTAAAATTGACGTTATTTTACAAAGTCTACTTATTCCCTTTCAGAAAGCAAATCTAGCTGACGATTCAAAAGATGCAACTGCCAAGGATCTTTGCTGCTGGCGCCAATCCTTACACTGTCAGTGAAGGGAGCCAGATTTCCTTTCAAATAAAAGAGCGGGATTTTCGAGAACTAAACTACACAATAGTATGAGAGAGAAACCTTCCGTCTGCTGTCGGAGACAGTTGCCTCTTTCCATCCAAAAACCCAGTCCTCCCAAGGATTTTTTCTTACTCTCGAGATCCTCGCATCTGTTCCTGACGGAAATGCTTCAAAGTAAGAAGAGGGGGGACGAGAGAAAAAAAAAATACAGATGAAACCACGGACGAGCGGAAGAAAAATCTTATATATATATATATATTTCTTCTTCTTTTCGTGTATTTCACACGTGCGGTCAGCTCATCACAACAGCTGCGTTGCCTAAATCAATACAATCAAACAGCAGCGGCTACTATACCACCGCGCGATGTTGAGCTCCGCATGTGTGCGTGTATATATATATATATATATATATATATATATATATATATATATATATATATATTCGTCAGTCCCGCGTGAGTGCGAGCGCAGCTGCTGCTACCGAGCGCACCATTAAAAAAAAAAAGTGAGGAGGAAAGAAGAAGAAGAAGGAAAAACTCGCCATACTAGTTTTTATAGACGACAGATGAAATATTCACCGACCTTTTTTTGAAAATTGGAATTCAATTTCCCGCAACGCGCATCCAGATATACACTTCCACTCTAGTCTAAAGTCCCGATGGTACTGATGGGCCACAAATGATATAGAGAACTAGGAACGTATGTGCAAATGCAGATGGGACCTCAGTCATAGTAAGGATCATTACAACAATAGGCGCAAAAACAGGCTCCACCTGCCTCGCACATACGTCCCCTTATTCCCCGAATATAAACAGCCGGTCAGCTTTTTTTTCTCTCTCTATATTTTCTTTTTCTCTCTCTCCCCTTTTTTTGCCATATCACATCACCAGGTGTTTCCAGCAGCGGCAGCCAACACGTCTATAAATACGGTTCTCTCTCGCACCATCTGCTCCGCCAGCGCATATTGCAAAGAGGGGTTCCTATTAGGTACCCTGTGATCTATGTATCATTAGAATTGATTTCCTTTATTATTTATTTACAATTCAATTGTTCCGGATGGGTTAGGAAGAAAAACTCATCTAGCGTGGGTGAGGTTTATACGATAGGATCATCTGTGGGATTTCGTAGAGGGGCCCATTTGAAATGCACAACATTTTACGACGGTGATGATTTCAATTTCCCAGAGTGGAGAGTAAACAGCATACATCACGCAACTATTGTATTCGAGAATCGTAAAAAAGTATAAGAAGCGTATGTGAACATCAGACGATATTCAGTAGGACCCAGGGCTTGCAACATTTCTCGAGTGAATGGCGACACCTGCCCCCCTAGTTGCTCTGCTGCACTCTTCTCTTCTTTTCCCGGGACTCTCGTTCAAAAAAGTAAAAAGAGAGAGAGAGAGAGAAAAAAGAGAGCGACAAACAGCTCGGCAGATGTATTGCTGCCTACCTACCTGTGTGTGTGTGAATGTTGATGCGTGTGAATAAGCGCATCGGTCGTTTGTGTCCTCGTCGATGTGATGATCCGTCAGCAGGGAGTATTTCTGCCGGGTGCGACTCGAGTCCCGCGTTCACATGGAGAGCGTGTTCATTAACTCGAGGGGGGTGGGTGGAAGAAAATAAAAATAAAAGTTTCTTTTTCAATAAGTAGGGGGAGACGTGGGTGTATTTCCTTTTTTTTCTCTGAGCGTTTTGTTTAAAAGGGAAGAAATGAGATGATACAAAAAAAAGTTTTGCTTTTTGTTCCTCTAATACTAGAGCTGCAAAGCGTCATACTCTCGTTGAACCATTTCTCTGATGCGTTGAAGTAGATCTTGTTTGACTTCGTTTGGAATAGTGGCTGAAAAAGAGAGTATAAAGTTTGGTTTACTAATTGAAAAGTGTTGACAGGATTCTTTTTAAAAGGGTTAATTAATGAATTTATTACCTCTGGCATGAGGTGTGACTTGTTTGACGATTTCGTCTACTGAAATGTTGTCGAGACCTTGTTCTTGGACAACGCGGCGACATTCTGCTTTCAGGTTATCTCGCCAGCCAGACTTGATTAACTGTTCCCTAAGCGCTGCTCTCAACCTATATTTTTAAAATGAGACCAAGACGTCTTTGAGTACACTTCTTCTAAATACGAAAATAACATCACTGAATGGTTCAGTGATTATAAAACTAAATTATGGGAAAAATAATACAGTGAGTCTAGTTACTAGTTAGCTTCTTAACATACACAGGACTGAGTAGAATGATGAGTACACCAAGGGATTAAACATTACCAACCCATTGGCTAAGAATAACTAAAATCTAGAACAAAATTCTTACAGTGTGCCTATAATTATTGATGTGGTAAATAAATAAATAATTTTTTTTTTTAAATCACTTATTAATAATTACAGGTTTCCTACAGGTAGCAAAATGTTTTTTTTCCCTACTATTACTATGATGGTAAGTTTACGAAAAACTACAGAATTGATTTTAAACATATTTCTCTACTAAGCATAAGTGAACCTTGTGAAATGCTTGACGCTTAAAAGCCCTATTTTATCACTAGAAATTGAAAGTTGGCGTTTGTGTACAATATACCTCTCTTTGACTCCATTTTCAATCAACCTCTGATTGATGATGTTGAACTCCTTGTCAGAACTAAACGAAGAATAATATAAATTTAAAACATCTCATTAAAGCTAAATTGAACAACGTTTTAAAAAATGTAAGACAAAATTCGAATAAAAAGAACTTACTCTGTCATTTTGAGCTGAAACCGGGAAGACGTCAAATCCCAATGAATATGAAAAAGCAAATAGACGCCGCTGTCGTCTGCTCCGTATCCAACAGCGGGTTTACCTTTTCCATGGAAGTGGAAGTTCCACCGTGGAAGCACTTTTTCGCGGAGCTTATAAGGGAGCTACCGAACTACCCAAGAATGATGGAACCACAAACCACACCACTATTTTCCGTTTCACTTGGAAATTTGGAATATATTTATTTTTACTTCCACGTTTTAGCCCCACCACATTCTGAATCCCTCGGAGTTATTCAACTGGGAGTGCAAACGTTAAGCCGTTGCCATTCATACGTTTGCGCGTTTCTTTAGTAGAACAACAGTGCTTGTTCTCGTTCTTTCTTTTTTTAGTTGATACTTTGATCAGTCTGTTTTTATTTTTAAACTTTGGTGTTTGAGTTTATCCTCCCATCTCCAAAACGATTGCAATTGATTACCTGCGAGTTAAAGCTGCCGTGTCGAAGTTAATTGAGACAAGATTTGGCTTTTTGAAAGAATGCGGAATTGTCCTATTTCTTATTTAAATTATTGCTTATATTCACCTTCGGGAAAATATAGCGGTAGAATTTTTTTTTATCATATTGCCATTGAAACATAAATATTTGCGAATTTTTTAAATTGAAACGTTGCGAATTCTATTTTCTAGGTTAGGGTCATATCCCATAAGAAGATATTGGCTTATCATTTATTTCAACCCAAGAAGAAAAATGAGTAAATTCCAAGCATTGGAAAAAAGTAAGCTGTTTGATGATGGTGTATGCCCAATTTGTTACTCAGCTCCACAAGTTGATCGAACTGTCCCACCTTGCGGTCACGTATTTTGTTATCAATGCCTAAAAGAATGGAGCAAAAAAATCACATATGGAGCAACATGCCCCGTTTGCTCCTCAACCTTCTCTGAAATTCTTCACAACAAAAGAAAAGAATCAATTAGCCCTACATTAATGCAGGATGCTGCAAAAGTTCTATGGCTGATTTCCTACATGGAAGGAACACCGTTTTGGTTTTTCAGCTGGATTGTTATGCTCTGTGCGACTCATGGACTTCACGTAAGTGAAACTGGAATCATTGAGATCTTGTTTAAATTTTTTATCCCTGAGTGTATACAGTACAAAAGTTATTTTTCTCTTTTGAGGAAAATAAGTTTACTTATCCCTGAGGGAAGTTAAATTAACTCAGAAATTGATAAATTTCTGAGTTAGTTTACTAACGAAGGTCTATGGCCGATTAAGTCGACTCGGAAAAATAGCTACACTGGCCCAGTTTTTGGTTTTGCTGAAATTCGCGGAACTCGGAGGTTCCTTTTCACTCGAATAGGTCGAATTTCAAGCGAACGCAGAGGGCCTCCGTCATAGTGTTTGAATCGATCTCGGTCGCGCATTTTTCGCGTGATCGAAATTTCGACCACCCTTTGTGTAAAAATCTGGATGCTCAACGGTGTTGGGCCGAAAAATTTTCACGAAATTCGGGAATCTACGGTACACAATTTATCGATCAATTAAGGACTTTTTAAAACTTTTCACCATTGACGTAGGTTTTTTAAACTAGTACGAGTCGATAGAGAGAGAAATTCTAAGGCTATCACTGAAAGGAAATTTCTCTGTTACTAACGCTGAATTAGTTATCGAATTAATAGTGGGATCAAATCTTACGTCGAGAACTCTGGGGATCAACTCGGCCTAGATTTCGCGGAAGACCTTTTCCGAGAAAAAAGAGACAAATCAATGGTTTTTAATTTATAATAGCTTAACGGAGCGTCATACAAAATTGAAATTATACTCATTATGATGGCGTGAATCTTAGCTACGATAAGGAATTTTCCAATAAATTTTATATGGAACTTGGTCGGAAAATTAAAAGGGTGATTTCAAAGAATCTAAGATTCTAAGAAATAGTCGAGCGAGACCTCAAGAAATCCCAAGAGTCCCCACTCGCTCAGAACTCCCGGTAAGAAAATAAAGGTGACGTCATTAGTCCGGCAGCAATCGTCAATCGATAAAAAAAAGGAAAAAGATGTGATTTTAAACAACCGGGTGAGACGGAACTTCACTCTGTCGTATGGAAATTGGAATGATGAACATCAAAAACGTTTTAAAACCAAAAACAAACGTACTGTAATCATGTAGTGTACCGTACGTTGTTAATTGTGTGCTCTAATTTGTATGAAGATTAATATGTCTTATATAAACTACGGAAACTATCTAAATACGGATGCACAACAGTTCACAGGCACACCTCTTCATTTTACTGAAAGCAAGAATGTAGCAATTAGTTGGGATGACATACCATCAGAAGGAGAAGAAAAATCATCAGGATGTACTGATATTTTACCAAAAAAGTCGCCTTCTTTAAGAACAGGTACAACGTTTCAATAACTGCTATTTCGTCAAACAGTTCAACAATTAGTTTTTTTTTTGTAGAGCCTTATGTTCCAAATTCACCACTTCTGTCAAGAACTGTTACAAATGATGTACCAATGTCTGCAGAAGCTATTCAAGAAGCAAGAGAACTATACAGTTCGCCCATGATTTCTGCTCAACCATCTACTCCTGTGGCCATTCCAGGTATAACATATACAGTTTCTACTTTGAGAAAAAATATGGTTTGTCTAAAAATCAACTGTTACAAATAATGCAGCAATGTCTGCAGAAGCTATTAAAGAAGCAAGAAAACTATACAGTTCGCCCATGTTTTCTGCTCAACCATTTGCTCCTATGACCATTCCAGGTATAACATAAACAGCTTCTACTTTGAAAAAGAAATTATGGTTTTTTTAAAAATATAGATTTTTCCAACAACAAACCAATAATTTGGCCAATGTCATTAGCTGGAAAACCTGCTAGATCAGAGACCTTAAATAACAACCTATCTCTACAGTCAACAGTTATGAATGTACTCCCACAACATCAACAAAGTAAGTCTTTATTATTATTTTCTCGAAAAAAATAGTGGAATGCTTTACAATATAAATTTCTAAAATGTTCTTCTTTCGAAAAAAGATTTATCAACTATTCCTACTACTATGTCAACAAATGCTATAGAAGAAGCTAGAAGTTGGCATCAGTCACCTATGTTTATGCAATCTACTGCAGGTAAATGGTTAGATATTTAAAAGTGATCAGTATTCTATATTGTTTAACCGTTACCGATTAAATTATTATAAAATTCGATCCTTCTTCTACTTCAATATTAATTTTTATAAACGTTGCAGAACAACGTCCTTTTTGGAATTTGACTACACCAACTGCTTCCTCTGCAATGTCATTAGAAGCTTTGCAACAAGCAAAAGCATGGCAACAATCGCCCATGTCTAGCTCATCAAATCAACGTAAATATATATAAGATATATGGTATTTGAAAAACAGCACAATATCACACACAAAAAAATCCAATTTATATACCAGTTAATTTTGGCTCAAAACAAACTTCACAACAATCTATTACCTGCTCTTCGTCAAGATCGGACTCGCCTTTGTCAATGATGAATATAGGAAAAACCTATAAATCATCCGGTAATTTTTATTCACTATTATATTTAAATATTTTTATAAAATGTCTTATTTTAATATAGTTGAACAAGTATCGCAAGCAAATAAGGGTAAAAATTGCATCTCACCTAAAAAAGTGGTTTCTAAAAATCGAGCGGAAATAGCTGGTCTACTAGCAAAGAATTCGAAAAAATATCGCAACAAAGGAAAGTTGCTGGTCAGTGATGAAATGGTATTGCCACTTTCAGAAAACAGTGACTCGCCCAGCCATGATAGCAGCTCAGAACCTGCCTACACAGATCAATCGCAACACAATTGCTGTTCTCCTGCTCCCAGCGGATCTTCAAACAAAGAGACAATGTTACATTCACTAAAAAGAAATGTAGCTACTGTTAGTCACGGAAACTTAACAATTCATGATAACATGATTGTAAATAGTGAGTCAGATCCGTCGACTTCTACAGCAGGATCGTCACGTAAACGACAACAACGAGATTGGACAAATCCTAATTTTCTTGTAGATCCGCCAACAGGAAAGAAAAGACGCACAGTCCTTAGTGAGCAAACAGAAATAGATCCGTCCTCGCTTCCTGCGCCTCGTACGGACTTCTTCGATGCCTATTCCTTTGACGAAAACAACTTTGAACGTGATCCATTTGCTGCTCAACACGTCTTTGCGACCAACTCCGGCCTCCACATCTTTGATAGGATCTCTCAACTATTTGGTTCTACCAATATCATCGATACTGAAGATCCTAAAGTTCAACAGTGCATTGACCAGTTGGTGAAGGATGTTAATGACAACCTGTCAATAGAGGATCTAGGACATATGACAAAACAATATAAAAAAACATTTGACGTGAATGCGGCTCTTTTCAGCTGCGCATCCTGTGGTATTCGTGAATTCCAAATGGGTTTAGATACAACCAAACGGTTTCGTGATCGTGAACTCCAAAAACTCAGCAAATACAAGAAAACGGAGGAACAAATGATTAAGTGGCGAGCTATTAAACTCAAATTTCGTCCAATATTCAGCTGGTACAAAGGATGTGACGGAAAGATCTACAATTTCCATCCAGAATGTGTTGACAATAAGTTAGATAACGATGGCAATATTGTAGAGATGGTGAAACTTTGTGCCGTCTGTTCTGACTGCGCTGATAAGCCTGAAAAGCCATTTCCTCGCTACTCCATTGCAAATGGCATCGATTATGGAATCTACTCCCGACTGCCTTGGTTAAAGCCGCTAACTTTAACAGAACAGCACGCTATAGCTCTAACACGCCCGTTTGGATGCATCGTTAAACTATCTGGCTATTCATCGGATCGACAAGCAGCAAAAAAAGGTCACTTCGTCTTCTTTCGTCAACCGTTAGCAGCACAACAAGTAGTCGATGCTGCTAACCGTTCAGCTTCTACGGCAGGCACAGTTCTACCAAATGTCAGCAACATAGAGAAGCATATTGGCATTACTTTTGTGGGCGCCGATGAGACGTGGAAATGTCTGGTGCCAAATAAATTCCGCAACATTGACGACTTGCAAATTCGCCCTCAATGTGTTTACGATTGGCTTGAAGCTTTACAAGCTGTCAATCCTCATTACGCCAACGTTATTATCGACCGATCCAGAAACACTCTTGATAAAATGAATAGCGTTATGGACAAGTTTATTTTGAATGCCGATGTGTTGTCTACACAAATGGAAATCAACATTGATAAGTTCGCTACAGAAAGACCTGCAAACCAAGCGGTGGCAGAAGACGAACAAGAAATCTATTCCGAACAAACACCACCTGAAAATCAGTCGACTACAGAAAAAGATCAACCGACAGTAAGAACAGAAATAGTGCCCTTGGAAATGCATGCATCTTTTCTCACCAATCGAGATCCTCACAAAGAGAACGAAAAGGATCAAGCGAAAATAAATGTATTGCTTGGTTTGAAAGAGTCGCTCACCAGGAACATATCTTTCGATAATAAACAGGATAATACCGAAGAAGAAAATGACCCTTTCCTCTTTACAAACGAAGAAGGACTCACGCTGACAACTGTCGACGATCCTATATTCGAAATCGCCGTTGATTCACCTTGTAGCGAACTCGAAGAAGAAAATGATCAATTATTCGTAGAAGAAATGGAAGCCATCGACACCATCATCGATCCCCAGCTTACAGCTTTTGAAAAAGAACAGCAACAAACTACCGATACTGCTGAAGAACCCAACTTCACAATCTTTGATCTAGATGAACATGACTTAGAAAACGAACCTGAATGTGATGCATCCAACATCAAAATTGCTGCCGTAAAAGACCCAAGCAATGAATATGAATCAAACGCCTTCATCATGTACACGGCATATCCTTGCCTCTTTCCTATCGGTTCCGGTTTGCGAAAGAGTGGTCCTCTAACGAAATCAGACACCCGTCACATATTCATGCAGTTTAGCGGCACATTCGGTAAAACACATCGCTTCATATTCTCTCTTTTTGATCAAATGCAACGTCATCACACAGCAGGTAACATAGCATCTGCTGTTAGAAATAGACCAGCATCACTCGAAGCCTTCACTACGTGGGTAAACGATCCTACTTTTTTACCCGCATTGGAACGAGCAACTAAAAATCCGAATTCAGTTGAAGCAAAGAAAATTCTCGGTAAAATCATGCCACATGTTAAAACATTTACGTCAGCAGTACCTTTCTCCGCAGCTCAACGGAAGAAAGCGATGCGATTCTTATATGCAATGGTCGGACATATGGGTATGCCCAGTTTTCTTTTCACCTTCGCTCCCGACGACACGTATGGTTCTCTCAACATTCGACTATCCATGCCGCAAAAAGATAACATTCAATTCCCTGCTTACGACGACGGTCTCATCGAAGCTCTTCAAGGCGACAAATCCCTATTTGAAAACATCAACATAAAAAGACCAAATTTGAAAGCCTTAGTTGCATCCGATCCTGTTGCTACAGCAGAAGTGTATCGATTAATGATGCACGCCGTATACAAGGTATGTCTAGCAATGGAACCGGACGACAAAGCGCGCCGCTCTCAACCTCTATCAAATAAAAAACGTGGGATGATTGGAAAAATCCATGGAGCATTTGGCGTAAACGAGTCTCAAGCTCGAGGATCTCTACATATGCACCTTCTTATTTGGGGTGGATTGCCTCCTTCTCTCCTTCAGTATGGTGGCTCAGTAGAAAACGTAAGTAATTATAAATATATATTTAAACCATCAATATTCGTTTTACTAATGGTTTCTTAATTTTTCTATTTACAGTTGAAATCCGCCATCGTCAAACAAGTAAATTTAATGCTGAAATCATATTTAAGTCCAGAATCCCACATTAACGCTATGCTAGATGAGCTCCGCTGTTTCACACGCTCTCGTGCCGTCCTTTTCCCAGCCAGGAATCCTGCAACACATCCAGAACTCTTCCAGAAAGACTCCGAGCGAACAGCGGTTGCGACCAACTTTCACCGTCACTCTCAAACATGTCATAAAGGTGCGGTAGGAAAAACGTTTTGTCGACTGGGACTTCCACGCTCTCTGATAGAAGAAACTGGCGTCGAATATTTAATTCCTCGTCGTGATCCAATAAGCAAAAAAATAACGTACGATACGGTTGAAACGCCTCTTGCTCCTCCTACCAATAGTCTCCCTATGCGCGACTTTTCCACCGATCCAGTTCGCAAACGCGATCCAAATATCGCGTACTGGGATGCAAAACGTCCCATGATGCAATTTCCAGAACACATGGATATTGAACTGTTGAACGAGGAATTCGATCAAACTCTATCTGATATTCAGGAGGAAACTGCTGATTGTGATTACGCTGAACGAGTCCGTGAACTAACAGAACGTTTTGGGAATCAACTCACACATGTGGAAGCGGAAACAGAATGGTTTCGTTTAAAAAGTGAACTAGACAAGCTAACAAAAAACGAATGGACACGTCTATCTCGTGCCTTTCCTACACGAAACGGCCTCATCGTTGAATATTCGCCCGCTGTTACTGCCCTTTTGGGATGCAATACGAACCTGAGTTTTTTAGGAAGCGATGCTCAAGAGAAAGCTACCATTTGCTACATCTTAAAGTACATCACTAAACCACCTGCTGAACTGTCTCATACTTTGGCGCTTCTCTATAAAGCAAGATTAACTGTCCAAGCACATCCATCAAAAGCTCCAAATACTGGTGATCCCCTAAGAACGGCGCAGCATTGCCTCAATAGGATAGTAAACCAGACTACAACTGCACAAGAAATGTCAGCTGAAATGGCTGCTGCTGCCCTTCTTCAAATGACGTCAGAAGTGTGCACGCACGGCTTTATTTCGATCCAGGTTTCAGCAGCTATTGGCTACGCTCTTGAAAATCCAATTCATGAACACAGTGAACTAGACGAATTCCGTGATTTAGATACGAACGAATCCGACGAAGAAGCTGAAAATACGGAAGAAATACCAAAAAGTCCGACAACGGCATACGAATCAGCAGAAAATGATGATACGTCAAATCCTCTACTGTTGGCAGATAATGAAGAAGAAGAGCCGTATATGCTTGACCTGCCGGAACCCAGTGGCCCACTAGATACAGGCGACATTTTCGCACCCGTCGGAGTGTATCAGATAAAAGAAAAGGTTGCCGCTGTTCCAGATCACGAAAATTATGCCTTTCGAGGTCCGCATCTCCAACATTTATCACTGTACGAGTGGAAGAGCACCATCGCAGTCAAACTTAAACCAAGTGCCCCCAAAAATACAGCACCAGAAAAAGAAAATGTCGATGAATTAATAGAATATTCCGACGAAACAGAAGAACAACATACGGTTGAAAACCATAATGAGGTGGAATCCTTTTCTTCTACTGGTAATTTAGATGGGCGTCCTGTCAACGGTTGCTTTGATTTCGATCCCGAGCATCAACTTTTTGAAACTCACTTTCAACAGCTGCGTTCTAAGCATAAAATACCCATCCTCATCCGTCTTCCACCTAAAAATCCACCGTCAAAACCTGAAATTATGACCGACAAGTGGATGAAAGAAGCACGTCATTTCGCCCAATATTACTTAACTTTATTCCGGCCTTGGACACACCTTCACCCAAACGGAAAAGGAACACATCCCGGCGTCTTAAACTGGCATCAGTTATCTGTCTTTATGCGAGACTTGGAATTCGGTATCGAAAAACGCCTTCCCACTGATGTACAGAAAGTTATAAAACGATGGATCGAGCAGCAATCACAAGGTATGCGTGTCACTGCTGAGGAGCGGACTACGGTTCGAATGCGACGCAATATCAACGCAACACCTTGGGGTCGCTATGATGGATCTGAACCACTCCGTGTTCCCACTAAGAATAATCTAGCCAACAACCAAGATACTTCAGAATCAGCAGAAGAAAGAGCCAGAATAGAAATTGATTTGCTTCGACAACTTTTAGCTGCAGATGATGCTTACACACGTTCAAACGCTAAAGAGCTTATGTACCTTCAGTATACTCTCGATGCCCTAGAAAACGTCACTCCGGCCATCAACGCATCGAACCTCATTCCCTTGACGGTAGAAAAAGCTTCTGAAATGATGAATCTTTACCAAGAAAGTGCCAACGAAATTGACGACATCATTCACCGCCTACAAGACGAAGATCTCGATCTGGAAGATGAAAACGATGATGAAGAGCATACTGTTACTACGCCCGTCAATTCAACACAGACTGATGATTTACCAAGCCGTAAAGATTTAAATAAGGAACAAGAATTAGTGCTGAATATACTTCTTAAAACTTTACACCATCGAGCACCTTCAGCACACAGTAGTTTGCCAAATCTTTTGGCATCAGATCAAGCATTGATATTTGCCCACGGAGCTCCTGGAACGGGTAAAACGTTTATGGCAAAAACTGTCGTTAAGGAATTGAAAACTTTGGGATTAGATACGTATTGCATCGCATCAACAGGAAACGCAAGCGGGAACCTACCACGAGGAAGAACAATTCACAACGGTCTCGGTATTCCTTGCGAACAAGTAAATGAGCAATATTGCCCTAAGTTACTAGACGACCGTCTCTGCAAGCTTCAAAAGAGAATCCGTCAAAAAAGTGTAGCTCTAATCATCATCGACGAAGTGTCTTGTGTAACTGGAGCGATGCTCGCTCACATCAACCAGCGTCTTCAACAAATAATGGGCTGCTACGACAAACCATTTGGCGGCCTATCCGTCCTTCTCATGGGCGATATGTTTCAGCTTCCACCAGTCAAAGGCCAGCCCATTTATAAGGAAATTGTAGAATACGCACTCCAACATAAAGAAATTCCTGGTAAAGCTAAAAAGAAAATACCGGATGCCAACGATCCCAGTTTCAGTGGCACTATGCTCTTCCAGATGTTCAAACTAGTGGAGTTAACCCAGCAAATGCGTGCAGCTGAAGATGTGGAACACACCGAGTTTCTTAATCAAATGCGCTACCCTCAAGTCAACAACCCTCGCATACCCGCTGATTTACCAAGCCGCTTCAAAGTTTTGACCAAAGACGACATGCAGTCAGATCCTCTATTCAACATCGCTCCAATTCTTGTTACAAAGAACACCGAACGTCACAACATCAATAAATATAAATCAAAAACCTTTGCTCTCCAACAAAAACAGGCAAGATTGAGCTGGCGATCCGAGTTAGCAGGAAGAGCACACCTAGAAAAAGAAGGTCAACCCAATTTCAGTACCCTAGACGAGCACTATTACAATCAGTATCCGGCATTGACAAACCATTTCGTCAAAAACGCACCCGGTTTTCTAACAGAAAATATTAACCCATCTCTCGGCCTAGCAAATGGAACTAAAATTATCTACGAGGCACTAGTTGTTGACCCCCGTGACGATCCCGTCGCCATCAGTCAAAGACTTGCGATAGAAATCAACCCTGACATTATCTTAAATCATCCACCACTTTACGTCATCGTATCCGTGCCAGGAGCGGATCCCACCAGATTCGTCAACACAACACTCGTAGAAGGAAAGGTGGTTATACCAGTCAAAACTGTGCAGCGAAGCAAGTATGTCAGCGTATCGAGAAGAAGAGGAGAAAAGGCGTTCAAACTTTACTACAACCCACACAACTGCGAGCTTGGATTTGCAGTCACTGTTCATAAGATACAAGGACAAACATTGGATAGAGTCATCATCGATTTAAACTACCGGCCTTTTCAACCTCAATTCGGTTTTCACGCACTCATGGTGGCAGTTTCTCGCGTCCGTGCATCCAATCATATACGCATCCTACCGCAGCAACCATGTTCACCTACTTTGGAATATTTAATCGATGTCAAACCCGATCCAACCCTATTAATTTGGTTAGAAGGATATGAATCAGCGAAAGACAATGAAGCTGCATCCTGGTCCGTTGAAAAAGCGCAAGCTGCCCTCGATAGTTTGCAAAACAAAAGCACAGCAGGCAAAAAAGGACGGAAAACAGCAGCCCCGTTGGTCCCACCAAAACAGTCTAGCAAACATTAAGGTAGTTTAAATATATATTCATGCATATTACTTTTTATATATATTATTATTATTCGTTATTCACTTTATAGATCACCAGTTTTTCTTTCCCATCGATATAGACGTTGAAAACGATGGTCCTACAGTAAACAACATCTACGAGAACCGTCTAGAATTCTATATGGTTACATTATAATATACAAAAGAAATTCTTTAAAACATAAACAAATCTTTACTTGTCTTTCATAAATATTCCGTTTGATGATCTTTATTTCTAAAAAATATTTATATTCTATACTTTCCACACGTACTGTTTTCTTATTGATCATATATTCATTTCAATATATTTGGTATATCGCTTAAATATTGAAAAAATATCAATCAAATTTGAACAACGAATCCGAGTTCCTCTTTCGTATATATTCCATAAATAAATTTAACAATTACAAACAATCTTTTCCATATTCTTAATTTTCATTCAAACGGACTATAATATCGCTCATAATAACGACAGGCACTTTTATCCATCTGCTTAAACAGAAATTATTTTAGGATATCTATTGCAATTCATGCTAACGCACTTCAGTTATTCTTCTTGGAAATGTTTAAATACATTTCTAGCTTACAATACATCGCACAAAGCATTGACGTCAACAAACGTTAGAGAAAAACAATAGCAAGAATTGAACTAAAAGCCATTTATCAATTCCCTTACGCACTTCATTCCACTGAAATACTTCTAAAACGTCGACAAACGATCTTTCCTTCCCTTCTACAGTCTACTACAAAATACATTGCACCATCAAGAACTCATTCAGTACGTCAAGCACTTCAGAATACACCATGGCTGCCTCTAAAATCCGCTTCAGCGACATCAAGTCTGGCGCTAGCCCCAGCAAACAAGCAAAAGTTTCTCCGAGGAAATTAAAAGATCCGACGAATTTTCAATCCGCTATCGAGCAATTGAAGTCTGGAAGCAACACGTAAGCAACATCGTTTAATATCACTTCTTTATTCAGATCGAAATATATTTTTTTTACTTAATTAACCATCTTACGTCATTTGCATAACTAATCTGAAATATCTATTTTCATCATAATATAGGAATCATTTGAAGGTCAGAATTGTCCATCTTGCCGATGGAACGATTTCAACACGCTGGAACCCACGCTCACCGTTGATTGTCGCGATCTTGATCGATATCCACGGCAACATCATAAGAGGATACTCGTTCAACCAAAAACGCGTCGCACTCATCCGCAACGTGATCCATGTCGGTGATATCGTGTACATTCATAACGCAGAGATAGAACCCAGCAACAAGGATCTTACCTGGGTACCGAACGATGTCCAACTCAAGTTTCAAGATTCAACTCAGTTCCAAATTGCCGAACCAGACCCTTCTTTTCCACAATTGCAGTGGTCATTCAAGACCATACAAGGACTACAAGAAGAGGAAACAGATGAAATCATTGGTATATATTTCTACGAGTTTCCATTTTATGTATTTTTAAATTACCTTTATATTTCCATAGATGTGTTGGCTTATGCTCAAAACGAGACAGAACAGCCTGGACGTTTCCCAAACACAACTGATCGATTCATCGGCCTTCTGGATAGTTTAGCTTATGCAGTAAGTTTTTCATATTTAAATTAAATCCTTTTAAAATTCAATTATTACATATCATGTTCGCTTCAGATCACTCTCGATGTCACTAAACTAGCTACCACTCCAATCTTGGTTCCTAGCTGTTTGGTGATCAAGGGAGCAAAACAAGTGCTCCAGGATAACGGCAGCTTCGAGCTCACTGCATTTTACGATACCATTATGAAGGTATTGAATTTAAATTTTCTAGCCTAATAAAATCTTTAAAACGAAATGAATTCGATTTCATCCAGGCGGCTCCAAACGACCACCCGAGCACAGTGGAAATCATGGATTGGATTAACGCGCCGCCAGAGGAAAACATTATACCTTCCGCTTCTTCTTCTGCCAGCGGCTGAGAAAAATCTACAGCGCGCTGATATTCATGAAAACTAGCGAACAACAAATTTTCATATCTTTTTTAAGTAATATGTTCCCTTCGCCTAGTCCAGATATAGAAAATAAAAAGTAAATTAGCAACGAATTGCACATTCATTACCAAAATGTATTACTTTCTTTTGAAATCAAAAAAAAAAAAATTACGAACGACACTTCCGATAAACAAAACAATTTTCCCGAAGGGCGGATGCACGGAACGTGCACACTTGTACGAAGGTTTAACGTCGATTATGTCCTGGGGTGCCAGTATGATGAGACACCAGCCGGAGGCGGTTGAGAAGGAAAGAAAAAAAAAAGGATCCAGCCGAGAGGTTCTGGCTTTTTGGCAGAATTTCGCCCGAAAAACAATTGGGATTTCTTTGGAAAATCCTGAGAAAAGGGCCGAATAAGGAGAAAAACGAGTATTCCCCCGGACGCCTTTGAAATTGAATAACTCCCGCAATTCAATCGCAAAATATCCCGTAATTAAAAATTGAAAACTGGAGCCATAGCTGCGGTACTTGACGTGAAAAAAATCTCGAAAATCCGACATGATAAAAATGCGATTTTCAAGTACCCGAAAAAATGGGCGCATAGAGAGCGGACTAGTACCGCTCGAAAGAGAAAATTCACGCGATCTCGGTCAAACTTAAATTGCAGTTATGCGTGAACCCAGTCAAGAGATATTAGCAAACGAAAATTCGAAAAAAATCCACTTTTTAATGATGGGTGACGAGGGACATTCTCGGTCAGTCCGAGGCGAGCTATCCCTTGAGATAGAGCAATTTATTGACGATTATTTTTTAACTTAAAAAATTCATAACTTTTCACCAAACTAAGTGGTGAATATAAAAATTATGTCACGGGAATCAGCGTGAAATTTTGAATTTAATGATAGTAATTTAAATCTAAAAGTACACCAAAAATATTCATTTAAAAAAAATATAATTGCACCTTCTGAGGTCGGTCAATCCCCTTCAGACTGATCAATTATTAGAATAAAAAAAGTTTTTTAGTAAATCACGGAAATTCTTATAATTTAATTCCCGAACGGAACGTTTTCATTTACTCGCCGCATTATAGCGATCATTTTGATACCAAATTTGTGAAGATTATATCAAAATTTGAAAAATATAATGTTCAAAAGTGAATATAGTAAAGTAAACACCTAGTATATAATAAAAAAAGGTGAATATAGTAAACATATAACAGGCCACAATATATACTAAGCCTACCAGCACTATTTTTTTCAATAAATATATAAAAAGGTCTCAAATGCAATGATGCACAATGTGATTTTCCTAATATTACACGTCATAATTGTTTTTAATCATCCAAGTATTTTGATACCATAACGCCAATATTATTAATTTGAATTTTTTAGCACTAAGAAGAAGTTAACACGATTCTCAAATTAGTTATAAAAATAGATGAGTCCAAACATTCTTTTCGTATAATTTTTTTTTATAATTAGAGTAAAAAATAGTGTTTTTCTGTTGAGAAAATTACAAATAATACACGAAGGTTTTACGCTATGCGATTCTTGTCTGTACGGGAATCGTCTGCAGCGTTCTTGAATTCCACCATGTGCTGATCTACGGATTTCTTCCAAGAAACCTTAAATATATTACCATTATAAATTATATTGGATTTCTCGTGAATGTCGTATGGTTTTGGATTATTTTTGTATGATCCCTATTACATTCTAAGGACACGAATCATCATAGTACTGCGTAAGATTAATTTCAAGATTGGAAATAGAACATTTTTAAAGATTAAAAGTCGTTGGCCAGCCGTGTCAATAAAATTCTATATTTTTTAAATTAGAGACGCGCCCTCGCAGATTGGAAGAAAAATAGCAATTACATTCGGCACTTGTGTCGCAAATTATCAATTAAAATAAATGCGTTGGCCTTATTACTTAAGGCTAACTAAAGCAACAATTGAATAAAACTCAAAATAAAACTACATAAGGAAAAATTTGAATGGCAAAAACTTACTTACTAAACTTATTAAGTTACTAAACGCAAGACGAAGTTGTCGGTTTTCGTGCAAGTGGAAATTTTAAGGCGGAAGCACTTTTCCGGGGAATCCAGACCGTGGATGCTGGATTGTGGAAAGAATTCTTCCAAAGCGAAATCCTGGCGAAATTCGCGGAAGAGAGCGCTTGTAAGTTATCAATACTAAATACTCTAATACAGAGATAAATAGCGAATGTGATCGAAGATCAAGGCTGTGAATCCTGTGATCCGCCAGTAGCCTTCGACATTCGCAGGTTGTTGAGAACATTATTTAACCTGCGACGGTCATTAACGATGAATTTTTATTGACCCTCATCCCTGGAGATCTCATCAGTGAATCATCCACATACTCAGTTGAAATACTTCCAGTGCTGATCGTCTTTGTATCCCTCTGAACAGACTGAACTACTCTCTATTATAAATTACTCTCTCTGAACAGTCTGTTATGGTACGTCAGAGAATAAACACTACAACGACAACTTCCTTCTCAGAGAAATATCAATTCTTAACACAGGTACGTACTGTTTAATTCTCTTGTACATGGTTAAATTATTAGAGTAACTTATAATAAAATTGTAGGAGTGTATTATAAAGACCTGTTTTTATAATGTTAAAAAAATTTGATTCAGTTTTTAATGCAAACATATCATAGGCAAGTATCTTGTTTACATTAGTTTCTTTTAATTTCAGAATGAAGATGAAAGCAATCAAATGCCCGCGCTCAGATGAACTATACCGCTGCAATTGTGTTATAGTGTGTCCTGAAGATTTTGATGATTCTGTTAGGTAACAAAAATGAATTAAAAAATACGTTACTTATCGAACTCGTACCCTCATTCTCAAGTTGGAGCGGGCTACAATTTTTTTTAAGTGAATTAATCTATTTATTTTACTCTGCCTTTAAACAGATATGTCGAAGTAAATACTGGAGTTGGTAGCTTCATCTTCTCAATCAAGAGGTATGGAGAGATGCCTTCTGGTTCAATCGGGTTCAACCTGCTGCAGCAGCAATGGGCTGTCCTCTCACCTTTCCAGGAGACCAGGACATTGATGTCCACCCTTTTGTCATTGACACAGACAAGTACAGTCTGACTAAAATTGTGTTGGAAGATTTCTTACCAAACAGAAAGTAATTTTATGGATTACTTGTCAATTCTACCTTTTTACCTTCCTTGAATGTTTTACTTTGATGACTTGATACGAAGCTATTATCCCTTTGTTATATCATTATTTTCTTTTGCAGTAAGTCATTACATATAGAACCCTATGATAGCGACCATATGGCTGATGAATTCCTGGCACAGTTCCACTTGCAAAGTTTATCAATCGGGCAAAAGCTCTTCTTCAGGTTTAAAAACATGATGATATGTGTTCTTGTCAAAGACCTTAAAGGTGCTTAACACATTGGATTATTTATTTTTTCTCTCTATACTGAAAGGATTGATTTTTTTTTCGTTTATGTTCAATAGTTGTGGACGTGAATGCGATGAGCGGCGGTGCCGAAGACATATCTCGCTCGAACCAATTTGGCGTCTGCCTCTGCTTCTGCTGCACTCCCAAAATAGTGGTCACTTTGGCCAAGCGTGATACGCCTCTTTGAATTTTTGAATCGGCCAAAAGATTATCCCTTTGACTATATTCTTGCGAAAGTCGGAATATTTTCCCCGCTTTGCGATGTAATTATGAATAAAATTTTGTCATTTAGAGCTGAAATAACCGAGAAAACGCCAAATGACCAATGTCTATGATGAATCGTTATGAAATTTGAAAATAGCCGCCAATGTCGTCTGCTCCGTATCCAATGGCAACGAACGAAGGCGTGAACGAGCATCATGTCAAGGCGAGTGTAAACTAGTGATTTTTGTAAATAAAGAAGCAAAATGTGGTTCATTTTAAGCGGTATTTGCATCCAACTGATTTTCCTCATCTCCATATTTGACATTCACTTCCATTCACCTGTTATTCATGGAGTGACACCCCATGCTAGTCCAATAACAAGCCCTGCTAAGAGACTAGTCCTCATCTCAGCTGATGGACTACGTTTCGATACCTTCCTTGGCCACGGAAATGGCCGGTATGAACCGAATGCACCTTTTCTGAGGTATTTATTGTTGGAATTGGTCTAATTCTTAATCCCACTTATCACTTATGTATGTTTACTTGCCATGAATAGATCTATCATTGCAACTAGAGGAAAATGGGGGATCTCAAATACACGAGTTCCAACTGAATCTAGACCTGGTCATGTAGCTCTTATTGCAGGGCTTTATGAAGATCCATCTGCTGTGTTTAAGGTAAAAATCAATTTGTGTTTACTTGTCTAGATTTTTTCTTAAATTTTAATTTTAAAATTAAAATATAGTTTAAATTTTGCAATATTTAATGTGTAACAATGTATTTACTGTTTTAGGGCTGGAAGGAGAATCCTGTTGAATTTGATTCTGTATTCAATCAAAGCCGTTACACATTTGGATGGGGAAGTCCCGATATCCTGCCAATGTTTGCCAAAGGTTGTATAACCTATTACATTTATAATTTTTTTAAATTTAGAAATAAATAATTAAAGATTTTTTTTGGCAGGTGCTAAACGTAATGTTATGACACACACATATTTGTCGGAAAATGAACAGTTCACCGGTCACGATGCGTACAAGTTAGACGAATGGGTCTTCGAACGATTTGAACGGTTTATCAAAGCCGCTCCGCACAACCATACAATCAAAGCTATGCTCAATGAAACTCAGATCGTCTTTTTTCTTCATTTATTGGGACTTGACACAAACGGACACACTAACAAGCCGCATTCTTCGTAAGTTTTCGGCAATAGTTACACTTAACACAAATTTGTATTAACATTTTTTTCATGCAGGTTATATCAAGATAATTTGCATTACGTTGACAGTGGCATCGCCAAATTAGAGACACTTGTAAACGAATATTTTCATGATAACAACACGGTTTTCATTTTCACTTCAGATCATGGAATGACTGATTGGGGTACTAATTCAATAACTTAACAATTTATTTAAGCTAAATATATTTCAATTAAAAGGGAGTCATGGAGCCGGCCATCCAACTGAAACCCAGACTCCGATTGTAGCTTGGGGAGCGGGTATAAGCACCAAAGATATCGATCCTGAACACTGGGATACCCGGAGAGACGATGTGGAACAGGCAGATATAGCTCCTTTGATGGCCGCCCTATTAGGCATCCCATTTCCTGTTAATTCCGTCGTAAGTGTTTGGTAATGTCATATTTAATTAGTTTAACGCTTCAATAAACTGCCTTTATAGGGGAAGCTACCGCTAGCCTACTTATCCGATGAAAATATAAAGTGGAAAGCCCAAGCTGCTCTTACTAACGCCCGGCAGTTGCGCTCATCTTTTGAAGCTTTGCACGACCATCAGAAAAGTCGAAGTATTTCTTGGCGCTTCCGTCCATTTCAGCCGCTATCTGAATCAGAAAGATTGGGTGAAAACTACATCCAGCAAATTGAAAATTATCTTCGCTCTGGCTACTATAATGAATCGGTACAACCGGCTCTCCATATAGACTTGAACTTTTTAGTAATTTTTAAAACTATTATATAGATTCGTGAAAGTATGGAGCTTATGGACCTCTGCCTTCGCGGCGCGGATTACTTTTACCGCTACGACCAGTTTCAATTGAAATCCTGCATCACTCTAGCTTATGTTGGGTGGGCTGGTGTCCTCGTTATCTTCCTCATTCAGGATCGTTTGGTTGGAAGAGTGTCTCAAAAGAAGAAGAAGCAGAAGGTCTTTCTCGTAGACCAGATTCTTTTTGCACTCTCAATTCTAGTCTTTATTGTCTTGACAGGTAATAACTAGGTTGTTTCAATCATTGCCCCGTTAAGCTCACTATTGATTTATTTTCTTGTTTCAGTTGAAAGGGCGCCAGTGCTATACTACGCCTATCATCTCCTACCACTTCTGATGTGTTGGTATTCCCTTCGTCAAATATCTGTACTGAGATCGATTCGCATCCGATTGCGCTATTGGGTCTGGATCGGCTTTCTTATTGTTGGGATTGAGCTGCTTGTTGCTGGTATGTAATTTCATTCTTTATTGTCTTTTTAATTAAAAAAGAAGTCCTAAAGCAGTAAACATTTGCATTCTCCAGGATTTTTTCATCGCTGGTTCCTTTCCATTGGACTTTGCTTCTTAGCTCTTTGGCCTCATGGTTCTCACCAACCGACTAAATCTCGACATCACGAGACTTACCGTATTCTTTGGACTCTAGCTTGTATCGCATTAGCTTTCTTCCCCGTTCTTCCACCTGTAGGGAAACATTCTCTACCAATTCTTGTGTAATAACTTTTAAAAAATTATTAATTGAATCTCTATGATCATTAATCTATTTCAACCTCAATTTCAGGGATGTCGGTGGAATGGTATTGACAATAATGGCTTTCTGGAGTTCATTGGTAATGCACCACGACAGGGATCGAACGATTCTAGTCTGTTACACGATTGCAATCCCCATCACGCTATACGTCCGCCATAGCGTGAGCGACAGTCTCGTTCAAGGACAGGGGCTCCCTTTCTTGGAGCAGACTCTGTCTTGGATGTTGTTGATGATGCCTCTAAGCCTACCATTCATCGGCCCTTCTAAAGTCTGGCCTCGTCTTATCGGAATCGCAGTGACTCTCACTCCTTCTTTCCTCCTTTTAAGTCTGTCTTATGAGCCCCTCTTTTACGCCGTTCTTCTCGTGACACTGGCCATCTGGATCCAGCTCGAGTCCTTGGTTGGATCGACTACTTCATCGCCATCGCCTTGGCATCAACTTCGGCGCTCATATTTTTTCCTCTTTCTTACGCTGCTCTCCTTTTTCGGCCTCGGAAATCTGGCTAGTTTGAATAGTTTCGATCCTAGCAGTGTCCGCTGTTTCGTCACCACCTTCTCCCCTTTTACTATGGGTGCTCTCCTCCTTTGGAAAATCACTGTCCCGTTCATAGCCGTCTCTTCCGCTCTCTGGGCCATCACCATTGAACATCAGGTTATTGACTCGATCATTATATCCATTTATATATGTCATTTTATTTTTTTTTTTCATTATAGGTATCGATGAAAGGAATGTATCTGATGATTCTACTGCTGTCCAGTGCTATGGCAGTCCAATTTTTCCACTGGGTGACATCTCGCGGTAGTTGGCTGGACATTGGCACTTCTATATCCCACTATGTCATCGTTCAATCCATGGTCCTTTTTGTAATGCTTCTTCGTTCTGTCGTCCAATTCCTCACGCACGGTCCTATCTATTTCCACCGCACAGGCAGCAAATATGACAAGGATTAATTGCGATTCTTTTAATCACTTGCATTAAATATTTATTTAAAATCCATCCCCCTTTCTAAGTCCATGAGATTTACGTCATTACAAGTCTGAATGTTACCCTCCTGTTGCCTCATACATTATTCATGAAACCTTCACACAGTGTGTATACAAAGTCATTGATGAATAGCTGGTGAAACGAGAACTGACAGATGGATATTCGTAGGGTAAAGGAAGGGAGAAAGCGCATCATCTTGACCGGGAGCAACTCCCTTTCTCCCTCGATCTCTTGTCTCATCATCTGACCTTGGTATTCAACATCGCCATGAAGGGCTCTTTTCAATTCCCCCTGTGGTTTACAGGTTTTCAATGTCATCAACCCTGACGAAGCATATTTACATAGTTTCCTTAACTTAGAAGTCGAGATCAATCATATTTGTATACAGCATTAATTAGGTGTATAATTAATAATTCCTACAACTGAGGGAGTTGTTGGTTGGAGCTATCTTTGTACAAGTAACTAGTTGATGATACTGCTATAGAATGAATACTTAAAAAAAGAATTTTTTTGTTCTAAATTGGGCGCCATTAGAACCGGATTCTTTCTCTCTCTTTGTTCAAACTTCATAGTGTCATGCATACTTTCTTCAACTCCTCCCCAGATTTAGTTAAACTGTAGAGGGGGGTCGCTTCCTTGTTTCTAGCGCGCGCCTCTTTATTGTCATATCAAATACCATTGGGTTCAGCAACCAAAAAATATTTCTTTCATTCAGATTGGATTTTCTATACTAACTCTATTATCAATATGCTTGATTTCTGGAATTAATAGAATTAATTAATCCAAGCTTCAATGAAATAGAATGGAGAACAATATTGCCCGAAGATAGGTAATGAAAGGGATGAAAACAAATTCTCCGCGCCTTTTTTTCCCGCCTAGGATCACCTGCTGTTTGGTATACGGAAACCTAAAAAATGGGGACAAAAATCAGCTGATTCAGTTGAAAGAATCCCGGTTTAGAGGGGAAAAGACACGTGACTTGGGCAACGGACCAATGGGGAGGCAAAGCGCAGGGGAGGAGCCAATTTCAAAAGGATTCAGAGGGCGCCCCGCTTTGGTTTGAATGAATCGCCTCAGATAGCCCGCGCTCCGGCAGTGTCCCTACCGTTCCACCACCGGCGAGTCTCTCGTCGGTCGTTTGCTCATTCGTTTTTATTTCTCAAAAAAAGTGTGTACTTTCATTTTATTGCTTTTACAAGTGCCTGAAGAAGACGCTGAATATCATCGGATTCTACTCACCAAGGTTGGTATTGGTTGTACCTCTCGATCAAACAGCATCCTTTCAAGAATCAGAGCTTCATTTTTTTTTTTATCAACGAGTGATGTGTTTGTAGAGAGCACACAGCATTAGAGTGCAATACAGTACGTTAGCGCGCGATTTTGACAGTGGGGAAGAGGGGGCCTCCGGGCCGGAGGGTTTAGCGCCGGAATCTATACGATACGCACCTTTTGTTCCCTCTACCCCAATGGTATCGGTTGGCAGCCGTCCCCCCTCTTCTCTACTTCTCTCCTCTGTCAGAGCAACAGGGACTGAGAGGAAAATCCTAGGGCGCCATTTCCACATTATCATGATCGAGGGAAGTAAAATTGCTTTCCACCATTTTGCGCGCCAAGGGATGTAAAGGAATATGTCGAGAGAAAAAATGTGAACTTGTTTTTCCGCTCATACGACACAATATCCGTCTTTTCTTGGGGATAACGAAATACCCCCAGTGGTTCCGGATGGACAGCGCAATGAGCGCATTCCTAGCACTCGCTAAACTATGAACTAATTCCAGCAATGCACCTTTTGTATTCACATATAAACAGTTCAATGGATTTTCAAAACTAGAACCCTGTTATTGAACAGCTCGTAAAGGCGTGAAATTTGCGCACAATGTAATAATGGCCTTCCACCTGGACCGCCTTCTTTTCTTTTACAATACCGTCTTCTTGTTTAAGATAAACAATTATTATTGTGGTAGAAAATAGGAAATAGATTTTTATTCCCCAAAAAATATTTTTCAAATGAGCCATTTCGGTACTACCGGCGCCACCGGCAAGCAGCCGCTAGTGGCGCTGTATCCCTTCGGGTCCTGTCAGTGTTAGATCCCCTCTGTTTAGCGCCACTTGTACCCCGCCAAGCGACGAGTCGACACCCTAAGGTAAAAAGGTCCCATCAATTTAAGCTAGTTTCTGAGTTCAAATCTAAATGAATATTTTAATGGTTTACATCAATGGAAAGAGAGAAAGATTATCTATCTACTCATATAAAAAAGTTTCTAGTGGCTAGCGTTTTTCTTTGAGGATTAAGGAGGAAAGTGAGTTGCCGCGCTGTCGACCCATTGTTGTAGGTTTAGGCGCCAAGTGGTGATGGAGCCCGCCAAATGTCAAAATTTCTCATCAATGTTTCGTAGACTTTTAATTGGGGTTTTACTTTGAATTTAGGCTTAATCGACTAGATTTTCAATTTTCTATCCAACTGTGCATGTGACATAGTGATGCGTATACTTTTGCGGCCATTTTGTCACCGGTTTTCATGACGACCTTGGTTGGGATTATTGGCCCCTTGTCCTTCCTGTCTCTCCTCAACTGTAAATGCTATTTCTAATGACCGGTCTTTTCTCTTCAGGTTCAATAGGTGTCGGAGGACTCGTCAGTGTCACTCTTCTTAGTCTCTCTTGAACTGCAGAAATTCACTGGCATTAAGGATGTCCAGGAAAATGTAAGTTTAGATTCATTCATTCATTCACCATTCACAATGTTTACTAAATCCATCTTCTCAACACAGTTGCAGAGGAGGGAGCAGTAGGAGGGAGTCACTGCCTAATCAAAAGTTACCTGTCATCCTGAACCGCAAGAGGAAGTCTGAGACCAACATTGAGGTGTGATTTCTACTCGACAACTTAATGCAGTTCAATTCTTCAACAACTACCTTCTTATTTAGGATTACGAGAATGATGTGAAGGGAATGAGAATGAAACAGCCAGCCCATCAGGAGCCCCATTGGGAGGACACACTGGGGTGCGAGACATCTTCCACAGCCAGCAGCAGCCACCTGTCAACAATCTCAAAGTAAGTTTGTACTTCCAATGTTTCTTTAAAGTATGTCCATTTTTAGTATCTAATCTGATTGCTCATGTTTAAACCAGTTTCCGAAGGCTAGCTGTCCCAGCACAATTCTTCACATCGCGACGAATCAGTCCATTCCCGAAATTTACCTGGGCTGATCCCGAAGAAGTGTGGTCGTCTCTGTGTCGCAAGGACAAACTCTACTCCCGTAATCACGATTACATGATGGGACACCCTTCACTTCAGCCACGAATGAGGGCCATCCTCCTTGACTGGCTCATTGAAGTAAGTCAACTAACTTTTATTATTAGAATAAATTACTAAATTAAGCCTTATCTTCTATAGGTTTGCGAAGTTTACCGATTGCACAGAGAGACTTACCATCTAGCTTTGGATTTTGTTGACCGGTACCTGGCCACCCAATGTGACATTCCAAAACAACAGCTCCAGCTAGTTGGTAATTCATTTTGAGTTTATTTATTCATAAAGACTGGTTAATCAACTCACATTCTTATCAGGTATTTCAGCCTTATTCATTGCTGCCAAGATTGAAGAAATCTACCCTCCAAAGCTGAGTGAGTTTGCATACGTAACAGACGGTGCTTGCACTGAAGCAGAGATCCAGCTCAAGGAACTCATTATCATGAAATCACTCAACTGGGAGCTTTCCCCTGCCACTTCCAACTGCTGGCTAGGCATCTATATGCAGCTAGCAAATGCATTGGATGAGGTCCAAGACAGCAAGGAAAACTCGAGCGTGTCCAAACTGGAAGTGAAGCGCTTTTCAAGCCACACTTTTGTCCAGGCAGCTCGACTACTAGACCTCTGCACCTTGGACGTCCTCAGTCTTCGTTACCCTTACAGCGCAATCGCTGCTGCTGCCGTCTACCACACGGTCGGAGAGCGAGTGGCATTGGAAACGTCTGGTTACACCTGGGAAGATGTTTCAAGCTGCATCTATTGGATGGCTCCTTTTGCATTGACCCTCCGAGAATCTGGTCCAGTCGAAGTGAAGACATTTTCTCAAATTCCATTGGAGGATACCCACAATATCCAGACACACAATGTGGACCTATCACTCCTGGTAATGATTTATCTCATGATCCTGTACTTAACTTTATTTTAACGTTTCAATTTCTCATAGGAAGCCGCTCAGAGCAGATTAACAGACCTGAATAGCAGCAAGTCACCTCCTAGTCCGGCATTACCGGGCATGCTAACACCTCCACCCAGCAAGAACAAGGGTCGATCTAGCGCTCCTCTCTCACCGGTAAACGGGAATCAGTTGCTCACACCGTCAACGCTCAGTTCAGAGAGTCCTCGTTGCTCTGGAACCTCTTCTGAGTGGGATGTGGATCAGTCTGCCCATCAGCTGGCTCATCCTTTCTCTTGATAAATTATCTTTTAAAAATTTATTTCTTCTTACTAATTTTAACTCGAATAATTTTGGGCTTCAGTTTTTAAAACAAACCTTTTATTTCGGCGATTTGTGGACATTGGTCATTTTTTTTTCTTATCTTGTCCTTTACTCGACCGCAATAGAGCTACAACCAACAAGTGCCATCAAACACTGTTTGTCACCGGTATTTCATTTGACGATTTAATTGCAGAAGTTCCAAAGTTTTCCTTTTTTTTCTACTAATGAGTTGTTTTGCGGGTGGAGAGAAAGCGGGGGGTTTCATTCAAACTGCACCAAGTCCGGGTTTTTGAGTTTTTTTTTTCAAGTTGAGCTTCTTTTATTGTGTAAAAAATAATTAAAGAATTAAGTAAAGCGCATGATAGTCTAGTCCTTTCAGTTGCAATAAGAGACCTGGGATTGCTTTGCTGGGACAGAGGGGGGCTTCGTTTCCCATCGTTACAACACATCTCAAGGACAACGCCGCATTTGAATTTATTATTTTTTCATCAATTTTTTTTATTTCCTTCCATTACGATCCATTACTGCCTTGTGCATATTTTCTTCTTTTATCGATTTAAGACTAATGTTCTACATCGATGACCTGCCTTCCACATAACTCTCCATGGGATTTAAATGGATTTTGCTCTATAAGCGAATTTTTCCTTTTTTTTTTACTTGCATATTGTCATATTTTGTCACAACTTTTAATTGTCAATGTACCATGTTTTAGCTCATACTTGTGTTTTTTTTTTCTTCATGGTATTTGATAAGTTTTCCCTCATTTACGATTTGAATGTGTATGCGTGTGTATCATCAATCTCAGCGTCTTTTGTGTTGCGAATAAACTATATCTTTGTCCATATTTTGTATAATTTTACAACTAGCAGCAACAAATTCTTCGAGTTTTTTAATGTTAGCATTGTGAATACCAATACTTGCAACTGGATCAAATATTTTCAGTCCGAACGATCTTTTATTTCATGATTTATTACATTTACTTCTATTCTTTATTTCCAGCAAGTAAGATTAATCAAATAGTCCCATCTATCCGGAATTAAGAAAAAATTCTATAATTCTAATACCAACCAGAACTTGTAATTGTAAGGCTGGTACTCTTGGTGGCCGTTTCTTCGTGATTGGTGCCTCTCTCAGTAATATCCTATTCCTCTTCTACCGGCCTTCCATCTAGCTTTATTAGCATTTCAGTTTATTCTACCAATAATATGAATTGGTGTTTAAAAAAGACGTCTTTCTTTTCTTACTGCTAGACTGCAAAATAAATCCACGTTTAAGACAATGTAGGCCTCATTTGAAGACTGCCAGTCCCTTAGCTCTGTATATTTCCTTGGAAGACACGTCATAACCGGGTATTTTACTTTTAAGAAGAAGCAATCATTCTCTCAACTTTCTCTGATTCGTTTCTGGACTACAGCAAGCGAAATCAGTCCCCAGAAGATTCTACAAAGAGCCAATCCTCTTCTGCAGTTTGACGACATATACAGGTCTACTGAGAGAGAAGAGGATTGCTCCCTGGTAATGTACATCAGTATCTCTCTCTCCATATTTATAACCTATTGGGCATTGGTCGTCGGGACCAACAGGAAGCTTTTCAGTTGTTTTTTTAATCTTCAACGGAAAAAAAACGATTTGGAACGAAATGATCATAAAAAGTAATAATAGAAGAAAATCTACAACGCTTGATTAAATTTATATTAAATACATCACAGTCTCATGAATGCCCAATTATTATTACTTATATTATATCGTAAGCATTAAGTCCGTAATGCTTAGCATTCACATGTTATTTTGTATTACCGTATTCGTTCACTAATGGTTCCATCACATTCGTTTGAATGAAAAAATGCACCAGGATTGCAAGGCGAGTGCGGCGTATTTTCTTTATGATGCAGTTCCATCTCTTGAGGGCCGCTTGGTGCCCACTGCCTATCGTCTCTGGATTTTTTTTTTTAAAAGGGCATTCATCATTTGCATGTTATATGCATTTGCTTCATGCTGCATAAGTGAAACATACAGCACGGAAGGTCGAGTAACACATTTTTCGCGACGACAACAGATGTGGGTTGACCCCTGTAGAAAGTGTAGAGCCCTACACGAACCATGGTTGAACAGTGAATGTTGTGTCTAGTCGAAATGATTTACAGCAATGCAAAACATTCAATGGAGTTTTTTTTAACTGCAACTATCACAGGCTACGAAGTGTATCTGATATTGCTCACGTTTTCAACTAAAGTGTAATAATAGAAAAAATTGTATTTAAAGAATATTAGAACGTGTATTTCAACTTTATGGAAGAGGGGGGAATTATATTAAAGTTGTATGAGCAATCTATCTATCATACAAACGATTTCTGAAGGAAAAGATTTTTCGAAGCAAGTTGGCGTTACAACAAAAAGGGCGATTAGTGTATAAGTGGCCAAAGATGTTGGATAATTAAAGGTAGGACTCATTTTTATTAGAGAGAAATATATATACATTTTCACGAGCCTAATAAGGTATAGGATAAGGCAGCGGATATTTTGAAAGAAAAAGAAAAAAAGTATATTCTTTATGGGAAAAGGCAGAATCAATAATCTTGGCTGTATTGGGGATATTATGCAAACGATGACGAGGGCTTCGTTGTATCTGGCGATGGCCTAAAATTATTCCAAAGAAATCGCGAAATTAGAAAGGCTACAGAAAAATTAATTTCAATGTGTCAGCAATTTATTACGTGAGGACAATACGGCTGCTGGAAGGACTATCAAGGACGGGTGATTCGCGACGCGTTTGAGCGGAAGCTCCAGAGCTAACGCCTGATGTACTATCGTACTTGCGCTGACTGAGCAATCTGTTGAAAGATGTATCTGAATCGTCATCGCTATCACTGTAATAGAAAATAATTATTAGCAAGCAATCACTACGAAAGAACTGTATATTCTTTTGACCTATCAATCGAGTGATGGTCGTTATCGGAATCATCCGAAGAATCCATCTCTCCATGCATGGCCATTTGAAGATCCTCGATCCTCCTAAGAGCAAGAGAGAGGTCCTTGACCAAGGTGGCATTCTCCGATTCCAGGAGCTCGATGCGCTGCTCAAACTCTCGGACGGCTTGTGATGTATCAGCATCACGCTGTTCAGCTCCCGTAAGCTCTTCACGAACATCACGAAGCTGGCGTTGAATCCGCTTCGTGCTCTCCGCCGCTAGCTGTTCACGGCAGCGCAGGGCATCCAGCTCTTGGTTGCTCTTCTCCAGCATCTCTTTGAGGCGCGACACTTGCGTCTATCAATCAATAATCACATTAATGGATGTCCGTTTTATTTAAAAGTAGTAAAGATGCATACTTCGAGCCTAGACTTGGATGTCTGTTCCAGTTCTACCCTGGATTCAAGTTCCTTGACTTTCAATTCCATACGTTTCTGCGTGTGAACGGATTTGGTGTCCACCTCCATACACTCGAGACGGGCGCTCAGTTCGGCCACCTTAAAAAGAAATCGTGATCAAGATAAGATCCACTGCAATATGAACTTGGAATGTATCGAATTACCTGTTCTTTGAGTGCAGATTTCTCTTGTTCCAGAGAAACAAGTTGTGCTGTTTGGTCCTGTAAGGTGATCTGGTCGACACTGAGCTGGGCCACAGCAGCCTTGTACTTGCGCATAACATCGTTCAGCTCCACTTCCAGATCATCCACCTGCATCACAATAGAAATAAAAAGGACGTTAGCACCAATTGGTGTGAATACCGTTTGTTTCCTTTATACCTGAGATTGGTAATTGCTACGCTCTCGGTTGACACTTAAATACTTGTCTTCAGCTTCACCACGCAACCTAAGGGCTTCTTCCAGCTGTTGCTGAGCCTCAAGCAACTCTTGCTCGCAATGTTGACGTCCTTTGACAGCCGCCGTACGAGCGAATTCAGAATCTTCAAGCTGTTGTGCAAAAGGTTTGAATAGAAAATGAGATAACGGCAGGAAATAAAGTGAAGATAGAGAAAAGAAACCTGATTCTTGAGCTGTCTCAAAAGGACTTTGCTTGGAGTTTCCTGCCGGGCGCGGTCCAGTTGACTGTGAGCATCCTTTAGCAGGGCTTTGGTCCGCTTCAAATCACGTTTCAATTTATGAATAGTGTCGTCATCCGCGGCATGGGCTGCATGCTGAGCCATAGACAAGAGTTGGCGTTCGAGTTCATGTTTCTCTCGAACCAACAGAGTCCTCTCTTCGTGCTCGCTTTCCAGCTGCGACTCCAGAGCTGTCATCAACAAAATAGAAAGTTTATTTATTTAACTGACTTTTTTTCTCGTTCCAAAACACACAAAGCGGAAAGATGGATGGGAAACGATTTATGATGAGGACATGGCGGTTTTTACTTTTCTAAACGATCGATAACGATATTTCTCTTTTTGAGGTTCAGTTAGATCGGTTTCAAGGAGAAACTTCCACATGAGGAGAAACAAAAAAAGGAAAACGATAGGGTGTCTTGCTTACACATGTTAACTCAAGTCGATTTAACTATTATTTCTTTTTTATGGAAATCGAGCACATACCTTTGACTTTCTTTTGGGCACTGCAACGGATGTCCTCCATTTCATCGTCTCGCTGAGCTAGCTCCTTCTTGTTTTCTTTTCTCATTTGCTCCATTGACATTTCCAGGCGAAGGCGGGCGGATTCAAGCATTTGGACTTGGCCGGCAAGCTCGTCCAATTCCTCTTCCTGTCATAACAAAAATGAATCATCTCTTTTCCAATAACACTTATCATCTTCTTTTCCCAAGCTTACTTGGTCTTTGACTTTCAGTTCCAGGTCGTGCTTGGCGCGTCGGAGGGCGGTAAGATCCGCATCGGAACGGCCGTCAGTGGCCATTTCTTCCAACTCCTTGGTTAGAGATGCCAGTCGTTCACCCCGCATCTCTAGATCCAGCTGAACGCTCTGGAAAAAAACATAAACACAAATGAGACTTTTGACCATAAAACACGCAGAAGAAACAAGAGGAGCGAAATCTCACATAAAACTGCGGCATAACGGTGCAAAATTTCAAAATAAAAACACTACTTTCACTGCTCGGCGTCGCTCTAGCAACTGACAGCAGTAGTCACCCAACACAACACTACACAGTCATACACACCCCCTCTCTTTTCCAGCTCATAAAGGGGGCGGACGACTACAGTGCGAGGCACATGAAGGAGAAAGAGAGACGTACCCATTGTGCTTCCAGGTATAAACTTTGCCCCGAGGGAGAATGTAGATATAATATACACTACCAGTAAAGCAAAGATTCAAGCACCCAACCAAAATATCATTCTCAAAAAGTCGTTGAAAAAAAGAAGAGAACCAGGCCGGACACGAGCTGCTGGAACTGATGCATCCTGACCTTGTGCCGGATTCACATGCACCCCAACTTTCACGTAATGTATTGTGTATTCCATTAAAGGGAGAATAAAATAAATTTAAAAAATGTTGCTCGTACCTGCAGGCTTTGCTCCAAGTTGAGCTTATCGGTGATGGCCGCGTCACGATCCCTCATGGCACGCTCTTTGAGATTGCGTTCCTGCCGCACTTCGTCCTGCAGGAGTTGTAATTCAGTATCGAATCTATATCAAAGGGAAAATGAGAATAAAAATAAAAATTTCAAATAAGATATAGAATAAGAGGGAAGACATACTTGCGCTGTTTCTTTTCGAGGAGAGCGTTTCTGTTTGACACCTCTTCGTGCAAAAGACGAGTATCATTTAGCTCGTCAGAGAGCCGGCCGGCTTTGCGCTTCCACTGAGCAACAACCTGTCGCTGTTCTTCAACTTCCTCATAGGCATCATTCAATTTCTTTTCCAACTGTTTCTTGAGAATGACCATCTGTTCCAGGTCGTCTTCGTGCTGCTGGGTAAGGCGGTGCTTGGTGAGCTCTAGTTCCCGCGACAACCGCTCGCATTTTTGCCGGAAGACATTAGGTGTACCGTCGTCGTCTTCATCGTCGTCGCCACTGCGAGAGCTGGCGGTTCCGTCGCCATTGAGACCGGCCGAACGGGCATACAGGACTTCCATTTCCATTTTCTCATGTTCGCTGGACAGTTGACGGAATTTGCCCTAAAAAGGATAAGAAAAAGTTTTATCGGAACAAGGCCACAATCGAATCTCTCTCTTTCTCTTCGAATAAATTAATCATTTGTAGTACCACTAGTTCATTAAAGTCCTTGTCTAGTTTCATCCTTTGGGCTGTTTCGGCTTCTAGTCGCTCTGTTGCCAGAGTCGACGTTGAGTGCTCTTCCGCCAAATCTGCAGTCAACTCGCTGACCTACGTGACACATAAAAAAAAGGGAAAATACATCATTAGTGATGGGAGAAGAGCCAAAGAAAAACGGCGTCGCGTGAGAAAACTGCAACAAGTCAGTAAAGCTTGGTCGATCAAGAATTAAGTTTCACTTCGTTTCCCTTCTCTCTTCTTCGTGTGGTTCAAAAGAGCGCGGATGCAAAACCGCAAACACTTCACGTAATATCCTCCTAGTGTTAGACGGATGGAGTCAATGAGCCTTCAATAATGTCAGCTCAACATTTCAAGGCGGCAAATTCTCTACAAACTATAGGGCTTTCACCTCATCATAATCGTTGAGATCCTGACAGGAACCGAAATCTGTATCAGCACTGGACTTGTCTTCTGATATAGACTGATAGCTGGGCGCACGTTGAGATCGGAATCCATTCCGTTCTGAAGAGCAAACAGATAAGGAGCGGAGAGAAAACCGGTCACTGGAATGGAAAGGGAGACTACGCATAGAAGTACGGGATCGTTGCAAACTGCGCCCTGCTGGACCATCCCGGCCTAGTTGTTTCCACTCGTTCATCACATGATCAGTTCGACCCAAAAAATCCTTTATCGAACGTGTGAGGGCGGCTGAAGTAGTGTCCGGCATAGTGTGAGCAGCCATGGGCCGGAAGTGTTGCCGGACGCTGCGATTCTGGCCTCCACCCGGAATGGGGAAAGAGTGGGCGGATGCCGAACGTGCCGTTTTTCTCTGACCGAGAACAAAAGTCATTCCGGCCTGAATGACGACTCCTTCGTCCCGGGGAGCTAAAGGTAATCGTGGAGGGGGCGTTGAACACCTACTACTGCCGTTTGCTTGACGTTGACGTGGGACCCTGGCTGATACGGACTGCGATAGGGATTCGCTGAAATAGCCGCAAGTAAGAACGGGAGACAGTGCCAGGGATAGTTCAGTTTCACTGGGATTTCGTTCCGGGCCCAATTCAAGACGTCTCTGATGCCGCTTCATCTTCTTCAACTTTTATCAATAGTGACAGTAAGGCAAAGAAATGCAAAAGTTTGCTAATCTGGTGATGTATGGAGCTCTCTGTTGACCTGCTCGGTTTCCAGGAACCAACTGGCGTAGCTCACGAATGAGGAAGCTAGCTAAAAGTCGTTGCTCCAGATGAAATTGTTTGGCTCTCGATCAAAACATGTGTGTAGCTCTTCTACCTTCCCAGGCCCTTTTGGACACTCTCTGCCTCTTTTACTTTGCATGAAAGGTCCGTGGCGCGCTCTGCTCCTCTAGCTATAAATAGGTGCCAAAGGCTCTCAAACACAGTAGGGGTGAGAGAGAACCTTTTTTCCCTTATTCTCCTTTCCATAGTCCTGTTTATTGACAGTGCTGTGCGCAACACCAACAAGCGAGGGAGGGTTTATAATATATAACTCAACCTTCACACAACAACAATGTCTCAGCAGGCCAACAATAGGAATTCGAAAGAAAAAAAAAAGGTTTCCCACTCAAGTGGTAATTTATGCGATGAAAGATGCGTTAATGGCTGAATTTTTTCTCTAGAGATCTTCTTCTTCCCCATTCCAAAGGCAATAAAAAATAGAAGAAAAGAAAAGTCTTGATGGAATGGTTAAGTTACCTTCGTTTCCAAGCGATCGGCAAAGTATTTGAGATCGGCACGCTCTTTCTCAAGAGCGGCGACTCTTCCTCGCAGATTCTCGGCCTCTTCCTGTAAACAAAATAACGTTAATCCATTAAGCAACAGTACGTGAAAGATAAGATCGGAAGTAAGAATAATACCGTTCTCGCTTTAAGCTCCTCTTCGGTCCGGTGGACGTTGAGTAGAGGAGATAAGCGAAGCATCAAGCGCCACCAAGGCCAGGCTTTAACGGCCTGTAGCTTGCGTACATTGCGCTGGATGCATCGGATTGCCGTGTCTTGGACCTATTTTTAATAATTAAATTAAAACAATTCGAATGGTAACATAATCAATAAAGTCTTTACCTTGAGCTTGGCCATTTTCTTACGGGCCAAATAACCTCGACACTGGGCCTGGAAGAGCACAATTCTGTTGGTAATCTTCTCGTCTCTTTGGTCCTCCAGTTGTGACAGTACGCCCGGTCGGAAAAAGATCTGGAAGAGAGAGATAGAGAGGAAAAAAAAAAGCTTTTTATTTTCTTTTCTTCTTAAGCAGTGCACTATCTGATGTGCGATAAGAATATTGGTCCAGCTGTAAATCAGTTTGCATATTTGGCAAACATAAAGAAACGGAGGGTGCAGCAGCCGTTTGCTACCTTGTCTAAATCACTTCGCTTTTCGTGGACTATCTCAGCTTCCAGGTCACTCCAATTGACGTGCTCCGTATCTTCATCCGTTGATGCGGATGAAAACAAGAGCCCACCTCTCCCATCGCACTGGGAGCCAAGAGAAAAGATTTCGCGCTCGATTCGTTTCTCTTCTTCTTCATCTTCCTCTTCGGCGCCCTTGTGAGTGACGGGAGGAGGGAGACCCAGGAGCACAAAATTGCTCCTCACATTGTTCACCAGTTCAGACGGACTTGGTGGACTGGTGGACGTGTATCCTGACGACGGTGAGCTGCTCCCACTAAACAAGTTCCCATTGCTACCCAATCGTAATTGTTGTTCACTTTTGTTACACGGCGTGCGCGCATTTCTCGAACGAGCAGGACACGATCGACTCCTTTGGGCCCTTCCAGGAGGTGAATCAAAGCTCTCGCCATTACTTGCTCTTATTAAATCCTCAAAAACTTTGATACGGTCCGCAACTCCTGGATTGAACTCGCTCGGAACGATATCCAGTGTTCGAGCAGTGCCACTAAAATACACATCCGGATGCCGAGAACCAGTAGATGAGCAAGTCCTTGAGATCCTCATAATAAATGAGAAAGCGCAACCACCTCGGCCCCGATGACTTCGACAACTGATCGGATACTAGTGCAGTAAAAAAATATCTGGTCCTTTCAAGAGGGGCCCTCTTCCCCCTCTTCCGACTTTTCTTTAAACTCCCTCTGGGAGTAAAGTGAAGAGGGGAGGCGCGTTTTCTTTGCCTTCGTATTGTGACGGTCAAATGGTCAGCAATGTTACCACGTCCCGTTTTCCAGCCCGCTGACGTTGGCTCTTGCTCGATAGCGTGTGCGGTGGGCGCGAAACATCCGCGCGGTCCGTACTGCAAGGTTGTCGACCGCCCATAACGTGAGAAAATACCATCCCCGGGATCCCATGTTACTTTTCTCTCTTTCTCCCTCCCTCCCTTTCAATAAAAGATTCACAGGTGTACAGTGTGATATTACTGACTCACCATTTGACCAACAATAGCGACCTTTATAAAAGGATGACACGGTTCCCTAAGTTCCGGTCTATTGCTATTCCCCCGGAGCGAAATCATTTTTTTTTTAAATCATTAGTAGCGATGGAATGCAGCTTTAAAAAAAACAGGAAGCCGACAGTAAAAAATATATATTCTAGCTAAATGCGGTGTCGTAATGAGAGACAATCGCCAGAGTTTTGAGGTGATGGATCTTTAAACATAAAACAGTCCAATCAGGAATCATAAAACTAAAAGTAATCGGAAATCAAAGAAAAGAGGGGTGATAACGATCGGTACGATGCTAAAGAAAACTCTCAGTCTTAAAAGGGCCATTGACGTAGAACTTATCGAACGAAGCATCCGGAAAGCAATAGAACGCCCAGTCAATCACGCAATTAGACCAGATAAAGATAGGTGGTCTCCAACCAAATAATAAATAGCATTGAAGGTGTGATAGGTAACTAACCTGGCTGAGACCGAGGCGATAAGACGTCCTTTCCATGTCGATGTGGAGTAGGAGGATCTCGGCGGCCTGCTTCTCGCTAGCCGTGCTGTTGAGTCCAACCAAGAGGGACATGGGAAGAGCATCTGGAGGAACCAGGACGTTGAAGCGGCGAACAAACTCACCCAAAGGTAAATAATCGGGATAGCCTTGGCGATACAGCCGGATGGCCGGTAGTAACTCACTTCCGCGTAGCTAAAAAGATACACAATTGTTTTTGAAATGATGAAAAGTAAAAGTGATTTCCATTAAATCACCTGTGAACGGAGTAATGGAACGTGAAGGGAATCTTCATTGGAAGCGAAAGTGTTTGAATTGAGGTCGACGAGGCCGGCCTTGTGATGAGGAACAAAACAGTAGACGAAACGAGGTTTGGTCCGACGAAGCGTCTCGATAAGGCCATCCTAAAAAACAAAATTGATAGGTGCAATCATGCGGGCAGAAAATTGGTGAAGGTAAATTTCATGTTTTTTTAAGTGGGACGTACCACTTGAAATTTGAGTTGGAGAGCCAGTGATTTACGCTTGATTCCAGCAGTGCCCGATGTGAAGGCTCTGCGAATGCTGGATGCCCTTCGAAGGGATTGACTTCCTTCGATACCGGCAACTGATCCGGAAACTGTAGTGGGCAATGGACCACGGCAGGATCGGAACAATGACGCCATCTCTTCCCTAGAATCATAAAATCGTTTAAAACAAACTTAGGATAATAAGAATAATAAATTTCGGGACTAATACTTATTCGACTCGGTGAGAACAAGAGCGGCATTGCGGGTCGTAGGATTCTCTCTGGCAGCCTTAAGCCATCCATCGAGGTTATACGCCACGGTGTTTGTCCCTTGGTTGTGATGGATGATGAGCTGGTTCTTCTCACTTCCACGAGTAAAGAGCTTCTCAAATGTGCGATCTTCATACATGGTTGAGAACTTGTCAAGTAATTCTTCTTCACTCGAAGACTGGCTGACTAAAGCTTCATCATCCAGGAGCCAGAGGAATCCGCGACGGTCGAGGTCGCGCAGGCTTGTGTTGGAAGCACGAGCGACGGCGGACTGAGGGGATCTGTCCAGCATGTCGACCAAAGGCTCGGGTGATAAGGCCTCTTCGTTGACATCGCTTTCAAGAGTGATTTCGATGTGTTCTTGGGCGTAGCGATTCATCTGCGCTGTGAAATGAGTGTCGTGGAAGAGGAGCTGCAAGCGCTCTTGGACGTAGTTGTGACACAAGTCCTGGAAAGTTGCACCCGGCACCACTTCGCCCTCATTCGCGACAGTGGACGGATTCTGGAAGCCCGGTGTGTCCACCAAAACAATCGACGTGATGGTATGAGCCGTTGAGGAGATGGATCTATTGGGAAATCAAATGAATCATTAAGCCGGATGCAGTTAGAAAAGTTGTAATAAAGTATTATACTTGTTGATGAGGGCTACAAGAGCGCTGAAGGCTTCGACATAGAGGCCTTGAGCGAAACCCTCGAGAGATTCCACTGGATCCAAATATTTATCAGAATCCTTTGGGCTACCGACAGGAGATCCCGTCCGGAAGGTTGGCCGTCCATTCATCAACAAAGCGCTACCTCCTTGATGGCTTGGAGAAGCATGGAAGACAAATTGAGCCAACTCTTCTAGAGAAGAGCGGCCCAATAAAGTGGCGGCACGTTGAGCGGCCGCTGGACGGACAAAGACGGGTTTGTTATTTGGGCCTCGGACGGCTCCGGCCACTCCTAAGTGGAAGATGGCAGCCAGCACGGACCAAACGCATCGGCTCTCCGTTTCGGGAACGCCAAGCGATTCAAGTGCAGCCACCAGACGGGCAAAGTTCACGGCAGCTTTTTGTTTATCTTCCGCCTATTCAAATGCAAAATATATTGTGAAAAAGGTTTATTGCAATACTATTGTAAGATTATCTCACCGATTGAAGGGGCGTCATAAAAGCACAGGGCTCAGTTGCAGGTGAAATATTGTCCAACAAAAGGTGACGACGGAGTTCTCCCGTTGCTCCTGCCACAAGTTCGTAGAAAACATGGAATGTGGGTTCTCCCTCTGGACGGCGGGTCATCCGTTCCCTTTCCGGCATCAACACCTATTATATAAAAAGGAGAGTTAATTTATAACCATTTGAAAGAAGATTATTCTTTTAAAAAATAAATAAAAATAAAGCTTTTGAATGCACCACAATTGGCATTATAAAAGTTCCTTACCTCACTAATGAAGTTTAATTATACATTTTTATGTAAACAAAATGAGAACGGTACTTTATAACAAACAACTTTATTGTTGCTTAATGCGTAGTTCCTTCTCTCGTAATTCAGATGTTAAAAATAAAACTGCTTAGTACTACAAGTAGAAAACTTTTCTATTTAACTAAGAAGAAAAGTCTTTGAAAACCTAGCGACGCGCAAAAAAAAAAGCCGCTGCTCCCGATTTTTTTTATTTATTTAATAACCGTCTAATCTTACTTGAACGGATGCAGAGGCAACCAGGCCAGATTGGTCACAGTCCAGTGAAAAGATGTTGGTGAAACGCGTGGCGTTCGTATTCAACCGAGTCCTACAATTTCCAAATGATTCCAGCAGCAAACATATAGAATTCAGTTTCTCCACTGTGGGAAAAAAGATTACAGGAAAAAGAAAAACGATTAAATCAGGAATGCAAAAAAAAAAACTTTCTTCTAAGGCAAGTGGATCAAATACCTGTAAGAATTTTAGTGGGACATCCAGCTGCCTGAATCAGGTAGTGAAGAGCATGACGGAAATTATGCGTTTTCCCCGATCCGGATCGCCCGGCAAACACGATAGATTGGTCCGATCGTGACGCCAGCATGGCGCGGTAGGCCGATTGTGCCGCTGCATAAATATGCGGAGGCATGTCCTCTGCTTTACATCCACGGAAGAGTTGTATCATCTAAAAAATAGCACGAATAACGTAATCCATGTCCGTTTCTGACAGACAAGAAATGAATTACCCGCTCAGAATAGACGGCTAACGGAGAAACTGGATTGATGATTACCAAGCTCTGTCCAGCATACGTATGAGGCAAGCTGAAAAAAAGAAGAAGAAACATAAAATTAATATAAATAGATGCCATTTAAAGACAAGAAAACAGTTAATTTACCTGGAGGCATAACGACTTCGTAATGTGTGAAGCAAAGAGGCTTCATTAAGGTGTCTCAAATGGGCTAGATCTTCAGCTTGATCGAAGCGAGTCGGATTGGCCTTCACTACCTCTTCCTCATCAGCCAGAATAATTTTCTTGTCCGGTCCGTCGAGCTGAAGACGGACTTTGCCTTCGACCTCGCTGTCTCCACCAAGAAGGGTGGCGGCCGTGAATCCATCTCGATGCTGCAACCAAACTCGGTTGGCCTCGATGAACGCCTTTTCACGGGCGAGCTCGTCTTCTGACTTGGCCTGATGATGTCATAACAAATTGATATAAAAGGTGAAATATTTATACAACACGTTGGCGCGAATTTGCATCCGTAAATTAGCCGGTTTGGCAATTTCTGGGAATGCCACAGACACATGCCATTCGCACGCAATCAAAAGAAAAAAAAAAACTCATTTGACAAGTTTTTCACGGGTGACGGTGCGTTCCATCCCATGTGGAAATTTGGTGTCCCCCGTGGCGGAATGTTTTTTTTATTTATTTAGAAACACAAAATTATATTCACCAAAAGAAAGAAATAACGGATGCCCTTAGCTGACCAAACGAGTCGTGGGCGAGCGCCTTTGCAAAGGATGAACACGTCAACAAGTTCTACTCAGGTAGGGAGTCTTTAAATATGCAAAGTCGGTTATGAATGAACGATTCGTTTGCTCTTGACGTGAATGATTAACGTAAAAATCCCTTAAGCTTGACAGAGTAACAAAAAAAACATACGAAGGGTGGACAAAAGCCGACTTTTTCCCTATTTCTACGGAAAAAACTACATGGTGCGGCACTTCCATAAAGAAGCCGAACTCTAAAATAGAAAACGTGTTCTCTCCGCTCACAAGATGAACAAAACAAAGCGGAGGATGGAAGCTCATTTGGGTCCCCTTTTTTTTCTTCTTCCCACAAGATTACAAGTGCCCACTGAAGGTTTCCCCCAACAGTTCAAGAGAGCTCATTTTCATGCAGCTATGTTGACACGTTCTCTTTTTTGTTTTGGTAAAAAAGGAATTTGACCATTGCGTAAGGTAATTTTCATTTACTATGGAACTCGTTTCACGCACAGACTTTTCTTGCGCAATGAAGAAATATTCAAAAAAAGATGATTAACACGATCGTTAAAAAATCCAGCAGACAATAAATTCACAAAGCCTAAAAAAGGTGCAATCCAGCCTCTCTCTCTCGAAAAACTACGAAACCGTATGTCATTTGTCTCTCGGAGAGTCACATTTTTACCATACTATCTACCTCCCTGTCGTATAGCTATAGTCACACACATGGCCTGCCTTTTACGTAACGGTTTTTATCTGCGCAACACTCGTTATTTACAACAGCAAGACGATCGTATATACCCATGCTTTAATTGGATTCGGTCTACTTGGATTTCAGATTCCGGATTGAAAATCCGGCGACTCTTCGGACTATCGCTCGAGCGAAAAGGGCACCAAAAAGGCGTTTCTTTCAATCAATGTTTGCGCTCACAGACCTTCCTAGTAAGGAATATAACCAAAAGGGTTAGTTAGTCTTTCCTCTGATGACAGGAGCCGCTTTTTCATTCGTCCCCCGAGTCCCGTTCCACCAATTTAAGTCCCGAAGAGAGAAGGGGGGCATAATGGGTTTCCCGTCGACACGGCCAGAAAAAAAGAAGAAGAAAGAGTGCCGGCCACTTAAAAGCACAAACGCCTTCTTCCTTCTCCTTCTCGCTTAGAAAACAAAATAGAATGCCCACCGCACTCCCGTGTGCGCTAACATGTTCCCGAGGGGTGGTGGCCACCCAATAGCCAAGTACGGTACTGTATATTATCCATGATCCTTGGGGCTTCCCACCCAAAATGTATGCATTTTGCTGTGCTGCTGTATACCCACATTCACCATTTTCTCATAGGTACTAAACCAAAACAAAAACGTGGCAAAAGAGATTTCGATTTTTCAGCCGGTTGACCGACTGTGTGAGTCAGGTGACCACACCAGTTAAAAAGAAAACACACACAAAAAATAGATCCTAGAAGGTTAATCGGTCGTACAAACAACGGTGAAGTTTCTGCTATCACACGATCGTATAACAAAAAAAAGCTATCTTTTTTTTTTTAAAGAATTATGTCTCGAGGTGTTCCGGTCACCAGTTTTCGCTTCCCCGCTAGGTTCATTTTTTTAGTGACAAGGTATGAACAACGATCAAACAAAGGCGTGCGTCAACGGTTCCTGTCTCGCCCCTTTCTGTACTTCAATTTTGTTCATCCCTTGTTCAAGAGGTTGAACTGTTTACCCTCTGACTGACACCTTCAATTCTCACGTAACGGAAAAAAATCTGAACTCTTTAAAGAGATTTGAATATCATAATCAAGTGTCAAAATGTCAAGTATCCGGAAGAATGGATTTAAAACTACCTTCAATTTAGGCGTTGATGAACTTGTCAGTGGGCTCTTGTTATTGCTCTTGACGCTCTGTTTGCTCTTGTTGGAAGGAGTCACGCTAGTCTGCGTTTTGGTCCCGGTACGATTCACAGAGCTCTTCCCGTTGAGGGCTAGAGGACTGATTCGCGGAGAATTCGAACCGCTTGACTTGTTTGTAATTGACGGGCTGCGAATCGGCGATGATCGGTCGCTAAACGGACTGGCGCGCAAAGAAGGAGACGAACTCCGGCAAGTTGGACTCTTCAAAATCGGAGAGGATCCATTACTATTAGCAGAACGGGGACCTGAAGAGGTCCTTGAGAGCCCATTCTTGATGACAAGAGGCGTTAACGTCTTCTTTGTGCTGCTTTTGACAGTTGGGGTTGCTGCTGATGCAGGATTTCTCTTCTCCGCATATGGTTTGAGCGGTGAGCGTGATGGAGGAGGAGGTCGACCTTGATCCGAACTTGGCGAACTCCGCAAAGTGGAGCAAGAAGAAGGAGAAGGTGATGTGGGAGCCGAAGACGGAGTGTCGCTGTTGCTGCAGCTGTTCCCGTTATTGTGGCAATACGGCTCGCTCCCAAGGTCATCCTCTTCACGCACCTGTTCCAGCATCAGCATCCCGGCCGCGCTCGACGGCCAAAACAGCGGACTGTTGAACGGATCTGTGACGGGTGACGGACTGCTAGAGTACCTCGTCGAAGACGAAGATGACGAGCTCGAGGATAAGGAACGGCTCGAGTAAGACAGTCTTTTAGGTGGCACCCTGGGCGGCAGTGTCTTCGACGCCCGGGCGTCGTGATGGAGTACCAAACTGAGACCCAGCATGGATTTCTTCCTGGGAGCTTGATGCTGTGTTATTGTTGCTGTTGTGTGAGCCAGTGCGTCTAAATTGATTTGATGCTGGTCCCTCTGGCAGGGCTGGACCATAGCTTTAGATTTTACCTTGCCAACGCCGTGACCGTGTAGGGCCCCACTGCAGGCCCGATGAAGCTTGACATCCGCGTCCGGTTGCTTGATCGGTGAACGATCACCTCCTCGCAGAGAAGATTTAAAATGTTGATCACTCGGCGACGGCATTTTGAAATATAATGTTCTATTGGGCCTCACAGCCTAGCCCAGGAATGAAACAAATGTGCTTTCGTACAGCTCGACAGGGTAACACCGACGGAAGGGATCCGCCGGAAACCAAAGGTAATTAATTCCCTCTATGCTAGAGGGGGAGAGAAACGTGAGGTTAAGTAGCAAGGGAGCTGACGGGTAGCACAATGTGTTTCTTTTTCCTTTGGGCTGGAGGCCTACTCTCGCGTCGAGTGCAGCTCTTCGTAGCTTCCACTCTCTTGAACGGTCGATGCAAGACTAAAGCAGCGCTACAGACCCGACGACAAATACCACTAGGAGGCGGCGGGTGGTACGCTATTCACACAGCCCACGCGCTACAGCAGGTGAAACTGAGACGCAGTTCAATAGCTATGCTGCATTGCTGCCTCTCTCAGAGTTTTATTTTTATTTTTTTCAACTCAAACCTATTGATAAAAACAAGTCCAAAAGGCAGAGGAGAACGAGTTGGAGATAATCTCGACTTCATCCCCCTCAGGCAGAGAGAACAGATAATGAGAGACGACGACGTAGCAGAAGCACAGGTGTTTAATAGTGGATATCACGCGGGACTTATTTTTTTCTTTTGTTTCAGAAAAAGAATTGAATAATACCAGAAGCTTAAAGGACAAAGATAACACGTGCGTCTTAGTATTCTTCCAAAAATGATTTTGTGTGTGGGAGAGAAACCAAAGTCTATTAAATGGACGTTGAAGGGCGTCAATTTAACAGATTACAACCTGCTACAAAATGAAAGAAAAACAATAAAATTTGAGAAGCCGGTTTCTCTCTTTCTGTTTCGACCTCAATTTTTCTGTTTCGTTTCTCAAAACTTGTAGCCAAATTAAGCTTTACTCATAGATAAGACAATTTAAATGCCAACTGGGTCTCTTAATAAGAAAGAACAGGTGTGGAACTGGACATGAGTGATTTCCTCACCAAATAAAATGCATTTTTAGGTCAATACGAATTGTCTTGAATCATGAATAACAACAGTCATTTATTAAACCAAATTTGATTTCCCCACAAATATATGAGGATTGCTTGGAATGTAAGTCTGAGGAGGGTACGGAATCTGCAAAAAGCTTTCGTTTCGCCAAAACGGCAGCAAACAACAAAACAAATACATACGAACAAATTCTTATATCAAGTAATGTAATCAGTTACCATGTTACTTTCTATTCAAAGCAAAAGTTTACATAGTTCAAACTGCTTTAAAACCAAAATAAACTTTGAGCCTCTTTTTTAGTTAGCTGTTTAGTGCTCTAGTGTGAAGGCCACTTTTAATTCAACAGACGCCATTAAGTGGCAAGAAGAAAGAAAGAAAGAAAAAATAAAGTACCCGACTTTGGTGCCCTACAGTATAAACAGCTTTTTCTACCTCGTCCTAATCTCATTATAGATGCCAAGCTAACATCTATAACCATCATCAATATAAATGTGATGTAAACAAAATAGTTGCAGGCCGTAAAGCCAGTTACGAAACTTGAAATCCAAATTTGGGATACAATAATAATATCTAATAAAACAACACAAAAATCCAGGTGGAATGGGAACAGCAGCAACAAGTGACCGTGTACTCTTAAAAGTACGGCCGTCCATATTAATTGAGCTGCTCTCGATTTCAAAGCGACAGAAAGAGTCCAGAGTGACCGTAGATGGTGTTAGCCGATCCGACGGCAAGGACGGCTTTTTATTCTATACGAATACTATGCAACAGAGCCGTAATTTTTGTGTTCTTTCTCTTCTCATAGTCTCTCTCTCACAAGAGAGTTTGGGGCCCCCTCTTAACCTCCAGGATCGTGAGTGCCTATTTATGAATGCTGGTCAAGGCCGCGGATCACAAATCAAACACACTACTACGGGCCCCTCTCTTTTCTCTTTCATTTTTTTTCTTAAGACTGCTAGTAAAAAAATAATATTTAAAATAGTGGTCAACAAAGTGTGTGTGGAGATGCAACAGCAGCTTCTCTAAAATGGACATTGGAATCTCAATGTCAATAGTAGTGACGCTGCGAAATCATTCTAAAGATAGTAGAGAGGTTCTTCTGTAACGTATCGCTCCATCGTCGATCCTGTTTCTCACCCGTCATTCCTTTTTTAAAAAAGGAAATAAAAAAGCTACATAAACAAAGTCAACCTTTTTTTGATTTACGATCAAACGGGTTGAACATCTGGTCACTACCAGTCATTTGCGCACGCATGCTACGTGCGAAAATTGTTTCGCCCTAATCAGTGAAAACAGTCTGGAGCTTATCATCGTTAATGAGAGTGCACGAGACAAATGGTCAATTTTTTTCTTAATCCGGCAACTCCTTAAAAGAGTTGAAATCAAGCGATGAGTCCATATAAAGGCGGAGTGATCCGGCACTCCCATCAAGCCGATATTACATGCAAATGAAGTAAGCGCACAGTTTGGAAATATGAAAGAAAGAAAAGCAATAACCCATCATCAAAAACGGAAATCAGTAAAAAAAAACCAAAGGGACTCATCCGTCATTTTTTCTCTCAATCTAAAAACGAAAGATTCCACTACTACGCCCTGGTAATAGACTGGAAATCATATGCAATAAAACGTTCAAAGATCCAGCAGCCCAAATTGGAAACAGCGCGAAGATGAAAAGAATCAATCGAAATCTGGGGGGTACACAGCAACAACAACACGCAACCACCTGCTGGAATCGCAGCAGGGGAGAGCCCTATGGTCCCAAGTGAATGAGCAGCTAGGTGAAGCTCTTTTACAATAAAAACCAATTGTTGAGAGAGGAAAAGATGTGCTGACTATAAGGAAAGAAAATGAGTTACAAGACGGATTTTCTCTCAGACTCTCTCTACGTAAATATTAGAATAAGCTATACGGCTGGCGCCTTCTGATTTCCTCTTCTTTTTCTTTTACGACCTTCCTTTACTTTACTAGTTTAGGATAACACGCAATTGGGAACCGGAATCTCGATACAAGCACTCCATATTTTCTTTTTCTCCCATATCTTTACAACAACTATCAGCTTTAAAAATATATACCATAAAGAGCTATACCTTGGCTTCCGTTCGATGTCGTAGAGATCCGGTCCTTCTAAGAGTCCCACCCTTGGCAATGACGCCGTCGAGGTTGATTGCACGTCCATCAGCGTTCCAACGACGAGAGAGTTCCACCAGCTCAGCCACTGGTTGCACCTTAATTAGAAAGATATATGTTTATTAGGGAGATTGTTCCAATAAATCAAAAAAAGTAAAATTCTTTCATTTTTTTTCTGGGACAAGGCTACAGAGATTTTTTTATTTTATCAATAGCAGCAGGTGCCGCTTCAAGTTATCTTGATGGCGAATTCATAATCAAGGCCTTGCATTTCTTAAATGTCATATTTTTTTGGTGTTTTAAGATGGCATCAACGGTACCTTTATAAGAACAATCGTTTCTAGCACAAATCTTTATATTTTTTTTTTGTGAACGTGGTACGCGCTCCTTCAAAGTCGTGCAGCAGAATAATCAAGTTGCATTTTGAATATATCCGCTTTACCTGACGACCGACAAACTACTGGATTCATTACAATCTCGTGTAAGAAATGTGGGGCTCTTATTTCACGTCAATCATTCTTTAAAAAGCTGACGGAAAAAAATGCAAGAGAACAAAATGGAAAAATGATTCGCAAACCCTAAAAAGTAGAACAAAAGATTTGTTTGGGAGAAATGCCTGTATATGGAGTGCGGGCGCCATCTAGCTATCGATTAAGAAATCCATTCGAAACGCGTAATTAGTTATTCCTTGAAAATTGCCTCATTAAGCACGCAAACAGTTTCGTTACGCGTTCCCCATAATAATTTGCAACAAAAGAGAACCAGCCATTATGCCTTTACAGCCAACAAAAGTAGAGCCAAACGAACGAAAACCTAAACTTAACTCAAAAGATAGTAACAAAAAAAGAGACATACCCGGAGCGTGACGGATGAGCCGGACTGTCGGATAATATCGATGATATCTTCTCTACTCGTGTCTTGAACATTGCGCCCGTTGACCTCAAGAAGCCGGTCTCCGGGAAGAAGCAAAGCGGCGGCCGCCGCAGAATCCTGCTGAGAAAACTTGCTCTGCCAGTGAGAGGTGAAAACTGGCTCCGCAAAGATAACAACTCGCGTCCTGCAAAAAATATGAGAGGATTCATTAAACTTGTTGATGATTTTTAACACTAATCTTGACAGCAACTGATACCTAGATGGCTGATCAGAGGAACGATCAACAACGACACTTCGCCGCAAAGAAAACCCGAAATCGCCTGTCTTCTCCCTTCGTTGGAGAGTTATATCACGAGGGTCGGGTAATATTGCTTCGATCAACGGAGGGAGATTAAAGCAGCCTTCCTTCTTATTCATAATACGGAAAGAATGATCCGTCCATCCGCACCCTTCTCCAGCTGGAAAAGGATCCTTCCAAGAATTTTTCCGAGGCGATGATCTCATCAGCGATGCGCCTATTAAGAGAGCATTATAATGAGTATACACAAGGTTCATTAGAGAATCGATAAAATAGCTATTTACTGGGAACAAGGCCGGCGGCGGAAGCGATAGCCGCAGCCGATTCGGAATCAAGCGGTTGGTGGGAGCGCGGGATACTGTAAGTGTTTCCGGCTTCTTGTTTACTGGACGCAGCTTGAGTGCCATTGCTGTTCGACGGGGCTTGATTAGCGCTAGCGACGCTCATTAAGAAGCGCTGGGCGAGCGTCGAAGTTCTCTTCGGTCCACTAGAGCCTTGAAGGACGGAAGGAGGTTTCTCGTAGGCAATAAGTTCGTTTTTCAACGTGTTTTCAATCAATTTGTTGTCATCGAGGAGAATCTCCGGCGAGACAGGCGGCGACGTCTCATAGCCATAAGAGGATTTACCTGTCAGTCCGCCACAATAAAAAGAAAATACATTACTTTATGACAAGCGAAAATATGTTGGCCGTCACTAAATAGAGGCCCTTCTTTATCTCGCCGGTTCTTGCGGTCACTATTGTTATAAAATATCGTGACTGGGATGATAACACTCATAAAAAAGGAGGCTATCTACAATATGGCAGAGGAGACCTAGAGGATGACTACTTGTCCACTCTTTTTGAATAACAAATGCTTAGGGTACGGTCATTTTCCATATCTATCGAATGAAGAAAAAAATACCTTTAAGAATACCACGGGAGGGCGGAACAGGTAATAGGGCGGACTCTGCGGTTTCCGGTTTCGTAGAAAAAGAATTTACGCTAGTGGTTTCGCTCTCGTCACTTAGCGGGCTGCCCAGTGCGGATTGACGAGTGTTTATATCGCCAGATGGGGAGGTACCGGCTAAATTGAGTCCTAGAAAACAAATTTTAAAAATAAAAAGAAATGCTAGTTGGAGAGAATGAAGATTTTAAATTTACGATGTACCTAAATGGGCTGTGTAGTCGGCCGTGATGCCGCTGGGCAATTTCTCCTTCTCTTTCCGTCGAGGTTTTCCTATCTTGAGACTCCGCCTAACCTCGTCGAGCCGGACAAGATCATCGCTGGTCAATTCTCCACCGGCGGCTCCTCCGGTTGACAATTCTTTAGTGGATTTACTGCTCTTTCCATCTTTCTTCTTCTCTTTATCTTTTTTCATGAAACTGAACATGGCGGAAATCTATAGATCGGCGCAAAATAAAATAAAATAAAAAGGAAGTGGGAGCAAAAAAAAAAGAGTGAATAAGTAAAATTTAGGAGGAAGTTGGTTCCACAGGAACAAGAACACGATAAACCACATACAATAGACAGGAAGCAGAATAAGGTAACCTCAAAATAAATAAATAAAAAGGGAGCTGATAATCAACATCCTACAGTCTGTAAGAATGGACAGAGTTCCATCAAATTCTTGGGTGCAATGACATCTTGAAAAGTGAAACCATTTAAAACTTTGGTCAACACAACTGTCGTGTCCACCTTTATTTGACTAGATGACTCACGAAAGTGTGGCAGCTAGACAGATCTACATCTTCTCGATCATTGGAGCACTTGACAAAGAAAAAGGGAACTTCTTATGGTTCAAACCAATAGTAAATCGAGTGACACCCAATTTATTTTTGAAAAAATGACCAAGGTTAAGTAAATTGAACTACAGAATGTACACGAAGGTGCCTGGGCGTTGTTCCGTTGGCACTGTCAAAATACGAGGCGGCGCTTAATGAGGCGTGTGAGAGACTTAAAAAAAAATAAGAGTTGAACCGACACTTGAAAGTTCGAGCACTTTTAGTCTTCTCCGTTTTTTATTCCTGTCTCTTTGCATCTACGGAATAGGTGATACTGGCAATCAAGCGTGTGAGAATTCGAGCACTCACCCTTGTGTTCACTCACGAGATGAGACCAGTGACGTGATATCCACACCAACATGAATATTAATAACGAGCTGAATAGAATTAAGCTCGTTAAATGTGTGTGCCTGAGCGACACCCACGAACGCAGCCTCACGCTTACGAGATGTATAGAGCAGTTGCTGGTCGTTTACTTCGGTTACTGGCCGTCGTCTACATCTGTCAGTTTGAACTAAAAAGTTCGTGGGTTAACCGCTAGGTGTCGGAACTAATTGGATCATGAAAGAGGCGGGAAATCGAATTTCTAATTCCCATCTCTCCCACGTAAAATTTAAACACGGGACGATCCCTTGTTGAAAATGTTTTTGAATAGTTGAATTAACGAAAAATTAAAGGAATAAGGTAAATTCAAACATTTCAATCAATGCATACTTAGAGCATTTCAAATTTCTAAATTTGTCATCCTATTTTCTTTGGCAAAACTCTATACATGAATCCACTGTCCACGATAAATGACACTTTTCCTTTGTGATGAATTTTTATCCGTTCCTCTTCAAAATCGGTACAATATGGCAATTCCTGTGCTTGTCGCTCTTGTTTTTGAGAATCTTGGCGGTTTGCACATCATTCATCATACCTTCTGATGGAATAGTTACACCACAAATAACAAGAAAGCCATCATTACCAGATACTAGTGATTCGTATATCTTGTCTGAAATAAGAAAGTCTGGAGAGGCTCTTTCGAAAGCGTTTGACAGCACTAAAACGGGAGCGAATGAAGTTATTTCAACCGTGATGCCTTCTCATTTCAGTACTCCTTTACGGGTCCAAACAAACCAACCTCCAACACAAGATAAGATGACGCAGATCTGGAATTTCTTTTCATACTCTAAGACTGAATTGTGCAGGAGGGGCTCAACTGCTAATAATTGTCTATTAATCCCTTTGTCGATTTTTCTCATTTACCTCAGACTTTGGCTTGATAAACCTCGAACTCAGAGTACTCGAAAGAGGATTCTGGATTTCATGAAAAGATAATAATAGTTGCTAAATGATTAATTGAAAAAATACATATACTGTAATTAAAGAACTATAATATATGAATTGGGTGTTTTCTATATATATACAATAACTTTAAAAAAGAAAAATGTCGCCCAAGAGTGAGCGCGAAAGAAAGATGTGCTTGAACAATCAAGCCAGTTCCAGGAGCTGGATGTATTAGCGTCCCGCATCTCAGCTCCATAGTATAAGCTAAACGAAAGTCACCACTCACCAAGTCAACCTTGGATCTACTAGGTACTTGCTCTCCGCAACTAGCTAATACCAATATAATATAGGACTGAGAATTTTTTTTTTTTTTATGTACTAGTAGACGCACGTCCACAGTTTGCACCATACAAGCCATGGAGCTGATTAGCTACAAGAGAAGGAACAGCCTTCCGTTTGCCTTCACCGTACAGGGGGCTGCAGCATTCAATGTTATCAATGATTATGTAGAATAAGAGCGATGATACTGTTTAAGTGTGGCGAAAATAGGTATTCAGAATCAGAAACATCCCTACAATTTTTCCGACTTCAACGCTAGAGCCTACGTCAGAGAAAGCTTCTTTAGCAAAGGTTTCTACATTATCCAGCTTTAAGCTAAGCGAGTTCAGAGTACGACCCCCGAAATGCGAGAAAATTTTCTCGATTAAGTATTTTCCCGATATGTTTTATACCAAGGGCTATGATTACTGCTCAACAAATACTGTTAATGGAAGAAACTAAATTTTATTGATTTTCAATAAAGGCTTGGAGCACAAGATTAAGCAATGGTGCAATGCTGTAAGATTAAGATTGGCCTTGCCTCACCTTTCATTTTTCCGCTTCCAACCAGAGGCAAAAATAGGCCGGAATTATGGTCTTTATCCTATCAGCAAGGCCGTTCCCATTTGATAATTCAAGTTAACCAGAATCATTTCAGCAGCTTTACTCGGTTTACATCTGGAGAGTGCTACTTTGTCATGATTCATATCGCAAATTTTTAGAATTGTTCCCATTGGGAGTGAGGGTTAAGATTCACATAGTAAATTACTTAATCACCAAAAGGTAGTTCATATTATTATCGGTGAAGGACTCAGACCTTCATCGCTTTTCAGCAGGGGATATATCAGTGCCAACAAGGGGTACGTGGTGCCAATTGCCGCCATAGTGTCAGTAGCTCAGACTCAGTGCTTCAACTGCTATTGACCAGAGAAGTCTCCCAGCAATAGAATCCACGGTTGAAAATAGGCAGCTAAAAATTTGTCTAAATCCGACACATTTTTCGAGTAACTTGCCTTCATTTTTCTGGAATCCAATTGAATAAGCAGCCCTCCAAGATGCCACAGCGTGATGTTTTAAACGTAAGCATAATTTTTTAATTATTACTTTAAAGCCATGAAAATAGCCGGTCGTAAATTCAATTATTCTTTTATGTTATTTCTAGAGATATTACCCATCAGACCAGGCCCAAAATCGACACTTACCCGTTCGTCTTGTGGCTCCTTTCTATATGAGGTATTCATTGGGTGCTTTTTAAAAAAAAAATACATTTCCTGTTTTTAAAAAAATGTATTGTTTAAGGTGCAAAACGTGTGGTGGAAGCATCTACAAGGGGAGCAAATTGGGCGCACGTAAAGAAGATGTAGAAAATGAATCCTACTTGGGAATTCAAATCTATCGCTTCTATTTTAAGGTAAAAACTAAATTTTTTAAACTTCTATCAGTTTAAAATTAATTTTTATTTTTATTTTGATAGTGTCCTTGCTGTTTGTCGGAAATGATCTTAAAAACTCATCCTCAAAGTAAGAGTTACGTTGCGGAAGCGGGAATTTTCTGATAACTCGGAATAATTCAAGGATCAAGAAAATGTAAAGGCAGACGCATGTTTTCGCCCCGAAACCAAGCAACAGTTTTTAGCCAACTGTGCCAAAATGCTCCGTTGTTTGTTTTACCAGTTTTCGGTACTCTTGGGCTCTCATTGTGATGTAAATGAAAGTGACAAATAAAGGAAAACAATATAAAATAAATATGCCCCAAAATTGTCAATTAAGTTAAATTAGTTTCTTTCAAGTATTATTGATAATACGCGGTAATTGTTGTTAAATGATAGGTTGAAGAAAAATAGTAATAAACTATAATACCCATATGTTTATTGGGTGTTTTCATAGGTATAATAACCTACTAAAATAAGAAATATGTTTCTCAAGAACGAACGATAACAATATTTCTGGTTCCAGGAGCTGGATGTATTATTGTATTAGCGTCCCGCATCTCAGCTCATCAGTAAGCTCAACGAACGTCATCAAGTTAACGTTGAATCCACTAGGTACGTGCTCTCCGCAACTAGCTAATACATGACTGATATCAAATTCTTAACCATATCATGTTGAAGTGTCTTCTCTTTTTTAGTGCAAAAAAAAATAGTTTCATATCCTTCACTACCTGAACAGTGAACAAGGTGTTTCGTGTATTAACAGACGTGCGTAACAGTTTGCAGCCATAGGTCATGGAGCTGATTAGCTACAGGAGAAGGAACAGCTCTCCGTCTGCCTCGATCGAAAAAGGATTTGCAGAACCCAATGTTACCAGTACTAACAATGATGGTGGCGAAGGATGGACGTACTTCAGGAAGCTAAGATGCCTCCGCACTGCGGCAACCTCAAAATCTTTCTTGTTGTGGATGTGTTTTGCCTGTTGTTTTCAAAGTAAGTACCGTATTGTAGGTTTCTCTGGTTAAATTGACTAACCTTTACTTTCTAATTAAGGCTTTTTAGTTAACGGTTTAATAAACGTTTGTGTGAGCACCATAGAGGTAAATATTTATTTGTTCAAAATAATGTAAAGAGCGGTTGTTTTCTAACCATTTCTCAGCGTCGATTTGAACTGACGTCGGTAGACAGTGGTTTCATCTTGGGCGCCTTCGATATTGCATCATTTCTAACAGTACAGTTTTCTATTTTAAATAATTTACTTACCTAGCATAATCATTCATTCAATTATTGTGTTGTGAGCATGTGCTGCCCATTTCTTATCTCGGGAGCCGGAAAGGTGCTATCAAACCGCGATGGATTGGTTGCGGCATTTTTCTCATAGCCCTAGGATCTTTTATTTACGCTATTCCTCATTTCGCTGCTGGGCGCTACCAGGTTCTAATTTATGAATCATATACCTTTAAAAAATATATTCTATATGTTGCGAACGTGAACAGGCCGAAATAGAAAAGCAGTTGGCTGGAACGTGCTCTTCTGAACCGTTGTACAATAGCCGAAATAAGACTTGCAGTGAGCAATCTCTGAACGGCTCCAATGGTTTCCCGTTGCGTGACTTCCGACTCGTATTCTTCTTGTCCCAGTTCATAATGGGAATCGGAGGAGCTCCTCTCTACACATTGGGGCCTGCTTACATCGACGATAACGTCAGCAAAAAAATGCAACCCATATACACCGGTTTTTTTAGATACTTATTTTTTAAAATTTGTTAAAAAATATATCACCCAAAAATGTGACGATATAAAAATATTTAGGAATCATGTTTGCCAGTGTGGCTTTTGGTCCAGCGTTGGGCTATATTGTCGGTGGACAGCTCTTGCGAATTTACGTGGATATCCCAATGCTCCCGGCCAAAGAGTAAAAATGTCTTGATAGTTAAAATTTCAGATATATGATTCATAGATGTTTCGTTAAATACAAAGGGTTGGGATGGTATACGGAAGCAGCATTTGGGTAGGCGCTTGGTGGCTAGGCTTTGTTTTCATCGCCATCATTCTTTTCTTCATTGCCATTCCGTTGATGAATTTTCCTGTTGAGCTACTCGGTTAGTTCTTGGATCGTTTGATTGTTTAAATCCGATATATTACAATGATTTGTGAATGCGTAATAGCAGGTGCGATTGGTGCGAAAGAGTTGGCTCACACCAAAGAAGTGGAAACGACTGGATCAACGGATTGCATTACCAAAACGATACCAAAACCGAACGGTACCAATAAGATCCATGAAGATGCAAGTATAGGCCAGAGCTTAAGAGAATTTCCATCTGCAATCAAAGAGTTGGCTCAGCAGTGGACTTTTCTATTTTTGTGTCTGGAACAAGCCTGCGAATCTCTACTGTTATCTGGAGTGGCGGCTTTCTTACCAAAAATAATCGAAAGCCAATTTGGTTTCCAACCGTCTTCAGCCGCACTACTCGTCGGTACATATTAGCATAGATTACCATAGCTTACAAGCGTGATTGAATGTATTGGTTGAATTTTATACCGATACAAAGGTTGTCTCATAATCCCTTGTGGATGTGGTGGTGGATACCTTGGTGGCTACATCATCAAAAGATTCAATTTAGAAACAAAGTCCATTCTCAAATTATCCATTCTGTTCTCCGGCCTAGGCTTCTTGTTCTCTACAACCTTTGCGGTGAGTTAAAGTTAACCTCCCGATTTTTTCGAAATCTAGTCTTAAAAGTTTATTATTTCGATACCGTAGATAACCTGCCCAAATCAAGATTTTGCTGGTCTTACAACCCCTTATTCTAGGTAATAATATGTTGAATATAAAATGCTAAATACTGTTAGTCACTTTTTTCCTGATTATAAAAGTGAATTCCATTCATCTGATTTCAATTCGAGTTGTAACGCGAACTGCTCTTGTTCGATGGATTTTTACAATCCGATATGTGGAGTGGACAACGTGATGTACTATTCGCCTTGTCACGCCGGATGCTCCGGATCTTTTCAAGTTTATTCTGATGAATCGGACACGATGAATAATGGCACTCAAGTTCCATCGATGACGGCTTACACTCAGTGCTCCTGTGTCTCGTTTTCGAGCGTCAAGAGGATCACCGTGGAACATGATCTACCGATTGACGTGATGGCAGTCGGACACAAGTGCAAATCAGGTTGCACTTACCAGATCTTCATTTTCACTTTCCTCTTATTTCTCTTCTTCCTTGCAAAATTTCTGAACAGCATGCCTATGTTGTCCTCTACATTGAGGTGATAAAATTTACAAATCATAACAAGGGAAAAAATGTTTAAGTTGATAATGTAGGTCGGTCCCTCCCAATCGGAGAGCTTTCGGTCTGGGAGCTCAGATGATCATCCTGAGGGTTTTAGGAGCCATCCCCGGTCCGATTTTATTCGGAATGATCATTGACAACTCGTGTTTGTTGTGGAGACGAAATGAAGCGCACTGCTTTGGTAACAAGAATCCTGCTTCCGACAAACAAGGATCTTGTATCTTTTATGACAATCGTTCTTTAAGCAGGTGAGCTATAATTTGGAAGCCTCACTAATTATTTTAACTTTAAATTAAAACTAGTAACCTTTGTTTTGTTTTGGGCAGTGCAACATTGGGCTTGATTTTAACCGGAAAAGGTAACAAGTCCTGAAATTGATAAATTATGATTACTATTGATATGTTCGAATTTTTAATGCAGCGGTTTCCTTCATTTTCGCTTACCTCGCTTGGCAGTTTTACAAATCCCCAATTACTTTAGAAGAAAAAGAATCATCGAATGAATCTAATCAACAAGCCAAATTCAGTGGAAATGATTTCTGTTACGATAATATGACAATGGATCCACTCGATGAATAAATCTTGAATATCAACTTTTTTTTCTAATTACGTCTTGTTTTATTTGCTGCTTATAGTCCAGCGAATGTAGGCCTACTTCTTACATATTCTCCTGTCGTCGTAAAATTCACGCGCGTTTTACTAGTAGACCGGTTATATTGAAATTATTTTCTACTTCTAGCTTTATTGACTGTGCTGTTGAAAGACTGTTAGCTTTGATAAAATGTTTCGAAATGCTTGAGCCAAAGTTGATTCAGATAAAAATTATTGAGTATTATATCTATTGAATCTATCGATTTAAGCTCATTGAATGAAGGGCGCGTAGGTATAAATAGAACTGGACACGTGATCAAAGTTGTGAAATACGGAGTCATCTTCAGTTAGTCCAAGTGCGTTTTAACAACCGGTATTTCAAACTTGAAATTTTGTGCAAAATCCTCCGTCGAATTTCACCATTTATGGTATGGAATTCTCTGTCTGAGGATCAGCTTGCCCTTGGTGTGATAACTAAGATGCAAGCTTCCCTTGATCCAGAAGGTTTGGAAAAGAAATAAATGACAAACAAAAAATAAGGATGACCTGCGATGATGCTAATCTTAGAAACCGGAATGAATGACAAAAGAAAAGAGGTGTGGTGGCAACCCCTTGGGCTTCTTCATCCAGTAATTTTTGCAAGATTTTCCGCTTATTTTTAGTTATACAAGGACCACTCTTTCCTACAAAGAAGTATCACACATTTCGTGAATATTTGAATAAACTTCTTCATAATGTACAAGCTCCTGGTAAGATTTTTAAAATGCTCGTATTCCAATTGAACATTTGTGACGTAAAACTGCCTTCCTTCTGCAATCCCTACAGTTCGTTTTGGTCGCTCTTGCAGTTTGCATTTTCGCCACTACTGATAATAAGCAGCTCCAGGAAACTGCTGAGCGCTTCTTCCGCACATACGGCACTGTAAGAAATTTGTTTCATTCATCTGTTTCTTGATTGAGGGTATAGATTAAATCGGCGGACTTTTTGATAAAAACCGCGGACAAAAAGTTGTTATATGATTATAAAAATAAATTCATTATACATTCAGATTCATGAATCTGAATCTGAAGTACACAATTAAAATAAAAAATTAAAATGTTGTTTAAATTTTTGATCGATTATGAATATATATATATTTTCAAGAACACTAACTACCATCCCAAGTCTGCCTACACTGGTGCCTACGCTGGAGCTTATGTTGCCCCCCATGCCTACTCTGGCTACAAGGTACGAGTTCAAATCAATTGACTGTATGACTGTATCGAGTAAAGAGGAGAGAAGAAACTGAGCTCTTTTTTTGCGATTTACAGGCCCCTTACCCCTACGCTGGCTACGGATACAACCCTGCCTATTAAGCTTGACCGCTTAGTCAGGAAGGATCATCACCATCTGAAGGATCATCTTTCTACAATTATTCACTTAGAAACGCGACGAACCCCTTTTCCCTTGAGTAAACCACATCGCATTTCTATCAGTGTGATGAAGACCACAGAAAATGTTGTATCTATCTTTTACATTTTCATACCAACAAAAAAGCAATAAAAAAAATCAAAATGAATTCTCAATTCACTTGCTTAAAATATTGTTTGTTGTCGTTTAAAAGGACCAGTTCAAAAGAATCACACTTTAAATGCCGTATCGCCTAAGTTTTATGAACGCTCGTGCTGGCCAAGTGCTGCTCATATATATTCTTAACTGTTTCCCTTTTTTATCGGAGTCTAATAATCAAACACGAACACGACAAAAGCAATATAATGCCATCGAGCCACCGCCAATACGTTATACAGCCAGTTTAATTGAAACATTACTCGGTGCACGAATAGATTTGGCTACAGTATGTTGTACTATTCTTCACAACGACATATTGGGATCGACTAATTGGACGACTTAGTCCACGGACTTGGACCTTGGAGGGCTTAGGAGGATCTTCGACATTTCATGACATGCTTTAATTCTAACTCTATTCTTATTCTATTGAGAAGTAAGGAAAAGCAACATTTAAGACCGACTTCAAAAGAAATGCGATCGATCAATCGTTTACTTTTCAAGGTCCCGTTTCAGCAGCCAATAAAGCCGCCTCTTAAACGGCCGCAGTCGGTGCTGGACTGATCCTTTGCGCAAGGCTGGCCGCTGACCAACGATTTGTGGCATCCCTACAACATTACTACTAATCCTTTTTTCTTCTCTTTTCGAGATCGCAATTTTAAGAACACATAGCAGTAATTCACAAATAATAAGAGTAATTCCAGTCATCGGGTAGCAAATTTGAGATAAAATAATTTCAGGATTCGGCTGGATGATTCAACTTTTAAAAGCTGCAAGTCACAAAGGCCACAAAATTCATTAGCCGGAACGGAATCTATCTACCCCCTAATAAGTTAAAAATGAATTGAAATTTGTTTGGTAATTTTAACTCAAATTACTACTCCAGCTGTTCTTGTTCCATGGATTCGTATAATTAATATTCAAGCGTGAGAATATTCATGGGTCGGGTGCGTCCTTCGTACTCTCTTGTCTTGTTTTATGGTTTAACAAAACTTCAGAAATCCACTGAAGTTATATGTATCACGGGGTATGGTCCGTATATCAAACCAATATATCAAGCAAAAGGCGTTTTGCCCTCACTCAATAACGGAATTAAGGGAGAATTGGCATTATAGACGATTTATTTATCCCATTTGTTCAATTTGTTACTGATACTAGCAATTATAATTTAATTGAATCTCACTAAAAAAAAGGCATCAAATATGCATTTTAACAACCGGTTTTTAAAGTTGAACTTTTCTACATTGAAATCCTGTATGAATAATTGAATATTACCTGATATGGTATTTCCTACATCGAGAATGTCTGCAAAAGAATCAGGTGACAAACAAAAAATAGTGATGACCTGAGATGATAGTAATCTTAGAAACCGGAATGAACGATAAAGAAAAGGGGTGTGGTGGGCTGTTGGCAGCCCCTTGGGCTTCTTCATCCAGTAATTTTTGCACGATTTTCCAGGTATTTTTCGGTATAAAAGGGCCGCTCTTTCCTCCCAAGAAGTATCACAAATTTTCGTGAATCTTTCAACAACCTTCTTCAAGATGTACAAGTCCCTGGTAATTTAAAAAAGTATTCCTAATAAATTTTTGTGTTTAATGCTTCTTTTTTTCCTGCAATGCCAACAGTTGGTTTTGGTCGCTCTTGCCGTCTGTGTTTTCGCTAATGGACTTGGCAAGCAGGATCAGGAGGCTGCTGAGCAGTACTTCCTCCGTTATGGCTCTGTAAGAATGTCTATTTATTTATTTATTTATCTACTTCTTGATTGAAATGCTTATAATGTGATGTATTATTGACTGTTTAGTATCCTTCCTGGTACAACGCCTACACTTACAGCGCTGGCTACCCCTACAACGCTGCCTACACTGGTGCCTACGCTGGTGCTTATGCTGCTCCCGCCTATGCCTACTCTGGTTACAAGGTATGTATTGATTTCATTTCCAATTTGAGGCTTATAAACGTAAGCTAAATAATTTGTTTTAACGATTTATAGCCCGCTTATGCCTACTCTGGCTACGGCTACAACTACGGCTATTAAGCGTTGATCGTTTGATAGTCAGGAAGGATCACCACCATCCGATTTTTCCACAATTGTTCACTTAGAAACGCGAAGACCCTCTTTTCCCCCTTGAGTAAACCACATCGCATTTCCATCAGTGTGATGAAAACCACAGAAGAATTGTACTTGTCTTGTACTTTTTCATGCCAACAAAAAAAAACAATAAAAAAAAATTATGAAGTCTCAAGTTACTTTTTTACTGTCTATTTATTCTATAGCATCAGTACCAGAGAATGGCACTGTGAATACGCCGAAAGTTTTGGCCAAATTTTAAAAAAGTGTGTTGGCCTGTCCTGAAGTGTTTACGAATGATTTAGCGTTAAAAATTCGTAAAAAATAAAATGATGAACTGTTCGTCAGTTTTTTTGGTAAAAAAACAAACAATACGAGTAACTAAAGAATTAGTTTTTAATCAATCAAATAAATATTTGTTGAAAAATCAACATGGGTTTGTTGCTTTTTAATACAACCATGATAGAACTATTACATGGTACCGACTTATCGGCGGAAGCGGTGCGATGAACCGTTTTCTTTCAGTTTATGGAAGGCAACTCTGCTCCTTTTTTCTTCTCTTTCCGAGGTCACAATTAGGACAAATAAGAGTAATAACAGAAAACGGGTAGCAAATTTAAGATACTATGATAGGATTTAGCTGAATGACATAATATTAAAAAACTGCATGCCAAAAAACAACGGCCACAAAATTTCATAACGAAATTCACTCCCCCAACTTCTGATAAATAAAGCGAATTGAAATTATATGAAATTCACTCCCCCAACTTCTGATAAATAAAGCGAATTGAAATTATCAGATGGTTTCAACTAAAATTACAACTCCAGCTGTTATTTTCCATCGATTGGTACACTCCAATTTGCAAAGTGAACAAAAAAATTATGAATTATTGTACTCCTTGTCACGCCGGCTGCTCCGGATCTTTTCAAGTTCACTTATCTGATGAATCGGACATAATGAACAACACCCAAACCGCATCAATGATGGTCTATAATCAGCGCTAATGTGGCTCGGTTTCGAGTATCGAAAGAATCATCGATTGACGGGATGGTATTGCGACAGAACTGAGAATTACCTTGCATTCATTATTCGAGTATGGTTTGACAAAATTTCAGAAAGCAACTGCGGAGTAATAAGCATCACCGAATAATCCCTATGTATGAATAAACCAGTTTTTTAGAAAATGATGTCGGTTACGTTTATAGGGCAATAAATTTATTCATATATAATTAATATCTATATTATAAAAAAAAAACATCAACAACAATCAATCGTTTTGCGCTCACTCAATAACAAAGATAAGGGAGGAACTTTTTTTACATTGAAATCCTGTATGAATAATTAAATATTACCTTATATGGCATTTCCTACACTGAGAATGTCAGCAAAAAAATAACCAAGTGACCAACACAAAAATAGTGATGACCTGAGATGATGCTAATCTTAGAAACCGGAATGAATGATAAAGAAAAGGGGTGTGGTGGACTGTTCGCAGCCCCTTGGGCTTCTCCATCCAGTAAGTTTTGCACGATTTTCCAGGTATTTTTGGGTATAAAAGGATCGCTCTTTCCTACTAAGAAGTATCACAAATTTTCGTGAATCTTTCAACAAACTTCTTCAAGATGTACAAGCTCATGGTAAGTTTTACAAAATTCTCTTTCCCAACATAACATTTATGTCTAAAACGTGTCTTTTTGTGCAATGCCAACAGTTGGTTTTGGTCGCTCTTGCCGTCTGCGTTTTCGCCGCTGAAAAGCAGGACCAGGAAGCTGCTGAGCAGTACTTCCTCCGTTATGGCTCTGTAAGAATATTACTTGTCATTGTCATTCATCTACTTCTTGATTTTAGATACTTATAATGTGATGTTTTATTGACTGTTTAGTATCCTTCCTGGTACAACGCCTACACTTACAGCGCTGGCTACCCCTACAACGCTGCCTACACTGGTGCCTACGCTGGTGCTTATGCTGCTCCCGCTTATGCCTACTCTGGTTACAAGGTATGTGTTCAAATCAATTTACCGTATCGAGTAAATAGGACAGAAGAAATTAACTCTTTTTTTTTTTCATCGACTTACAGCCTGCTTATGCCTACTCTGGCTACGGCTACAACTACGGCTATTAAGCGTTGACCGCTTGATAGTCAGGAAGGATCATCACCATCCGATCTTTCCCATAGAAACGCGACGACCCTCTTTTTCCCCTTATTGAGTAAACCACATCGCATTTCCATCAGTGTAATGAAAACCACAGAAAACTTGTATTTCTTGTACATTTTTATGTCACCAAAAAGCAATAAAAAATGAATTAACTTTCAATACGTATACTGTTTTTGTTGATTGCGGGCTACATCTGTACCGGTAATCGATAAAATCGCGTTGGATCGAAATCCCTTGAATCATATAATAACTTACTGCGGTTGCTAGGAACTATAAGATTTGTTGTGGTTCGTAACTAGGAATTGTATTATGCAGAAAAGATTCGATTCATAATTTTGGGTTTGATTTGAAACAAAAGGTTTTATTTTTCAGTGCGCGAGTATTGCATATTTGGTAGTCTTACAAAAGCAAATTTACATTCACTTTTCTGGTTTCAAGCGGTAATAAAAGGCTATTTAATAACCAATGCGATAGTCATATCCAATTGCTCTGCCGTAATTGTTGGATAATCCCAAACCGTACTGTCCGTACATACCAAGTCCATTGATTCCATGATTGTAGATATTGTGGTTCAAACCGTAGTGATTGTAGTTATCTAAAGGTGAGTAACGGTTCATCATCCAGTCGTAGTCGTTGTACATCATAGAATCATGATAGGGACGACGATTATGATAATCAAGCCGGTTCCAATGCGTATTGAGACCGATCGGATTTACTAGCCTGTTGTCCAGATTATGGTGTCTGTTAGCAATGCCGAGACCGAGATTACCAACGTTGCCGTAGTCGTAGGCACGTCCACCGTAGTTGTACACTGAAGGAACCTTAAAAATACCTTTTTTTGAGTATTACTTCTTTAAGGTAATAAATAATGGGCTTACGGTTCCGAAGCTATTGGTGTATCGACCAGCTAAGGTCTCTAAGTCAGTATCAGACGGAGCTACTTCAACAGCAGCCACTTCTTTGGCCTCTTCTTCGGCGGAGACGTAGCAAACAACAAGAGCGATCAATACCTGAAATTAGTTAATATGTATGGTAATCAACGAATTGTCTTGGATTGTTTTTGGAAAGAAAATTAGGGGAACTTACCAAAAACTTATACATTTTTCTTGGAGTTCTTATAGGCTTGATATGAATATCAACAATAAGACTGCTGTGGTTACAAGTCAGATTTTTTCGCGTTTATATACCATTTTGAAAAATCAAAATACCGTGACAATGAATGCTTTCGTTTGACGAGTTTTGGTTGAGAAATGATCCTTCAGATGAATCCTTGAATTCATCAGTGGGTAAAAAAAATAATAACCGAAATTTCAAGGCAATAGGATAGGCCCAAATTGGTACAACATATTTGTAGAAATCTGCAGCTTGTCCCATAAGCCGTAATAAGAGATAAGATCGTTTACAAATTAACGCTTCGATGATTGCATGGTTCGGTAGACAGCAGCTATCTTTCATACATAGTAGGCTGTATGAGCATATATATCAATCGAAATATTAACATAGATCAGCTACTATTATGTTGAACAATAATTTATTTCCAGATTCGAAAGTTTCCTCATTATATGTCATAGGATTGACGTTTTTAACATATAATAATTCTTTTCGCTCATAACGATAAATGAGAAAAATAACAATAAATGAATTGCGCTTATTGTAACCACATAATATAAGAATACAAGATGCGTTATATTCTTCTAAAAATGAGATCTAATTAAAAAAAAACCTAAATCGAGTGTCATTTAAAATATTCATCATGCTCCAGAAACTAAAGGATTTGAAAGTATGTATATATTTTAAAATATTTAATTTAATATATTTGACTGTTAAGGCTAACAGCAAAATTTTTTTTTAAAAAGGATCAAATCAAGCCAAGCCTGAGAAATTCCAAGGCTAATCAACAGCCGTACGAATTCAAAACTTTTTTTTCTTAAAAAAAGAAATCCGCTAAACATACTTTTTTCTCCACTGATTAACTTGCCCAGATAAGCCATTTGGAATTTCATTGACTAACTAGGACATATTTTTTTCGGTTTTAGAAAATGCAACGTTGTTTATTGTCAGTTTTCGAGAAGACCATAAGATGGTTGAATGATCAACTTAATATAATCATTGTAAAGAGATGGAATTTGCAATGCTAAACTGATGTGATAATTGAGATGATGGGGTGGAAGTACTGTCGCTGTTTGTTGAGGTAACGCTTAGTAGACGTAGTTGTAGCCAAGGCTGCCGATGCCGTAAGGGTAGGCACCAACGGTCCTGTAGTTGAGACCGTAAGCGGTGGCAGCGGGGGTATAACCAGCGTAGGCACCGGTGTAAGCGGGGATGGCGGCGGCGGTGTAAGCGGGGATGGCAGCGCCGGCGTAAGTGGTGCGGAGACCATAGTTGTACCAGGAAGGATACTGTTTAAAAATATCCACAACATTAAGTTAATGAATCAATAAAAAGATATTGAATATGTTTTAGTCTTACAGTGCCATAGGTACGGAAGTAGAGCTCAGCAGCCTCCTGATCCTGGGTCTCCGTGGCGAAGACGCAGACGGCCAAAGCAACCAAAACGAACTGTTGAATATAAATATTAAATAAGTAAGTATGTACTAAATTTAATCAAGTTAAATAATATATTACCAGAAGCTTGTACATGTTGATGAGTGTTGATGAGAATTAACGCACAAATTGTGAGTGTCTTTACTCGAAAATGTGCAGCTCTTTTATACTCTGAGAAAAAACAAGCGAGTCGACAGCCTTAAGGTGATGTATCCCTGCAGCAAACACCTGCACCACGCCCTTAATTGATATAGCTACAGCAACATATCCATGACGATGAAATCCGGGCGGAAATCGTGACTGGGATTCTGCAGGCGGATGAACAGCATCAAACTATCTAACGCCGCCCAATCCAAACTTTATTTCTCAAGGTGTACTTGACATTGGCCTTGGAGAGTTCTTTGGTCACTGTTATACAGGTATTTTATTCATTTAACGCGCCCATTTTTTTGTCTAATGATACAGCTGGTATAGTTCGGTATTAACCATATTTAATGACCATATAGATTGTCAAGTATAACCGGTTCTTTTGTTTCTTTATTGTTTTCTTTCATGGTCACCGTTTGTTGAGACAATATCTCTAAATTACTAGAATGTGCTCAATCAAGTCTATCATTTCCAGTTTACCGGGGATCACGAAGTTATTATTTATAATACAATGGTCACGTAGGCTACACACGTTTCACTAGAGTTCATTGATTGCGCTAGACTTTATAATAGCTCTTTATTAAGAAAATTGCAATGGACTTGCCCTTCAAATGATCTTGGATTATCTTTTGGTCGTCGTTCCATCACGTTACAGCCGTCAAGATAAAATATGCGATATTTTGATCTTTCATCTTTGAAATATCTGCGCGTACATACTCCTTTTGAGATGTAATATGAGAGTTCCTCCCAAAAACAATAGTGGGTTCGTCATGAGAATATACATATTCATGTAATCAGTGATGATGATTTTGGCAACATATCAATCTGGAAGATTGAAAGGTTCGGATAATCCCACACCCTATAATTACCTTCTTTTATTTATTCTTTTATTTATTTTATTTTCTCAAAACAAAATCTTTAGTTTAAGAATTTACGAAACGTCAACCTATTATATATTATCAACGATCAAACCTTTTCTTGATCCTTGAATTAAAATGCATCATTCTAATTCATGTTGCATTGATGTAACTTAGTTTTAAGGGAATAAATAGAACACAAAAAAGTTTTTTTTTTATCATCATGACGTGTATTGCTGATTTTTTTTTTGGTGCCCGTGAAGGCAAATATTTTAAAGGAAGGATCCGCCTAATGCCATCGTAGGTTTGCACCTACATCTGCGATCAGGACGGATGATAGATGTTGGTAAAGACTGCTCTAGCTCGCTCAGAAGAATTTGCTGTTACACTTAATAGAAGGCGCTGTAGCCATAACCATAAGGATAAGTCTATAAAAGAAGAGAAAATAAAATATAGAAAATTGCAGTTTTTGGTATAATACAATGAAATCTCACCTTATAGTTGTAGTTGTAGGGGTAGGCACCATAAGCGTAGGCGGGAGCAGCGTAACCAGAGTAGGCGTAGGGGGCAGCGTAAGCCTTAGCGCCGTAGGTGTACCAGCTGGGGTACTACAATTTCAAAAAATACAGACAAACAGTTTTATATGAATGCAATATTGATAAACAGAAGGTGTTAGAACTTACGTAGCCGTATTTCACGAAGTACTGCTCAGCAGCCTCCTGATCCTCCTTGGCAACTCCGTTAGCGAAAACACAGGCGGCCAAAGCGACCAAAACCAACAGGGACTAATATTGCAATAAAAAAAAACAATGATTATGACAGAATAGAATTGAATGTGAAAAGTATTTTGAACTTACAAGAAGCTTGTTCATGATGATGTAGGAAGTGAGTTTTACTTGCAACAAAGTTGTCAGTGCCGAACGAATCGTCGATCCGGCCAATTTATACCCAGAGCCGGCCGGCTTCTCTTCCTGCAACGTGGCCAGTTCAAAACGGGAAAACTTGTTCAAGCGAATAATATAGAAGATACAGAAGACCACACCCAATAGCTACCATCTCGATAAGAATGAAAAAAACCGCTTCCAAGTTATTGGCATTTTTGCGCTTCTTCTTCTTGCTTATTTCTTGTTATAAAAAATGGTTAGGAAAACGTTGTACTCCCTCATTAGAATGAAGCAGACCGGTTTTTATTTTATTTTTCCAACCCGGTTGAAGGCGTAACCTTGAAATCGGGCAACACACTCCCGTTTGAACGATGCCAATTTTTTTTCTCTGGTTTGTTTCAAACACCTTGATTATTATCGCGTGACGTGCATTCTTATTATTATGAATTGTGGAAAAAATATTCGCTTCATCATTATTATCATTCAAGAATTATATATTTTTTAAATTGAGAAAAATTCGCATACAATGACCGATGTGTATTTCATATGTAGTTTTATATGTATTTGAATGAGAAAAGAATTTTTTGGGTGGCGACAACAAAAATGAAGAAACAAATATTTTACCAAATAAGGGACTAAAGATCAACTCAGGAAACTTGTTATCAATTAGCATGACCCAGCCGTGGCATTTCTGCATTCGACACGATTACGGAAGACGAACCAGTTTTTTTTTTCGTTTCATCCACTCTGCGATGTAGTCTAAATGGCCATCCATTTCCAGAGTAAAAAAGCAATGACCTTATATGGTACTGTTATAATGACTATCCCGCATCTCGGAAATATATATGAAGATCTAGTTTTTATGTATAATAAGAAAAAAAACGGTAGAAATGTAATAAGAATTGAATGGATTTGTATTGCTTCATTGTCCGAGAGATTGTAGGGAGAGAAAAAAAACTGTAAAGATGGGAATGTTGTAATGGCCGATTTCGTAGCGGAATTCGGGATTTTTTTTTCTTATGTAAATCTTCGTCGCCGTAGTAGCCTACTAGCCTCTTAGTAGACGTATCCGTATCCGTAGTAGGGATAGTTGTAAGCGTATGGGTACTGGAATAATTTTTAATCAAATAAGTCATCATGAAAAAGAACTTAGATAAGCATGAAAACTCTTACGGCAGCAGAGTAGGCGTAAGGAGCAGCGTAGGAGCGGAGGCCGTATGAGTACCAGCTAGGGTAGTAACCGTAGCGGACGAAGAACTGCTCGGCAGCCTCCTGATCCTGCTTCTCCTCAGCGAAGACGCACATGGCCAGAGCGACCAAAACCAACAGGGACTATATAGTAAAAATACGCAATAAGACAATAAATGATATTACAAGACAATTTCAGATAGAGAATCCTAAAGATTCTTACCAGAAGCTTGTACATGATGAGAGGAAAAGTTGATTTTTTGCAACACGAGGAAAAAATGTGTCTGCTTGCGGTGAGCTGGGCCGGAGGAATTTATACCAGGCCGGGCCCCCGCCGCACCCATCGGCCGGCGTGACCATAAAAATCGAGAATAATAAAGTCAAGTGCTTAAACTGTTTTTCCGTTTTGGTCAAAAAAGATGACGACGAATTTGGTATTTCATATACCTTTGCTATTCAATAGGTATACGACGTGACCTTGATAGTTGCCTCCGGATGTCAGAGGTAGCCAGCCGAGCGTTTTCCTTGAGGAGGTACGTAACTGAGCTATAGCCGTTCAACTTCATCGATTTGGGTGTGGTTCATCTTTCAGCATCCAGAAACAGCAACAACAAGCATCAAGTCGTGACTCTTGCTTTTTATTATGACATCGCACTTTTTTTTATCAGGATGTTGCCATTTATAGAGTCGCAAAAGAATTTTAATCTGTATTTAGATCATCATTTAATTTATAAAAGGGAAATCATATTTAGAGATCATTTTTCATGAGTAAGAAAATCTGCACAGTAATCTGGATCGACGATCTGATCGAAATGGATCCGAGGGACGTAAGGATCGGTTCCACGAGGCAGTTCGTCCGCTAGGTAGAACCAAAAGGAAGGTCTGGAGGATTGGACCTCTCGGACGAGCCGCTCCATCGTAGTTTTCACGACGGCTGCTTGCAACGGATAGACGAGGCATAGAGCCGTGAGATGGGGTAGTCGAGCGAGCCGGAGAATCGCATCCGGAAGGAGGGCGGAGAGTGAAGGGCTCTGAGGGCTCCAAGCTTCCTGGTAGATGACTAATCGTTCTAATCTGCAACAGGATGCAAGGCTGGACAAAAGCATCAATAGCTGATTGTCTTGCAGTTCTTCTCTTTGCAACCTGAGAGAATAATAATAAAAGAATTAATCACGCTTCGTTACGTGAGAAAAAAACAGTCGGTTGTTGTTTTTCTTTTTTGTTTTATTTCCAAGGCCATAGAAAAATATCATAAGCGTGCAGCTCGAGGCGCCGGTATAATCATGTTTCCCTGCTATCGGCAAAGGTAAATGTAGGGCTCACCTGAAATCGCGCAAATCTCTCGCCAATGGTAGGAAAGAGCACAAAGCTTGATGGAATTCAGCGTCGCCATCAAAGTGACCCGAGAGATGCAAGCTCTGCAGCTGGATGCAGTTTTGAAGAACCTTATTACATAAAATAAAAAAAAAACATGTTTTATTTGGAAAAGAGTTCAAAATGTCTTTAAATGGTATTTCAGGAAGAGATGAGTTAAGTTCAAATTCCTTAAAAGGGATATCAGGAAGAATTATATAATAACCTGTTGTAAGAATTGTCCTCGGATGAACTCGACCCCGCTAAAAGTCAATTTTTTCAGACGTTTTAATGCAAATATGTTGCGATACGCTTCCTCATCAGGTTTTTCTCGATCGAAAATGGCTTGATGGTAAGACGAAGTTCGTCGTCCGAGATGTAGCTCTTCCAGATTTGGACATGATGAGGTTATCGCTTGTAGAACATCTTTCAATTCCAACAAAATATTATTCATCTTTAACACTCTATTTATCTAGTATAATATAAATATAAGAATACCGGATTTTGGGCAGCGGCTAACGTAGATCAAGGTTCGCAATCTGGGCAACGCCCATTGACATTGAAAAGTTGCGGGCGATGCCCGACAAGCCTGGCTTTCATCATCGAAACACAGGTGCTCCAACCTGGGTCCGTGTTTTTGGCATAATTCATCTAACTCCTAATTGAACGTGATGATGTATATATGTATAATTGAGTCGTGAAGCAATTTAAAATAAATAAATACCGAATATGATGAGCAATGTCCTTGAAGGAGTACCAGCTGCGGTAGGTTAGAAAATGAGGAGAAATTCACTCCCGCCAAGTGAGATACTTGAGGCATCTCGATATCCAGCTGAGTGCTGGATTCATGCTGATAATTTAAACCCAAACAGAAGCTTTCAACCGCTGGTTGGGGGTGATTTAATTGCACATTCGTGACGAACGGCATCCAAACGTGTTCCAGAGCTTTGGGTTTCAATTCGTTGAGAATCCAGCGGCACCAGTCGTCCAAACAGCCGTCATTGTAGCCCTGACACCCTCTTCGATTGTACGTCAGCGTTTTTAAATTAGTCATCCACGTGAGATCTTCGTAAAGATTCTTTCTGGAGAAATCGATCACAGTCTGGGTAGAGTCTCTATGCTCCAGTGGGCATCCACGAGTCGAATAAAAGAGTTCTAAATGGAGCTCAGAACAGTTTATACCCCACCTAGTAATGAAAAAAAAATAAGTAAATTAAAATGTATTTAAAATTCAAAGTTACATTTATTAATACCACCTTAAAATTCTGAATAAGAGGAGCCAGATGTCAGGTGAGCTAGCATCAAGAACATGAAGTTTTAAGCAAGTTAATTTTTTGAATGATTCTTCAATCTGTTTAAAATTGACCCCCATCATTTTGGCCATAAACTCTGACCAAGTCTTTTCAATTACGCTGATAGACAAAGTAGCAATTCTGGGACAATGTTGAATAATATTGTGGATGTGAGTCAGGTTCAACTTTGTGTCGGTGAGGTGAAGCTCATTTAAGTTTCTCAGTCTGGAGAGAGATGCCAGCAAAACAGAGCTGGGCACCCAGAAGCAGTGGCTCAAATTTATTGATGTAATATTTGATGAGGTGGAGGGAGATGAGAGGTATCTTACACAAAGATCAGGATTCATGCTGAAGCAGCTGTTCAGATCCCATTTGCTAGATAAATAGTATATAAATCATGTACACCAGTTGAATTCCCATTGAAATATGTGTAGTACCTCTGCCTTCTGAGAAAAAAAGCGTTGAATCTCCTCGACACTCGCGCGACAGCGAAAGCCATGCAATCAATAGGCTTGATAAATTGAGTAATGTACAGTAAAACATCATCGGGGGTTTGCTTCTCATCCATATTTATAATTTTTGAAATGAAACGTACAATAAGAATTTCTAGTTAATACTTCAAAGCACTTCTAATTCTTAAAAATTAAAAAGTATGCACTAGGAATTTTTATCTGACAGCGAATTTGTTCGAAAAATGTAAACACTAAACAGTTAGGTTGAGTAGCAAGGTTGCCATATGGATTTATTAAGTACAAAGTACTGTCCAGAATTCAGAAATTCCTTAAGCGGGAAACTTGGATATGAAATTCTAAATGTTTCACAAATAAATAACGGTGAAAAAATGAACCTCATTAAGCCTACTGTGTGAATGAATCGAATTAATGATTTTAACCTTCCAAAGAACATTCAAATTAATTATGGGACAGATTCTGGAATGCCAACAGTTCGAAACGACCTTCAGTCTACGGGTTGATAAAATTCTCGAACCATAGAAATTGGAAATGAAACGAGCTCAACGATTCAAATAAGGAAAACGTGAGCTGGAAAATTAATTTTTCTTATCAAATAAAATGTCTCTGTCGATTCTAATGGAAATGGGTTTGCATACATTAGGAGAATTCAAAAATATTTGTTAAAAACTAAAAAAAAAAAAGTAACCGGTATGACAAACCGGCCGACAGGGATTCTTCTCAACTATTTTACCTTGAAATATCCAGCATAACTATGGACGCGGGAGGATCCATTTTTGCGAGAAAAAATGGGCAGAGATGAGACCCACGATTTCTCGTTCAACCGGAATAACGATAATGGGGTGTGGCAACACCCCTTAGGCTTCCACGTTCAACATTTTTTGCTCTTTATCTGGCAAATTTTTTGGGTATAAAAGGGCCGCTCTTTTCCACCAAGAGACATCACAAATTTTCGTGAATCTTTTCAACAAACCCCCATTCAAGATGTACAAGCTTTTGGTAAGTGTTTCGAACAGACGAACAGTATAATTTCCTCATTGAAATAACTAATTATTCTGATTGTCAACAGTTGGTTTTGGTCGCTTTGGCCGTCTGCGTTTTCGCCGCTGAGACTCAGGATCAGGAGGCTGCTGAGCAGTACTTCCTCCGATATGGCACTGTAAGAATAATTTTTCTAAAATTCATCTATTTCTTGATTGAGATTGCTCATAATGTGATGTCTTGTTGGCTCTTTAGTATCCTTCCTGGTACAACGCCTACGCTTACACCGCTGGCTACCCCTACACCGCTGGTTACGCTGCTCCCTACTCCGCCTACGCTGCCCCCTACGCCTACTCCGGCTACAAGGTATGTTTTCAAATTTACTAGTTAAGAAAAGAGAATACAGTAGCTAAATATTTTAATTTTTGTTATGTACAGGCCGCTTATCCTTACTCTCCTTACGGTTATAAGTACGTCTATTAAAGTCTAAACCACTTTAAATAGTCATACCGATCATCAACATCCGATCTTCATTCTCACCAAAACACCATAATGACGCATTTCCATCAGTGCGTTTAAGACCACAAAAGATTTTGTACATCTAGAATCTTTTTTAATCTTATTTCATAAAAACAAAAGCAATACAAAAAAATGATTGAATTCTCAAAACAGCTTGTTTGTCTTTTATTTTTTTTTAATCCAATATTATTAATGACGGACTATATAAAATTCCATTACAATAATTAGCTTTTTCAAAGCTACAGCGTGTGGGTCTATATAAGTGAAAGGATGATGACGATCGATATGGAACTTTATTGAAATCCTTTGGATCCCAACAAGTTGCTATGGGATACGTTCTATGTTGTGGCTCACATCAACGGAATAAAAAATTATCGAGTTCATCCAAAAAAACAAACATCCTTGGATTATTGGACATTCGTCTATAATTGAAATGACGGAAAGTTTATACACGACAATATTTATAACTTCGGCCAATTAAAATCAAATATAAAATTTGATATTGCATTGAAATTTTCTGATCAATTGGGTGTGGAAGATGGAGAGAATAGCAAAAATTCAATAAATCAAAATCGGAATACATTCCTTTTAGAAACTTTGGAAATAAGCTGCTCATACTGTACGTGTAGAACACTATTTGATCATATATTCAGGAATGCTGCACGCACAATTTTCTATTTTCATAGTGAATACTAAGCAAAAAAGCGTGCAAAGTTAGTTTAAAATTCTGATTGCTAAAAGTTTATCTAGCTCCAAGAGTAAGAAACTCACTCAATTCTATACATATTTTATTAGAGATGGGTTTTAAAGTTTCATGATCGAATCATTCGAATCCTAGCTGCTGTATGAAAAAAGGGATAGCAGTCGCTCGTCGTTAAGGAAAACATGATAAATAATAGATGAGCGCAGGCAGATTGAATGATTCAGCCGAGCAAGTTGCCCCTAGAAACTGGAGCTATGTTGTGATTTCAAATCTCTAAGGCAGTTCACTATAAGTAAGCGATCCTGGTAGGATTACGAGTACCAGTTGATCGCAGCCTCTGATCTCAAATACATCTCGTCATGACCGAAATCGATCTTAAAACGGTAGTTGGAAAATACCATTTGGCCAGCCAGGAACACTTTGAAGACTACCTGAAAGCCATTGGTAAGGTAAATTAACTGCTGGTTATTTGTAAAACATGTAACAATGTTCATTTCAGGAGTGGGTTTGGCTAAGCGAGCTTTGGTAATGAATGAGTTCTCTCACATTGACTGTCAAATTCACGGAGACGAGTGGACAGTGGAGATCAAGGGCATCAGGGACTCGACTCTCAAGTTCAAGCTCGGCGAGGAAACGCCCGAAAGAGTCACCGAGGATGGCCGAAAAGTCACTGTAATCTAACATGGCGTTTATTTGTTAACCGGTTGGTGTAATTAACAAAGAATCGTTTTTTTAAAGGAATTGTTCACTTTGGAAGGGAACAAAATGATTCAAAAAGAGCGCTGGGATGGAAACAAAGAGGCTACTTATGTTCACGAGCTCACTGGCGACGATTGGACCATGGTAATGATAATTGAAGTTATTATAATTAATCAATCTAATTTTTTTTCGTACATTTTATGTAGACCATTTATTATAACAACGTCAAGTGCGTTCGTCACTACAAGCGCGAGCACTAGCATCTCTTTTATTCTTAGCGGCATTTCTACTCAGCGGACAGTCTTATTTCAATTAATTGTTTCATGTTTTAATGGCGGTATTAATATATTAATTGTAAAAAGGCTTACTAATAGCCGAATGGGCAACCTCAAAGAGGCCTTCTCTTTCAGCACCTGAATGTTCTAATATGTTCGCAATATTTTAAATATATGCGTGAATTTTTCTTATTGACATTTACACTGCACTCAACTATTAGGTAGGTTATTAGCACACCAATTTAATTGTGGAATACAAATGTTTGTAATTACTTCTAGTGTTACACGCAATACAACTTATTAAAAAAAAAACTGGGAAAGTCGTATCGTTTTACTCAGTCTTGAATAAGTTATAAAATTTGTATGTTGAAATGATCGATAAACTTTACCTACCAATTATGGCTAATACAATTAGGCTGAAAAGGCTAATAACGCCGTTCGAGATGCAATAAAGACTTCATTACATTAAAACCGAAAGGTCGTAGTCAAGGATACTCACTTGTTGTGGCTACTTTTATTGGAGAATTTTTCATATAAAAGACCAGGAAAAAACTTAACATATTTATATTACTAGCTGACAAAAATGGAACTCCAAAAATTTACCGGCAAGTTTGTTCTTGTAAATCAACACAACTTAGACGAATACCTGAAAGCTATTGGTATTTATTGAACTGGTCATTATTTTTTAAAAGTCAATTAATACATTTCAAATTTAAGGAGTAAATATAGCTAAAAGAGCGATGGTAATGGCAACGACGGCACGGGTTGAGTGCACCCTGAAAGGAGATGAATGGACGGTCATTTTTACTGGTCCAAAAGACAAAAGCACCACTTTTAAATTGGGCCAAGAATTTGAGGACGAAACTCCAGACGGGCGAAAAGTTAAAGTATGAGAAAGAAAATCAATAAAAGTAGCATTTGATCAGCTTTATTTATTTTTTTTTCCCCAGCTTTTGGTGGATGTAGTCGATGGAAAGTTAGTCGGCACAGAACGGTGGGAAGACAAACAGGCAGTGATGACTCATCAAATCCTAGACGATGACCATTGGTTCACGGTAATCAATATGAAATTTGAAAATTGTTAGTCGTTAAATCTATATTTTTTTTTCTTATTTTTACAGACGATGGAGTTTGGTCAAGTGAAAGCCACCCGCAAATACAAACGCCAATAACGGCTATTAATAAAAATTAATTATTTTTAGTGAATGTTTACTTAGTTTTGAAGCGCATTGAAATACACAGTTGAAATGCGTACTTCGATTTCAAATTAATATATTGTTCACGAGCAGAGCCCCAATTCGTGAGTCCCGGAGTTTGGCCGTCAGATGGAGAAGAGGCCGGCTATATAAGGCTAGATTATAGAATTACTCGGCATATTTCTTATCTCCATTGGGTTTAGCAAAATTACTTTATCTCGATAGGCATATTACCCAAATCCTGCATTCAATTCAGAGTTCGCTTTTTTTTCTTTATTACTTTGTCACGAGTTTCACGCACTAGACATTACAGGAGACAAAATGTCTACGAAATTCATTGGTAAATTTCAGCAGGTGGACCACGAAAACTTTGATGACTTCATGAAAGAGCTGGGTAAACAACTTTATTATTTAAAAATCTTTCGCTTCGTATTTAGAAAATTAAGATTATCCCGCAATTTACATCAATGCGTGCAGGTGTTAACTTTGCGCTAAGAAAACTAAGCTTGGCTACCAAACCGGGTCTGGAGTGTACCGTCAATGGCGACGAATGGTGCATTACCAGCAAGGGAATCAAAGATAAAGACACTAAATTCAAAATGGGAGTCGAATTCGACGATGTTACGGTCGACGGCCGCAAAGTCAAGGCAATACCCGAATTCAATAGAAATTCAAAATAGAAATAATTAATTTCTGAGTGTTTATATCAACAGGCTTTGATCACCATTGACATGGCAACTGAAAAAGTGACTCAACGTGAACGCTGGGATGGCAAAGAAGCCATTTATATTCACGAAATCACCGAGGATGGAGGATGGCTACTTGTATGAATTAGCGCATGATTAAAATACTTTACTTTTAAAATAAGTTATTTATTGGCTCTTTTATTTTTCTTTCCTTTTTTATGCGCAGACTATGAAAATGGGAAGTGTTGTTGCTACTAGGAAATATAAACGCCTGTAAACATTGGCAGTAAACATATCCCAACAGCCCGTTATAATTTAATCATTTAGCATCCAAATATTATATTATATTCAACTGAATGTCTGTAATTTTTAATATAATGTCAATGCCAAATTCTACCAATACACAGTTGAAAGTTATGCTCATGCGGGTACATCACGTAAGAGTCTGGGAGCTTGACCGATAGATGGAGTAGGCCTATACTTACGCAGATTTCAAATAGCGACGCGGCATTTTTGATAATCGCTGTTAATGAAAAAACTGGAAAAGTTTTATCCTTTATTCAGTACTGAATATAAGTTGTGAAATGTACTGAAAAAAGCATCTGAGAAGTTCAAGTGATCAATACATTTTGTTAATATGCCCAACATACAATCAGGCTGAAAAGGCACTCATTAGAATCATAGAGCCTCTGAAACGTAACAAAGACTTCATTAATATACATTAAAATCCAAAGGTCGTAGTCAAGGATACACACTTGTTGTGGTTCCTCTCTGTATTTTAAAATAGCAGGATGAAACCAAGCATCTCTCATTCGATTCTGGAAAAGCAAACGAACATGGATCACCAAAAGTTTGTCGGCAAGTTTGTTCTTGCAGATCAGGACAACTTGGACGAATACCTGAAAGCTATAGGTATTTATAAAAAGAAAAAAAACTGTGAATCAGTATTAATATTCCTCTATCATATATTTCAAAATTAAGGAGTTAATGCAGCTAAAAGAGCGATGGCAATGACATCAGCGGCCAAAGTTGAGTGCACCATCAAAGGAGATGAATGGACGGTCACTATCATTGGCCCTAAAAACAAAACCAGAACTTTTAAATTGGGCCAAGAATTTGAGGACGAAACTCTGGACGGGCGCAAAGTTAAAGTATGAGCGGAAACACTCTTAAAAGTAGCATAAAATAGGCATTATTAAGTTTTTAAATCTTTCTCAGGTTTTGGTGAATATAGTCGATGGAAAACTAGTCAGCACGGAACGCTGGGAAGATAAAGAAGCAGTGATCACTAATGAACTCTTAGACGACGATGACCACTGGCTCACGGTAATCAGTTTGAAACTTGCCAATTAGTAATTGTTAAAAAAATGTGCTTATTTAATTACAGACGATGGAAATGGGTCAAGTGAAAGCTACTCGCAAATACAAGCGTCAATAAGAGCTAAGAAAAAATAGAAAAATATTATAGTAAATGTAAGATTAGTTTTAATGTGAATGCAAAAAAAATCTGCCGCAAATACACCGTTGAAGCCTACAACTTTTTATCTCGTACTTCATTTTAAATCGTGATTACGTAATAAAAGCAAAAGCAAAATCAGATATATCGGTTAGCACTCCTCCACGTACCTGCTACGGTACCGGGTACCGTAGTTGTTAATTTCCGGAGGAAGTAGGCCTGATGGCGTAAAGTGTTAAGTGAATGTAAATTCAATTCAATAATCCTTGGAAAGGGCTTCACGTTGTTAAACCTAAAGGCCGTAGTCAAGGAGACTCATTTGTTGTGACTGTTTTCATGGGAGAATTTTCCATAAAAAGGGCAGTGAAAGGCCTAACATTCCTGATTCCTAGCTGACAAACAAAACGAAAAATGGATCTTAAAAAGTTTACCGGAAAATTTGTTCTTGTGGATCATAACAACCTGGACGAATATCTGAACGCAATAGGTACCTACTTAAATTATAAAAATAAAATAAAAGCGTGTGAACTTAAACCCATTGAATACATTTTTGAAATAAATAAGGAATTAACGTAGAAACAAGAGCAATGGTAATGGAAACGACAGCACAGGTTGAGTGCGCCATCAAAGGAGATGAATGGACAGTTATCTTTCCTGGCCCTAAAAACAAAACTAGAACTTTTAAATTGGGCCAAGAATTCGAAGATGATGCTCCGGACGGGAAAAAAGTTAAAGTATGAGTAATAATAATTTTCACGCAGTACACATCCTAAACAAATTTTTTTAAAGATTTTGATGAACATGGTTGATGGAAAACTTGTCGGAACAGAACGTTGGGAGGACAAAGAAGCAGTAATGACTCATCAACTCTTAGATGATGACCACTGGCTCACGGTAATCAACAGAATGTCTTAAGATTATACCTGATCATCAAACCTTTTTTTCCTTCTTGTTTTACAGACGATGGAGTTTGGTCAAGTGAAAGCTACTTTCAAATACAAGCGTCAATAAAGACCAAGAATAAAATTAAGTTCTGTCAGTAAATGTCCTATTTTTAGTGTTGATGCACCTTCGATTGCCGATAATACACAGTTAAAAGCACGCTCAATATCAGATCAATATGACCACTTCAAATTCATTTCATTCTCGTGAATTCCCGAGTCCCGTAGTTTGACCGTCAGATGGGGTGGAGTCCCACAATTTATGAAAGCGGCGCCGCATTTTCATAATCTCTGTTGATTTTGGTAACAAGACAGTAATCCTTTAAAAAAAAAGAAGACTAGCTTATTATCAACTCAAATTTTCATTTGACTTAATCACGAGTCTGATCAGACACCCGAAAGAAAAATGTCTACAAAATTCGTCGGTAAATTTCAACAGGTGGAGCACGACAACTTCGATGACTTCATGAAGGAGCTAGGTATAGTAAACAACTCATTGTGTAATTCTTCTTTGAAAAGAAAGATTTATATTATACTTTTATTAGGTATTAACTTTGCGATAAGAAAATTCATCTTGGCTACCAAGCCGGGTCTCGAGTGCACCGTTAATGGAGAGGATTGGTGCATTACCAGCAAGGGATTCAAAGATAAGGACACCAAATTCAAAATGGGAGTCGAATTTGACGATGAATCGGCCGACGGCCGCAAAGTCAAGGTTTAATACCTACCGATGCCATAATAACTCAAATTGTAAAGTAATAAAGGACTCGTAATATTTTACAACACTAATAGGCCTTGATCACGATCGACATGGCTACTGAAAAGGTGACTCACCGTGAGCGCTGGGAAGGCAAAGAAGCCATTTATACTCACGAAATCACAGAGGACGGTGGATGGCTCATTGTAAATGAATATATTTTATATAACTATCAAAACAAGTTATTTATCAGCCTGTTTTGCAGACTATGAAAATGGGAGGTGTTGTAGCTACAAGGAAATACAAGCGCCTCTAACAATGCGCCCAAACCAGATTCAGCACGCTCCATAATACTTTAAGTGACTAGAAAAGCAAAAAAAAAAAAAGTGGCCAAGTAGTTGTGCTAATAATAATGCTGCTGAAATAATAAATTACAAGAGATGGTCCGGTTTATATGATGCTTTCTAAACTGTTTGGTGCACAGATGCGTGACTGAGGTTAGCTGCGATACGTAAAATAGGGGAAAGTTTTTCCTTCTTCTACTTTTCTAGGTAGCTCCATTCCGGCTTCGACCATATTCGTCCCTGCGGGCTGCAGATATCTCTATAGGCACATACACGTGGTATGTATACAGCTAGAGCGCAACTTTCACTCTTTCGGTGGAGAGTCGCCACGGTTTCTCTCTCAGAAGTACTTCTTCTGTTGTTGCTACGTCGGTGAATAAAGCGCTTTTCGTTTGTCATCGAGAAACAGCTCTGTCTGCACCAGTGCGTTTCTGCTTCTAGCTTTAGCTGGACGCTTTTCATTCAGTCAGGTAGTCGAGTACACCTTTTCTTTCATCAAGGCATTATGGATTACGATAGGTACGCTGGCCGCTACAAGTTAATCAGTCAGGAGAATTTCGATGATTATCTCAAAGCCATTGGTACGTATTTTTTTTCTTTTAGTCAGAGATCTGGAAAGTTATAGAACAAAGTGGTCAACGTAGAAATATGTGTCAAAGCCCATACATTGGCATCGGATGACGGCGGTTGTCGGTAGACACTTTCGTTTCTTGACCTACTGCCAGTTCCAGCAAAACCATTTTCCTATGGAGATTTTCTCTACGACCAAGAGCTCTATGTAACAGTAAAATTAATTCACTAGAGAGAGAGAGTTGTCTCTGTGGCTTCGTAAATGAAACACTTCCATAAAAAGTTAAGAAGATCACCTTACTTTGGGTATAATATGTTGGCAAGGAATTTAATTTATACAGTCCCTATTATGCAAACTAAATAATAAAATATTCAGGGAAAGTGAAGGAAGCTCGTCTTGAATATTTTCTCGAAACATTCCTTCCTCACTTTCATTTTACACGAGATGATTAATCACGAGCGCCGCCCAGCTCTGCAATTTTCCTTTTTCCTTGATTTCATGTAATCATAATATTCGTTCAGTTGTTATGTAATAAGAAATTAGAAGGAGAGAGAGTTGGAGTAGCTGGATTCCATATACATTTTAATAACGATCAACAACTACACTTTTTACTCTCTCCTCGGATGCTCTCCTAAAGCTTACGGAGAAAGTTCCTCCTTCCGACGTAATGACAATATATATCCCTATACAGTTGATGCCGCTTTTGGTTATGCTTATTTACTTTAAAGAGAAAAGGATGACCATGTAAACAATAATTAAATAATTAAATTCAACTTTCTTTCTAAATAATAAAAAAACTATGGTTAAATAAAGTTTAAAGTGGGAAAATAGGAGCATCAAATCAGGTCAAGTATAAAAATAACCAAGGATTTGAAAATGTTGCTTATATCATGCATATAAAAGCCGTTTTTCTGCAATAAAATTTGATGGTGATGTTATGGAGTTGTCATCGTGTAAAGCCGTAAAAAAAAGTTGTTTGATTGTTGATGTCATTTCATCGGTCGTAAAAATAAATGCGTTGTATTTATTGTTTATTACTACTATACTTCAGGTTTGAGTTGGGCGAGAAGAGCTGTTGCCAGAGCTGCCACAACCGTTCATACTTGCTCCATCGACCAGGAAACAGGAAAATGGACTGTCGAGACCAGGATGCTTTTGAGAGAGAATTTCGCTACTTTCAAATTGGGAGAGGAAACAGAGCATACTACCCTTGACGGGCGTCTTATAAAGGTATTCATTCTAAACATTTTAAATTTTGAAGTTATTAGTAACCAATTTGAATTAAATATTAGCTATTGTGCGTGCTGGATGGTACAAAGATGATCCATAAAGAACGTTGGGATAATGATACCAAAGAAGCCACTTATATCCACGATATCGACGGTGAAGATTGGACCACGGTAATATATTTAATACAAATTCTAGTAACACTGTTTTCTAATCCAAGATTTATTTATATAGACTATTATGATTGGTGATGTTCGCTGCGTGCGCAAATACAAGCGTTTGCCCTTGTGATGATCATCAAAAGAAAGTTGAAGAATAGCGAGATTATATACGAATGGAAATAAATATTTTTGAAAATTGGTAAATAGTGGGATATAATAACCGCATCAATATGTTTCTGGATACAATAAAATCATGTTCTTTTTGTCATTTTTGTAGCTTGTTTTAAAATTGTTTTTAATGGTGAGCTATTAATTTGTTTCAATTCTCCACTTTTTTATTTTTTTAGTGTGTAAAAGTCATCTAAAATCAATATGGGAAACTTTTCTCGACTTGATAGCTATATTGATTGACATTGTTCACAAATTTGAATGACAGGTAATAAAAAAACAAAAATACATATTTCATCGTTTTTGTGGATTAAATATATTATCTCAAGGACAAGACGTACATATATTATAAATCAATGCCGCACCAAAGCTGCCAAATTATATAATTATAGGCCCTACATTTTATAATCACTTTTTTTCCCATAAATTTATCACACATATACTGTATCATATTTCACTCAATTTTATTATATGCGCAATAGGGCTTTGAATGCGCCAATATAACATAACTTCAGTCCACAATCCTTACGTACGTTCGGCTGCAGATTTCATCATCCACGTAGATGGTCTAGTTTAAGTTCATGTTTTTTAAAAATTCTAACCAATAAATCATATTGAAATTATACCACGATGTGCTCGTCATCGATGATTTCGCGAATGTATTTGGCGCTCTTTTCTCGGCCATCAGCATTCCAGCGCTCAATCTTGACCCATTTTTTCCCTTCAGCAGTATGAATACTCTAAAAGAGAATCGTCATAATTATTACTTATTTTCAGAAACGAATTTGAAAATCATATACTCTAGCATTGCGACCGTCGGGAGTCTTCTCTTCAAACTCTTTGTTAAAGGTAATTATGTTGGTTGTAACAATAATTACTTTGTTTTTTATCGTGAGCTCAGCTGGACCGCTCACTGTTATATCCATTTCATTCCTGATAGAAGGGGCCATCATCCTATTATTAATTTATTAGTATTTAAAAATGAAGATGAAAAAGTGTTAATCCAGAATCAATACGGTACCTTTGAAAATATCCGACACCTGGAAATATGAAATAAAATCTTTTACATATTATTAAGCGCAATGATTTTAGCTCGGTTATTACCAATCGCTTTAAGGTAACCATCGAGGTTTTCCTGACTATCCAATCTCCAGTTTCCAACAAAAGCCAAAAGAGGATTGCTCTCTCCAGAAGATGCTTTCTCTCCGTTACCCTTTAAATTGATGGAGAGCGAATCAACAACGATTTTAAGATTTTATAAAGATAAAATGATCGGAGAGTTGTTCTCACCATTATGTTTCCTTGTTCTACGGGATGTTCCAGCGAAGATTGATTGAAATGATCCGGCAAACAAAGATCTACTGACGATTGATTTTGATGATGACACGTTAATATCGTTTTGTTGCTTGATTTTGAGGGTCTACTGCCGATGGTAGGCAAGAGCATATAGACTGTAATGAGCGCGATGATGATCAAGATGACTGACACGGACCCGATGATAAGTATCTTCTTCTTATTGCGAGAACAGCAGGCGCAGCTCCTTTGGTCACTGCTGATGTTTTTCTGTTTTTTACCTTGAAGTAGAGGAGGAGCTGCCGGGGAAGACGGTTCTGTTTGTTCCGCTGCTGTATAAAAATAGCAACACTATGCAAATAATTTTTTAATGAGTTTATTGACTTAACGTTAGTTCAAAACAAGTTTCTATTTTCGATGATATCGTGAAGGAGTAAAGCGAATTCAACTTACGAATAAAGCGCACTCCTTCTTCCATTTGCCTGAAATATTTATTTATGACTATATTATAAGTGAGCTCAACAGACACGGAAATCGTTTCAATAATGAATCATCCATATGATGTGCACCAACAGCTAGCCTGCAGAACAGCTGTGCGCATTTTCCCACTTTCACATACTGCAGCACTCTCATATGCCTTCATTATGAAAACCATTATACTCAATTTTTCATTGTGTTTTTAGATGCAAGCTACATAGCTTTATTTCTCCCTTATTCAACTTATTTTTATATCCAAACTTGTATTGTTTGAAAAACCAACTGGAATAGAATTCTATTTTAGTTTAAGATAGGTGGTAAACACATAGCAACAGAAGGAATTGGTTGTTGACAAATACATTTTAATTTATCGACTTAAAAAATAACCGGTAACTAAATCGCTTTCAAATGTTGAGCATAGCACACGTACTAAAGTAATCGCATGGGTAGAAAAATGAATTCGTCCAGCGTTTTTGCTAAGTATGATGCACAGTGCGTACCATATAACCCTGTATAGCCAATGCAGCAACAGTTTGCTCGCTCACTTTGATGGTGGTACCATACTCGTACGCATTTGAATCTTATTTTTTTTAAAGATTCGTAGGATTAAGTACCGTAGTATAATTAATAAGTGATATTGACAAATCCTCTCTAGTAATGAGTAAGCATGATTCTTAAAATGTCTACACAAGTTGGTTAGTCATCATTTGAGATATTCATAGATTTAGGACTCTAAATTTAACACATCATTATCGATATAGAAAAAATTTGTGTTATTCTTACAGCAATATCCGGCGGATGTTGCAGCAAATGAGAATGTATGAGCCTATAACCTTATTATAACTCGTAGAGTAAAGCACTCAGCTAGACTCATCGGCTATTATGAGTTGATGTGAGTTATCTCATGGAACCGTTGAACCCGTAGGCGACCATTTTAGTCTTATCATTTTCAAATAGTATGAAAATTCCGGTTTTTAATTTGTAAAGCCAGCGCTTTATGTCTTAAAGTGTTTTAGTTTCACGGATCAAATTAATGCAGTAATTTGCGATAAACTTTAGGCAAATACACCACTGCCTTGTTAAGGATTCAAATTTTACATTACATCATGAAAAAAATCTCTATAAATAGAATTAAAATACCATCAAAATGATAAATGAATAGAATTGGTGACATTGAAAATTTGAAACTTAAAAAAATATTACTTTTCAAATAAGTTTGATTTATTTCCGATTATTCAAACATATACGATTCTGAGTCACTCATTTTTCAAGAGAAGAAAAGACTTTGGATCTTTGGTTCAAAATCAATAACGGTCGGTGAGACATGTCTCGCAGGATCGGATCCATATAAGGATTGGAAATTGGGGAAAACCAATCAGGGCGCTCCACGTGCCTCCTTATTATTATTTATCGTTTTACAATATTAAGGAGCATTTATATAATCAGAGTTGGTAAATAATAGGTAAACCTTGTGCCGGTTAGAAACCGAGTTCAATAATATTCCTATTGGAGAGAAAATCCTGGCGCCAGTCACCTAAAGAACAAATGATAAATATACGACAACAGTCTATATATTCTAGACTCCTTCTCTGGACTATATCAAAGTACAAAGGGCTCGTTTGTCTCATAGTAAAATCGATATGACTGCCTGCGAACTGATGCTAGGATTTTATTGTTTAAAGTCTTTTCTTTTATTTGAACTCGTACCCGTCTGTAAATATAATATTGCAGTTATTTATTACTCCCATACTTTAGATTGGTTTATGAGACTCTTAACTTCTTAAGCTGATACTAAAAAGCTTAACTAATAGTCTTAAGCTCCTTTTGTGTTTAAACCAAAAAGTTTCATAATTAACTCGAAATAATTGGAAGTGATTTCGAAAACCTTTCCATTTTCTAAACTTGTATTTGAAAATGATGTTTTTACTCGAATTTAAAAAATTCTAATTTTGCCTCCGTCACTTGGACCATACGCCATATTGGTGGTTGCTATTTGCTTTATTATTAGCCGCACTTGATCCTTTTGTAAATGAAGGGGAGGAGCCCTTCCCTAACACTGTTCACTATCAGTCCCGTTATCAGCTACGGAAAGGTTCAGGAGCGCGTCATCAGCCTCTGCCTTCGGTATCGCTCACGTCCACCACCCTCGCCTTTTGAGCAAGCTTGAAAAAGAGGGAACCTTTTCAGGGCTCTTTCCAGTCGCCTTAGCCTCTTCCTAGACCTCTTTTTTCAACTCCTCCAGAACTCATCACAATGGCAGCTGCATTCGAAGGCAAATGGAAGTTGCACACTCAGGAAAACTTCGATGACTACATGAAGGCCATCGGTAACATATTAATTTCAACTCCTATTCCTTTTAAAAATACTAAATAGTTTCCTTTTTTTTATGTTTTTAGGAGTCGGTATGGCAAACAGGTAAATTAAGAGTAGTTCTAATTGACGTGTAGACCGATTATATAATTATTTATTTTTACAGGATGTTGGCCAAGTCCGCCACCCCTACCACTGAGTTCTCCATCAGCGGCGACACCTGGACCATGACTTCCAAAGGTCTTAAGGACACCTACTTTCGTCTTCAAGTTGGGACAGGAAGTAGAAGAGACCACCGTCGATGGCCGCAAAGTCAAGGTACATTATAGCAAGCAGCATAACCAATTCAATCTAATTTATCCCACATTCATTTTTTTAGAGCACCTACACTCTCGATGGCAACAAACTTGTCCAGAAGGAGAGCTGGGACGGCAAATCGGCCACCTACATCCGTGAAATTGTCGGCGATGAGCTCGTTGCTGTAAGATAACAAACTAATGAAGACTATTGAATCTAAATTAAAACTTTTCTCCTCTTTTCATATTAGACCATCACTATCGGGGATGTCAAGTGCGTCCGCAAGTCCAAGCGAGTTTAGACGGTACGGAAGATGACGTACGGAAGAGGCACCAGTCGTGATGTGTATTATCTGATCGCCTATTCTCCATCGCCACTTTTTCCCCTACGTTACTTTGTTGTTTCATGATAAGACAAAAGAGCTCTGTCCTATGTTTGCTTTCAAACACCAGCAAAAAAATAAGAAAAAAGAGAAATACACAAACGGATAAAAGACTAATATACAGCGCAGACAAGTTGTTTAGTTTTACTATCACGCAGCACCAATGTATATAGGCAAACAAAAATAGAATTCCCACTTTCACTCAAAGAAGTGTTATCCAAGTTTTCCACCGGTATCCATAGAAATATCAGTCGGTTTATTAACCAACTTTAACTAACTTACTACCTAAGTTTTCCACCGGTTTCCACTGAATATTTATTTGGTTTAGCAACAAACTTGTTGGTACAAACGAAAATGAGCGTCGTAAATTAAGTGAGAAAACCGTTCCGTTGCTAGTTGTAGTTCAAACCACTATTAGCTTCCTGATATAGATCCCGCTATTAATGATTTATTCAGTAATAATTAGTCGCGCGAAAATTTATTAGCATCGGCAGGTTTTTTTTTTTTTTACAAATCTATTATGTCTAGTCAGCCGAAGAGGTACGACGGGTACCTCTGGAGCCACCTGGATCAATATTGACAGACGGCAAGAGACTTCATCGGTCGTGGCGCCGGTAGGGTACGGCCGCAGCGCAGATGACGTGGCGGTAATTTGAAGTGCCCAGACCTAAATCTCTCTCTTCGAGTAGAGCACTGATTCCCGACCAAACTATAACCGATGAATTTCGGTGATAAGGCAATTTATGGCGTGACTGAGTTTCACCGGCAATTGAGACTATTTAAGGGCCGTGCAGAGCTGGCGAAACTCTGTCAGCAACTAGCTCAACCAACAGTCAAACTCCTCGCGAAAGTCAAGATGGCAGATACTACCGGAAAATTCGTATTGGTCGATGGAGACAATGACAACTTTGACAAGATCATGGTTGCCATTGGTAATAAATTCAATTCTCTTCATAACTAAAATATGGAATCTAACTTTTGAAATAAAATTTCAGGTGTTTCTGCCGAGCTCCGCGAGTTCAGCCGCAACGCCAAGCCCACCTTGGAGGTCGTGAGGAAGGGCGATGGTCAGGGTGAGATCATCACCTCCGTTGCTGGTATGCCCGAGAAAGTCCAGGTAAGCTTAATAATCTACTCACATCTTCAGTTGCTATAGTGAATAACAAGTAATAATATTATTACTCAACTATTATGACAGCCATTCAAGATTGACACGGAGCAGGAAGAGACAGCTCTCGGTGGACGCAAAGTCAAGGTAAATAAAAAATATTTACTGTTTCCTAAAATAAAATGCTGATGAGACGTTATTTCAATAACATGTTGCTATTTTCAGTGCACCTACAAACGCAACGGACTAACTTTGATCACGCACGAGAAGCAGGAGGATGGCCAAGTCGTCGTCTACGAGCGTGAGCTCAAAGGGGACGAGATTGCATGTGGTGCGTATAGTTATACAACTTTCGAATGCAAATTTACGTAGTCTCAGAACGAACGTGCTTTTACAGCAACATTGTCAAGCTATTTCTGAAAAACATCTTAATGATTTATTTGAATTTTTAATTGAGTAGAAGGTGACTCTGGGCAACCTCGTCGCCCTCAGGAAATACAAGAAAGCCTAATCAACAACAGGCGTCAGCCATCGAGCACAAGCTGGCCTCGTGATCGTCGGGTTACGATACGATCCTCCAATCATATACAGTTTTAAAAGACAGATATTCTGCCTATTCTATACTGCATGCCTCTTGTGCTTAAATACATATTAACGATCAAAATCAATTACTAATTTCAGAGCTTATTGTTTTAATATTATTGGCTTTTAGTGTATGATGCAAGTTAGACCAATAACGACTGGGTGGCTAATAAATATTGTTATCAAAAGTGGTGATATCAAGTCCACACTGTCACGAGCTCTATTAAACTCTAATTTATATCTAACTGATAATTTACTTGTATCAATAAACCAAAAGTTCGTTACAAAATTAACCGTCTGGCTAACGGTTTTTTTTCTATTTTTTAAAGATCAAAGTTCATATTTTAAAAAATTCAGGATGCGTGATAATCAACACGAAGCAATACAGCCCTATAATAACGAAGCGGAACTGAATGAGCTGTCTGGATTGATACTTGATCAATTAATTACTTCTGTAATTTCTTCCATGATTTCCTCTAAACTTTATACTAGCCCATTCAAATTGGATCTTACGTATCGAATAAATGAGTTCGTTTTTTTTTGTTGACTAATGAATAATTTGAATCGAGCCACGCGTTGTCATGGGAAACCGAGTAAATAAATACGCAGCCTAGCGAAAAATTGAATAATTTAAAACAGGAACTTGACGACGAATCAGGCTATCGATTTTCTGATCCAAAACAACATATGTGAGCCAACATCCCTTTGCTTATGATGCCGAATCGGGTGGCATCGCACGCTGCTCCATGTGACACGAGCCAAGCAGACGAAACAACAAATAGCAGCAGAGAGCAGAGTGAAGGTCTCCTGACTGCGTAACGTGATACGAAACAACTCGCGCGACCCACTCTTCCAATGTTATTGCCAGACACATCCTGACTACATAAAACTCACATTGTAACCAGTCAACCCCTGGCATTCGTTCTTCAGCTTTTGATGCGGGACGTGACGCTCAATATAATACGATAAATTATACTCACAGGATATTGAAGGTTAATATTTTTTAACTTTACAACTTTAACCAGAAAATATATGTGATGGAATTTCAGGACATTTCTAAAGGCTCAAGTAAGTAAATAGCAATGATTTTTTTTTAGTTTCCCGCATTTCCTTCTTGATTTAGCAAATTGTCGACCTAAAGTGTTTTCCAATAGTTATCCAAGAAAAACGATGATTCACTTCCCTCTTGCTCAGTCACTTCCTGCGGGACATTTATTTCGCCCACTTTGAGATATGCGGGTTTCCCATTAAATAAGATTAGAAGATATCAGCTGTTAATGATTGTGTTGTCTAGAAACTTGCGAGAAATTTGAGAAGGGAAGGTTATGCCAAAATTCTATGTTTTTATTTTTATTTTTTATCAGCCGTTCTTATCAGCAGATCATCCTTGCATTGGGCGAACGGAAATAGAAAATATTCACATATATTTTATTTTTTTTTTAAAATTCGCTTGCAATAGCAAGACTTGCGCCAAATTGGAGCCTTTGTTACGGGCGTCAGCAAAATTAAGTTTATATAACCACGTGAGCTTATTTGGGTTATAGGCATTTTACTAAAAAAAAATTGTGGGCCATGAATTTATGCTGGTTCAAGCCTTAAAATAAGATTATATTTTCTTCTGCCAAAAACAGGTTTTAAGTGTTTTACGTTCTATTTGAATGATGAACTGAATGTACACAAACATTTTTGTCATATGTGATCAATATTCGTGACATGACATATGGGATTCGAATCAAATGAATTACAGCATCAAGAGAGAATAAATAAAGAGTGAATGGTCATAAATATGGACTTGCATTCGTTTTACCCGCCAACTTTTGAGTTTTGCCGCCCTTAAAAAAGCTCCACTAGGCGTCGCACCACGTCCGTAAATTTCGTTTTCGAAAAATTGCTTTAACAATAATTTTCATATCACTTGGCGAGTGCTACGAAAAAAGTCAAAATTTAAATTATTAAAATGCTTTAAAGGTTTGATTTCATTGAATTGAATTAAATAAAAGTTATCAGCATTCTAAGAAATCTGGAAACCTTGGAGATTTACCGCCTTTTCTAGTAGACAGAAAAAGGAAGTGTTTGTAGTCGGGTTTGGCAGGTGATGGCAGCTTCTGTCGAGCTCACGTGGTTTCACAAAATTAAAATGGAAGAAGGTAGGACTACGTTTCCATTGCGAATAGTTTAATTTTTTGCAATTAATATTCTTTAACACCTTTTAATCATGTTCAGTATTTTCTTTTTAAAGTCATAACTGGTGATTCGTGGATTATGCCCTTAGCTAGGAATTTTTGAATATTCAATTCGAATCACTCAAAAACGAGCACGTCATTTTCGAAAGTTAGAAATGTCGGTGCGTCTTAGACATTTTTTTTCTCAGGGTCAAGCACGTGGCTTCCTAAATTCCACCCACTCAATATTTTAGGACTAACATGTCGAGTTGCCTTTTCGAAAACGTGATCTAATTTATTATTCTTTTTTTTTCTTTAACAGGCCAATCACAACCTCAATCGGGTGCTCCCCTGCTTCACGGTAAAGTGCCGAAGAGCAGAGAACAAGGCTGCTGCGCCCGTAACAAGAAGAAGATTCTAATCATCGGAACAGTCACAACTCTCTTGCTCATCGGGACGGTCGTTTCGGCCTTTTTCCTTTTACCTGTCATTCTCGGCGGTCCTTCTACATCTTCAAAGCCGGCCAGACCAGCTAAAGCAGTAGCGCCACCTCCTTGTGAGCATCACCAAAACCACACTTCAACCACAACCAGTCAGCCAACTGAGGTTTCTGCTGAAGGAAATTCTGTAAGAATAGTTGATCTTTTTTTTTTCTTCCTTAAAAATTAAACATTTTATTTTCTTCTAGGAGGACGATGGCACAAAGTCAGTTTCAGATGATGACTCCTCGAGTCCATCTCGCGCATCCGGAGAAAAGTCGGAAAACCCACTATCGGCTTTTGTCGGAGACTGGAGATTGTACACTCAGGAAAATCTGGACGACTTTCTGAAAGCCATTGGTACAAGCAAATAATTCGTTTAATTCTATTTATTTTATTAACATGTTTTTGTTCGCCATTTTCAGGTGTTGGATATTTCAACAGGTACGCATTTTTATTCAAGCTTGTTACACCAGTAATTTTGTTTTAAATTATCACTTTATCCATTTTTTTTTAAATTAAAGGATGATGGCCCCATCGGTGAAATCTGAAGTCGATATCAAAGTGAACGGACCGAATGAGATCATTATGGAAGCTCGAGGATTCTCCACCACCACTAAGACGGTTCCCCTTAACGAGGAATTTGAAGACAGGACTGCCGATGGTCGCTCTGTTACGGTTCGATACTTTTTATTGTTATTGTTATTATTTTCAAAAACTGAATAATTACTTACTTATTTGTTAATCGTAGACCATTCACACCGTGGAAGGGGACAAATGGATCCAAATGGAGCGCTGGGGTTCTGGTGAATCTGAAAAGACCGCCAAATACGTCCGCGAAATCGTGAATGATGAGCTTATTGTGGTATGTCTATCTATTGCTCATTTTTATTTATTTATTTATTTAATTTTTAATATTTCTTTTCAGACTATCTACATAGACGATGTGATCTGTACTCGAACCTACGCTAGGATTGAGGACTAGAGAAGGAGTGATTTCAATCTCAGCATGTTACGTTTCGTATGCTTTATTTTCTACCTTCTTTCAGATCTGTTGAAACTTGAGCCCAATTTTTTTTTTCCTTCGTTGGCTCTATCAAGCTGTTATATAAGAAGACAATAAATGCCTCATTGAATAGTTAAACACGATCTATCATTGTTTTGCTACACAAGATGCATTCTCTGGTAATGCTGAATAATCATTATGATATTCGATATTTTTTACTCACGCCTTTGAAAAACTTATTTTTTGCTTGCTCGATTTTTGAAGCACAGCTTTACCGGTGACGGTAGTCTCGTAGTGTAAAGAGAATCACAGATCTTCATCCGTCCTTTTAATTTTCAAGTTTAATCTTTAAAAAAAAGTGGCATCTTTGATCTGATTTCCTAAAGTTAACCCAATCGGTTTTAATATCCTTAAGTCGTAATGACGTTTCGCGTTTGATGACATATAGTAATAAAAATATGAGAAAAACATTCTTGTTTTTTAAACAAAGAGGAATCTAAAAACTTCTGATGTTTATCGTCAACTTTCGAGCTGTACAAATTTTACAGAACCTTCACCTTGAAGTGTTTTTCTTCATAATTTAAAAATCACAACAGTTAAGTTCACAGACAAAAGCAGAGGAAAGACGTTGCTAACATGGTAAAACAGAAGCACATTTTCTTCGCTCTCGGCCTAATAAGAAATGCTATAAATGTAGTAATTTTTTTTTTTAAGAAATAAACGGATGTATGGAAATTCAATACTACTTTTAACATTTTGATAAGCCGCTTTCATTAAAAGAGATATGCGTACATACCAGTATTGTTGATCATCAATGTAAAAGCGGGAAATGGGAAATTCAATCGGAAACTGAATATTATCTATAGGCAAAATCTATCAAGCAATAAGCAGCGTCGAAATACCACAGTACATATTATTAGTAGAATGTCCACGTCCGTGTTAACAGGTTGCCGACGCTGCTGTTTCCGGAATAGCAAGAATGCCTTTTTGTTTTTATACCGTCATCTACTACCTACCCTATAAAATATTTCGTGGATTCTTGTTGATGTCGCTTTAGTTGATTACAAAATATAATTTAAACTATTCATTCTTAGTTAAACCTAGTGTTTGGTTAAAATTATGTAGTATTTAAGAGAACCTCGGAAGACAAGCATTTCGGCGGGTTACAGCAGCACGAAATATTGTATTTTAATTTTTATTGCAATTGATATACTTTAATAAGAAAGTAGAATAGCAGCTGTAAGTAAAACACCCGGAATAATCGATTATAGTACCGTACATAAGCATCATCACATCACTAATATTGCATTAGTTCCAACGATTCACACAAATTTCTTAAATAGCTTAAATAGCTTGAACTTCAAATAGCTTTAATCGGAGATATTCTCCTATTACAAATCGGAGTAAGTAATCGATGGCAACTCATCAGTTGAAGGTTCCTGTACCCCAATGTTGTAAAATATCTTCTTTGAGCGTAACAGGCTGAAGGTGTTATCAAATTCAAACACATCTGATGACCAAATAAAAGAATTAAATCTACTTTGCAAGGATCACTAGAATTTTAATAATAATAACTAAATTACATGATCCAGCGATGTCGCAAATAATTTGACCCTTTTCCAAGAACATGTGGCTCTCGACTCTTTCCAGAGGTACCATCAGCTCAGGTAAGGCAGCTCCTTTATTGCCGTTAATTTTCCGATATATACCATACGCTACATCGCCATTTTCAGATATGAACTGCCAACTAATGAATACACAAATTACTGTTAAAACGTCTTCAAACAATTTGATAAATGCAATAATTGTTACCTTAATATCGATCCGGGATTTTGCACATTAAATTTGATCTTTTTCCTACCTGCCGATCCTCCGATGACGGTGCAGCAATCCATTTCTTTGGAAGGCTTCGGAAAACTTTTCGGATCAAAGTACATCTCTGTAGGCACTTTCCCTCCCCTGTTGAACTATAAGAGATATTAAACCCGATTAATCAATTTCTTCCAAACAAGATATTACTCTACTAGGACAGAACGGGTCTCCATCGGGATCGGTCATAGTGCCACCCAGAAAAGCGGGTAGCTGATCGGCATCGATTTCCTCTGTGAGTGCCGATAACCATTTTTCTCTGTTCTTATCAAATATCTTAATTTTATCGAATGAGTTGGGATTCAGTAGGGGTTTGACCAGGTTAAACATTGCGGGAAATACGCTGGGAACTGCATTAAAAAACTGTCATTATAATATTTTTTGGTTTATTACTGTGTGACTCAGATATAATTAAATTACCATTTATGACAAAAACACGACGGAGAAGTCCAGGATAATGCGCTTCATAAATATTTATGTCCTTGATTAAAAGGTCGTAGACTGGAAGATATTAACATTTTGTTAGGAAAAGAAAATGTGGCAATTTAGAGAACATTAATTAACCTGGTTTATAAGCTACCGTTTTCCAAGAAAACCCTTCCATATCGAGCAAAAGTGTACTTTGCCTAGTAGTTCGGCTCATTTCCTCCAGAGAACGAATAAACATGGTTAAGTAATCCTTTTTGGTTGTAGAGAATAGGATCCCTTTTACATCGACGCGACCTGTGGCAGTGAACCAAATTTGGCAGCCAAACTTATCCGTTCCACAAGGCCCCACGGAAAAATATTTATTCAGCACCTCATTCGGTTGATACGAGTTGAATATATCATTCACTTTGTACAACTTCCTCCACTCCAATGACTGATGAATAAGCAAATATAATCTTGAATCAATTAAATATTATTCTTAAGGTAATACCTGATGCAACATTTTTTCTGCTTGATCCACATCGTAGTTTCGAGCTAAGCGGCGTACGCAATAGTTCACAAGAAAAGTTAGTTAATCAACGGACTTATTATTTTTTTATTCTCAATTGTCTAACCGGCTAGCCAGGGTATAAGGTAGTGGTCACTTGAGTCCTTGAGGTCAAGTCCCTTAATTTTTTCTCGAAACTAGAAAAAAATTTAGTAAATTTTTAATTTTTATTTTTAGTAAATTTTAATTTAGTAAATTAGGTATATTTCATGCGAACTTAGACAAGTCTGTTCATCAATCATTCTTCAATAGAATAACACAATCTTACTTTTGAATATATTACGCAATACCTGATTTAAGGCGATGCATTGGAAGTCCAAAATTTGCACTTCGTTTATGTTGGAGTTCATTTTGACTATAAGTGGTGGTTATTTTTTTTAAATTCTAGATTTGCAATCAAATTTTTATGAAACGATCCTTTCCTATTCTTGTTACCGTATTAATAAAACGAGCCCAGCTGACAGATATTCACTCAATACGGCTATACTGATGGATGAATTTTGCACCGCAACAGAAAGCAGTGAAAGTCTAACCACTAAGTTACAAACGCAACTCTGCTCTATAAGCAAGTCAATAATTTTTTTAGCTGCGTTATTTTTACTGGATTAAATTCAGCTTATCAGTCCGTTCTGCCGTGGCAGTCCACGATACAAGGGACGATACTGCATTGAGCTATACTGCATACTCTTTCTTAAGCAATCATCATGTTGTATGCGTGTATTTTTATAGTAGGTCAGAGTACGGACCGAAGCGCTGATCAAAATGACGAAATTGCGATTGAGAAGGAAGTAAACTTTCGCCGATACTGCGATGTAGCTTTTAGACTATTGCGTAATATTGGCGGATTTTTTCAGCGCGACCAAAAAAAAAAGTATAAATTATGCGCAAGACCTAATTAATCATTAGACGCATGTATCATATGGTTATTTTTAAACTCCAACAGATAAATTATGTAATGTTTTGGCTCGATTGTGTACCGAAGTTATTTTTACCATTCCGAGATTTACATGTGTCCCTTAGTGTGTCATGAGATCATGATTTATTAAATGCATTGGAAAGTGAAAAAGAGAAAAGTAATGGTCAATAACAATCTATAAATAGTAAGCTTATTCGCAATTGGAGGTCTAGTACTTCATTTTACATCTGCTGATTCAAAGGTTCATCGTGTTCCGTAATATTTTAGAGGTAGCAGACAAGAATGAAACCAGACTTCAAATTTGATAAAGGTACCTTAATAATGAGCGATAAAGTTTTATACAGAGATTTCAAATACGCTTTTAAAATAACATCAGGTTGTCCCCGAGGTTGGGGATCCTGCTGTTTTCGTAATAAGAAAAAAATCGTGAAAGTCGCTGGATCGGTGATGGGTAGTCATTCTTTTACTCATTTCGATTGCAATTGCTGTTGTTTTCCTTTTGCCATCCATATTAAACAGCAAAAACAACAATCTAATATCAATAAAAATTAATAAAAAGGTACAGTACAACCTTATATGGTCTATACATATTAATGTCTACGTCCATAAATATATTCTTGTTCCTCTGCATCAACCAATCTTAATGATGCGCTTCTTATCTTTTATGACATGTTCAAATGTATAGATGCAAATTAATTATAGTTATCCACTGGAAGCATTTGCTGGTCATTGGAGAATGGTCAGTCAGACAAACCTCGGTAAAGTTCTTGAAGCCTTAGGTAAAAATAATATCTATATATGTACCAATATACCAATTTCCAAATGAATCTTTTAAAAACATATAACCGGATTCACCATTATTTGTCCAGGTTCCGGATTTTTCGTTAAGTAATCAAGGCATATAAAAAGTTATTTTTACCTACTAGTACCCACTTTCACTATTATTATTGTTCTCATCAGGTTGATTGAACCTTCAATTCCTTCCGAGTATGAAATCACTGTTTACGGACCTACTCGAGCTACGCTAGTGACCAAAGAATATTACACCGTCACTAAAGATCTTCTTTGACGAGGAGGTCGAAGACACAACAAACGACGGGCGTAATGTTAAGGTGAAAAGTTATAGGGAGCAAATGTGATGTAATGAAAACGTAATTAAATTTCTCGTTTAGGCTATCAACACAATGGAAGGGAAACTTTGGGTAAAGAATGAGCGCTGGGAAATTGATGGCGAAGAAAAATATTGCAAAATAGTGGCAGAGGATCATCCTTGACGATGATGGGATACTGAAGTTAATCGGGGTAAAAAAAAAGTAAATACTCGTCATAAAATTTTACTATTTTCAGGTTTTTATTTTCAAGTCTATATATATGCCGGTGATGTGATTTCCGTTCGGACATAATGTGCGAATCGAGTAAATGTAAACCATTATATTTTCTACCAGTCTTCCAGTTCAAGCGGATAAAATTAGCTTACATTTTTTTCTTTTTCAATCCATTATTATCCAGATTTTCCCTTATTTCTAACATAATCATGGTTATGAGTCTTAACTCGTTACTCATGAAATTGAATAGCGCATGTAAGAACAAAACTGCCAATATTTACCTTCCAATCATGCAATTTGTAATAAATAATTTAGCAAAGATTGAATAATCATATCATAAACACGGAAGGATGTATATACCGTATAATTATTATTTAATACAGACGTAGAATGCAAAACACAAAGAGACATTTGTTATTATCGCTTAGAACGGATGTCTCGTCTAAGGAGAAAATAGGCCAAGAGCCGAACGAGTATGAAATAGACAACAAGAACGACAAGTCCGACGAGGAAATCCGATTCTTCCACTTCATAAGTTTCTAGCACGGAATTGGGCGATCTGGATATGCAGTATGGTAGTGAACAGTGCAACTTATCACGACCGAACCCATAAATGACCGCTAAAGATCCTTGGAAAGCGTATTTCATAATAGCTATATAAACATAATCATAATAATAATTAACAATCATTTATGAGTAGGCAGTAATTCAGTAAAGGCAATTATGTTACATGAATAGGCTATCCATCTTAGGTAGAATGGGGTGATACTCATAACCGACAGGAATCCGCTGAAGAGAATGAAAAAGCCAGTTATGCATGACCCAAGAATAGCCGACCCCTTTGAACATTATTCAATTTGTTTAAATTACCACCAATAAGAGAAATCAATGATTATATGCAAATACTTCGATTGTAAAACCGACAGCTCCAATCGCCAGACCAAAACTTTGGGCCAGACAACTGTGCATCAAACATATTGAATAGTACATGAAGAATCTCCACACTTCAAAAGGTTGACCTGATGAAAAATAAACTATGACCACATACAGTGTACTATGGACTATCTGAAATCAAATATAATTAATTTTAAAAAAATTATTGAACTTTAAAAATTTAATTTGTATTACCTCGAAACAGATTTCAGCTGCTGATTTGGCGAAAAAATAGGCCTTCAATGTGTACCAGTTATTCAAATGTTCCTTTATTAATACAGATCTTTCAAGTGGAACTAATTAAAAAATATTAACGATTATTTAGTTATGAATGAGAGAATTTAAAAGTAAGTTTGAGTATCATAATACATGTTAGTATGGTTGTCAGTAAGGCTGTAAACAAGATTACAAACTGATTCATAAAGAGGAAATTGATATTGTCACGAATCATGGCTGCCTCATTACCAATATTCCAGACGAAACAAATCAAGCACAGGGCTGTCACAATCTGAACAGCAAGTCGAACCCCCGTCAGGGTCTAGATTTTAATTTATGATATAAGCTTGTTTAAAATTCTTTTAAAAACATTTTAATTATAGTTATTAATATTACCCAGTCTCTTAAAGTGCACTTAACGGAACGTTTAAGGAGGAGTTTGAATTGGGAATAGAAATTTGCGCTATTATTAGAGTTGAAAGCAGCGGCGGGATAACTGTCTGAATTTTGATCGTCTATCAGAGGAATTCCTGAAATTACTGATAGTACCGGAGTTGATATCATGTCGAGATCGTAACTAGTTTCGCATCCCGTTCTCATCAACTCATCTGAATTCATCACTGTAAAGTAATTAACAAAACTTTGAACGTTTCCAACCCCCGTTAATTATACCTATTTTTTTATATACTTATGTTAGTTGGCGGGGATTTTGTCGCTTCGTTAATAATGTAATGAAGATCAGTTGAACTGCTCTCGAAATCCTCACCGGAATGGAACCTTTGTTGATTCTTTTCAATCAATTGGTCTATAAGGTTACCGAATCTGCCCGTAGCCACTTCAATGGCTACAATACAGAAAATTAACTTATATTAAACTGTTAAGAAATGAAAATCTAAAATAAGTACGAACCAAAATCGGCAGGATTGTGGTCGATCGGACAGACAAGATCAACACTGGTAGACAGGTAACGGACCAAGGAGTGCGTGGGTCCTGAATAGATGCAATGCCCATCAGTCAAGAGGTAGACACGATCGAACATAGCGAATATCGAAGAACTCGGCTGATGGATGACGCAAACGATGGTCCGCCCGCCACTGGCCAATGTCCTCAGTAGTGATACAACTTGTAAGCAGGTTGAACTGTCTAACCCACTTTATACAACTATTATGAAGCATAGCGTATAATACTGAATGTCCATATAATGTTACGTATAATACCTAGTCGGCTCATCGAAGAACATGACCGGTGGATTATTGATCATTTCAAGGGCGATGGATAGCCTCTTTCTTTCTCCCCCGGACAAGTTAGAAGTAGTGGTCTTTCTTGCGTGACTCATGCCGATGGTATCAAGGATTTCATCAATCTTATGAAACAAATTATAAAAATTATACCGAAGTGAATTCTTCTTTAGATATGTGTACTCTATTTACTAATGAATTTTTTTTGTGAGATGATAATGTGTCGCCTAATTTGAGACTGGCTGCTAGTTCCATGGCCTCGGTAACGCTGAGATGAGGACAGAGCTCGTCCTTCTGCATTATATAACAGCTCATTTTGCGGAACTCATCCAGGTTCCGCGGGACGCCGTTGATAAGAACTGTACCTTGGAAGTCCGCCTTACTGATAACACAATTTAAAATGGACGTTACACATTGTATTTCGTGCCGTTATGTAATTTTTATGTAATTTACTTGAAGCCAGCTAGAATGTTCATCAAAGAACTCTTTCCAGCTCCTAAATGATAATTAAATCACTGATAATTAGCAAAACGCATACAAATGTGTAATATAATCTACCTGATCCGCCCATAATTGCTGACAATTCTCCGGGATAGAAGTCGCCGCTAATGGATTTCAGAATGCTAATCTGTTTCCCTAAACATACAATACATGTTAACTTTTAAAAAAAAGTCTTAAAATACGTGCTAAAAAAGCATGTGCTGGTGTACGTGTTTTAAATAAATAGATGTAGAATATTTTGTATTCAAGAGCTCCTCTATTTGTTATATAGGCCTACCACAAGAATCACGGTGTCGCTAAACGGCATACCTTTCTTAGGATATATGTGCTACCTATAAATTATCTTAGGATGAGGTTCCGTTACGGTAATACGTTCTTAATTATTTTTAAAAAGAAGTTCCCGAAATGAAAAATATGACATGTAAAATTACGATCCGGTTATGGGACACGTTTACATGGACCGTTAGATTCCAGTTAGATTTGTGATTAATTTACTTATGTTGGAATGTATTGTGATTATTTGCAAACCTTTCTTGGGACCGGGAACGGAATAAACGACATCTTGGAAACGAATTTGAAGAGATGTCCGTTTACTATTAAATGGAGAAGTCGGGTTAAGACCGGCTAGAATCATTTGAAGATGTGAAAATTAAGATCAAGAACTGTCGAAAATCTTTGAGACACAATTTGTTTAAGCTGGAAAACTAGTGCCTAATTTTTTTCGCTGTTGGCCAGAGACTTTTTTCTTTCAAAAATAAATAGATTGACTGACCGAGTCATTGACATGCGAAAGATAAGGTTGGCAATAATAATCTCTATTGGAGATAGTACAATTAGTTGGTCAACGACCTTTGTATGTGTTTAAGCGTCACAGTACCCAAACACGGTAGGGTCGACATTTTTTTTAGATACTACATATCTATAACTTATAAGTAGTAGGTAGTAGTACATAGGGGGTAGCCATAGACTTCCCTACGTTTTATCCCCTCCTCAAAGGCTTTTCTTTTCTTTTTTGAAAAAATTTGGTTTTTATTAACTAGGTACCTAAAGAGAGTTAACAAGTAGGGAGAAGAGGGTACCCAAGAGGTGCCCTGTGGTATACGTTGTCGATGGCGGGGTGAAAAAGCCCACTAGCCCGGGAGTGTCTGTATATAGAGCTCGCCAGGTAGACGTCCTCAGATTACATGTCAAAGACAAACGGACCCAAATTGGGCTTGATAGACCAGAGCCGGCGTGGTTGCAAACGGGCTTTAGATAGGAAAAGTTGCGCTTGATAATCGGAAGCCGGTGGAAACTTTTTATATAGGAGAACCATTGAATAGCTTAATCGCTCATTGACAGGCAAAAGAAAATTTGTCAAAATAGAAAAAGAGAATGGTTTATTGAGAAGAAATCGATCAATTTAACATTCTTATAGCCAAGGATAGGCAAACAAGTTTCTTGTTATCCTTGGATTGAAATATTGAGTAGACAAAAGGACTATTTTTCACTGTTTATGTAATAGTATTATGTAATAGTTCTCGAGCCTTTTGAGGAGATATAACCTTATGTGCCTTTCTGTTATTATACCGTACCTACTACCTACCCTATAAAATATTTCGTGGGTTTTTGTTGATGTCGCTTTAGCTGATTACAAACTGTAATTTATTCTCACAATCTTAATTCAATCTAGCGTTTGGTTAAATTACATAGCACTATGTAGTATATAAGGGAGCCTCGGAAGACAATCGAAAGACAGGTTAAAGCACGGAAAAAATCCGGTGCATGAAATATTGTATTTTATTACAATTGATATGCTATTATAAGAAAGTAGAATAGCAGCTATAAGTAAAACACCCGGAGTAGTCGATTATGGACTGATGATAGATCAACGGTTCACACAAACAACGATCATTTTAAACTTTTATCGGAGCCATTCTCCTATTACGAATCGGAAAGAGGAATCGATGGCAATTCAGTCGAAGGCTCCTGTACCCTAATGTTGTAAAATATCTTCTTTGAGCGCAACAGGCTGAATGTGTTATCAAATTCAAACACGTCTGATTACCAGATAAAATCATTAAAATTATATAATCACTAAATATTAATAATGATAATAATACAATTACATGATCCGGCAATGTCGCAAATGATTTGACCCTTTTCCAAGAACATGTGGCTCTCGACTCTTTCTAGAGGTACCACCAACTCAGTTAAGACAGCTCCTTTATTGTCTTGAATTTTTCGACAGATTCGATACGCTACATCACCATTTTCAGTTATGAACTCCCAACTAAATGCCACAAATCACTATTGATACATCTTCAAACAAAATATTATATATGCAATACCTTTACCTAAATATTGATCCGGGATTTTGTATATTGAATTTGATCTTTTTCCTTCCTGCTGATCCTGCGATGATGGTGCAGGAATGTTCCATTTCTTTGGAAGGCTTCGGTAAACTTTTTGGATCAAAATACATCTCTGCGGGCACTTTCCCTCCCCTATTGAACTGCAAGAGAATTTAAATCTGATTAATTAGTTTCTTCTGAAAAGATTTTTAAAAATGATATTACTCTACTAGGACAGAACGGGTCTCCATCGGGATCGGTCATAGTGCCGCCCAGAAAAGCGGGTAACTGATCGGCATCGATTTCCTCTGTGAGTGCCGATAACCATTTTTCTCTGTTTTTATCAAATATCTTAATTTTATCGAATGAGTTGGGATTCAGTAGGGGTTTGACAAGGTTAAAGCATTGCGGGAAATACGCTTGGAACTGTATTACAAAACTGTCGTTAACAACTTTATTTTTATAGTGACTCAAATCTAATTAAATTACCATTTATGACAAAAACACGACGAAGAAGTCCAGGATAATGTGCTTCATAAATATTTATGTCCTTGATTAAAAGGTCATAGACTGGAAAATATTAAAATTTTGTTAGGAAAAGAAAATGAGGCGATTTAGAGAACATTAATTAACCTGGTTTATAAGCTACCGTTTTCCAAGAAAACCCTTCCATATCGAGCAAAAGTGTACTTGCTTAGGCCTACTGGCTCTGCTCATTTCCTCCAGAGAACGAATAAACATGCTTAAGTAATCCTTTTTGGTTGTAGAGAATAGGATCCCTTTTACATCGACGCGACCTGTGAACCAAATTTGGCAGCCAAACTTATCCGTTCCACAAGGGCCCACGGAAAAATATTTACTCAGTACCTCATTCGGTTGATACGAGTTGAAAATATCATTCACTTTATACAACTTCCTCCACTCTAATGACTGATAAATACGAAAATATAATCTTGAATTAATTAAATTCGTTATTAAATTTTATTGTAAAGCTCATACTTGTTGCAACATTTTTTCTGCTTCAGCCACTGTCGTAATTTCGAGCTATAAACGGAATACAGGAAAAAATGCTTACGTAATGTATTGACGATTAATGATTGATTCAAAAGAAAAACTAAAAAGAAAATAACTATAATTATTCTAACCAGCTAGCCAGGGAATGAGATATTGGTCACTCGAGTCTTTCAAGTCCAGCCCCTTGACTTTTTCTCGAAACTGAAAAGTAAAATATATATTTTAATTGATGCTTCATCATAAATGATTAAAAATTGGTACATCATTTATCATCTGATGATCAAGAAATACCTGATTGAAAGCGCAGCATTGAAAGTGCGAAAGTTGTACTTCAATTTTGCTGGAGTTCATTTTCGAAATAGTCGATTATTTTTATTTCAATTCGCAATGAAACGTTCTGGTCCTACTTGTTGACCTAAATACATTTAGCAACCCTATCTGTAAATGAATACAACCAAATTTACCACCGCAACAGAGAGCAATGTACAACAGTACTTTTCCCAAGGAAGTCACAGATTTGTCTAAAGCTAATGTAAGCCTTTTCTTCGTTATTTCTGGATGAAACTCATCTTATCAGTCATCCGTTCACCCAGTGCCGTCCACGATTCATAAGACACTGTAACCTTTCTTATGCAATAAGCATGAAACATGCGTGCTGTCTAGTAGGTCAAAGTACAGAATAAAAGAACGAACCGAAGGCAGACTCTAAGAATCGAAGTGACGTAATTTGGATTGAGAGGAAAATAATTAAATTGCAACAATAATACTGCGATGTAGCCTGTAAACGACTGGACTTGACATGGCTGCGCAAAAGAAAGAAGGAAAATTTAAAATTTCCGAAAAGAAAATACGGACAAATGATATAGACCTATAGGATCAATTAATCATGTTGTTTTGTTTTGTTTTGTTTGTTTTTTTGCTTTAAAATGGGAAAATTTATTTCATCATCGGATTGATGTGTAGCTATTTTCTATGTCACGGTCTCATCATGTATTCAATAAAGTGGAAAGTAAGGGCGAAGAAAAGAGGGTATAATAGCGCAATTGAAACTATTTTTGCACATCAGTTGACTCGAAAGCTCCAGCCAGACTTGATCGTAGTCAAGGAACACTATAGAGGTTCATCAAACAATCAGTTACATCCTAATAAGATTGGGAACAAGAATGGCGTCCGAGTTCAATTTCAACAAAGGTATTTTAAATACATAGCGGCATAAGTAAAATGTAAATATGAGTAGTCGTAGAGATAACTATTTTAGATGAAATAAGCATAGTTATTTAACTTACTAACCCAAAGGATTGGAAATCTCTTTTTTCACTGGTAATTAATTTTGTTCTACTGCAGATCTTCCTTCGAGTGATCCTTTACTAATTGTAGAGAGCACCTCGTCGTCAAGAAAAGAGAAAATGACCGGAGACCACAAAGGATCCTTCCACTATGGTAATTTAGATTTCTAAACATTTCCAATGTTTTGCTATTCACGGTAAAAATGGCAAAACGTCAAGCAGACGACCATTAACTACTTTCTAATAAAAACATGGTGAACGATTTAATGTTGAATTCTAAAGGAGAATATTAATTTCTCAATATTAAGTAGAAATCATTATAGGTCTATTACTCTAAAAATAATGTTTGGTTGATGAGAGAATAAACGGAAATTAGTGAATTTGAATTAAACTACTAAAGAACATGTAAATTGACGTAATAGAGTTCTGTTTACATAACAACAGGTTGGCGATCTTGCTGTTTTCGCAATAAGAAAAAAATGACAATAGTCGTTGGATCGGTGACGGGAGCCGTTTTATTACTCATTTTGACAACCGTTGTTGCTTTCTTGCTTTTGCCAAAAATATTAAACAGCGGCGTTAGCGATCTTCGACCAAAACTCAGTCAAGAAGTAAACAAAAAAAAAATTATAATTAATAATAGATTGACTGTCTCATTTTCCATGACAAATCATGAAGGATCCGCTGCAAACTTATTATAATTATCCGCTGGAAGCATTTGCTGGTCGCTGGAGAATGGTGAAGCAGGACAACCTTGACGAAATTCTTGAAGCCCTTGGTATATACATTATTATTATACGCACTTTTTATATAAGCAGTTATATAACTTTTATTTGATATCATTCATTCTTTGACAAGACTCCGGCTTCCTTGTTAGGTAAAAAAAGCATTACATAATATAAAGACAAATGTATTAATACCCACATTATCATTATTATTCTCATCAGATTGATAGCTCCTTCCATTCCATCCGAGTATGAAATCACTGTCCACGGACCAGCTAATGCAACGCTAGTGACCAAAGAATACTACACCGTCACCAAGGAGATCATCTTCGACCAGGAGGTCGAAGACACGACTAACGACGCACGCAATGTTCTGGTGAATAGTTGTGAAGATTAGTTTGGATGAAATTAAAATATAGCCAAATTAATTCATCGTTTAGGCTACCAACACGATGGAAGGGAAACTTTGGGTGAAATACGAGCGCTGGGAAGTTGACGGCGAAGAAAAATATTGCAAGACTGTGGCCGAAGTCATCATTGACGAAGACGGTGTAATGAAGATAATCGGGGTAAATCACAGTAAAATGTCAAATTACGGCGAGATCCCGTCATTTAAACAGAACTTTTCTGGTTTTTCAACAGAACATTCATGCAGGCGGTGTAATTTCAACTCGGACTTACGTACGGATCGAATAGGGAAAGATGAATTCTGCAATCACATTGTGAAGACTTAACGGAGAAACAAAAAATAGTTAAATTTTTTTTTAACCCTTCACTAGCGTTTTTAAACTTCTCATAGTTTCCGCCTTAATATTAACAGAAGCAGAATAGTTATGAATCTCAACAAATATCTCGTTGCTAATGAAATTGAATGCTGTAACACCTGAAAGATCGAAATTACTAACATTTATGTTGAAATTGTACGGTTTGAAATGAATAATACAACAAAGAATGGATGATCTTAGATACCGGTAGTGAATAACGCATTATTGTCATTAAACACTATTCGCTACCATCGTTTTACAAGAAACACTCGCGTAATCAATTGATGAATGATTTTGTCTTAAAGTTCACTTTATTGCCCTACTATCAAATTAAACTGAGGGACGGGTAGCGCTTTCGCTACCAACATAATTTGGAATAATTAAAAGCGTTTCAAAACGAACTCAAAATTACGTCCACCTTTGAAGTATAAAGTTTATGTCCGTTGTTATCTCGATATTACGTAATATTAGGTACCATACCTTATGTAATACATAGTAACGCTTGTTTTTGCTTCCTTGATCGGAAATTTGTGTCAAGGTATTTGTAACTATAAATTTTTTTTTGCAAGTACTGGTATTTTAAAAAGACAGTTTTTATGTGCATCATTCAAAGTTCTTCGGCAGCTGCCAGATATTTTTTATTCAAATCGATTTCTGTCATATTTTCATAAACATTTCTTATGTCATCTCTTCTCATTTCTCCTTTGAATGTCATAGTGTCTATAAAGTGATTTGTTGGTATGGTCCATGTGGGGTTATTTGATATCGTGTGAGATATTGAAAAAATGTACCCATCGGCCCAATTTTTTTCACGTCACGGAATCAAAGAATAAAGAAAAATTTAAATCTTATCTTATATCACAATCTTTTTTTAAGGTTTCCCTGTTTCACCATTCTCCAGCACTAGAAAATACTTAGAGTGGATAACTATAAGAAGGTGCGGTTATTCTACTGCGCCGTAGATTTTAAACTCCATCCGGATTTTGGAGTTATACAACTGCGGGAAAAAGGGAAACAAAATAAGATTGATGGATTTGACTCAACGAGCCTTTACAAACTAAAATGTTTATCCAGTTTTCATATACTTCTGCAATAATATGGCTATGAAAATATGTTAAAACACTGTTGCCAATACCTTCCAATCATGTAATTTTCAATTAATTGCCATAAAATAGCAGTATGATATCTTATTATCTGTATTAGGTAAAACAATATATGTAAATATTTTACTTTTCCTGTTTTTGGGTTAAATGTTGATGATGTAGAAGATAATATTGTTAAAAATATGTAATTATTGCCATCGATATTTAGAAACAAAAGAATTAGTTATTAACCAAATTATCGTTTGGAACGGATGTCTCGACTGAGGAGGAAGTAGGCCAAAAATCGAACGGCTATGAAATAAACGACAAGAACGATGAGTCCGACAAGCAAGTCCGATTCCTCTACTTCGTAAGTTTCTAGCACGTAATCGGGCGATCTAGACGCGCAATATGGCAGGGAACAGTGCAATTTTTCACGACCAAACCCGTATATGACCGCTAAAGATCCTTGGAAAGCGTATTTCAAGTAAGCTATGAATAAAGTATTATGAAACTCAATCATTTTACAGTACTATTCAAATAGGCGGAAATTCAGAAATTAAGCCGAACCTGAATAGGCCATCCATCTTAGGTAGACCGGAGTGATACTCATAACCGAGAAGAATCCACTGAAGAGCATGCAAAAGCCAGTTGAAAATGGACCAAGAACAATCGACTCCTTTTTAATTATTTCAAATGGTTGAAATTAACGTGGCCAACATAATTCAAGGGATTATATGCAAATACTTCGATTGTAAAACAGGCTCCGATAGCAAGGCCGACACTTTGGGCGACGCAACTGTTCATCAAAGTTATTGAATAGTACATGACGAATCTCCACACTTCAAAAGGTTGACCCGATGAAAAATACACGATGACCACATACACTGTACTATGGCCTATCTACATTGTAAAAAATAATAATAAAAAAGCATTAATTTTGAAATAATTGTTATTACCTCGAAACAGATTTCAGCAGCTGATTTAGCGAGAAAATAGGCCTTCAATGTGTACCAGTTATTCAAATGTTCTTTGATTAGTACAGATCTTTCAAGTGGAACTAATTACCAAATTTTAGAACGATTATTTAGTTACGAGAAGACGTAAAATTAAATTTGAGTATTACATGTTAGTATGGTTGTCACTGTGGCAGTGTACATGATGACAAACTGATTAATAAAGAGGAAACTGATATTTTCGCGAACCATCGCAGCCTCATTACCAATATTCAGGACGAAAAAGATTAAGCACAGGGCTGTAAAAATCTGAACAGCAAGGCGAATTCCCGTCAGAGTCTATATTTAATAAATCATATAAGTTCGATTATGGAAACAAGATTTCTTTTTTTTAATTACGATTAAAACGTATTACCCAATCTCTTAAAGTGCACTGAACGGAACGTTTGAAGAGGAGTTTGAATTGAGAATAGAAATTTGCGCTATTACCATAGTAGAAAGCAGAGGCAGGATAGCAGTCTGAATTTTGATCACCTATCAGAGGAATCCCCGAAATAATTGATAATACCGGAGTTGATATCGTATCGGTATCGTAGTTAGTTTTGCATCCCGTCCTCATTAACTCACCTGGTATCATCCCTGTGCACAAAAAAAAAAATTGAAAAAGTTTCTAATATAGGCCTACTGGTTCTTTGTATCTATTTTAATTTATACTTATGTTAGTTGGCGAGGAGTTTGCCGCTTCGTTGATACCGTGATGCAGATCAGTCGAACTGCTCTCGAAATCCTCACCGGAATGGAACCTTTGTTGATTCTTTTCAATTAATTGGTCAATAAGGTTACCAAATCTGCCCGTAGCCACCTCAATGGCTAAAATATAGATAGTTCTCAACTGTTTTAAAAGATTAAAAAATTAAAAAAAAATACGAACCAAAATCGGCAGGATTGTGGTCGATCGGACAGACAAGATCAACACTGGTAGACAGGTAACGGACCAAGGAGTGCGTGGGTCCTGAATAGATGCAATGCCCATCAGGTCAAGAGATAGACACGATCGAACATAGGCGAAAATGGAAGAACTCGGCTGATGGATGACGCAAACGATGGTCCGCCCGCCACTGGCCAATGTCCTCAGTAGTGATATGACTTGTAAGCACGTTGAACTGTCTAACCCACTTTATACAACTATTATGAAGCATAGCGTATAATACTGAATGTCCATATAATGTTACGTATAATACCTAGTCGGCTCATCGAAGAACATGACCGGTGGATTATTGATCATTTCAAGGGCGATGGATAGCCTCTTTCTTTCTCCCCCGGACAAGTTAGAAGTGGTGGTCTTCCTTGCGTGACTCATGCCAATGGTATCAAGGATTTCATCAATCTTATGAAACAAATTATAAAAGTTATACCTAAGTGAATTCTTCTTTAGATATGTGTACTCTATATACTAATGAATTTTTTTGTGAGGTGATAATGTGTCGCCTAATTTGAGACTGGCTGCTAGTTCCATAGTCCTCGATAACGCTGAGATGAGGACAGAGCTCGTCCTTCTGCATAATGTAACTGCTCATTTTGCGGAACTCATCCAGGTTCCGCGGGACGCCGTTGATAAGAACTGTACCTTGGAATTTATCCTTACTGATAACACAATTTCAAATGGACGCTATACATTGTATTACGTGCGTTATGCAATTTTTACGTAATTTACTTGAAGCCAGCTAGAATGTTCATCAAAGAACTCTTTCCAGCTCCTAAATGATAATTAGATCAATGATAATTAGATCAATTATAATTAGCAACAATCATTCATATATGTAATATAATTTACCTGATCCACCCATAATTGCTGACAATTCTCCAGAATGGAAGTCGCCGCTGATGGATTTCAGAATTCCAATCTGTCTCCCTTAACATATAAGTAATAAATGTTCACTTTAAATAAATAACTAAAGTATGTGTTGGTGCACGTTTTAGGCAAATATAAGTAGAATACTTTATATTCAAGAGCTCCTTTAATTTTATATCATAATAATCACAATGATCGCCAACCCACATATCTTTTTCAAGATATAATATAATGTTTTATAATATCTTGTAAGCATGAGGTAATACGTTCTTAATTTTAAAAAAAAGTTCCACAAATGAAAAAAAAGAAAAATCCGATCCGGCTCGGCCGCTCGGGATATGTGTAACGGACATGGTCATATGGGCAGTTAGTTTCCAGCTAAATTTGTGAGAATATATTAAGTGATTATTTGCAAACCTTTATTGGGATCGGGAACGGAATAAACGACATCTTGGAAATGAATTTGAAGAGATGTCCGATTATTATTTAATGGAGACGTCGGGTTAAGGGCGGCTGGAATCATTAGACCAAAAGCTTTTCAAAAATCTTTGAGACAGAAATTATAGACTGCAAAACAAGTGCTTAATTTTCTCAAATGAACGAAGACTTTTTCTTTCTAAAATAAATAGATGGGCTGTCCTAGTCGTTGACATGCGAAAGATAAGGTTGGTGAGAATAATCTCTATAGTGGAGATTTGGTTAACGACCTGTGTACTTGAACGTCCCAGTAACCAAATAGTTGCACAAACTTAGACATTGATATAAAGACCCCATGAGCCATGATCACCTTTAGGTTTGCGCTAGTCTTAATAATAAAAATGTAATCCGGATTACATTCAGGAATCGAAAATTCAGGCCTGAATTTTCGATTCGTACTACTAATAAAGCGCATGAACCGCTACTTCATTTTTGAATTGCGTTATATTATAGCACAATTTCTTGCATCATCACGTGACTCTCACGACAAAAAAAAGAGAAAGTGCGGCTTTTGCAAAATCTATTTTATGAAATGATTCTAAGAAATACAAACCGTGAAGTGCGCAATTTCCCTTTTTTTTTATATATTGCGCTTCTTTTACACCGATTTAACATACTGTTTTATGGTTAAAAAAGATTACCCAACTTTTAAAAAAGTACTACAATATCTACTTTTAAATTTGGTTTCAACTAAAAAAAAGGGTAATTCAAAGTAACCTTGATAGTAAACTGTTACTAATCGGGAAAACTGCTTACGGTACCAAATGCTCTGTTGTTGTCGAGGTTATGTGACCTAAATTAACCCCCTTATAAAATCCTGACCTTTTAACCTTCATACAGATTTAGATTTTTTTTTCACCGAAATAAACTTGTTGTGTATGGAGAAATTGTAGTATAAGGCACAAACCAATTTCTGCTCTATGATATAAGGCGGCATTGGGGGCGCTCCCGGGTGGGCCCCCGGTCTCTTCTCGTTTCCCGTTTTTAAACGGTTTTATTACGGTAAAATTCACCGATAAATAAACTGCAAGGAATGGATGAGGTCGTCTAGTCATATGGCAATAATTATTGATCTAACTCCGAAGTACTATGAAAAAAATAACTTTTTTGTGGTTGCATAAAATATATAAATAACTATTGAATAGTATTGACATTCGATGGTTGATGCTATATTTGATTACGTCATAAAATTATAGTAGGTTTTTATCAGGTTTTCCCCCACCTGAAGTAGTAGAAAGTGTGAATTTCACCTTTTTTGAATATTCTGGGGCCGAGCAAGAGGAGAGTTCCCGCTGAGCTGAGCGTTGTGTTGTTGCCAGAGTTACGGGCGGGCTCGGTAACCACAACAACACTCTACAGTCTATACCTGCCTCGTCATTGCACCATATTCTTGTTATTGTGTTGCTTAACTTTTCAATTACAAAATCCCCTTTCATAGTAAATTGAAGCCCTTCCTTTTTTTTCTAATTTCACGATGTGATATTATTTCTAGCATTTCTTTTTGGCAAATAATAGTGAGTGTGTACTTTGTTTACCTTACTTCTTGTCCCTCTAGGGGGAGGCCGGCAGGGGGGTCCACGTTTTTTTTTTCGGGGAAAGTTCCATTTTTTTTTATTTTACCGCCCTTGTGGACAGCAGGAAAAGCTCAGTGTATCAAGTCACTCCGTGGTACTCGTTTCCCAACTTTGAATGCGAGAAGTCTAGTCCAATCCATGTTTACATATTTTTTAAAAGAAAGAGTATAGCACGTCATTCAAGCCACTATATTGCAACACTGCGTCTGCTACAGTAAAGAAATATCAGCTGTGATGGAGTTTGAAAACATTTGTAACGGCCCAAGTAAGTAAAACTATACTTTCATACACTTCCTGATTTAGTAGTATGACTATTCAATCTTAAAAATCCTCAAAAGTGGTCGTATTTGCATAACCTTTCAAGTTATTAGAAACTTAGAAAAATCAGTTTTACAGTTAGAATCCGTTTGTTTGCATTTTATTGACTGAATAAATATGACCCTGAGTTGTTAAAAGTCATGTTACGTGATGAAGAATATCAGGGTCATATTATGCTAGAGAGAGTGCATAAATAAATCAGTTGTGCGGTGAGAGAGACGTTGTGAAAAACCCAGCAGCCAAAAGTTGTCACTTTTAGAAAAACGTGTGCTTGAGTGAAAGCAGAAAGAAGAAAAGCTCGATTATTCCAATCCGCTTAAAGCGCAACAGCTTTCTTTTTCTGTTGTTAATGACGGTAAAAGTTACTTCACTTATCTATTTTTTTCCGAGTAGAGTTCTTGTCTTATTTTTCCATCTTTCTCTTTTCTTCACTTGAAACGTACTGATGGCCTCCAATTCTTTTTTTTTAGTTGCCTGTGGGATTCAAAATGTTATTGGAAATTTAATTTACTATTTGTCTCTTTTTGAATCTTAGCAGGAGGCATATCAAGGACGTCGTCATCGGCCGTCTTTTTAAAAGCTGAAACTCCCAATAAGCAGCAGAATCCAGCAGGATGCTTCGTCTGGAACAAGCACAGTTTCAAAATTATTGGATTTGTGTCGGTCGTTTTAATCATTCTAATGGCCGCGTCCACGCTCATGTCAAGATCAGCTGAAATCTCCAAGGTAAACAGCAGATTTTTTAAAAACTTGGAATTGCTTTTCTCTCTCTGCTTTCTTCTCTCTGCCTTTCCATCCCATTCTTCTCTATTTTGGGATCGGAAGTTTGAAAAAAGGGGAATAGAGAACTAGTCAGCTGTTTGAGACGGGCTAGTCCATTATATGCGAGCGACACACGTGTTGTGTTGTTCGCATCACGCATCAGTTACAAAACATTTAAACTTTAGCTGATTATATTTGTGTTGTCGAGCTAGAGTTATTGCGGTTTTCAAATGTTGGGTGTTTATGTATTGTTTGACCGATTCATATCCCGGATGGGTGAATTGTGCGCATTCCAGGTATTGAAGGTTACGTAACTGTTACGTAAGCTTTGTTTTTTTTCCCCGATTTATTCCTGCTTGTGCCTGATATGAGGAACTGGTATCTTGATGTATTAGACTACTACTATTGCACTCGAGGCTAATTCTTTAAAAAATTCAGTTGATTCCGAAAACAAGACATTTTAATCCGCGATTTTAGCAGGGTTGAGGTTTCTCATTGAAAATGACGATTTGAATTTATGTATTTTATATTTTTAAATAGGAGGATCCTGAAGTTGGCTCAACTGATTCCGTTGCTCATCTACCTACGACGACAAGTCAAATCACGCGCAAATACAGATTTGTCAACCCACTTGAACCATACGTTGGCAATTGGAGACTTGGCACTCAAGACAACATTAACGAATTTTACAAAGCCATCGGTATTATATAAACTCGTACATAAAAAAAGTTAATTGAATTAAAATTCTTCAATTTTTATTAGGTATGGGATTTGCTACGAGGTATTTTTATATTAACTGAATTTATTTTATCAACCTGTTATTACGACTTGGGGTCTGTTTTAGGTGGCTAGCATCAACCATCACACCGGAGATGTACATCACATTAGATGGAACGAGTAAGCTCACCGTTAAATTTTGGGCGATTACAACTCAAACTTCTACAATCCATTTCAACGAGGAGCTCGAGAGTACCACTATAGATGGTCGCACAGCCAAGGTTCCCGCTTTAATATGTTCAAAATTGAGCCTCACTAATTACTATACCATTCAACAGGTCCTTCACACAATGGAGGGAAGCAAGTGGATCTCAAAGGAACGCTGGAATTATGGTGGCAAAGAGAAGACTGCTAAGTACGTCCGCGAAGTCACCAATGATCAAATCACTGTTGTAAGTATTACCTGAATTATTAAGCTTGAATTGTAAGAATTTCTACAATCATTTTACTATTTTTATTTTTACAGAACATGTACGTAGATGATGTAGTTTCTGTTCAGAGATACACACGGATCCGTTAGTGTAAAGGCGCATAACTTTGTTTTTGTCAACTGCTCGCCACGTATTTTTTTTTCGAGATATTATTCTTGTTTTCCTCGATAATTGCTCCAATATACAACAGGTTGAATTTCCCCCATTTTTAAAAGAAAAGAAAAAAATCTTTTGTTTCAGCAAGTTGAATATCTCAGTTAACACAAATTGTATCATCACGTGAAGCTAATTTCTCATTAATATACTACATTCAAAACTGTAGTACACGGTTTCATTTTCGTTTTACCAAATTTGCAAAGTTGCTTACACCACCTTAAAATTTTTATAAGTATTTATTATCGATGAAGTAGTTATTCTATCGGAAGTCGATTCATTTATAATGATAATCCATACTATCTTCATAGTTTTGAAATGACGAGCTCAATCCGCATAATTACTGGAAGCGTTTGCTGGTCGGGCCGTCGGGAAAACCACAATAACATGAACGAAATTCTTCCGCGGCGAAATTTGGTTACCTTGGTTAAAATTTTGATTAGTACTTAATTTATTCAAAAACTGTCTTTTCACAAGAGGTAACTACACGGATGGATATATGGCCGCTGTTGATTTAAAATGTGAAATAATAATCACGATGAAAATGAAGGCTTCTTCGGTTACTACAGAAATATGAAAGCTTCACAAAAATCACAGTTTTTTTTTTATTTCTCGATGTTTTACTTTAAATGCCATCTATGAACCAGGTTGGAACATTCACATCGAGGAAGATAATCATCGAGGAAGATAATCATCGAGGGGTAGAGGGAGCGGAGATAACAATAACACAATTCCATTCAAAAATCTTTCCTCGCAAAGAATTAGCTACGATCAGTACTACTGCACATTTTAATTCATTTTTTAATATAATGGACCAACGGGGTCTTGATAATGTGGTTACTTTCAGACGTACGAGCGCGTAGACATTAACTAATAACCGAACTAACCGCATTGAAGCTGTGGAAATCAATATCTATTCCAACATTTTTAAAAAGATGAAAACAATTGCAGTTTTTTCGTTTCAAAAAATGGGATTTTCGGTGCAATGAATAATGATTGGATTTTCCGGACCCAATCCCGCATATATTTAAATTCTAATGAGTAACGCTTCATGATAGCCTTCAGATTTGCTTACATTATGAAATATGTAAAAGCTAAATATACATGGTGGTACCAAATACAGTATGAGTTGACCTGCCTCAACAAATTTGGATAATACTATAATAGCCTTCTTGATAATTCCCTCGTGCCGAACCCTTTCATAATAATCATCAAATTGAATCAGAAACGATGACTAAGCTGTTATTAATAGCTGGAGCCTAAATGAATGCAGAATGCCGGAACAACTGACTTGCAATAATTATAAGTGTCGGCATCTGAAGGCCATTGAAGGGGAATTTTTTTTTCTGCAATGTTTTCTGTTTAGTTTCCGTCATCCTGTCAAACATCATCGGGACACGGAAGATATTTTATCTGCGTCGCATATTCACGGATCGTCTCTTTATTATTTTAATTCTTTCTTTACTTTATTGCGTTTTCCTCCTTTGAGCCAAATTATTTCGTAATGGAAAGTGTTTAAAAATTATTCATATCCTCCCGTTCACACGAAAGAGGAAATTTTTCAAAATTATTGTCGGCGCGCTGAAAAAACGTCTAGAATGAATGGGTTTTTATCATAATCCATTGAAAAATAGTAAATTCAGAATTGCGGAGATAGAATAGACATTTTTTTTTTAAATGTCTTTATGGAATTTCAGAGGCTCTCTAAATTGCATGAAAACAAACTTTAAAATATTTGTGACATTTGTAATTTAGTTAGAACCGATTTGAAATGTAGTGTTCCGTATTGATGACTAGGCTACAAAACCATCATTGCAGCGTGAAGGTCTCCGTTCCTTATTCTGCTTTACTTAACTATCATACCATGACTTTGCGAAACAATGTTGCGGAAAAGGAGAATAGCAAGCAACCTTCCACTTCCGTGGAAAAGGCAGACCAGAAGAAACCCTCTAGCAGCAGCATGAATGTTCTCTGAAAATATTTATATATGTCGAAGGGCATTACAATTCAAAACAGAAATAATAAAATCAGAATGGACCTAGTTCATCTTTGGCATTCATCTATCAACTTCTAAGCAAGCGCCCAAAACTATACCTCCATCTCCAAAAATATAGCTGTATTGACTGACATCTTTTACATTTATTTTTGAATGTTTACTAAGTTTTTGTTTGCATAAGAGTTTGACACTTGTATATTACGTAACTTGTTGCATATCCAGAGTCAAGCCATCAAAGTGTACTATCTTCAGTAAAACGATGCAGCTGGAAGACATTTCCGAAAACCCGGCAAGTATGTAATCCGTGAGAGAGTTAATATATAAATCTATTTTTTGATCAGGAAACGGTATAACTATATTGTTAATGTATACATCTAGAACGGATCGTTTGATTTGAAAACAGGTATAATTTCGTTATTTTGAATTTATTGAATGGAACTAAGTGCTGTATACGCAGTTTAACAACAGCAAACAGGAATTATTGCGTCACTTTTCGAAGGATGAAGAGAGTTTTCAGCTTTTTAAAGATGACAATGGCTTAGAAAACGAGTGCCAATATTTCCTTTAATTATTCTTAAATCAAATTTACGAATCCAGTTATAGCAGTTAGACTTGCTTCGCTGTAAAGTAGTTGCGCTTTAGTTACCATCTTCTAGTTAAACTAAATTGTTTACTCTTATTCCTTAATCGAGAAGGACTATTTAGGTAACATCCAAATTTCAAAAGGAACACCTGTAGATTGAGTAATAGACTCTCTTATTTACCTTCAGTGTCTGTATATAAGTCAGTGCCAGGATATTCACGCTCAATTACTCCCGAGTACTGACTGTTCGTCAAGGCTAGCTTTACCTCACACTTAGTTACTTAATTCAATGCTGTCTCATCTATATTGTGGAATCATTAATCTTCAGGCCATAAACCAGAGGAAGAACAGCTCTCAGCCGTTCCTCTATTGAAGGGCGCGGCATCACCTAAAAGTACTCCCGGATATCGCCAAGGTTCTTCCTGCTGCTGCGCTCCAGCAACGAAGAAGAAGAAGAATCGGATCATATTCATCGGAGCTCTGACTTTGGTCTTTATCTTTTTAGTCGTCGTAGCCATCTTCCTCCTTCTTACAGCATATTCATCGTCAATTGGACTACCAAGGAACATGAAGTCTCTCAATGAAACATCTTGTGAATCGGTTGATCATGCCAATGAATCATTAGAGAACCCCCTTGAGGCTTTTGCAGGTGATTGGAAATTGGATCATCAGGAAAATTTTGACGAATTTCTATACACCATTGGTATATTACTTAATCGAATTCTTATTAACTAACGAATGTGATAGAAAATATTTATTTTACCTACCATTATATTATTTACCGACCATTATATACCAGGTGTTAACTTTTTCATAAGGTAAAATTTATACGACCACGAAATCGACGATTACTGATGATGCTCTTTTGAAATGATTCATTAGGAAAGTAGCGCCAATGTTTTCAACCGAGGTGAGCGTCATCGTGCACGGACCAGCTGAAGTCACCATGGCATTCAAAGGGCTGATTTCCATCTCTAGGAGGTTCCCTTTCAACGTTGAATTCGAAGAAAAGACTCCCGATGGTCGCACCGTTAAGGTTTATTACCACAGAGATGAGGTTATAAGCTGCGCATATTGAAGAATTCAGTTGTGTTTATATTTAGAGTATTCACACGATGGAAGGAAACACTTGGACGCAAGTAGAGCGCTGGGACGTTGGTGACACAGAAAAGAGTGCCAAATACGTCAGCAAAATCATCAACGGCGTGTTTGTCTTGGTATTACGTCCATCTATTATTTATCTTGTATTTTTCTTGATGATTTTTTTTTCTTGTTGGATAGACTATCTATGCCGATGATGTGATATGCACTCGGACTTACGTAAGGATCGCGAAACGATGAAGAGCGATGCCACATCCAATACTTCTTCATCAATTTCCGGGAACTACCATTTTGTCCTCGGATTTGTTAACAAGATCCATTGTAATACTTCTTTTTGCGCAATATTTTCGGCACAATCTTCTGAAAAATAAATTAAACAAAACTATTTAACTATGTAATTTCATTCTATGGTGTCGAACAAAGAGATGAAGTTATAGCTTAATATATTCTTTGATTGAAAAAAAAAACATTTAAGTAATAATAACAAGTAGGCATCTCTGTAAGGTAATCTCATAAGGCACTGAGAATTACGAGGACAATAAAGTTAATAACATACGCTGTATATTATTTTTAGGGGTCTTAATGTGTACGCTTAATAGCAATTCGTTACTTGCCATCTTCTTAAAAGAAAATATATGCAATGGAGATACTAGGCAGTAAAAACAAGAAGCGATTTAACAGGTAAGAAAATAAATTGGAATAAATCAAGGACAAATACCAAATGTTATATAGGTTGCATTGGTTACATTAGCTAATGCAAATCACGCACTCCTCTTTCTATTTATTTCATGTTGACAGTCCTGATTCATTTTTATACTGTTACATGACTGGCTTACCTTATTACTCATTATTAGAAACATTCACTTCCACGGAAGTATTTGAAAAAAAGCAGAATAGGAAACGTTGGGTTTAAAAAATTAGAAATTTTCGGAAAGGAAAGATTAATTTACCTTGTAAAAGACGTTTGTTATATTAGCATAAATATCATCCATAGTAGTCTTCTATAATTTATTATACCATAGTTTCTGTAAGTATACAAGGTCCTCTTGACATTAAGGGCATGTCGTAGTGTGTGACGGGAAAGGATACGTCACCAAATTTGAATTTCAAAAGCTATTAAGCGGCAAATATGGCCAGAAAAGGAGAAAAAAATTAGAATGAAAAGACTTTCGTACTTTTCAATATTGATATAGACCAATTTTCAATGACTCAAGCTGCTAATAAGCCAGGTATAATGCGATTTAACTTTCAATTTTATTATTACTTCTATAATAATCCGATTTTTTCAAACATCTTATTCGGTTATTTCATAAGTCAAATAGATTAAAAGCAACTTATGATATAATCCGTTGAGAAAAAAATGCTATTGCAGTTAGAACAGATAAAAAGCTATCGATGCTATATAATTTATCACAAGGCACTGAGAACAATTAAGTAGGTCTCCTGGATTATCTTTTTCAGGGTCTTAAGGCGTGCGCTTAATGGCAGTCTGTCAGTTGCTATCTTCTCAATCGAACAAAATAAAAACGCGATGGAAAAACTAGACAATAAGAAGAAAGAAGCTTTTAAACAAGTAATTATTTTTTGTTTAACTTAAAAACATTGAAAAATAGATTTTAAGGCTACTTATGCAAATCATGGTCCGCAGCCTAATTGTTTTATGATTATATAACTTTTGTATGTGTTAAATGATTTATTACTTTATTACTTAACTGGTATACTGACTTTTTATTTGAAAGTTCAAATATGCTATAAGTGACTTCAAGTTGAGCGATTACTACAACAATGACCAGGCTCTTTTAAACTGGTTTGCAGGTGAGTTCATCTCTTTAGAAAAGATTCAACATCATTTACCATTCATTCTAAATTCTTATATAACTCAGCCCGGAATTACAATGTGGATCTTGCAGAGATAATGTTGCGCAATGTATGTTTTTCTTTATTCCTGTTTACCTATTTATTCCAATATAATCATTAACTTTCCAGCACATGGAGTGGGAACGATTGAACAGAGTTGACGACATCCTCGAGACATTTGCTCCTGCGGAAGTATTGGACAAATATTACAGTATAGGCAATTTTGGACTCGATAAATTTGGAAGTATTGGTTAGTTCATTTGAATAAATAAAAAAAAATTGCTTCAAAACCTCCGCTATTATTAGCATAAATATCCAATATACTCTATGATTTACTGTAATTAATTTAACAGTATATATAAGCATACAAGGTCGTCTTGACATGAAAGGAATGCTGCAGTGTGTGACGCGAAAGGATTTTATGCGTCACCAAATTTGGCTTTCAGAGGCCTTTAAGCGGGACATCCGTCAAGAAAACGAGAAAAACCCAAATAAAAACACTTTGCTAACTTACATCATGGATATGGATCAACTCTCTATTGCACAAGCTGCTTACAAGCCTGGTAAAAATAATTTATTTCACTCTCAATCGAATTTACGTTATACGTCAGGTGCGTACTTTATATACAATATTAGGATTGGAGGCAAGGATCGAAGCTTTTAAAATGATTGAATACCATTATTCAGAGAACTGCCGACGTACCTTTGTCATCAATGGTAAACTATATTTACAAACACGCCAATAATGCCGTTTTCTTATTTGAAAAAAAAAATTTAATTATTTAATTGATAGCTCCTAAGATTATTGCCGTCGTCTTCAACATGATGAAAGGATTCTTGGACCAAACAACTGTCGATAAAGTTAGAATTTTTGGGACGAACAGAAAGGAATGGCAAGCGGCTCTCTTGGAAGAAATTGAGGCTGATCAGCTACCTGAATTCTATGGGGGTACCTTACGTAATCCTAAAGAAGGCGATCCCACAGGCCCAACCGGCCTCTACAAAGTAAAACATCAATGAAACAGGAATAAATACTTAAAAATTATTTTAAATGATCAGATTCCGGTTCCTACTTTATAGTTCAATTATGCCGGTCCTATTCCGGTGGAATATTATCTAACCAGAACAGCTCCAGAGCCTAAAGATTACATGGAGACCTTCAATATAATAGCTGGTCCGGGAGGCAAGAAGAAAATCAGTTTGAAAGTGGAAAATCTCAATTCTATCTTCAGGTTACTGAGACTAATTTATATATCCAATTTTAGTAAGAAGAAAATGATGTATAACGTTTCATAAAGATGGGAGTTTATGACGGAAGGAGGAGATTTGGCCTATAGAGTTTATCGGAAAGATCCTGAGGAAGGGATCGTGGATCTAGTTTCTCACGGTCGAGTGGAAAGCAATCTCTGCATGGAAGAAGGGCAGATCTTTTGTGATTCAATAGGCAAATGTATAATACTAATAAGTTTTTGTTAAAACTATTTTATCATGCTGTATGCTTTTGCTCTTATTCGTTTTTATTCAGATGTTCTAGAATTCGACAACACTTATAGTTTTGTGAAGATGAAAAAAATTCGTTATTTCGTTACAGTGGATCCTCCATCAACTTCTTTTATTGGCTGAATTTTTCAAATGTTAAAAAAGTTATTTACAAATGAATAAAGGGTGGTATAGAACTCGCACGCTGTTTTCCTTCTTTTCGTATATTTATTACTCATGTACAAACAATATGACGTTTGACGAATTTTGGTTTTTACACATTTTCATCCGCGTAGGAAAAAATTCTTTATTTATTGCGGGGTATTTAAGCGATTAATCACACCAAAAAGTTTCAGTTTACATAAAATACCCAAAGAAAGACATACATTGCCATTACTTTTACTAAGGTCACTTTGTACATACAGTATACAATGGTTATCTCGTTTAACCAGGTAGTTGCTTAAGAAGACCTAACCAGAGTGGGTTGTCTAAGTAGATTTAAATTTTCGTTAAGTATTCGGTAAGTTCAACTTTACACTTAAAGGTTAAAATTATCAAAGTATAAATGACGGAACTATCAGTGGAAATGCAGCAGCAAGAACCGCTCTCAGCCGTTCCTTTACTGATGAAGGGTGCGAAAGCACGGACACTTAGGGACTTCCGCTGCTCTGCAGTAAAGATCATCAGCATCATCGGATTTGTGATCATCGCCTTAATAAGCTTGGCTGTCGCAGGGAGGTTCGTCTTCCTAACAGTTTATTCTTCATCAATTATTAACCGATCAAGGAATATTACAAAGTCGTTTAATGAAACTGATCAATCAAGTACATGGATGGCATTAGAGGAGAATCCACTTGAAGCTTTTACAGGTGATTGGAAATTGGTTGATCAGGAAAACTTTGAAGAATTTCTTTACACCATAGGTATATAAAATATTTTAAAAAATTACATAATCTCATCGCTATTGATTTCTATTTTTTTATAGGTGCCAACTATTTCATAAGGTACCACAATAATGAAACTAATTTATTAAAGAGACATCTAATTGATGATTTCTGATGGTCTCATTCTAAACTGTTTAGGAAGATAGCGCCAATCTTTTCAACCGAGGTGAGTGTCATTGTACACGGTCCAGCAGAGATCACTATGACATTCAAAGGACTGGTATCCATCAGTAAGAGGATCCCTTTCAACCAAGAATTCGAAGAAAAGACTCCTGATGGTCGCAACGTCAAGGTTTCCATATTTCTAATTTCTTTTTTTATGTTCTTTAGATTATAAATTAAATTGTAACTGTTCTGTGTTAGAGCACTCATACTATGGAGGGTAGAACGTGGATCCTCATAGAGCGCTGGTATAGCGGTGATAATGCAGCAAAAATGGCCAAATATCTCCATAGAATCATAAATGGAGAGTTTGTTTTGGTAAAACATGCATTATCACTTTTAATAAACAATTTGGTTATAATATGTGTTTTATTTTTTTTAAATAGACCATCTATGCAGATGATTTGATATGTACTCGAACATATGTGAGGATTGAGGCCCATTAAGAACTATAGCAATATTTTTATTAAATGTCTGGTATACGGTTATAAAATAGAAAAATGTAACATTGGAGCATAGAGAATAACAGAAGTGCAATAACATTAGAAAATAAAGCACGTTAATATTATGTATAGTAAACTAAACGCAATTTTTCGAATAGATGAATTTAAAAGTTGTTTTTTGTTTTGTTTGGTTCTCATTACATATTTGACAATAATTCAATCGACTTATTCCGCCAAGTATGTTTCCGTCTCGGTACGTCACGGAACGGTATGTTTGGGACCGAATAATTAACAGCTACAAGCGGTCTTTTCACGCCAATCTGAACCATCTTATTCCCAATACGAAGAGAAGTTACGTGCTCTGAACTTAAGGTTATTACCAAAGCTTATACGAAGAGATAATTAGGGTGGGAGGTAAGAAAGTAGAAGTTTTACCTCAGTTTTACTGGGAGAAAACGACGACTGGAGATACTGTCTACAAAAGCGAAACCAGAGTATATATAATGCACAGCTATCCCTATTATAATATAAAACGATTTTTTTAAAACTCTTATTCTGAATTCCGCCCTACACTTTCGTTGAACATACCGCTTCGTCCTAGGATTAGTAGGGACGGAATGAAATCTAACCAATTTAACAATAGCTATTTTATTTTTCATTATAATTTATATTTAAATACTAAAAAAACCTGAAAGCTTATTTCACTGTCCTTAACGTCTCTGGCCAAGTGGCCATGGCCTGAATATTTTTTTTCAAGCTTTACCGTCTCTTTAGACCTGAACGTCTTTAGGAAAACTAATAGATGGAAAATAATTGAACATTTTCTTTCGTTATAGTTTTTATTTTTAGTATTCTTTATCATTGGTGTACTTACATAAAAATTACAATTATTCTATATGAATTTTTCGCACCCTTTAGTAGTTTTTCGTTCAAGTGATTTATTACGGCACCACAACATTTGATCTTTTGGACACGAGATCAAAAGATCTATACTGTCCATCCATGTGATTTATTACCTTAAAAGCAAAAGAGGGGTTCCCCCACTCCAACTCAAATCGATTCCTATTATGCGATATATACCATTTCCATCATTGATGAACCTTTATTCTTTGAAAAACTTTCAATTTTATAATATTTCGCAATTTTATTTCGTTCAGAAATAATATACCTTCGCGTATTCAAAAAATGCTTATTAAAATGGCGAGTATATAAGCCATGGGAAACGAGTATTGTTTGACAGTTGCTTAACAAGTTCTAACCAGAGCAAGACGTCGAAATACTTCGCTGCCGCGCGGTCGACTCATTCAACCATCCCATATTGACGTCAATATAGCACGGACTCACCAAGGTACGTGCTCACCGACAACATATTATATATCCTTTCAATAACGGTAATTCAGAACGGTCGTGCGTAAGTGCCGATTGAGGGGGAAACAACGAAAAAGAAACCTTGTTGTTCTCTTTATCCAAACTCTTTGGGCAAATTAGCGGTGCGCAAACTATTCACTATTTTGTGAATACGTATAATAAAGACGAAAAGAGCTAACTTTTAGTTATATATAGTAATAGGATATACCAAGTGTATACAGGTTTTTAACCTTGAATTCAAGCCTTCCAGCACTTTTCCTTCCTGCTATGGCATATTACAGAATTTTTAATAACACATAATAAGTTACTGCTGCTGTGGAAAACACGCGGAAGTCGTCTGGAGTTCTTTTAGAGTCTGACTCAGACAGATTAAATGGAGGATGTGATTTACGATACTTTTCATTCGTTGACAACTTCGAACATACTGCGCAAATAAAATTAAGTTAGGTCAATTTAAATGGAATCATAAAACTTTTTTATACACTCTCAGTTGTCAACACTATAATCAGTTAATCACAATATTTTATTTAGGCATATCACGGTCTAATCGTCACTTTTCAGAGTGGAGTGTACTGCTTCAGTGCTCATTTATGCTTTGGTTGTCTCGAGTCAATAATTATGTTTTTGTTGAGAAAACCGATAGTATAGCCTAGATTTTACAATAAGCGCTCGTGTTGCTCGCTCATACGCTACCGAATGAAGGTTTTGTTCTCTTCGTTCAATAATTTCGGTGGGCGCAGATTTGATGACGGAACACTGAACAGCACACACATGTAAATAGGTGGTTAATGAAATAACCTTCAGCTCATTCTCAAATTCTGAAGAGCAGCCGAGAGCAATATGTATACGTAAGCCTTGCGGGAGAAGGGATAAGTTGGAGTGGAACAAGCCATTCTTTAGGCAGTCCGCTCCCAACTTTGAATGAAGCAGAAAGTAGGCTATAGTAGCTCTTCTGAATACATAAATAACTTTCCATTGTAGTAATGCCACAGTATTACTATTGTTACTATAGCGACACAATAGCTTCATTCAACAGTTGTGCACCGATTGACCGCACTAAATCTAACCTTCATACATAAATTCCGTCTATACAGGCTCTAACCAGTGATGGCGTTTGAGGAGCACACTTCGAAAACCCCAAGTAAGATATGCAAAGATTTATTACTGTTATCCCAAATGATTTAAATGTATCGCCATCTATTCAATCGTAACGCATAGTATCGATTACTTTTCTTTAAATATCATAATTATAATTATCTGATAAATATGATGACAGGTGACAGGTGAGTCATTCCCATCATTTCTCAATTTTTTGCAAGTCCTTGAAAAAAGGGCAACCGGAAATCCTATTTCATTCGATTTTTATTATGATGAAAGCAAAAAGGAGAGGAAGTAGTAAAGATAAGAAAAATCCGTACCGTACCATAGTTCCCCTTTTTAAAATGGATACGCGATAAGTTTGCCGGTATTGTGGGACCTAACATCAGCTGTTACTGATTTTGTATATTTAGTGGTACAGTACCGTTTTTTTTCAAATAGAATAATAATATATAATTATTTTTATTTTTATTAGCCTAGTTTTAGTCATGAATGAGCTATCCCAGGGGTTATTGACTTCGAGGTGAAAACCCCTCACATGGTGACGCAGAAAACCAACATGGCATGCATCCAGATGAAACTGGAATATTCATGTTATGTAACGCCTGCAACTTCTGCAGGGCACTGCCTTGTTCGTCTACCATTAAACAATAAATAGTCCATGGGGAATTTCGCAAAACGTAAACGCGTGGTGTAATAAAATAATGAAAAACGATGTTTTTTTATTCTTTGTTTTCTATATTTTGAGCTTCTATTCTTAATGTTTAAAAAAGAGCTACATCATCATATAGAATTAGAAAACAATATGAAATATTATACGTAGTACAGCTTTACTAGAATAAGCACGAGCTTATACAGTTCTAGTGATCGGTCGAAACCATATTCTATTATTTTTCCAATATTGTTTAATTGAATTGTGCAATATAAAACCGAAATCAAACGCTTTAAATTATTAAAACCACAATAATAATCCAATATTTAATATTTATATTTGCTTAGAATCAGACCAACTTGTGCTGAATCAGTGTTCCTCGGCCGCTCCTCTTTTGGAGTGTGGTACTCTTAAGGAAAGCAGTATTAGAGGTCACCAGGATCAAGGATGCTGCGTTCGGAAGAAAAAACCTGTCATCATCATATTAAGCTCGGTTACGGCCCTCTTCTTAATCGGCCTGACAGTCATAGGAGGTTTCCTGATCCTGCAGTATTCTTCCAAAAACAATGGATCATCAAGGACGATGTCAATCAACAACCGTCTTCACAAAAATTACCCGTTGTCATCTGAAGCTCTTGTCGGAACAGAAAATGATTCATCGGTAAGGAAGGTCACACCATTACCACTTTTGGGAGGAGACTGTTATTTGCATAAATTATGACGACGCAATAACATTTTATAACGAGCGCATAATATCAGCTGTTGTCTTTGAAAATACTTTAAAAAAAATTAAAATATTTTATGATTTCATATAGGTTGAAGACACCAATCGATCTCATGGAAACAACTCAATTGAAACATTTGCTGGTAACTGGGTATTACACAGTCAGGATGAGCATTTCGACAGCTTCCTCAAAGCAATTGGTATTAATCTATTATAGATATATATTATAGATGTATTATGTAACTTTTTCTAAAAATTTGTTTTTATTCATCCAGGTGTCGGTTTTTTACAAAGGTGAGTTTCATTTTAAATTATTAGCCAATTTTATATTAATATAGTTTTGAATTAATTAATTCAAAACTATTTTTTTTTATTAGGTTGTTTGCCCCTTCCATCACACCTGAAATGGACATTACAGTAGAAGAGCCGTCTACAATGACCGTGCAATTTAAGATACTCATTACGACGAGTACGACGACGTTCCCCTTTAACGAAGAAGTCGAATCCAACACTGTGGATGGTCGCACCGTTATGGTTATTCTTATTCAACTGCTCAACTATAACTCAACAGAATTTTATATTATAATGATAAAGAAATTGTCCTTAATTATTTGATTGAATTTACAATCGTATTTTTCTTGCGTTTATAGCATATACACAGCTTTGAGGATGGCAAATGGATCACTAGGGAGCGCTGGTTTCATGGAAATGAAGAAAAACATGCCAAATACATTCGAAAAATAATAAATGACCTAATGATTATAGCAAGTTTTGATATAGTTTAATTATTATATATATATATTTTTTCAATTTTATAATAATCATTATTTTTTTTGTTACAGCACATGTACGTAGATGACATAACCTGTGTCCAGATATACAAGCGGATCAAGTAAAATATAAGAAGAAAACCATACCGTAATGCTGTGATCCAAACACAATATAACATTGTATGCTCCTGAGTGATATGTAAATAATAAGGAAGCGGAACTGTACCAAACCAAAAAAATGATAATTGAATCATCAAACAAAAATGTAAAACTATATACTAAATACACACTACACATGACTTCTTTTACTATATATTACGATTAATAATTTATATAGTTTAAATTTTTAAAATGTCATGAACTTAGTCGAGTTTAATCAGACTTTGAGCAATAGGATAAAAAGTGAAACGTGATTATTGTATATTAGCCATAATTTCCATACCGGAACTTAAGATTAACTAACTTACTCAATTGTGCCATTCATATCATGGCACACTAGTCATTTATACGGATGGTCATTTACCGAATCCTGCATTTTCAAAGCTGAAGTCAATTTGGCGCCTGTAATACTAAATTACTCTTTGTAATGATATGTGTTTATGTTCTGCGAAACCATTTATAATAATTATTACTGGATGATTCACTGCGACTGACGGCTGGGTGCGGAAATGTGAAGGTCAGTTAGAGGAGGCAACAAAGTGCCGCTTTCTTAAGTTCAATGAAGTGGAAGAAGGATAATGCAGTGTTTCATATTAATTCCTGGCAATTTAATCAATAAATATGACATATTTATGTCACCTTGATTTACATGAATCCGAATGTCTCTGGAATAATGTTGCAATCAGTTTCTTTATTTACTGTTTCTCCGGCAATGTGCTACGTAAGCGTCAAGTTTCAGTATACTGTAAATACGTGGAGATGATGAAAGAGAAAGGTTACATTAGGCATCTCGAAGAACCCTTGCCCTTAAACAATGACATCGTCTATTAAAAGCAATGGAACTACGTCTTAGCCGTACTCTATTCATTATGGAATAGAAGATTCAAGGCTAGTATTATTTTTTTTATGTTATAAATTGCGGTAAACACCTTGATATGTGGATTCGTAAATTGTTTACTGCTGTACATACTTGGTCCAATGCTTTAAATAATGTGCCGTTCTGAAGCTTTCATTCGTTGACGATTTACGCAATTCAAAGAGGAGTGACAAATTTAAAAATGAACAGCCTGAAGGCCTTGTTTCACCTACCAGCGTAGAACGATGTGACAATAAGGAGCAACCTTCGCCATAGTCCAGCAACCTTTCATAACGAAACAATTGAAGGGCAAATTGAGGTAGAAAATCCGAATGGGGCTCGTCGTTGGTGGTCACTCGTTTCTCAGCTTTGAATCAGGTAAAATAACAGATTAAGTTTATTGTTTTGTCATGAAAAGAAATAATCATTTATTTTTAATATGATATAGCTTAATAAAGAATAATCAAATCAAAGTAATTTGTTATGTAACAAATATGTGGGGGAAACAATTACAATAGAAAGCAGATTAAAATTTGTATTTTAGTTTTAAACTATATGTGTTATTAGATTGCTAGCAAATTTTTGAAAGGGAATATAAAATTGAGTTGCTTATATAATACAGTTTTCCGGTAAGAAAATGAATGTAAATCTTGGCGGAACCAGCGCGCTAGACCAACTTCAGCATCCGCTTTCCACCTCTCCTCTACTGGAGCAGCAGGGTTCATCATCGCCGAAGAGTGATAAACATACTAAAGGTCTTTGTCATTCTATTAGAAAGAAGAAGCGGGTCACAATCATTATCGGATTGGCGATTGCTGTCGTCTTCATCTGCTTGGCAGTCGTAGCGAGTTCTGTTCTTCTTCCCTTATTTTCAAGCAGCACCAGTCGCTCAAAGGTATTATACTAATTTATTATTTCAAGTGTAAAGCGTAATGAGTAAACTCATAATGCGATGTCCTGGAAACTAAAATTTAGGGAGGGGGGCGAGCGTACATCGCTTATGAAACGAGCAATAAATATTACTTACATAGATTCAACATTGCTATAAAAGGTAACAGATGTTCAGTACAAGTATTTATTGGGACTGAGGGAACATGTCATTTCACTGGTCAGGTTATCAGGTACGATGTTTTTGAAAATAACATATTTGTTTACTTTGAATTTCAGGGGTTTTATATAAGAACTGTAACGAGCCATGTATGGCGACGATGAGTCGCCAACAAGTCAGAGTCGACAAAAGTCGAAATTGTATTTTTTTTCTACGGGATATTATTGTAAATATTTTCTTGCTATTTTATGATAGGGTGCTGAAGAAAGTCTGCAGTCTTTTAACGATTCATGCGCAAATCAAACTCTTGTAAAGAATCCAATGGAACCATTTGCTGGCAACTGGATACTGCACAATCAAGATGAGCAGTTGGACAGTTTTCTGAAAGCTATTGGTAAGTTAACAAATCATGGATTTATTCGATTAACAATAGAAATTATTTAAACATCCAATGATAAAATAAATTATTTCTATACAGGTGTTGGCTTTTTGGAGAGGTGCGTATTATGATTTTCAACATCTTCTTTTTGACGTTTTATTATATTTAGGCTGTTTGCACCTTCAATTACGTCTGAGATGGACGTCATCATTGAGGGTCCGACTACTGTGACCCTGGAGTTTAGGATACTTATAAAAACTATTAAATCGACCTTCCAATTAGATGAGGAATTCGAATTTAAAACAATCGATGGTCGAACCGCTATGGTGCACTTCAGTTTAGTTTTTTTACTAAACGGAATAATAACGAAAATTTCATTAACAAATTTATTTAGACCACACATAGTATAGAAGATGGCAATTTTGTCACCAGAGAGCGATGGGATCATGACGGGAAAGAAAAACGTGCGATATACATTCGCAAAATCATTGATGACCAGATGGTCAATGTAAGTTTTAATTCATATAATAAGTAAACTAATTATTGTAATATTCTTTTTAAAAACGTTTATTTTTTTTATAGTACATGTACGTGGATGATATAATCTCTATTCAAAGATACGTGCGGATCAAGAAGTAAATTGCAGCGCGCTTCATCATTACAGTAGTGCCAGAGAAGATTTGTTTCGTTTGTATAGTCTATACCTACATAAGTTTGGATATTGGACCTTAAAATATATATTATAGCTTACTTCATTACACTGTTTTAGAAAAATCAAAACGGATGTGCATTTTTTCATTAATATTTCCTAGCATGATTATTGACATTAAATTCAAAAATACATATGGAAGATGAAGGTTTGAATCATTTACTTACGTAACGAGCAGTGCTCTACGCTCTATCCTCTACGTTAGCTTTCTTTAAAAGACGGCAATGTGCCGTTCAAACGCTGCTTATATAGTATACACAAGTGGTTTCCTTCAACTATTAGAAAGTTTTCTTTTTTCAAAGGCTTCACTGGTAGAAGCAGAACAGAACATTGAACTTCCATTACAGGATTCATCATGAACTCTTAAGTGGAGGACACCTCCAAATAAGGAGAATATGATATAAGCTAATCAATAATACCAGAGCCTCTTAGTACTTAAGTTTATATCTAAAAAGAGAACTAATATAGATAGACGGCTTATTATCATATAAACAAAACTCCTTTTTTAAAAGCTTTGCCACTCGTTAAGGATTACTTTCATTCTCTTTTACAAAAAAAACTTTCTTCCAACTTTCTCTCTACTCCAAACACTTTTCGGAAAGCTCATTTATTTTGATTGCGCAGGAATTTTGCTTTATTTACCCTTTTTTTAAAATACGCCTCTTTACATGACGCATGTGGAAGATTTGCAATTTTGCAATAGATGGAAGTCTACCATTAATTCGTCTTTGGCTATAATGATATATGTGTTACACTCGATGCGTGATTTGTTTTCCAGGGTTCATGTTTAATTCGTCATTCAAAATTGTGCTCGTTGTTTTGAAACAATAGCATGAATGCATTGCTGCCATCGCAGCTAGACTCGCAGTTGATCCGGCCGAGGGTTTCCCAACTTCGTCCTTCGCCGCGGGCCGGATATTCATTACAGTAAATGTAATACGATAGTCGGGCTGACGCACCAATTAATTCTTAGAAAATTGTTTTCAAACGTTCGACTGAGAATTAGGGCAATGGAGTTCGTTTTAAGCACGACGAATTCTGCATAATTTAGAAATAGTTAAACTCTTTAATTATAACTAAAGTATTCGTACTTGTAACAAAGATCCAGCACTGTTCCAGGACTGAAAATCTTAAAATTTGTACAAATAAAGCAGTCCGAGATAATCATTTAACAACCTAAATGCTACTTAATTCTCTCTCACGACTTCCTTTTACTAATTCCCTGTCCAAATTCACTGGGTTGATCTAATCTTATATGGTATAGCAGTTAACCTAATGTGATAAGCCCCAGACGGGTTCAGTCGTCGATTGTTATATTGTTGTGATTATGCTGGAACTAAAAAAAAAAATTTGCACATGTTAGTGATGCTGCGGTACAACTGAAATACTTTAAATTACAGGAGCAGTAAGAATTTTAACATTACTACATGTGTATTCTTCATTGCGAAGTATTTAGATTATAGTAATACACCACAAGCGTTTAGGTCTTGGGGGGTCAATGATTCATGAACTAGATATTGGACAGTATTGAAATATCCTCTCAAATCTCATAGGACATCTCTTATTCCCTGGGATAAAAGGGACATCGCAACTAGACAGCCCTCGGCACTCTTTAGTCAGTTTTTGAAAGCGAGCTAGACCTGACGCTCAGATCGATGTTTACCGCATATTAATCCCTGCCTGTACTGATATAAGACACACAAGTCTCTAAGGATTGACAGTTTGAGCAGAGCTACCTACATCAAGTGCTGCTGGACATTGCACTATCCGGCGTACCCATGGAATCCCAGAAGAATAATTCTAAAGGACAGATGAGTAAGTAAACTTTTTTTTTTCTAAAGTTGCATTTCATTTTTGTTTTAACCTAGCTCTCGTTTTACTTGTTTTAAAATCCCGTTTAGTATACAGAAACTCTCGTTTTTCACTATAGCAAGAGAAAATAGAATTTCCGGTTTCGATAAAGTTGTTCCCTTATGTAATCTGCGTTGATCCTAGCAGACGAAACTTTGAAAATTTTAGTTTTGAAACTTGAACATGTGCCAGCCCAAGGGGAAAGTTAGGAAAACAATCTAGCATGTGGCTTTTTTCTGTAATAAATGTTTTGCCAGCTCCCCCTTTTTATTATACATTGTCTGTTGTAAAGCTTACCGATAGCTTTGGACATTGGATTGTGTGAACTGAATTTCACAGTCTGTCTGCATGTGGAGTTCATCATACCCAATTCTGTATCATGTGCTTATAATTGGGGCACTAACAACTGATAAAATCATGACTATCTTCTAAACGATAAAAAGATGGTCATGTTGTATACTTTAGCCCCTACCGTTTTGAGCTCCAAAAATATGGAAATTTCCAATATAGTGAATGAAAAATGAATGGTCGAACCACGACCGAACGTTATTGGCACGACGTTGCATCAAACGAAAGTTTAAATTGATGTCGAGCCCTTTTCCTAACTGTATTTTTAGTAAATCTTGGTTCGAAGAGTCGCCTGCTGCTGTCTTTTTTCAAAAGAAAATTCTTCGTCATCGTGCGAACAACAGCGCACTTTCTAGTTTCTACTGTAATAAAATATCTGGGAGATACTAACAACAAATTATACATTCTATGTCTCTCTCGTATCGTTTCTTTCTTCAAGGTTAAATCTTGAAAATGAAAACCATTAAGACTTTCTTTAATAATAGCTGAAAGTAATACAAAAAAGCGAAAAAAATGTATTGTATAATTAGGGAAAAAATATTTTTTTTTTTATAAAATCAAAACAAATATATTCAGGTATTACTCAGATGCCCTCGGCTGCCTATCCTCTTCTAAATGGCAATACCGCCAAGAGCAGCAGTGATGAAAAAGGGTGCTGTGCCAAGAACAAGAAGGCCATCATCTTCATTGTGTCGATGGCTGTCGTCCTAGTCATTGCGGGGGCCGTGGCAGCCGTCCTCCTTATTCCTATTAGCGCTAGCAGCAGCGGCAGCAGCATCAGTCAATCAAGATCCAAGTTAAACACATCATTTTGGGTAAGTCATATTTTTTTTTTTACTTACCAAAATTCCTAATTTCAGAAGATGTTTTTAGCTATCAGTGCTTAATTGGAACTACTGGGTCAGTGGGTGGGCATGGTAGGCGTTTGATTGCCAACAGAGGATGAGGGCGGTAGATTATCGATATGCCATTGGTCTAATTTGAACGGAAATGTCTTAATTACGATTGCTAAACAATTTCGAAAAACTAATACACCATAGCCATTTGATAAGATAGGATGAAAATAATATCAAAACAAGTTGTGTAATTTTGGAATCGATGTGTTGCACAACAAAAAAATGCAAGCTAAATTTGTTAACTATTTTTTTAAATATCAAATTATAGAGAAATGAAACCTCCGAGTATATCACTGACTACAACTCAACTTATTCCGGATCCAGAGTAAATCCGCTGGAAGCATTTGCTGGCTACTGGATAATAGACAGTCAGGAAAATCTAGACGAATTTCTCAAAGCTATCGGTAAACCCTACCATTTTACATTTGACACGGTCATTTCATGTTCATAGAATGATTTCTATCTTTCCGCAGGTGTTGGCTGGTTTGAAAGGTACGTTTTTTTTAGTTTGATGTGTAAATAAATCAGTTACTGAGATTTTAGATGAAAATCTTTTACAGAATGTTTGCCCCAACCATTAAAACCAAGATGAACATTATTGTTCATGGACCTGGTGCAATTACGGTGGAAATGACCACAATCTCTACAAAAATTATAGAAATTCAATTCAGCAAGGACAATGAATACGTGACTGTCGATGGTCGCACTGTTGTGGTATTTTCTCATATAGTATTTACTACTATAACTATATTGACATTGGATTTTTTAAAAGGCTTTTCACAGCTTGGAGGGTAACAGATGGATCATCAAAGAAAGATGGAATGCTGGGAATGAGGAAAAGTTGGCCAAGTACGATCACGAAATCATCGATGATGAAATTATTATTGTAAGTTATACACAATTTTAAGTCAGTACAAACAAATCTTATTAATTTTTTGCGTTGATTTAAACAGCACATTTATGTGGATGACGTGATCTGTATGCAAAGATACGTACGGATCGAACAGTGACGAAAAAAAAAATGTTTCAATACGCACCTACAATCTACTCATTGTGCTGTAGATAAAGCTTACATTCCACCACCCTTATTTTTTTACAATTTGAATTCGTGCTGTTTTTAAAAAACAAAGAAGAATAAATGATAATTAAGATTCATTAAATACTATTTCACTTATTTCTTTTAAAAATAGTGCGTCTTTAGCTGCACTTTATTACATCATACAGCAATTTAACTTGCATTCTTATCACTGAATGAGTCGACGGCTAGGCTGTTAAGCACTTGCAGGATTAGACTTTTTTTTCCCACAGAGGATATAGAAGCGTAGGTAGAGATTCCAAAGTGTTCCATTTCTCGGCAGTTGCCGGCCGGTATATATCCTACCTCTGAGTGACTGCGAATTCACCACAAAAAAAAAAAAATAATTATAATGGCACCTCACGGTACTTAAATACTTTCAAAATACATTAACTTTAAGCTGATTTTCAAACAATTCATTAGATCAATCACATCCAACCTCGGGAACTCCACTTATGAAGGGCAAGACTCCAAAAAGTGAGCAAGGATGCTGTGCCCGGCATAAAAGGACCATCGTCATCGTCGTAGTTGTGGCTGTTATCTTGATTATAGCAGTAGCTGTAACTCTAGTTATGCTCATGCCTACCGAAGATTCTACTCCAGCACCGGCAAAATCTAATGCCTCATCGGCAGCAGGTCGAGCTCGAGCTTCGGCACAAAAGACGACAAAGCTTCCGCCTATAATCAAACCTATTCTGGAGCTAGCTGGAGTAGCAGTAAACTCGACTCTTGATGTAAATATTTCAATTATAATTTGAGTCATTTCAAAGTCGTAAAGTTGGTGTACATTCGATAATAATGCAGAGAAGAATGTATTGAGCTCGTATTTTCTAAGGGATTAGTTTTAAGCTAGTGATTTGGTGCGATGATGACGTCGGTAACCAAATCCCGGACTGAAAAATAGGATTAAATAACGGTCAGTCAATTGCAGTCTTGCTATATATATATGTTATTCAATATTAATTACAGGAGGGTTCAGGCGGCGAGCCGGTTGATACTCCATCTGAAGATGTCATTGACCTAGATGTTGTTGAATCTGATGAAAATCCACTAGAAGCATTCGTCGGTAACTGGAAATTGGAGAGCCAGGAAAACTTTGGCGAATTTCTAAAAGCCATCGGTATGTATGCTTTTTTAATAATGATAAAATGTCGAAAATAATTTTTAAAAATTAATTTATTTCTTAACAGGTGTTGGCTATTTCCAGAGGTAAGATATTTATTACCCCAGTCAAAAGTTACATTATATAATTACGGGTATTATTATTACTTAAGGTCGATGGCAGAATCTGCAAAGCCGGAAATGACAGTGACCGTAGAAGAACCGGGCAAGATCACCGTTGAAAGCAGGGGACTTAAATCCGGTACTAAAACGATTGTCTTCGACGAAGAATTTGAAGAGAAGACGGGCGACGGCCGTAACGTTCTTGTACGCTATAATCTCGTTTATACATCACATTCATCATTTTTAAAATTAAATTGTATGCTTTATTAGAGCCTTCATACTATCGATGGAAGCAAATGGGTTTCTTCAGAACGATGGGGTCCAGCAAATGCCGAAAAAATTGCCGACTTCGTTCGCGAAATCGTCGATGATAAATTTATTGTGGTAAGTTTTAGATGGATTCTTCTACGTTAGTGAATTTTAACTTGCTAATATGTATGCGTTTATTCATTCCATTTACATATAGACTATAACCTTTAACGATGTGATCTGCATTCAAAGATACATACGGATCGAATAGTGAACAAACTGCATAAAGCCTGCTGCTGCACCCTCTGGACTTGTTTAGATTATACTTTGTGCTGCTGATAAGACTGCTTCCAAGTCTTTTTCTGTGTGTGGATGTCCATTTTGTATTGAATCAGTCATTTTTAAACCGAGAATAAAGAATGGATTAAATGGAAATAACTATTTTATAATAGTTTGAACGAATTTAAACAATGCATCAGCTGAAAATCGTTACACCATTGTTTAGACCGATGCAATACAGCATATTTCTCCTTGGTCAATATTACTATCTTATCATTTATCACTAAATGGGGCAAGCAGAGACCAAAAAAAAAATCTATAGGCCCACGCAGCAACAGCCTATACCGCTGTGAATGAAAAATAAAACTTGTACATCACACTGATCCCCGGCCGGCACCTTTCAGTAACGGTGATTTAGGGCTACGAAGTAGTGGGATTTAAAAAATCGAGTGAAAGGTTTTCTAACATTCATAAATAATTTATCAAAATGGCACCCAATGGTAAATTTATATCCTTCTATCATAGCTATCACTATAATCTTTTAATATATGGATTAGTTTAAATTATTATTGATTTATTTCCTTTTTTGAACCTAACAGCGGGCTCTCCTCTTATGAAGGGCGGAACTTCGAAGAGCGAGCAAGGCTGCTGCGCTAAGAATAAGAAGGCAATCATCATCGTTGTAGTTGTTGCCATCATCTTGGCCATCATCGTAGGAGTAGCTTGCTATTTCCTTTTACCATCCAATAGCCCTACACCAGAACCTACACCGATAACACCGACTAGGTCCAAAAGACCAAATAAGCCAGCACAATCACGAAAACTTCCACCATCGCCGCCAAAGGAGGCTGATGAAGTTACTGAAGAAGTTGATCTTAGCGCACCACTTTTCCCAGTCGATGAGCCCAAAGATAACCCGCTCGATCAATTCGCCGGAGACTGGAGACTAGACAGTCAAGAAAATTTTGAAGAATTTCTTACAGCCATCGGTATTATAATATAAAATGATTCCACGTCGTTTGTTTCTTAAATTTATTTGTTAATATCTTCTTTAAACCAATACAGGTGTCGGCATGTTTAAGAGGTATGACCATAAAACCAATTGACATTTCATTGTAAATCGTTTTTTTTTTCTTTAATTACTATTTTACGTATAGAATGATGGCTATGCAGGCTAAGCCTGAAATGACCATCACCGTGGACGACGTGGATCAGATTACGATCGAAAACAGAGGTCTAAGATCAGGCACTAACACCATCACCTTCGGCGACGAAGTTCAGGAGAGAACTGCTGACGGCCGTGACGTTGTTGTGAGTTTATTACTACTTCTCAATTGATCCATCAAGTCAAGATTTTTTTACTTAAAACTCTCGATATTTGCATATCATCAGAGCATTCACACTGTGGAAGGCGATAAGTGGGTCCAGAAGGAGCGCTGGGATGGCAAAGAGATCACTTACGTCCGCGAGATCATCGATGATGAGTTTGTTGCGGTATCTTTAAATATAACTTGTTATTTAATATTGGAATTATTCAATAATATGTTTATTAGACTATCACCCTCGGCGATTTGGTGTGCACTCGAAAGTACGTGAGTACATCACCAAGGCAACCAAAGCCTTCAACAGGATCTTTACCAAAACAAGTTGCGCCTAAAGCTCCTCCACCACCACCCAAAGCATCTCAAGAAGATCCCGATGAAAACCCAACGGTAAGATTAACCAACAGTTACTAAGTTTCCAAGTAAAACTTTGAATAGGGCTAATTGATTAAAAAAAAAAAAAACTTGAATAATTACTCGAATTCCAGGACAATGATGATGAAGAAGATCCTCTGGCAGGACTTTTCGACCAAGTCGATGAGTCCAAAGGTGATAACCCGCTCAATCAATTTGCCGGAGACTGGAAACTAGACAGCCAAGAAAAGTTCGACGAATTCCTTACAGCCATCGGTACTATACTTGAAAAGATTTCACATGATTTTGATAATTTCAATTTGATTTTGATAAATAATTCATCATTGGACGGATTCAGGTGTCGGCTTCTTCAAAAAGTATAAGCATTTTCAGATATTTTTAATTGAAATTACAAAATTTAACCAGTTATTTATAATGTATAGGACGATGGCCATGTCGGCTAAGCCTGAAATGACGATCACAGTGGATGCTGAAGATCAGATCACAATCGAAAGCAGAGGTCTAAGATCGGGCACTACTACCATCACCTTCAACGAAGAATTTGAAGAGAAGACTGCCGATGGACGTGACGTTGTTGTGAGTTCATTTTTTCTCTTACTATAAGGATAAACTAAATAGAGCTTTATATTTAAAAAATGCTTCGTATTTCATCAGAGCATTCACACTATCGAAGGCAATAAGTGGGTTCAGAAGGAGCGCTGGGATGGCAAAGAAATCACTTACGTCCGCGAAATCATCGATGACGAGTTTGTTGCGGTATGTTTCATTTAACTCATTATTTACTTTTCAAAATCGTTTAATAAAAATGCATTTACTAGACCATTACCCTCGGTGATTTGGTATCGATTCGAAGATACGCGCGGATGGATTAGAAAACGATCACTAGACCATCTTCAACCATCAATTTTGAGTGCAGTTTTCATTCTAAATTTGTGTTTCAGACATAATAAGGGCCTATCATTTGTTGGCTACAATCAAATTCAATTTATTACTGTTAAATATAACAACAAAATAAATTGGACATTTAGACGATTCGTCGGCTATATTAAAATTGTTTTTACGTATTTTTAAATAGTTCTTATTGCACTAAAAACTCTTAAATAACGATCTGAATTCAAATATGACTTGAGTTTGAAATTATCATTGCTGCAACAAATTATCAATGATAGGGTCAAACTAGAACGGCGCCAGTCGATGTGTTTTTGAACCGTTTTGCTTTACTTTCACCTTCTGGGGAGCTATGTTGGCGCGTCTAGACAAACTGTCATGCATCCCTCAATTTTCGTGATAAGAATAAGTAGACTGATTCTTCTGTCAATCACCTTCTGCCAATGCCGCTTTTTATTGGAGTAAATTGAATAATAATATCAGAAGATTGATTGTATGAAAAGAGAAACATCTGAGCCGCTTATTGTTTGGGCTTTTACATTTTTTAAACTGCATTGCTCAATCTGTTGAGACACAAATCAAATACATAAACTTTGAATTAGGGCACAGAGCACAACAATCTAGGGATTTATGTAAGACGTGTACAGCTACTTTTGGTTTAATTTTTAAATAGCATGCTATATGGTATGGATCACACGAGAGAGAACATTTATTTTGATTTGATTTGATTTCAGCATCAATAGTACTTGTTTAAAAACATCATAGGATATGTATCGACGTTTCGAAATCCGGATCCAGTTGGGTTGTATGCATAAAATTTGACGAAGATGCCATATTAAGAAAGTTGATTGTGCTCATCTGCTAGAAATGTTGATTCTGTTGTCAAGAATTTCCATTCAAGGCACCATAACACCTTCATTTACTGTAGGCTAAAGCAATTAGCAATGCATTTGAATTCCCTTCTTTATCTTTCGCCTGTTAAATTATTGGAATCAAAAAATAAAAGCAGACGGCCGAGAGGTAGATGGCCGCTCGGTACTTGTGGTAGCTCGTCAGCAGAACCAACCATTCACACGTCGTTTTCCTGCTGTCTACTTAAATATTAACCAACTCTCTGTTTTAATTGGATGTTATTCATGAACGAATCCCTACTATTAACTGCACTCTCTATTTAGTGTAAGTGTATACTCTTTAACTCTGAATCTTTATTTCATGATTTGTGTTTATTCTTTTAAAAAGTTCAAATTAAGGTTCAATGTTCAAAATTTCAAATTTAGCGCGATACTGGCGCGAAGTGAAAAGAATTTTTACCAAACTGGCAACGTGTCTTTTAAGTTAGCAGACCGAAAAGACGGATGAACACACAATCTTCTTTCCTTTTCACGTTCTCACTATTTCTGTCGGATCGTGCTAGACTTGTATCAATTTCAAAATGAATTCCACTCTCAAAGTTTTGGTTAGCTCAATTTGACATTTTTTAAAACTTCTCTTGTTTATAATTAATTTTTTTATTTAAATGACAGGGCTCAACTTTGTTTCGCCAAACTGTTGGCCTGTCAGTTCCTCAACAGCATGCCCAGCGTTTGATTCATACCGGTAATTACGTAACTGCTTTATGAATATTAATATTTCTTAGATGCTAACATAAAAATATTTATGAAAGTGTCACCTTATTATAATTCATAACAAATCCTTCTGACACCCGAGAGCTTTTAAATGGCAACATAAGGGTCTATAGTCTTGACGAAATTGTTATGGCTTATATGAATATTTTTATTTTAATTATACATTTAATTTTTAAATTCTTATGATGGGTTAGGCTCCAAGCTGCTAGCCGCTCAAGTCCAGCATCCTGCCCCTGACTTCAAAGCAACTGCTGTAGTCAATGGCTCTTTCAAAGAAATCAGCCTTGCTGACTTTAAGGGCAAATATTTGATCCTCTTCTTCTACCCCTTGGATTTGTATGTATATTAAAAAACTTGTGAACAATAGACAAAAATTTAAATTGGATTTGAATCGTTATACAGCACGTTCGTGTGCCCGACTGAGATCATCGCTTTCAGTGATCGCATCAAAGACTTCAAGGACCTAAACGCTGAAGTTGTGGGAGTCTCAACTGATTCGCATTTTAGCCACTTGGCTTGGATTAATACCCCTCGCAAGGTAAATTATTCATATATAGTAGCCTCTTGTAATAACAGTTAAACAGTAAATGAGACGAAATTACTCCCATTAGGAAGGAGGATTAGGTGGTCTACACTACCCTCTTCTGGCTGACTTTTCTAAAAGCATTTCACGCGACTATGGAGTTTTGATTGAAAAAGCAGGAATCGCTCTACGAGGTCTTTTCATAATCGATCCACAAGTAAGATTGTAGCTTCTTATCCTTTGTACTTACTAAAACGTAATAGATGAATTTAATAATTGTATTTTGTTTCAGGGAGTTGTGAGGCAGATGACTATTAACGATCTTCCCGTCGGCCGTTCTGTCGACGAGACTTTAAGGCTCATAAAGGCTTTCCAATTTGTTGAAAAACACGGAGAAGGTATACAAAATACAATTTCTTTAATGAAATTAAAATAGGAGAATAATGGTTTTCTTGTTTTTGTTTGTTTCTTTTTTTTTATTGTTTTTGATTTCATATAGTGTGCCCTGCTAATTGGACTCCGGATTCTCCCACCATCAAGCCCGATCCTGTCGGTTCAAAATCCTATTTCAACAAAGTCAACTAATATTATAGCGTGAAATAGTATATTTTTTCTCCTAGTTTATCACGGTTGTGTAGTTTCGGGAAATGTCTATGCGGGCTGAATAAATGAAATTACTCTATTAATTTTAATTTTTAAACATGTTTTTAAGTTAAGTGTCTTTGTATATTTCAATCAAGAACCGCCGTTGAATTTGTAAATTTAGATCCATTTTCAAAGTTAAAATATTGCAAACTTTTCCGGCTGAAAATTGCAAATTATTAACTCGTTAACAAAAACGTTTTATTCAAAAATACTCTTACGAAGAGCTAACCTGAGGAAACTTTTTTTTTCCTGGTAGTAAAGTAATTATGCCAGCAAGTAATTTATAATCAGCCTTAACATCAAACGGAACGCACGTATAGTTCCTAAGTTTGGTTTAGCAAGATGGGAAATACCAATGCGTGACTAAATAGGCCTATAATGTTGACCATGAAAACATTGGTAGGTACGATGGCTTAATCAGCTGAGCCCCATTTCCTTCGGTAAACAACTTAAATAATTGTTGCATCATTATTTACTAAAAACTCTTATTATTCGAAATTATTTTAACTAGCAAAAGATGTAAAAGGGTACCCTGTTATCCCCACATTATTCCTGAATTCTTGTCGATCGAAACAAGCGGAAGAGGAAACCTTTATAAAATATTTCAATTCGTTTCAAATCTTCGTAATCGTGAATTACAATTCGATTTTAAAAAAGAAATATTTAAAACACATGATCAACCCAAAATTTTTATCTATGTAAGTGAACGAATGCTGGTGGTGATACAAGTGCAATCACGACGATAGAATAATCTATGCACTGTGCGAGATTAACTTTGAAAAGGATTCCTATTACCTCAGTTAAGGAGCTTCGGTAGAGAACCAGTTGAAATAATAATAAAATATCGGTCGCAAGCAACGGCTTTATTAGTTCATATTATATTCTGCTGCAAGGAAGAACTTACAAACTAGTTTGAGGTAAGTGTCTATAAATTTTTTTATTTTACACTCATTTTGTAAGATCGGCAATGCCTACGTTATTTCAGAAAAGGTATTCTTTTAAGAATGGAACCAGGAAAAACTCAGCGCTTTTGGACGGCACTATTTGAGGAGAACGGATTAATCCCGAAACTGCCCGAGGTAGCCGGAGAACCCGATGGTCGCTTTCTCCCCACTAAAGAGTTCGGGCAAGTGAAGGTGAAGGCATCTCCGGCTTCTGCCATGGGAGACAACTTCATGAGTGATACTTTTATAGTTGAAGCCAAAACAGAGAAAGATGCTAAATCTCAAACAGGATTCGTCAAGGTTAAATTGCTACATAGTTTCTTGTATTTAACTGGAATTATGGAACTTTTCCTGCGTAGGTATTGCCGTTGAATTCAGTTATGAGAGAGGCGACCTCATCGGCTGGAGTTTACAAGCGGGAGATTTCCGTCTACAGGGATTTGTTTCCCTTTCTCCGCGATCTCCGTGGTGACCGGCCTATCCCACTAGACGTTTCCGATCTCTACTACGCTCGATTAGATGATGTTAACAACACTTGCGTCATGTTCGAAGACTTGAAAGCTAAAGGTTTCAGAGTAACGGACAAGACCGCTGGATGCGACTTTTACCACGCCCGTTTGGCTGTCATTTCTCTGGCTCATTACCATTCCCTTACAATGACCGCATTGAAAAGCTGGACAGATTTCGATAGCTCTTCTGGGGAACTAACAGTCAACTATCCGGATCGAATCAAGTTCATAAAAGAGAAATCCATGTTTGATAGTGATCCTGTTGCTATGGTCAAGGATTGGCTAGGAACTGTGATTGAACTTACTGAAGAAGTGGAACGTCCTGACGTGAGTTATAAACTATTGTTCAAGCTATTAATATGTATAGTAATAAATTCTGATTACATTAAATAGTTGACTGAATGGCTGAAAAGAGATATTCAAGAGAATCTAGCAGAAGTCGTGAAGCTCGAAACTATCGAATCAGCCGGGAAACTAGCTTGCATCGTACACGGAGACTACTGGAACAACAACTTCATGTTCCGTTACGATGCTGACGGCCATCCCAACGCTCTCCGGATGATCGACTTCCAGATTGTAAGGATCGGTCATCCGTTGAACGACCTCCTCTACTTTTTCTATACGAGCACTCTTCCAGAATTGAGAGAGAAGCACATGATAGGACTTTTGCGCCTCTACTTCGACACTCTAAAGGCTGATTTAGAGCTGTTGGGTAATCCTTTGGATTATTCTTGGAACGAGTTTATCCGAGACTATAAGAAGAGAAGCCGAGCTTCGTTTCTATTAGGCGGGACGTAAGTTAAGAAAAACGTTAAATCGATTCTAATTATAGTACCTTTTTTTAATTCGTTATTTAAAAAAAAATACATGTGTATATATAGGGTGATGACATTTGTTTTGAACAAGTCTGTGGTTACCGATCTGCAAGCAAAAGACAAGGAAGCCAAAAGCGAACCAGCAATAGGTATCGATATTCCAGATATATTTTCGTAAATTTATTGTTTACTAACATTTTTGATTGAATAGTTATAGAGAAACCGAAAGAAGTGGGCGATGGGTTGGCACCTGAAACCCTTGAAAAAATGACGAATCTACTGAAGAGCCCAAGCCAGAAATTGAGCAGCAACAAAAACTTGACAGATCGCATTATTAAACTTGCCGACGAAATCCAAATTCTTAACTGTTAATGGTAGTAAATTTTATATTTTAAGATGAATATGTTTCATGAGCTGCTATTTGTATAGTATTAATAGCAATAACACTTTTTTTGTGCTTTTTCCTATGATGTATACAACTTACCTATCTTCAGAAATTGCTATCAATTATGGATAGAATTAATAAAATTAAATATACTTAATTAATCATTTGAAAATACCGTTATGTCTTTAGAAAATGACATTATTGATAGGATTGATAGACTGGCGATTGATACGTCAGTATATGCGCACTTATTACAGCGTTTAGGCTAAGAGGGGGAAATCATCAGGAATGATGACTTTCGACCGAATGTTTTCAAACAAATTGTTATGCCAAAAAGGAATCAAATCAGTAGAAGGGGTGAAATCGAATCTTATGTTAAACAGCGATCATTTTTTTATTTTAATAAATCGGGAAGGTAAGCACTACACTACAGGCGTACACTAAGATGTGCGTCATTTATTTATTATTGCAATAAACATCCAGATTTCTATGCAAATTTGGCCAGAAAAAAAAATTTGACAGACAATATAAGAAATTTAGAAGACAGAATAACCAATAAAATTTTTCTTTTTTGTCCAACGGAATGAAACGAACAGTACGTTTGCTCTAGCAGATTTAGAAATTTACTATGCAGCAAGATAAGCTAGTCTTCTATATAGACCTTGCATAAGAGATACGACGAGGGTCTAATATATTGAACTTCGCTTCCTTCCGTAAACAACTTAATGATTGCTGTATCATTGTTTACTTTGAAACCTTATTTTTCTGTACAGCTAGCAAAGTTTTTTAAAGGCTGCCTTGTTTTCAACATACCATTCCTCAAATCTTGTATAAATACGTTGAAAGAATCGAAAAAGACAATCTATGTTAGATAATTGTAGTGTGCATTCTTAAGTTTATATTGCGTCCGAGATTCTAATCGTCGATTAGAGTTTTTAATTACCGCTTCATTAGGAAGAAATATTTAAAACGCATGGCCAACACAAAACTAATATCTCTGTCTGGTGATAGGCCTACTTACAAGTGCAATCGCGACAACGGCAGATTTATCTATGCACCGTCGGAGAATGACCCTGGAAACGATTCTTATTACCTTATTGGCTCAAAAGTATAGTCCTATCCAACATAAATAAGAATAATATTAAACATCGCTTCACTAGCGGTGGCTTTATTAGTACACTTTCTTTTCTGCTCAAAGGAAGACCTTATACAAATCGGTTTACGTAAGTGTCATAATTAATCACATTTTAGGCCTACATTAAATTTAGTAAGATTGACCAGTGCTACGTTTATACAGCATACATCTTAATTTTTTTTAGAGAAGAAATTCGTTTTAAAATGGCACTAGGAAATACACAGCGCTTTTGGACAGCACTGTTTGAGGAGAATGGATTAACTCCGAAACTACCTGAGATAGCCGGAGAACCCGATGGTTGTTCTCTTCCCACTAAAGAATTCGGGCAAGTGATAGTGAAAGCGACTCCGGCTTCCGCCATGGGAGACAACTTCATGAGCGATACCTTTATCGTTGAAGCCAAAACAGAAAAAGATGCTAAACCTCAAACAGGATTCATCAAGGTTGAATAAATATGTGGTTACGTCTTTTAAGAAATATAAATGCTGAATTTTAATCAACATGACAGGTTTTGCCGTTTAATTCGATGATGAGACAGGCGGCCTCGGTAGGGGGTGTCTACAATCGAGAGATTGCCGTGTACCGGGATTTGTTTCCCTTGCTCCGCGATCTCTGTGGTGACCAACCTATCCCCCTAGACGTTTCTGACCTCTACTACGCTCGATTAGATGATGATGACAACACTTGCGTCATGCTAGAAGATCTGAAAGCTAAAGGTTTCCGAGTGACGGACAAAACCCACGGATCCGACTTTTATCACGCACGTTTGGCCGTCATTTCTCTGGCTCACTACCATTCACTGACCATGACTGCGTTGAAAAGCTGGACAGAACTCTCCAGTACTACCGGAGAACTAACAATCAACTATCCGGATCAAATGAAGTTCATGAAAGAGAAATCCATGTTCGATAATGACCCAGTTGCTATGCTAGGGCCCTATTTGGAAACATTGATTGAATTCACTGAAGAGCTCCAGCGTCCTGACGTACTCAGATACAACTTTTATATCGAGTCTTATAGCTTATAGAATCCAGCTATTTCAAATGTATAATTTCGAATTACTTTTAACAGTTGGCAGAATGGCTAAGAAAAGATGTACAAGAAAATCTAGCAGAGGTCTTGAAGCTCGAAACCTTGGAATCGGCCGGGAAAATGGCTTGCATTATACACGGAGACTATTGGAACAATAATTTCATGTTCCGGTACGATGCAGACGGTCATCCCAACGCTCTTCGGATGGTGGATTTCCAACTCGTAAGGATAGGTCATCCGTTAAACGATCTTCTCTACTTTTTCTACTCGAGCACTCTTCCAGAATTGAGAGAGAAGCACATGATTGGACTTTTGCGTCTCTATTTCGACACTCTTAAGGCTGATTTAGAGCTGTTGGGTAATTCTTTGGATTATTCTTGGAACGAGTTTATCCGAGATTATAAGAAGAGAAGCAAAAGCTGGTTTTTAATGGGTGGAATGTGAGCTTAAACAATTCATAGATTCTAATCAGTCCTATTTTAAAATTTCAACTATTTTTTTAAATAGGGTGATGTCTTTTGTTTTGAACAAGTCCGTGGTTACTGATCTCCAAGCAATCGATAAAGAAGAAAGAAGCGCGCCAGTATCAGGTATTCGAAGCTTAATCTACAAGTCTAAATTAATTGTTATCGTTTAATTTTGCTTATTGTTACAGAAGAACCGAAAGAAATAGGCGAATTTGGCATGACAGCTGAAATGGAAGAAAAAATGTCAAATCTAGTAAAGAATCCGAGCCAGAAATGGAGCAGCAACAAAAACTTGTCCGATCGCATGATCAAACTTGTCGAGGAAATCCAAAATCTTAACTGTTAACCTAAAAAAAAACCATCTAAATATAAATTTCGTATAAAATTATCAATAATGGCTGTTCATAAAATTCAAATAGCTGCCCCTAGTGTATTAAATAATAATAACTCAAGTTTCATTGTGTAATACCATTTTAAAAGGTAGAAATACAATTCAATCAATTCTGCCATAAATACTACTCACAAGAAAAAAGGATTTAATTGATGATTGCTGGCTTTTACGGCCGATGGCGGTGAATCCAGCGTTCACGTTGAATAGAAAAAAAACCTTCACACTTTCAAGCCCAATCCTGTCGATTCCATAAATTCTATTCCAACTAAGTCACACTTAAAATTTCATAGCGTGAAATAGTAAATGTTTTTCTTCTACTTCTAATATTGATTACGGTTGCCAGTTGAGAATAAGAATAACTTTTCGAAAATGCGGGATAATAAAAAGAAATAAGTGTACAATGTTCATGTTTCCAAAAATTTTTTAGCTAAGTAATGGGGCATAGCATATAAGGATCGTAGAATTTACAAATTTAGGTTCATTAATTTATTCTATATTCATATTCCGATGAAGTCGCTGAAATTGCAAAGCATGTATATTTTTTAAAAAGAAACATTTTATTCAAAAGATGTTATTTAAAACGAAATGCGGAAATGTTATAACCATTTACTGATAATACCTTGTTTCTCCAACATAAATTTGCGCATAACCGTTCGAAAAGCTATTAAAAAATATGATGTATTCTTCTTTTTAAACTTTTATATTCGTCTGTTTACGAATACTAGCGGCGATACAAATATGGCAATCACGATAGATAATAACTGTGACGATAGATAAGATATGTATGCACCATAGGAGGCTGACCCTGAAAATTATTCTTACTACCTCCGTGAAAAGTAAAGAATCTATTCAGTCCGCCAATTCCATAGGGAACTGGTGAGAATAATATTAAATATCACTTAGCTAACTGAAGTTTTATAACCGTAGTAAATTAAATTTTTGCTCAAAGGATTAAAATCGCTGGTCTGGTTTTAGGTGAGTATTAATTATTCAAAAAAATACTACATTTTATTAATAAGTTGCATTGATTATTACTGCGTTGTGTCAGCAAGGAGAATCTTCTAAAAATGGGATCAGGAAATATTCACCGCTTTTGGACAGCACTATTCGAGGAGAATGGATTAATTCCGAAATTATCCGAAATTGCCGGAGAATCTGATGGTCGTTCCCTTCACACAAAAGAATTCGGGAAGGTGAAGGTGAAAGCTACTCCAGCTTCCGCAATGGGAGACAACTTCATGAGCGACACCTTCATAGTTGAAGCGAAAACGGATAAGAAAACGAAATTCCAGACAGGATTCATCAAGGTAAAAAACTACATATTTTTATGTTATTAGCTATGATAATTATTTTCCTTTTTCTACATCATAGGTATTGCCCTTTAATTCGATGATGAGACAGGCGGCTTCGGTAGGGGGTGTCTACAAGCGAGAGATTTCCGTATACAGGAATTTGTTCCCTTTGCTCCGCGATCTTCGCGGTGACCGCCATATTCCACTAGACGTTTCCGATCTCTATTATAGTAAAGTAGGTGATGATGACAGCACTTGCGTTCTGCTAGAAGACCTGAAAGCGAAAGGTTTCAAAGTGACGGACAAGACCCAGGGATCCGATTTCCATCACGCACGTTTGGCCGTCATTTCTCTGGCTCATTACCATTCTCTGACCATGACTGCATTGAAAAGCTGGACCGAACTCGATAACTCTTCTGGGAAACTAACAGTCAACTATCCGGAACCAATGAAGTTTATGACAGAGAAATCCATGTACGATACCGATCCAGTTCCTGTGCTTAAGAGCTGGTTGACAACTTTGATTGATTTCACTGAAGAGCTCCAGCGCCCTGACGTCAGATAAAACTTTATCCTATAGCTATTTTACATGAGTAATAACTTCCAATTACTTTTAACAGTTGGCAGAATGGTTGAGAAATGATATACAAGAGAATATAGCAGAGATTATGAAACTCGAAACCTTGGAATCAGCCGGAAAAATGGCATGTATTTTACACGGAGATTATTGGAACAACAATTTCATGTTCCGATACGATGCTGATGGTCATCCCAACGCTCTCCGAATGGTAGATTTCCAACTTGTAAGAGTAGGTCATCCGCTAAACGATCTTCTCTACTTTTTCTACTCGAGCACTCTTCCAGAATTGAGAGAGCAGCACATGATTGGACTTTTGCGCCTCTATTTCGACACTTTAAAGGCTGATTTAGAACTATTGGATAATCCTTTGGATTATTCTTGGAACGAGTTTATTCGAGACTACAAGAAGAGAAGCAAAAGCTGGTTTTTAATGGGTGGAATGTAAGCTTAGAAAAATGTTTGATAAATTTTAGCAAAGAATTTATTTGTTATAACTTTTATTTTAATATAGGGTGATGTCTATTATTTTGAACAAGTCCGTGGTTACTGATCTCCAAGCAATCGATAAAGAAGAAAGAAGCGCGCCAGTTTCAGGTATTCGAAATTTATATTTGTTGTCTTAACTTTTAATCGTTAAATTTTGTTATTATTACAGAGGAACCGAAAGAATTGGACGAACTTGGCATGGAAGCTGAAATGGGAGAAAAAATGTCGAATCTAGTAAAGAACCCGAGCCAGAAATGGAGCAGCAACAAAAACTTGTCCGATCGCATGATCAAACTTGTCGAAGAAATCCAAAATCTGAACTCCTAAAAAAAAATAAATCTTTTTAAAAATATCAATTTTCTGATATTTTATTATAAATTGTAACTCCAAAATCGTATCATTTTGTGTAATCATTTTCAAATTGCTGCCCTGCTGGCTTGTACGATCTATGGCAGTGAAATTGTCCTTTCAGCCTTCAGGTTGAGTAGAGAAAAAAAATTCCCCACCCAACCCAACAAAAAATCACACACTCTTATCTCGTTATGCATGACTATTGTGAAGTTGTGAAGCAGCAGGTTTTTTCTGCTGTTTATCCTTTTTTTTTCAAAACCTTTTCACTTGCTCCTATTCATGTGTATGAAAAAAAAGTTTGTTGCTATTTCCTTTAGTTTATTTGCAATTGCTGTTCGTCCTCTCTGAATTTCCAAGGTCTTTTTCATACAATAGCTCTTTTTCATCCATCCCGGATGTTAAAATAAAAAGAAATAAAACCCCAGCGGCGGCAATAATAGAAGAGTTTAGGCTGTAACTCAGTTGTCGAATTTTTTTTGGCTTCACTAGTGCTTATAAACAACTTCTCCGACAAGAATGGACATTTCTAAATTCTGGAAGCACATTTTTGAGGAAGAGAATCTTGCCCTACGGATGTCTGAGATTTCCGGAAACTCGGATGGAATTTCTTTCGACTCTTCAATTTACAAACGAGTTAAATTAACTGCTTTCCCAGCGTCTGCTCTCGGAGACAACTTCTTATCCGTTGTTTACCTCGTTCAAGCAGCTCTAGAAGATGGAACAATTCACCGCTCGTTCGTCAAGGTAAGGTTGATTTGTTACGTATTTTAAATATATATTTTGAAACTGTTGCATTGTCAATTCTAGATTATGCCAAGCATAACTATGCTACACATTAGCGCCCTGGATTCAAAAGTATTTCGACGTGAAACCGCTATTTATCAACATTTTCACTCCGAACTCCGCCACATCCGTACGGAAGTCGGGCTATCGGAGAATGAGCTTCCTTTGAATGTCCCTGAATTGTACTACGCTCACCTTGACGAGTCTGGAGGTTGCTTAGCGAATAAAAGCGTCTTGATAATGGAGGATTTGAAGCACCTTGGATTCCGCATGGTAGACAAACGAATGGGTTGTACGAAAGATGAAGCTAAGATTGCTCTTTCCACCCTGGCTCGCTATCACGCTCTATCAATTGCGGCTGTAAAGAAATGGAAACTTCCGGATTGTTCTCTCGCTCTTCCTGAGCCCTTATCCTTCATTCCAGCAGGATTAATAGCGTTCGATAACCAGATACAACCGATGCTTGACATGTATCTTCCGCTTCAAATACGAATGTTGAAAGAATTGGGTCACGAAGAGGTAATTGAAGATATTTACGAAGATTTTCATGATCCATCTTAAATGATGTGTTATTTGTAGGTTGCATTGTGGTTGGAACAAGAGTCTTCTGCTGCTGGGAAAGCTTTAACTCAACAGGCCCTGAGCGAGTGCGGCCCACTGGGGTGCATCATCCATGCAGATTGCTGGAACAACAACATGCTCTACCGATACTCTGAAGATGGGAAACCCATCGAGATGAAGCTGATTGATTGGCAGATCACCCGACTTGGTCATCCGGGCACAGATGTCGTACATTTCCTTTTCAGTTCGATTCAGCCAGAGTTGCTTTTCAAAGAGGATGGTATAATAGAGCTGTTAAACCATTATTATGACATCCTTTCTTCGTCTTTGGAGAAAATTGGACTGGTTGAAATTGTACGCCACTGCAACCGGCAGCAGTTCATTGAAGAAGTGAAGGGGCGCTTCCGTTTTGGGATGTTCCTTGGTTTAATTCTTCTTCCCGGTGTATTAGATGACTCCGGATTAATGCAAGAAATTGAAGAAAAAGACGCCAAAGAAAAGATTGAAAACGAAACGGTTACTGTGGAAGCAAAGATGGAAGAATTCAAAGAAATGATGACTTTAGATCGACTCTTATCGAATAAATTGTTATGTCAACGAGTTATCAATTTAGTAGAAGGGGTGAAAGCGTATCTTACGTAAAGCAGTGCTGAATTTATACTTAGACTTATCGTGCCCTGCTTTCATTTAAAATATAATCGCAAAATAAAACAGACTGCTATCGCTATAGCCAATTTACTGCGATGCAATAATAACTATACAATACAGTTGATTAACTTTTTTTTTTTAATATTAGCTATTATTGAGATTTTAAAATTCAAACCGGAAATGAGTTGTTATGCATTCTTTATGGTTTTTCCGTGGTAACTTGACACATATTTTGTCTCGTTATGAAATATTATATGCGGGATTTTGTGAGTTTCTTCTAGTTTCTCTGTTGAGCTTTATTTTTTTTTCGAGTTTTATTGTGTTATATATGTTGTGTTGTCGAGACATTATTAAAGAGTGAAATATAATTTCTGTCAATAAATTTTTTAGTTTCCATTTCTAATAACAATATGCTCTATCTATACGTTTGTTGATTTTAGTATACTTTTGAAGCTTTTATGCTTGATTTCAGCTAGAAAAAGACAAGTAACGGTATAGAAGACTCTGAAGCGGAAGCTGGTTTAGGGGAAGTCGAACCGAATTAATTAAGAGGAACTTGCAACATAAAGAAGAGTGGTGGAATGGACTTTGCAGCGTGCTGACAATTATAGTGTCATAGGAAAGACCGGGCAATATCAGACAGAATTCACGCAAGATGAGCGACAAATTGAGGCCCGGAAGAGATAAGTTTTTCTACCGGCTATTATTTTTCGACCATTCATTTTATACTTCAGAAAAACTGAATACAATCAAAATATTATAATTAAAAGGAACAAACAGATTTAAAACAATTTCACGGTGAATAGAATTTGTTAGGGTTTAAATTGTTTGAAAGTAGCTAACGTAAGAAAAGAAACCTTTTAAGTAAACGATCCCTAGCAGAGACCCACACAGCACCGGGATAATCTTTTTGATCCTATTTCGATCCATTTCATATCCCGTTGTCCGAAGCTTCAATTTCTTACTACTGCAGAATTGGGGATGTGTTTAAGTTATTCTCTTTTTAGCGAACGAAATTTATTTTTTATGATCCGGGTAATTGATATCAAGCTGATAATCTATGTTGGATAACACGATGGAATTTATTTTTAATCAGTTGAAAGTTATCTTCGGGATAAACGACGTTTTCAGAGTAATGTATATACGTAATCTTGAAATGTCCTGTTATCATCCGGATAACTATAAGCAGTACCGAATATTTTAGTATATATTTCAGATTTCAGTGTAATTCGCCCATTAAAAAAAATTCTATCCTAACGATATCTTTAAGTACTTCGTTAGACCGAAACCAACGGCCAAACGGTGACCCGGAGGTGTACCAATTGTCTAACACACGGCCCCTTTTTTGACATCCTTTGGGATGATCAAACGATGTCCCAATCTTAGCCATGTGCTGTGTGGGTAGCCGGAGAACCTGATGGTCGCTCTCTCCCCACTAAAGAATTCGGGCAGGTGAAGGTGAAGGCATCGCCGGCTTCCGCAATGGGAGACAACTTCCTGAGCGATACCTTTATAGTTGAAGCAAAAACGGATAAGGAAGTGCAATCACAAACAGGATTCATCAAGGTTTAACTCCCATTCAGCTTAATATAGAACATATAATTATTATTCTTCTGTCTTCGGCATAGGTGTTACCGTTAAATACCGTAATGAGACAGGCGGCCTCATCGGGTGGTGTCTACAGTCGAGAGATTGCCGTGTACCGCGATTTGTTTCCTTTGCTCCGCGATCTCCGTGGTGACCGGCCTATACCGCTTGACGTTTCTGACCTCTACTACGCCCGATTAGATGGTGATGACAACACCTGCGTTCTGCTTGAAGACCTCAAATCAAAAGGTTTCCGAGTGACGGACAAAATCCATGGATGCGATTTTTATCACGCCCGTTTGGCCGTCATTTCTCTTGCTCATTATCATTCACTGACCATGACTGCATTGAAAAGCTGGACAGAACTCTCCAGTACTACCGGAGAACTAACAGTCAACTATCCGGATCGAATCAAATTCATGAAAGAGAAATCTATGCTCGATAACGATCCAGTCACTATGCTCAAGGGCTGGCTGGAAACTTTAATTGCTTTTACTGAGGAAGTCCAGCGTCCCGACGTTAGTTAAAAAGCACTATTAAGGATATAGGTATAGCGACTTGTCTTAATTAGCAATTGTTTTAATATAGTTGACACAATGGCTGAAACGAGATATTCAAGAGAACTTAGCGGAGATCTTGAAGCTTGAAACCTTGGAATCGGCTGGGGAAATGGCTTGCATCTTACACGGAGATTATTGGAATAACAATTTCATGTTCCACTACGATGCAAACGGCCTCCCCGACGCTCTTCGAATGGTCGATTTCCAGATTGTAAGGATTGGTCATTCGCTGAACGATCTCCTTTACTTTTTCTACTCGAGCACTCGGCCGGAATTGAGGGAGAAGCACATGATGGGACTCTTGCGCCTCTATTTTCTCACTCTCAAAGCTGATTTAGACCTGTTGGGTAATCCTTTGGATTATTCTTGGAATAAATTTGAAGAAGATTTTAAGAGGAGGAGTCGAGCCGGGTTTTTAATGGGTGGAATGTACGGTAAATAATAATTTGAAAATCTCTTATTATATCATATAACTTTTATTACTTCAAATTATTTTAAAATCAGGGCAATGTCATTTATTTTGAGCAAGTCAGTGGTCTCTGATTTGCAGGATATCGATAAGGAAGCCAAAAGCGCACCCGTATCAGGTAAAGTTTTTTTCCCCCCAAAGCATCATAGTTGATAGTAGAGCCAGATTCATTTTTATAAATATAACTGTAGAGGAACCGAAGGAAATGGGCGAGCATGGCATGACCGTTGAAATGGAAGAAAAAATGACGAATATGATCAAGAACCCGAGCCAAAAATGGAGCAGCAATAAAATCTTGACCGATCGGATGATTAAGCTTGTTGATGAAATTAAAAAACTTAACACTTAATAAACAAGATGAAAAAAATTATTCTTCACATCGTAGTAATGGTTCAAAAAAGAAATACTTGGTTTTAAAAATTATTTGTTAATTGCTGCTGCTTCTTGGATATTAACCAAACTAGTTTATTGTGTAATAGTGAGAACAACTTATAAAATAAAATAAAAAACCTTTTAACAATATGGGTTTAATTTATTATCATGATTTAGGATTTGAAAATCTAGGATTCCATATTTTCATTTGGAAGATAAATACTTGAATTTTGCGAAAGAAGAAGTCAAAATAGCCAGCTAGCTTATTATTGCGCTCTATCAATAACAATTGTAAGGAAATTGAAACCTTCCGGATGGCAGGCTACCTTGCTCTTCCAGAGTCCCTATCCTTCATTTCAAAATGAACAGCGAAACTCTAATGCTTTGCTAGAAATCCGACTGTTGAAAGAACCATTAGTTATCCTGTAAAATAAAGGAACTTGCAAGCCTACTAATATCGATATTCAATAATTTTTTTTTTGGTGGAATGTGAGCTTAAAAAATGATACACATTTATATCTACTATTTCATTTCAAATTATTGTTAATTTAAAAATATGGTGATGTCATTATTTGTTTTGAACACGTTTGTGGTTAGTGATTTGCAAGCAATGGATATGGAAGCCAGAAGCGCATCCGTATCAGGTAAAACTGAGAATTGTTTTGCTTCTTTTCCTAATTCGACACATTTTTATATTTACAGATGAGCCGCAAGAAATATGCGAACATGGCATAACAGTTGAAATGAAGAAAAAATGTCGAATGACCTAGACTCCGAGCCAGAAATGGAGCAGCAATAAAATTTTAGCCGATCGCAAGATCAAACTAGTCGAAGAAATTAAAAGTCTCGATTCTCCAGTCGTTTCTAAGACTGACAACGGAACAGAATGCCGATCGGAAAAATCGGTTTTTGCCACCACCGAACCGACTTTTCTGTATTCGACAACCGTTCCGAACCGCTAAGCTTCATTCACATTTATATTTTTCATTTATATTTTTATACCATAAAAAAAATGTAAAGCAAGAAGATGATCATCTGACATAAATTATATCGGACATAATATAAAATTCGTAAAAGTAACGATGCCCTTACCCTTACTTAAATAACTTTGCCAAAGCTTCAAATGGCTTCAATCCATCTTATTTGCTTTGTAAATTCTGTTACTGAGTTGAAAGAATATAATGTAGATATAAGGTATTCGTTATCGTTAATCAATAGGCGGGAAAGGAATATAATACTCTCCCAGTTTATTATATTGAACACCATCCACCCATCATACACATAGAATCAATAGATTTCCATTTGATTATTCAAAACCTTCTTCTACTAGCCAACTCATAAATGTGTGGCGAAACGTGATTGTTTCCAATATACCTTCTTGTTTGTATACATCAACCTTGTTTCCCTTTTTCAATTTTATGTTCACCTGCGTGGATGCTAATGCCCATGCAGGGGCCTGACTATAGACTCAAGCATCCGCGATTTGTTGACCATTGGCGCGCAAATGAACTATTAGTTGCGGATGTGCCTGTGCTTTGACTAATGTTACGAATGTTGAATTCCTCGGGATGCGAAAGAAAAGGGACGTTACGTAATAAGAAGTGAATCTTTCGGGAGTAAACTTGTAATGACGAATGGACGATGAAGAGGCGATGATACACACACAAATATGAGGAATTTCACTTATATGAACGATGATAACGAGGCACTTGAGTGTTAAAACGAAAAGAAGATTACACGAAATACGAAGGAAAAGAGAGCGACGTTCTCTCTCGATGGGGATTAGATTAACACTGCGTATTTAGAAGAAATCTCTCGAAAGCGGGTGACTTAGAGGGTGGAAAGAGGGATGATTGGAGGGAGGAATACGGGCTGCGGTATCACCTCTTACCAGAATAAAATTACAAGAGGAAAACGAAATATATATTAAGACCTCTGGTAAGACGGTAACAACTAAGGACACGGAAAATACTACATTCCGGCTTTCGGAACAGTAAAAACACCAGTCGACATATTCATGGCTTTCCCAATATTCTGCCGCTCAATGGTAAAGCAGCGCATCGCACCGTTCACGGTCTTCCAATTATTTTTCTTCTGACCATCGGGACTTAACTGGAAGAGGAAGTAAACTCCGGAAGCGGATTTAATGTCCAAATAGCCCAACGACCTTTCGGAGGCTGTTTCAAATATGATATCGTTTAAATATAATTCAAATAGAAATGATAAGAGGGAATAGATGACTCACGAACAGAGCCTGTCAGAGGTTGGAAATTGCAATAAACTGCTTCCACTTTTCGATTCTCTTTCTTCTTGACCAGATAGATTCCGTTTGTTGCGTGGCCGAGATCGTTGAAATCTTTGTGGGATCATCGCTGGCGTTTGTTTTCTTGCTACTTTAACGAAGATTTATTCAATTAAATTCAAAGGACACTTAACAAAAACGTTTTTTTGAATCGATCTTATTTTAATGAAGATTTATTTCATTAATTCATACTATATATAAGTATAGGTACCGTACCTAAAATCTACCGAAAAGTACTCTAGGTTGGTATCTAGAGAAAAATTGAGTAAAGTTATATTCATTCCTTTTCCATTCACCCAACCCGCTAGAACTTTAGAAGATACACGATATATATCTTGTTTATGTAATAATGAATGGCAAATTTTCTCATAGGATGAATATAGGCTACATATTGTACAACTGCTCTCAATTCTGGAAACACGTTTTTGAGGAAGAGCGTTTAGCTCTGCGGATGTCAGACATTGCGGAAATTTCGATTTTCGCAATTCCGGAATTAGTTCCGATTCTCGCTCTAAAATGTTCTAAATGACAAATGGCTCAAAAATGCTGCCAAAATGCCCTACCGTTTTCTTTAACCTTGGGAGGGACAGTTTGAAATGCACTTAGTATTTTTATTTAAATTTTATTGGATTTATTACTAAGTTCTTTTTTTCTCTTTGCTATTCATTTAACATGTAGCCATAATTTCATCAAGTACTGTACTAATAACAACGCACAGGACAGTCCACAGGAAATAAATCATTGTGGAAAAGAGAGAGAGATAGGAGAAATAAATGCCTGTTGCCTGAGGTGAAAAAAAATAGGCGGGACAATGCGTGCGCACTGCATTGCACCATCGTTGCATCAGCAGTTAGATAAAAAGTCGAAAAGTACAAGTCACAGAACCTATTTCGTCTCGGCATGCACCGCGTATTTGACTTGTGTAGTAGCCCTGCAGCATATTACCTGTTGAAGCATTTTTGTATATTCCACTACACGACTCAACAATAGTTCGGCTGCTCCAAGTACCTTATTTGTGAGGAAAAATGAGGTAGTGATCAGTGGTTTTTTTCACTAACGGTGGTTCTCTCGTAGAACTTATCTTCTGAACTAAAGAAGAAATTATTTTCACTAACGTTGGTTCACTAGTAGAACTTCTATTTTGTGAATCAGGCACAGCAAGGTACACAGTAATGAAATGCAAACAGTACTATTTATACGCCCGCATAAATATCTGGCCATTTAAGCCCTATCTGACCAGAATATTCCCATAAGAAAAAAAAAACCATTAAGGCAGCTACGGAACATGTGCCAGATATTTATTCGGTCGAGTGTACACAGTAATGAAATGCAAACGGTACTGGTTATTCAATAAATATATAGGCCTAATTGCCATATCATTGTTACAGAAAGGCGTTCATTTAAAAATGGCATCAACAGGAGATATTCCCCACTTTTGGACAGCACTGTTTGAGGAGAATGGATTAATTCCGAAATTACCCGAGATCGCCAGAGATTCAGGTGCTCGGTCCCTTTCCACAAAAGAATCCGGGCAGGTGAAGGTGAAAGCATCTCCGGCAACGGCAATGGGAGACAACTTCCTGAGTGACACCTTCATCGTTGAAGCAAAAACGGATAAGGATGCTCAATCTCTAACAGGATTCATCAAGGTTAAATATACCTGAATATTATAGTAACATTAACTGAGCCATAATTAAGGACTATGTGTAATAGGTTTTGCTTTGTGATTTGATTGATTAGATGATGAAGACAACACCTGCGTTCTGCTCTGGAATGTAAAGTTTAAGAAAAATTGTGGGCATTCTAATCAGCTCTTTTAAATTAAAATAGTTTGTTATTTTAAAAATAGGGTGTTGTCATTTGTTCTGAACAATTCCGTTGTTACTGATTTACAAAAAATGGACAAGGAAGTAAAAAACGAACTCGTATCAGGTAAAACCCGAGAATATGATGCATTTATATATATTTTTTCCTTTAAAAAAACTTCTAAAGATTGTTGAATAATTACAGAGAAGTCGAAAGAAACGGGCGAGACTGGCATGTCAGTTGAAATGAAAGAAAAAATGTCGAATATGGCGAAGAATCCGAGCCAGAAATGGAGCAGTAATAAAATCTTGACCGATCGTATGATCAAACTGGTCGAGGAAATTAAAAGCCTCAACTCTCCAGGCCTTTCTACAAAAAAACAAAAGTTAGTTATTCCTCCTTCTTTACAGGAAACATAGCTCCTCTATGAATTCCAGATATTTTTAAAGCAAAGCAAGATGAAAATTAAAACATATAAATTTGCTACTACTTTCCCACTATTTATTAGATTAGAAGATGGCAACGATAATTCCAAGTTTTGGAAGCATATCTTTGAGGAAGAGGGTCTAGCTCTGCGGATGTCAGAAATTTCTGGAAACTCAGCTGGATTGTCTTTCGACTCTCGAATCTACAAAAGAGTAGACGTAACTGCTTCTCCAGCATCCGCTCTCGGTGACAATTTTTCATCGATTGTTTACCTTGTCAAAGCAGTCGTAGAAGATGGAACGACTTACCGTTCTTTCGTCAAGGTAACTGCGGATTAATTCAAAAACTGTGAGCCATGCAATGTATTTTACCAATGAAATAATATTTTTGTTTTATAATCTTTAATATTCCAGGTGATGCCTAGCATAAGTATGCTATTTCATGGCGCCCTGGATATGAAGGTATTTCGTCGAGAAGCTGTTATTTACCAACACTTTCACTCTGAACTCCGGCAAATCCGCTCGGGAGCCGGTCCATCGGAGAATGAGCTTCCTTTGAATGTTCCAGAAATGTTCTACGCTCACCTTGACGAGTCTGGAGGTTGCGGAGCCAATACAAGCGTAATAATATTGGAAGATTTGAAGCATCAAGGATACCGTATGGTTGACAAACGAGTAGGCTGTACGAAAGAAGAAGCTAAAATAGCTCTTTCCACCCTGGCTCGCTATCACGCTCTATCCATTGCGGCTGTAAAGAAATGGAAACTTCCGGATGGTTCTCTCGCCCTTCCAGAGCCCCTCTCCTACATCCCTGCAAGGACTACATTCGATGGCCAGCTCCAATTTATGATCGGAATGTATGTTCCACTTCATATACAAATGTTGAAAGGATTAGGTCACGAGCAGGTAATGAAATTTATCGAGATCTTCATTCTGTTTATAAGCCATCGTACTATGTTTTTGTTACCTACTTAAAGGCTGGACAGTGGCTGGAACAGGAGTACTCTGTACGATCTGAGAAAGCTCTGACTCCACAGGCGCTGGATGAGTGCGGCCCACTGGGTTGCATAACTCATTCCGACTGCTGGAACAATAATATGCTCTACCGATACTCTGATGTTGGGAAACCCATCGAAATGAAGCTCATCGATTGGCAGATTACACGATTGGGTCACCCTGGCTCAGATATTGTTCACTTCCTCTTCAGTTCGGCGCAACCTAAGATGCTCTTCGAAGAGAATGGTCTCCATGAGCTTTTGAACCACTATTACGATGATCTATCGTCATCTTTAGAGAAACTCGGATTGGGGGATGTTGTCCGCAAATGTGCCCGGCAGCAGTTCATTGAAGAAGTGAAGGGACGCTTCTATTTTGGAATGTTTATGGCTTTGATGATCCTTCCAGGAGTGTTGGACGATTCTGGATTACTGCAAGAAATGGAAGAAAAAGATGCGAAAGAAAAAGTTGAAAAAGAAGGGGTTAGTGTGGAAGAAAAGATGGACGAGCTTAAAGGAATGATAAATATTGATCGATTATTGTCAAACAAACCGTTATGCCAACGAATCATCAAATTGGTGGAAGGAGTCAAAGCAAGTCTTGGGTAAAATAAACTGGGGGAGTTTGGGAGTTTTGTATGTGGGGAAAATAAATACACTTAATATATATTACTCTAACTAATTTTCATCGTGTTTTGTAGTTAAGTTAAGTGCCTTTGTATCCTTCATTTAAGAACCGTATAATTTCAACCCTCTTCCGCTCCGCTCCCGGTCACAAATAAAACAAAAATGATCGCTCTCGCTCGTGATCAGTCAAGGATTGCAATGATGTTTCAATAGTTTTTGGATTTAGCTACTTTAAAGCACACTTATTTGATTTGCAACTCGCCCGGCTAAATTATTTTGCCAAAGATTTACATGACTTGAATCCATCTCATATGCTTTATAAACAATGTTATTAAGTTGAAAGAATATAATATGGATATAAGGTATTCGTTAATCAATAAACGGAAGCGGAATGTAATATGCTCCCAGTTTATTATGTTGAACACCCATCATACATAAAGAATCAACAGACTTCCGTCTGATTATTAAAAATCTTCTTCTAATAGCCAACCCATGAAAGTGTGACTAGACGCCCTTTCCAATATACCTTCTTGTTTGTATAAATCAACCTTGTCTCCCTTTTTCAATTTGATGTTCACCCGCGTGGATGCAAATCCCCATGCAGGTGCCTGACTCCAGACACTAGCATCCGCGATGTTAAGACCATTGACGCGCAATAAAAACCATTAGTACCGGATAATTCTGTGCTTTGACTAAGGCCAGGCAAAAGTAGTACAATCCAGCTTTCGGAGCGGTGAAAACACCAGTCGACATATTCATGGCTTTCCCAATATTCTGCTTCTCAACGTTAAAGTTGCGCATCGCGCCGTTCATGGTATTCCAATTATTTTTCTTCTGACCATCGGGACTTATCTGAAGGAGGAAGTAAACTCCGGAAGCGGATTTGATGTTCAAATAGCCCAATGATCTTTCGGAAAGCGACTGTATCTTGCGCTTTTTTGCTTTGCACTACAAGTAGTGTTCATCGCTTAGAGGATCAGCTAAATTGTTGCTGATTTAAGTCTGTAATACGTGGCACAAACGAATTGGAATATAAACTAATTTAGCAACAGGATATTACTACTAAAAGTGAATATAATGTGCTAGTTGTGGGACGAAAATATAATTTCGTGGTTTAGGAATTAAATATATAGTGTTCAGAAATTAGATTTCATAAAAATGTATGACCGACCAATGAATGACATTATATAATCGTCTCATCCTAATTATTATATAACGTCTGGTAGGTCAAAACTTATTTTTTGTTTTTGTTTTTGAATGCTGCTAAGCCACCACCGTGGCGATATAGATTATTTAGAGCCCACTGTGGCTGACCTTGTATAAAATATCTCTTATCTACTGGTTCAAAGGTGTATTCTATTAAGCCATGCTAGTATCAGTTCCGGTGGGAATTGTAAGTAATTATCTCTTCGCTAACGGTGGTCCATTAGAAAAATTTCTAGTCTGCGCCAAAGAAGAACGTGTATCTTATTGGTTTTGGTAAGTTACGCTGTAATGAAATACAACTAGTACTGCTTATTCAATCAATTCAATAAAAATCGATCTTTACTGTATCATTGTTACAGAGAGGCATTCATTTTTAAAATGGCACCAGGAAATACCCAGCGCTTTTGGACTGCACTGTTTGAAGAGAACGGATTGATTCCGAAATTGCCCGAAATAGCCGGCGAACCCGATGGTCGCTCTCTTCCCACTGAAGAATTCGGGCAGGTGAAGGTGAAAGCTACTCCAGCTTCCGCCATGGGAGACAATTTCATGAGCGATACATTCATAGTTGAAGCAAAAACGGATAAAGATTCGGAATCCCAGACAGGTTTCATCAAGGTTAGATAAAGCTGTACATTATAGTTATACCCATATGAACTATAATTAAGAAAGCTATCATGTGCAAAAGGTTTTGCCGTTCAATGCGATGATGAGACAAGCAGCTTCATCAGGTGGGGTCTATAAGAGAGAGATTGCCGTCTACCGTGATTTGTTTCCCGTGCTCCGCGATCTCCGTGGTGACCGGCCTATCCCTCTAGACGTTTCCGATCTCTACTATTCAAGATTAGATGATGATGACAACACTTGTGTTCTACTCGAAGACCTAAAAGCTAAAGGTTTCAAAGTGACGGACAAGACACAGGGATCCGACTATCATCATGCCCGTCTGGCGGTGATTTCTCTGGCTCACTATCATTCGCTGACCATGACTGCAGTGAAAAGCTGGAAACAACTCTCCAGTACTACTGGAGAAATGACAATTAACTATCCGGATCGAGTCAAGTTCATACAAGAGAAATCCATGTTTGATAACGATCCAGTTGCTATGCTCAAGGACTGGTTGGGAGTTTTGATTGAATTTACTGAAGATGTTAAACGCCCTGACGTAAGTATAAAACAGTATAAGAAAAATGGATTTGTCTAATAATTCAAACTTATCTTTTAATAGTTAACTGAATGGCTGAAACGAGATATACAAGAAAACCTAGCGGAAGTTGTGAAGCTCGAAACCTTGGAATCGGCCGGGGAAATGGCTTGCATCTTACACGGAGATTATTGGAATAATAACTTCATGTTCCACTACGATGCGAACGGTCAGCCCGACGCTCTCAAAATGGTCGATTTCCAGATTGTTAGGGTTGGTCATCCAATAAACGACCTCCTCTATTTTTTCTACTCGAGCACTCGGCCGGAATTGAGGGAGAAGCACTTAATGGGACTCTTACGTCTATATTTTCTCACTCTAAAAGCTGATTTAGAGCTGTTGGATGCTCCTTTGGATTATTCTTGGAATGAATTTGAGGAAGACTATAAGAAGAGGAGCCGAGCTTGGTTTTTAATGGGTGGAATGTGAGTTTAGACAAATTATAGGCATCAACTCTTTTCATTCCAATTTTTATTATTAAAAAAATAGGGTGATGTCATTTGTTTTGAACAAGTCTGTGGTTACTGATCTGCAAGCAATGGATAAGGAAGTCAAAAGCGCACCAGTATCAGGTGAAGCCGAAGATTTTATTTATTTATTTTGTTTCTCTTTTTAAAATATGATTTAATAATTACAGAGGAGCCGCAAGAAATGGGCGAACATGGCATGACAGTTGAAATGGAAGAAAAAATGGCAAATATGGTCAAGAACCCGAGCCAGAAATGGAGCAGCAACAAAATCTTGACCGATCGCATGGTCAAACTGGTCGAAGAAATTAAAAAACTTAACTCTCCTGTCATTTTAAAATCAAACGAAATATGAGTTGTAACTTCTCGTTCATTTGTAAACATACGGTTGCGGATTTCTTTGCGACACTAGTACAGCACACTGGATGTTTTCAGATTTTTGTTAAGTAAAGATTCTTTAGAATATGAAAAAAATCGGTGCAACCAAAAAAGATTAGGTTGACATCCGTCCATATGATTCAATTTGAATTACTTTTTAAGCAACCATGATTCAAGTCATGTTTATTTTATTTTTTCTTCATTTCATTCACATATTTCAATTTTATACGATACCTACAAAAAAGTGTGTTCATCTCCTGCTTAATGCTATAGTTATGTTTGTGACTGAATAGTGTATAGGGCATTCGTCAGGGAACCCCAATAACGCAGTATCCTAAAATTTTTACACTATGGCCCTACCCTGAACGCCCTCTGTAGACAGTGCGTCCGTCTGCCTTTTTCTATTGACCCTGATAGTGTTGTCTCTCGTATGCGGCCGTAAGTCCCGCACTCCCGCAACTAACCGAAACTGGTGCAGCCACAAATTGTTGTATTACTGAATTCCCAGACGATTTCCGTGAGACAGTGATCCCGCCAATCTATCGTGTCAACACAAGTTTTTCTTTCTTGATGTTTCCATCATTTTTTTTCATACAATCTCTTTTTATCAATTCCGAGTGTCATAATATATGAAATACATTACCTAGAAAGTAATTAGAAGTATGTAAATTTGCTATTGCTCGTTAGACACATATTGTTCTCTTTGTGAGTCACAAAAGCGATTATCATATGTGATTTGTTTACCTTTTTTAACAGAATGGATATAAACGACGACTACTCCATATTTTGGAAGCATATCTTTGAGGAAGAGAGTCTTACTCTGCGTATGTCAGAGATTGCCGGATATTCAGCCGGACTTTCTTTCGACTCTCCAATCTACAAACAAGTGAGGTTAACTGCTTCTCCAGCTTCTGCTCTTGGGGACAACTTCTTATCAACCGTTTACCTTGTTCAAGCAGTTCTAGAAGCGGGAACGACTTACCGCTCATTCGTCAAGGTATACTAAGGTTACCTATTAAACTATGTTTTCTTTTTTTTACCGATGAAGCACACTTTACAGGTTATGACTGGAATAAGTATGCTATTCCGTGGAGCCATAGATATGAAAGTATTCCGGCGAGAAGCCGCAATTTACCGTCATCTTCACTCCGAGCTCCGGCAAATCCGCTCGGGAGCCGGTCTATCGGAGAATGAGCTTCCTTTAAATGTCCCAGAATTGTACTACGCTCACCTGGACGAGTCTGGTGGTTGCGGAGAGAATAAGAGCGTCGTTATCATGGAGGATTTGAAACATCTGGGATTCCGCATGGTGGATAAACGAATCGGCTGCACGAAAGAAGAGTCCAAGATGGTTCTATCCACACTGGCCCACTACCACGCCCTATCAATAGCGGCTGTAAAGAAATGGAAACATCCGGATGGTTCTCTGGCTCTTCCTGAGCCACTGTCCTTCATTCCTGAAAGAACTTCTTTCGATGACCAGCTCCAATTTATGATCGGAATGTATGCTCCGGTTCTAATACAAATGTTGAAAGAGTTAGGCCACGAAGAGGTAATAAGTAACAATGAATTTAAAGTAGATTAACTGATCTAATTCTATTAATACCTATCTAAATAATTTGTAAACATTACTATGTAGACTGGATTGTGGTTAGACCAAGAGCACTCTGAGCAAGCTGCGAAGGCTTTGACTCCACAGACCCTGAGCGAGAGCGGTCCACTGGGGTGCATCATCCATGCAGATTGCTGGAACAACAACATGCTCTACCGATACTCTGACAATGGAAAACCCGTTGAGATGAAGCTCATTGATTGGCAGATCACTAAAATAGGTCATCCGGGCTCAGATATCGTCCATTTCCTTTTAAGTTCGGCTCAACCCGAGATGCTGTTCAGAGAGAACGGTCTCCAAGAGCTTTTGAACCATTATTACGATGTTCTATCTTTGTCCTTGGAGAAACTAGGATTGCTTGAAGTTGTTCGAAACTGCGACCGGCAGCAGTTTCTCGAAGAAGTGAAAGGTCGCTACCGTTTCGGAATGTTTATGGCTTTGATGATCCTTCCAGGGGTTTTGGATGATTCCGGAATGATGCAGAAGCTCGAAGAAAAGGACGCAAAAGATAAAGCTGAGAAAGATGTGGTCAAAGCGGAAGAGACGTGGGACGATCTCAAAGAAATGATTAATATTGACAAAGTATTGAAGAACAAATTGTTATGTCAAAGAGTCATACAACTTGTGGAGGGGGTGAAAGTAAATCTTATGTGAAACAGTATTAGCATCGTCCTACATTGTTGGACGTAAGAAATCTGTCTTTAAAGTGTAAAGCAAGAATGTAACAATAACAACTGAATAAGCCTTTTCGATGTTTCTTCTTTGGCTGTTAGAGTGGTTATGCTTAAAATACAGCTTGATTATATATATATATCAATAAAAGTATGCTAGTTTTTGCATTGCGATATATTTTGAAACCCCCTTATATCATTACCTATGCATTAATCCCTCCGATTTTTCTTTCTTAAAAATGATGAATCGAACGAAAAATAATGATAATAATAAAGTAACCGTGGGAAATAATGAGGACTTTGATATTGTATTCTAAATAAAATTACATAACATGTATTAGCCATAATTTAATTTTCAAGTAGGTACCTATTTTTTTTTAAGTCATCACATACGTACAGGATGCAACATAGGAAATAAATCATTATGTGGAAGAGAGACAAAACCCGTAGCCTGAGGTGTTGCCGTGCGCGCGCACTTATTGCATCAGCATTTAGATTAAAAAGTTGAAAAGGTGTAAGTCCACGCAGACCCTATATTGCCTCGTCATGTACCGTATCTGACTTGTATAGTTACTAGTAGCACTGTAGCAGGTTATCTGTTGAAGCCTATTCCAGTACACGACTCGACAATATTAGCGCGGTTGCCCCAGCCTTATTTTCGAGAAAAAGTGAGTTAGTTCTCTACCGTACCTAGTCTAATTCAATCAAATCATACAAGTAGTTCGTTTTCATTCACGCTTCAAATATGTGATAATAAATGTTCAATTTTTCTCATAGGATGAATACAAATGACTGTTCTCAATTCTGGAAACACGTCTTTGAGGAAGAGCGTCTTGCTCTGCGGATGTCGGACATGGCCGGACATTCAGCTGGAATTAGTTTGGATTCTCCAATCTACAAAAGAGTGAAATTAACTGCTTCCCCAGCGTCGGCCCTTGGTGACAACTTCTCATCAGCCGTTTACCTTGTTGAAGCAGTTTTAGAAAATGGAACGACTTATCGATCGTTTGTCAAGGTAGGATTACATTTATGAGTCTTCTATTTGTTTTACAGTGAAGTATTTACAATGTTCCGATCTCCAGGTTATGCCGGGAATCAATATGCTCTTCCGTGGCTCCATGGATATGAAAGTATTCCGGCGAGAAGCCGCAATTTACCATCACTTCCACTCTGAGCTACGAGTAATCCGTGCGGAAGCGGGGCTTTTAGAGAATGAACTTTCTCTGGACGCTCCAAAACTGTTTTATGCTCATCTTGATGAGACAGGAGGTTTCCGAGAAAATTCGAGTGTCTTGGTCATGGAGGACTTGAAGCATCTAGGATTCCGCATGGTGGACAAACGAGTAGGTTGTACAAAAGAAGAATCCAAGATCGTCCTATCCGCTCTGGCTCGCTATCACGCTCTATCAATAGCGACTGTAAAGAAGTGGAAGCTTCCGGATGGTTCTCTCGCTCTTCCCGAGCCGCTATCTTACATTCCGGCAGGGACATCGTTCGATGGCCAGCTTAAATTGATGATTGGAATGTATGTTCCTCACGAAATCCGATTGTTGAGAGAGTTAGGCCACGAAGAGGTATAATAATAATTATAAATAGTGTGTAGATTAACTTTATGTGATCATTCTAAATATTTTTATCTTAATTATAGGCTGCTTTATGGCTGGAACAGGAGTACGCTACGAAATTTGAAAATGCTTTAACTCCTCAGTCCCTGGACGATTGCGGCCCACTAGGTTGCATCACTCACTCTGACTGCTGGAATAATAATATGCTCTACCGATTCTCTGATGATGGGAAACCCATCGAGATGAAGCTCGTAGATTGGCAGATTACACGATTGGGTCACCCTGGCTCTGATATTGTTCACTTTCTTTTCAGTTCGGCGCAACCTAAGGTCCTCTTCGAAGAGGGTGGTCTCCAAGAGCTTTTGAACCACTATTATGATGATCTATCGTCATCTTTAGAGAAACTCGGATTGGAGGATGTTGTCCGCAAATGTGATCGACAGCAGTTCGTTACAGAAGTGAAGGGGCGCTTCGATTTTGGAATGTTTATGGCTTTGATGATCCTCCCCGGAGTTTTGGACGATTCCGGAGTATTGCAAGCAATGGAAGACAAGGACACGAAAGAGGAAGTTAAAATAGAAACAGCTAATGCGGAAGAAGCAATGGATGATCTCAAAGGAATGATAAATTTTGATCGATTAATTTCAAACAAATCGTTATGCCAGCGAATCATCCATTTGGTGGAAGGGGTTAAAGCGAATCTTTCGTAAAATAGCGATGGTTTCCTTTTTTATCGTCCTTTAATATTTGTGTTTTCATAATATGTTTAGTGCCAATACACCAGCAAATCGTGAAAGACAAGAGCATAGTTACTATAGTGATGATTTAGTATTTTGAAAAGTAACGCGACATGTTTTTTTTTCGTTACCCAGACATTGATACAATTACACCCAGACACCCTTATCTACGGTATAACTATAGGCGCATGATAACGTTAAATACAGTGGGCGCGTGAACGATGAGGCTGTACTTAAACAGTTTATCACTTTGTGTGCTATTTGCCTCTTGTTTTGGCTCTACTGCCTTGAGCTCTTTGCATTATTGCTGCTATGACGGGATTGTGCTCTCTCGACTAAAAATATTTCAACTTAATTAGGTGCCTGGAAAAAGGTCTATTTTTTTTAAAATTTAATGCATACATTGTAAAATATGAAGTTTGATTTAATCAAATAATGAAAATGAAACTAGTTTCATGGAATTTTTAAAGGATTATTATTTGACTTGACATTTCTCTATTGATTCTTTTAAAAGATGCCATCCGCAATAGAATGTTACCCAGATTAAAAGTGATTTTATTTTTAAAACTGGTGTATATTGTCTCTTTAGCTCGACTACAATGAATCATAACGGCCACTCTGATTTCTGGAAAAACATTTTTGAAAAAGAGTCCCTTGCCTTGCGGATGCCTGACATTGGCAATCATCCGGGAGGAATTTCATTTGATTCTCCAATCTACAGAAGGGTCAACTTAACCGCTTCACCGGCGTCCACTTACGGTGACAACTTCTTTTCAGTTGTTTATCTCGTTCAAGCTGTCCTCGAAGATGGAGCAACTTACAGGTCATTCGTAAAAGTAATTTTGTTATACACATTATTATTACTATTATATAAAATTTTACTTTGATTTATATCATTTATTTTAAATTCTAGATCATGCCGAGAATCAAATCAATCTTCGAAGGCGCTATGGAAATGAAAGTATTCCGGCGAGAAGCCGCAATTTATCGTCATTTCCATTTCGAGCTCCGTCAAATCCGCGCGGAAACCGGATTATCGGAGAATGAACTTCCTTTAAACGTTCCAGAACTGTATTACGCTCACCTGGACGAGTCTGGAGGGAACCTTGCCAATTCAAGCGTCCTAGTCATGGAAGATTTAAAGTACTTAGGATTCCGTCTGGTAGATAAATACTTGGGCTGCACGAAAGAAGAAGCTAAGATCGCTCTATCCACCTTGGCCCGCTATCACGCTCTATCAATAGCGGCTATACAGAAATGGAAACTTCAGGACGGCGGCTCTCTAGTCTTACCTGAACCCCTATCTTACATTCCAGCGAGGACACTTCTGGATGACGGAATCCAGCACATGGTCTTAACGCAAGTTCTTCTTCAAATCCGGATGTTGAAAGAATTAGGTTACCAAGAGGTAAAATATATGTAATAGTTATTTACATAACTTTTTTTAAATATTACCATTGAACTTGTAAGGCTGGATTGTGGTTAGAACAAGAGCATCTTGCACGAACCGATAAGGTTTTGAACGAGACTTTGACTCCTCAAGCTATTGAAAAGTACGGCCTACTTGCCTGTATCACTCATTCGGACTGCTGGAACAACAACATGCTCTACCGATACTCGGAAGATGGGAAGCCCGTTGAAATGAAGCTCATCGACTGGCAGATCACTCGACTTGGTCATCCGTGTTCTGATGTTGTACACTTTCTGTTTAGTTCTGCTGCACCTGAAGTACTCTTTGAAGAGGAGGGACTCCAAGAGCTGTTGAATCACTATTACGAAATTTTATCATCATCTTTGGAGAAACTTGGATTGGCAAAAGTTGTCCTAAACTGTAACCGCCGACAGTTCCTCGAGGAAGCAAAGGAGCGCTTCCATTTCGGGCTACTAATGGCTTTAATGATCCTTCCTGGAATTCTGAAAAATAGGGATTCAGAAATCCAAACGAATGAGGCAAAAGAAGATTTAAAGAAGAAGGATGATTTTGCTCGACTCTTAGAAAATAAATTACTATGTGAGAGGGTCATCAAACTTGTAGAAGGAGTGAAGGCGAATTTAAATAAAATATAAACAGCTCTAGAATCGGTTTAATCCGATCGGTGTTTTATTTTCCTTTTCTCAACAGACGGAGAAAGCAGATCGCAAAACAAACATTTTGGACAATGCATCAAAGTTATACAATCATAGTAACCATCAGAGATAATTATTTATGCTTTCATGATAGCTATTCTTCGGTGTTTATACTGAATGAGGTTGCAATCTAGGGAGAGGAGGCTGCCAGGATCGCATCTTTGAGAGAAATATTGGCAAAGAATAACCCACCTAAACAAGTGTATATGCTCCAAAACTACCGTAAGTGGACGAGGGGCAATCTCTGGCTGGCTGATATTCCATAACGGTGAATATGACTGTATACGACGATAGCATCACATCCAAGCTTCAAACACTTTTCAGTGTTGCTTTAAAGTTAAAAAAAAAAAAACACTATATAAATAGGTACTGTACCTACCATAATTGAATTTAGAGAGCTCATAAGTCGACTTCTCCGCCCTTTGGCGAAATCTGATCAAATAATTTCAAGGACGAGTTTCTTAAATTGCGTAGTTAGTCGCTCTCGGTTCGCGAGTCGGTATTGTCGGTTCATTTCTTTCATCCCTGTTGAAATATATTTCCTCGGGCCTATTCCATTTAGTCCTATATACAAAATTGAAAGGGAAGATGATGTCCTCATCGGAGAAGACGATTTACTTTTGGACGGTTCTGTTTGAAGAGAACGATTTGACGCCTCAGTTGAACGCATTAGCAGAAGAAGGAGCATCAGATAATAGCTTTCCTTCCTCAACTTCAATATATGGTCAGGTGAATGTGAAAGTCGTCCCAGCTTCGTCCATGGGTGAAAACTTTATGAGCGACACTTTTATCATCGAAACCCGATCTGAAAATGAGGAAGAATCTCGCACTGCATTCATCAAGGCAATTAAACTTTCGTTACCTATAGTTATATAACTTAGTAAATTTCAAATGTTAAATAACAGGCGCTCCCGAAAAGTGCATTAATGAGGGAATGTTCTATTGCTTCCGACGTCTTTGCAAGAGAAATTGGGATGTATCGGAACGTATTTACTTTAATTCGTGAACTCCGCGGTGATAGATCAATTCCTTTGGACGTGCCCGAGCTCTATTACTCAACAGATGAAAGTGAGAACAAAACTTGCATCATTTTTGAAGACCTGAAGGCCAAGGGATTCCGAGTCACTGGTAAGGTCCAGGGATCCGACCTTCCTCACGCCCGTTTGATTGTTACTTCACTGGCTCACTATTCTGCTCTGACCGTGACCGCATTGAGAAACTGGAAACAACTATCTAGCTCCACACTAATCAACTATCCAGATGGAACTAAATTCCTTGTGGAAACCTCTGCTATGCTCGATGCAGATCCACTCATAATGGCTGACTGTTGGTTGATCAATTTGATTGAATTAACAAAAGAACTTGAGCTACATGACGTATGTTTATTACTAAAACCATTTGACGCATATTTTATAGCGCTATTATTACAGCTGACAGATTGGTTGAAAGAATTATACACAAATTTGGATCAATTGCTGAAATGGGAGACGCTGGAATCGGCAGGGAAAATGGCTTGTATTACGCACGGAGACTATTGGAACAACAATTTCATGTTCCGATACGACGCCAATGGTCAACCCGGTGCTCTTCGGATGGTAGATTTCCAGATGGCCAGGATCGGTCATCCGATAAACGATCTTCTCTTCTTTTTCTACTCGAGCACTCGGCCGGAATTGAGAGAGAAGCATATGATGGATCTCTTCCGTCTCTATTTCGACACTCTAAAGGTTGACCTAAATTTGTTTGATAATAATGTTTCTTTGGATTATACCTGGGAAGAATTCCTCGACGACTATAGGAAGAGGAGCAAGTTGGTGTTCCTCCTTGGTGGAATGTAAGGTTTTAGAAACCTTCTTCATTATTACGCATGTTTAAAAAAGGGTTTTCAAAATGAATGTAGGGTCACTTCGTTAATATTGCACAAAGAAGTGACTACCACCTGGCAGGATAAAGACAAGGATATAGACAGCGTCACGAAAACTAGTAATAATCAAAATATAGCTTTGTAATAGTATTCATGTTCTATATAATAACGCGCTACCGGTATTTAATCTTATAGAAAGGCCCGTAGAGATAGGAAAATTAGGCGTCAGCATCGAACTGGAAGAAGGGCTGTTCGCCCACAGAAATGAATGCGTTAAAGGAACCCAAATGGAGCAATAACGAAATCTTGAGACAGTAAGGCTCATGGCTCATGCGAGCACTCATAACGGATTTTAAACATCTGACTACCATACTGAAAGAAAAATCGACAATATAAAAACAAATCCAAGAATTTGGAAAGGTTTTTATTCCTTGTTTTCATCGTCCCACTCGCTTATTATTTGTACCACTTTATTTCTTTCTCATTAAAAAAGTAACAAGTTTAACAAAACGATGAATTGTTCTTGTAGGCGTGAATACAGCATGAGAACTCATCTAGGAGCTGCAAGAGCCAAGCTGATAGCCACACATATGAGCAAAGACATCTAACAAACAAATGCTTATCAGGGATACCTGCGCACATTCCAAACACCTCGTGAGAGGGCGAGGAACGTCACTAGGATTTGGCTTAAAGGTTGGACCGCTTGATTCGCCGAATTGCGGAGGGTTGGTACGAGCTACGCTGGGGACATTCCACCAGATGTAAGCAATAGCAGCTTGAATTCCAAATTCCAAAGGGGATCCAGATACCATGGTATATGTAGGCCTATGCAACTGAAGGCAAATGGGGAAGTCAACTGAATTTTTTTTATTTCACTATCCGACGCAGAATTTTACGGTGAGTTGCGGTAGCACCATTAAAATGGTCAAAACTAAATAGATAGCGTGATATTAGCCGTTTTCTGCGTGAAATTTTGAATTAGGCTCCGCCCCTTTGAAAACGCGCGGTTTGGCGACTCGCACCTGAAGAGGTGAGAGACAGGGAGGCAAAGGGCTGTTTAGTGTCAGTTTCGCCTCAAGGGCCACGCTTCTAAGGTGTAGTAGCAGACGATTTTTTCAAATCGTCGGCAACACATGGGCCAACAAGGGCAGCAGACGACTAAGCAACCAGGGCCTAAGGGTAAACTGACACTAGTCAACCCTCTCCCTCCTTGTCTGTCACCTCTTCAGGTGCGAGTCGTCAAACCGCGCGTTTTCAAAGGGGCGGAGCCTAATTCAAAATTTCACGCAGAAAACGGCTATTATCACGCTATTTATTCAGTTTTGACCATTTATGTTAATGCAGTCAGATTCAGAATAAAATTCTGCGTCGGGTCGACGTATTTAAAAAAATATTTTTTTTTCAGTTGACTTCCCCATTGTCCACCTTTTTAAGTACCAAATTAAAAAGGAAGGAATGAGCATAATGAAAACAGCTGGTATCACATAACGTGATCTTACCTCGGACTAACAATTGGAACTTGAACACACGAGACGAAGTAGACCTACTAAGAGAGAGAGCTAGGGGATGGCTTGTGCGACACTGGTCCCGCAAAGTGACACTGCAGCAAGCTCACAAAAGAGCGGAATCGGTGCTGCCAAAACAAGCATAGTATTAGCATTCAGCACTCGTAATACGTAAAATAGAACTTATAATCAAATACCTGTGTTTAAAGAGTCACAATACAGAAGGACGAAACTACGCTGATCTGACGTCTCGAACGTAGATAGACAAACACACCAGGAGAAAAGGGAAACGTTGCCGGATGACAAAAACAATATCCTCGCTTGCGATTAGTGAGGACCAAATATGAACGGAACCCGATTCTTTTATCGGGTTTATCAACAGCTTGAACCCGTCCAAGATGAACTTGGCCCATTCAAGATTTTGAACCCCATTGCCCATTTAGAACAAACGCGTGAGCCTATACAACTTAACCAGGTTATATAATCTTGAAAATACACAACAGTTTATTTCTGAATGAGAATGATTCATGATACTATACGTTATTCTATACTAAAAAGGAAGCGAACATTTCTTTGAATCTATCAAAGATATTGTTGTTTTTTTTGTTTTTTTTTAAACTACAATTAATAACGACGAGGTTTAATAGAGATGTCGGCACAATTCCTGAAGATTTCTTGTTGTCCGCAACCATCACCCGAGATATTATCATCACACTGACCCCAACTGTTCCCTATGAATTTATATGAAAACAATTTCAAAGTAAAAGTTCGCGGAAAGAGGTGTAATGTTTACCAGTTCTATAGTGCCACTGGAGGACGCAAAATTTGCAGAAAACCCGATCCGGCAATTTGGCTTTGATGACGTGCATGCCCACACGTTCTCCAATAAGGTACCGTGTCCCAGTCGACTTACCATCAGCGCTCAACAGTTGGAGAACGTTTCGATCTAAGCAAAATTGAGTCACCAGTTCAGTCGAGGTCTTTTTAGCGCACAATCGGAATTCAAAGTGTCCCAAATGGCTCGTTGTCATGTTTACTGTAATTTGAATAACCTATTTTTTAAAAATAATAATTTTATTAATTCCTTTGTTGATTAAACAATAATATGCTTTAAAAAGTACCGCTCCTTGGACATAGTTTTGCCCAATCAGTCCAGTTCCGTAAAGGCCGCCTTCCTCATTCGGTCTAGGACGCGGCAACCTCCATTCATCTCCACACTCACCACAGCGCCCCTGATTCACATCGTTATACATCTCCTATAAATTGCATGTTTAATTTAATTAATAAATATAAAACTATACAATTTAAACAAAAATTTATTATTACCCCAAATCCGCCGCAGTAAAGACCGTCATCATCGTAATTGATAGGTACGTTGAAACCAAAGCGCCACATGCTAGATCTTGACGGCGGGTCAAGTACCATTCCATGCGCTTTGACAATGCGTAATACAATAGGGAAAATGACAAGAATTACCCAAGTTAAAGACTGCTTTTGCTTCATTTTATTTTAAAAAGATGGGATTAGAACGACTGATCTGAAACAGGAAAAGGCGAGATCAGAGACAAAAAACTACGGAGGAGCCTCTAATATAGCCCCAAAAGTTTACTTATGGTGATATGCAAAGGCACGAAGTATTATATAAGATGACTCAAATTCCCATGGTTTTGATGAGTAGTATTTATTGATGCCCAGGTTTCATTCCAGTGCATGATCGAACCTTAAAGGATGGATAAGCCATAGTTGGGATAGGTTATGTGCGCAAGCAAGCTGATCGAAGCATCACTGTGCATTTATTGGGTAGAATCTTACATAACCAAAAAATTTGAATCGGAATTACTTATTCAACTATGGTTCTCGACTTTAGGTATTAACAATTTAAAAATCAAGAGGGTCATCGATAGTAGAATAATGTATTCTGGCACAAATGTTTCGTAAATCACATAATAGCTAGAGCCTATTAAAAGAATAGCTTTCATTATAGTTCAACTGTTTTGAATTGCAACGTCGGCGCAGTTGCGGAAAATCTCTTGGGGTCCACATCCTTCGCCGTAAGTTCCGTCGTCACACCGACCCCACGTATTTCCTATTCCATCATACAAATTGTATTTCTATAATCATCAAAATAGAATTTGTATTCTTTAAATATACCAGTTCTGTAGTGCCATTGGATGACGCAATGTTCACATACGACTCGATCCGGCAACTTCAAAGCAACATTATGTAATCCCAATTGTTGACCGACATGGTACCGGGTGGTTCCATCCATCAGCTTAAGTGGATTCCGGTCTAAGCAGCGTTGAGTAACCAATTCAGTCGCACTTTGTTTGGAACACAGCTTGAACTCGAAATGGCCCAAATGGTTAGTAGTCAAATTAACCGATACTTGAATCACCTGTAAAAATGTAAAATAAGTTAATTAATCATTAGATTGCTTAAACTTTATTTTACCTGGCCCCGATAATAAGTGCGGCCGATAAGTCCAGTACCGAAAATTCCACCTTCGTCATTAGGTCGTGGGCGCGCCAGGCTCCATTCATCCCCGCACTCGCCACAACGGCCCTTGTTGACTTCATTGTAAGTTACCTATATAATTTCGAATTCATAACATGTTAGGTAAGTAATCATTGAATACATCTTACCCCAAATCCACCGCAGTAGAGGCCGTTGTCATCGTAATTGGGCGGCGTATTGAAGCCAAGACGCCACATGCTGGACCTGGACGGCGGATCCAGCATCATGCCGTGCCCGTTTACAGGGCTCAAGGAGACCACCACTAATAGGATTGTAAATCCAGAGAGAATTATGTTATTAATGAAGAAAAGAGGAGCACTTGTAGGCTTGAACATCCTTCTTTCTTGAGAGAATAACGTAATCTAATCAATATAAATGATAAAAAAGAAGAAAGTTCAACAGCAAAGAAAGAGCTTCTCTCCCTGCCCTCCGGGCTCCATCTCTGTTAAATACTTTTCTGGACCGTCGCTTTTGATGATGATTATAGATTTCTCAAGTTATGTGGGGACACACATCACAATACACGTGGCAGCAGCAGCATATGCGTGTTTACAATGTCTCTTTGAGATGGAGAGTGATGATTATGACCCCAATTCATAACCAATATCCAGGCCACCGAATTCAATGCTAATCATAGGCCTACATCGATATGTGTAGGCTATAGGCTGCGTAGTGGACACGCAAACAGAAGAGCTGCGCTTTAAAAAAAAAAATCAAAAATACACAAGAATTAAACTAGGTCATTCGGAATCTATTGGTATTCAATTAGTGTATAGGCCTATTTAATCTTTTCAAAAATGTATTAACATTTTAAAAATTAGCGCAAACGTGAACCAGATTTCTATTGGGATAGGTTATGATTGACCTATTTCGTGAGTAAACATAAATCAAAGCTGATGATGTTGCTGTTTTGAATTAATTTTGATCATGTATGACCTATGCATTCAAATTTAAAAATAGACTGTGACTTCAAATTGATTGCGCAACATGATTTATTTCATTTATTAAGTATATAACCGTGGAATTTTTATAATAAAATTGCGGAATAATTTAATTGATCGAATGTACTCAAATAATTTTCATCATTTATTAAGGTCGGATGGCAACATCGGCGCAGTTGACAAAAATTTCTGGATTACTGCCCGGACTATTACCTGTATAACGTAAAAATATTGATATTTCATTAGAATAAGGATTTGATTGGATGTAAAATTTTAGATTTGTCTTGATTTTATAATATACCGGTAACGTAGGTCCATTGCATAACGCAAAATTCGCAATTAACATCTCTCGGGAGCTGGACGCGAGGATAATAGAATTGTGTAGTTACATCGAGAATTGGGAATTCAGTAGTACCATCCTCGAATTTCAGTAAATGCTTATCCAGACATTCTTGCGTCACCAGCTCGTCCACAGATTTCTTGTCCGCACACAGACGGAACTCAAAGTGGCCGTAATGGCTCGCAGTCAAATTGACTTGCAACTGAACCAACTAATTTTTTCCGAACAAAAAAAAAATATTAATGTCTTGTCAATAAATCAAGTTATTAAATCACTTACATCGCCTTGAGTATAATTTCTGGCAATAATTCCTTTACCGTATTTGCCCCCTTCGTCGTTTTGACGTGGACGCGGTATGCTCCACTCGTCTCCACATTCGCCACAACGGCCTTGATTCACCTCGTTGTATTGCACCTTTATAATAAAGATATTTGATATTAGTTAGAAATTTTCAAGTAATTATGCATCGAATATTAAATATGAGTACATCTTTTCCACCGCAGTATAAGGAAGTTTCACTGTAGTTTGGAGGGTAGCTGGAGTATAAATGCCACATACTGGAGCGACTAGTGGGGTCCCACATCACTCCATGTCCAGCTGCATCATCAGGGAGCAGCAACACGGAAACCAGGAAGGCGGCAATCAGAAAATTTCTAACTTGGAAGAGAATTGTACCTTTCATTCTTGTTGTCTGCTTATTGCTTCTTGACTGTTTCGTTTCTACACAAAATGAGTTGTATTATATAGTAGACAGAATGGTAGATTTAGAAGATTTAAAAAGGTGGGTACAGATTATACATTTAGAGTCTGAGTAAACAAACAACTACTGCTGTTTTTTCCCCGTTGGTAGATATAAGTGTGTCAGCTATACTTTTGATCAGTTTTATCTTACTATATGTTCGCGAAGCTACAAAATTCAAATGTGAAATTTTGATGTCGTCACCGGTAATGCTCAATATCGAGGAAAAAAAAAACTAGAACATAATTAATCTCTGGCCGTAAAACAAATAAGATTCTTGATTGCTTTCACGACGAAATAAGTAGACTACAGGCTACTTCGTGAACTGATGAAATTTATAGTGGGAATGCCAATTCAAATATTGTGTATAGTACAATAACATTAGCAGCATGATAATTGAGAATCAACAAAATGGAAACTGCTAACTTGGAAGATAATTGTACCTTTCATTCTATTGTAGTTTTTTAGAATTCAAATTGTAGTGCTGCTGCCGTGATGATGAATCGGCGTTGGGAATTGTCTGTGGGTATGTAAATCTGTTCTGTTCATATATACATGGCATTAGTTGTATTTTATATGGCTGCAGGTGGATGTATATGATTGCAAATATATAGATAATCTCTTTGTAGTTACCGATACGTGACATCTGATTGGCTATTATCAAAACCTCCGTCATCAACTAAATATTTTTAAGTATAGTTCAGCTAAATAAAAGTCTGATGCTATTTAGAATTGACTGATGTCATCCGTCATCGAAACTAAATTTCTCCTTATCTTAAGTCTAGAGTTCAAATAATTCCTGACCGAAAAGAGGGTGTTCGAATGTTCGATTCGGAACAAAGAAAAAACCCTGTCGGTACTGTACATATATTTGACGATTTTATAAGCTAGTGAATGTGATGAGAACGCAAATACAAAGATTTAATGATGCGATATGGTGCGATGACTTCATGTCATAATGGATAATTCACATTAGCACTTTGGAATGTCAATAACCCATAGATTGAAATGTCATGGTGATCGTTGTGTATAATTAATGTGATCGAGTGAAGGATTAAAGGACTACTATAATATAACTACTTATCAATCATATGTTATTAAAAAAAATTTTATTTGACAAAAACACAATTTACTATAACCTGCTAGACTTGCATATTGTAATTTTAATTTGATACTTTACTATCCATTCAAATGAACTCTTTATTCATAATCCTAAATTTATAGGATTTATACCGATAGTTTTCATTTGATGTTAAACCGTATATATACTACTACTGCTCATTAGGCTTCTTATTCATCGGTTACGGTACCATTGGATGGTCTAAATGGGACGCTGAAATATTTTTCATTTTTAAAAGTCGATTCTTTGCTCTTTAATTTCAACATCAGCGCAATTGACGAAAGCTTCCTGTGGGCCGCAACCCAGTGCGGTACTTCCGTCGTCACAGGTCCCCCAACCATTGCCTAGTACAGCATTGTACAGCAATCGTTCGGATTAAAAATGAGTTTCAAGGGCGACGGGAATTAGAATTATATATACCTGTGCGATAGTACCACTGAATGACGCAGTGATCGCAGACGACATCGTCGGGCAGCTTGACGACTGGGTAGTGATACCCGGGGTTCTGATCCGTCACTTGGTAACGGCCCGTACCGTCTTCCGTCTCAAGCAAATAGCTGTCCAAACACTCTTGCGTCACCAACTCTTCTGCTGAATTTTTAGGGCAGAGACGGAACTCGAAGTAGCCCTTATGAGATGCCGTCAATTCCACCTCTAATCTGACCACCTATTTAATAGAAAAAGTTATTTATTTTTAAAGAAGCGGAATAATTTTTTTATTATTATCTCACCTGGCCTCGAGTGTACGATTGACCTTTGATGCCTGAGTAGTAAATACCTCCCTCGTCATTCGGTCGAGGACGCGGAAGACTCCACTCGTCACCGCATTCGCCGCAACGGCCTTGATTAATTTCATTCCATTGCACCTAGATATTCAAATTTATATTCAAATTTGTGTGTTGAGTGGTGAAAGTTAAAATCTTACTGCTTTGCTGCCGCAAAAGAGTGCATTGTCGTTGAAGTTTTTGGGAGTGTTGAAGCCGACGCGCCACATACTGGATCGGCCGGGCGGATCGAGCATCCTTCCATGGCTCGCTACTCCGTCCAGCAAAAAGGCAGCAGCAATAAGAAAACTACTTGCTGCGTTGAGTATTGTTGTACCTTTCATTTTTGAAAACAGTTTTTTAATTCCTCCTGAATGGTTGACTAAGTGGGGTTGCTGTTCTGCTGCTTTGATCCGACTGTGTCTCTGTTGTATAATGCAGACGGCCGCGTTCGTCGTTTATGCATCGTATAATAGAGATTAAGAGAATGCATAATAACCGTATAATATAATCGCTTTCATTTACAAGCAAATAAGCTATTTACCCCATCATATACTAGCCCTACCATTTTAAAGATAGGTGTTATAGCGTCTGTGTAGTTACGATGCATTGTAGAGACCTCCCTTATCGAGTAGAGCTGAATACATCACTCGAAAAAGGGTAAAATTTGTGGTTTTCAAATCACTGTTCCCAAACTACTAAGCTAATTTTTTGGCAAATATAGGCCCGACAGGGAATTTCAAAGTCTTTCAATGAAATTTTAGTTTACCACGAAAAAAGTATGTATATCAATATCATATATATATATGTATATATATATATATATATATATATATGTATATATATATATATATATATATATATGTATTTATATATATATATAATCAAGTTCTCACGAAGATGTATGGGACATGGAGAGCCATGCCGAACGAAGTTGCTCTCAGTTGCTGGTTGGGGATACGTTGTTAAGTTAGTTAAGAGGAACCGACAGCTTTGCAAGTCTCTGTTCCAAAACAATATTTTTGAATTATTTTCTAAATAAAAGTTTTTCAATGAAAGTTTAGTTTTCCCTAAGAAAGTAACAAGTGGTTTGACAAAAACTATAGAATACACGACTGGATGCACTTTTTAGATTATTTACTTTAAACGAAAATACTTTAAAAATTTATAAAGCACCTACTTTAAGCAAATTTTATGGTTAGCCATATAAGATGATAAGACGCTTACGTTGGTACAGACTTATGCTTTCAATGAAAGCCCGCCGAATAGGAAGTCCGCGTCCGCCGATTAGTCTGTACCACCTACGTTAGCTGTGATGCTTTCATTTATTTTCCCTTTGAAACGCTGGAACGCCATTCTTTCTTTTAGCCGGCCGATGGTATACTTGTTGATACACGTCCAGTTCTCCTCAGTAGACTCAACATTAAAAAAAAACAAATCATACATATGCGGTACCATAAAATAATTACTTTAATAGTCGATCAATGGAATTGATTTTTGAAGAAAAAAAAAATTGCGCTGAAAAAGGTTCATAATAAAATTTGCTATTCTCATATGTTAAAGATTTCATATCAAAACAGCTTCCGAAAGGTCATTGGGCTATTTGGACATCGAATCCGCTTCCGAAGTTTACTTCCTTCTTCAGATGAGTGGCGATGTTCAGAAGAAAAATAATTGGAATACCATGAACGGTGTGATGCGCTACTTAAACATTGAGCGGAAGTATATTGGGAAAGCAGTAAATGTGTCATCAGGTGTTTTCACCGCTCCGAAAGACGAAATGTACTATTTTTCCGTGTCCTTAGTCAAAGCCCAGGCATATCCGCAACTGATAGTTCATTTACGCGTCAATGGTCAACAAATTGCGGATGCTAGAGGTTTGATTCAGGCCTATGCATGGGCTATCGGATCCACGCAGGTGAACATCATATTGAAAAAGGGAGACAAAGTTGAATTATACAAAAGAGAGTATATTGAAATCAGGCACGTCTATAGTCATATTTCATGGGTTGGCTAGTAGAAGAAGATTTTGATTAATAAAATGGCAAACTATTGATTCTGTATCTAACCTGGGTGGATGGTGTTGAATACAAAAAACTGGGAGCATATAATATTCCTCTCCCGCCTCTTGGGTTTTTACATTTTTCTTTCAACTTTCGATATTAAATACATCATATTAATACAACTTTGCTGCAATGTGGCATTGATACAGAAATTTTCTTGATTTGATTCGTCTTTTCAGTATTCATAATCAAGCTATAAGGTGCAATGGTAGCTTATGTAACCCTGTTTGCTACTTTTGATCTCAAAAACTTATTATTTTGAATGCAATCAAATCTAGAATCCGCCAGTTGGACCTGCAAGTTATGCATCATTCAGCATTTGCCTCACCAAGATCAGTCTAGAGTTCGATTATAATTAATCCCTGTCAAAATTAATCGAATCGAAGCAGTGCGATATTGTTTGATTGGTACGTGATAAAATGCATATATTATTATATATTTTTCGACAAGATAACCATTGGGAGCGCCAATATAGTCAATAAAAAAACACGCGTGATGACATCAGTTTAAGATAAAACCGATAAATCAGCACTTCGGCACGAGCCGCTAAAAGCCAAAATTAAAATTATTCATGATAATGTGCATTTTTTTTGTATTAGCAATCAAACTAAAAATTAGGCGAAAAATATAATTGAAATCCTAATATCAATCACATATTCATTATTCTCAATTATAAATTATTGATTTGTTGCCATTTTCCCGTTGAATATAATATAAGTAACTTCTTTGATATGTATATCTAAAATCAACCAAGAGAATAATCAATGATTCTTCCAGTACTACTAAATGTATCGTGATTAATTGAGCCTAATAATTTATGCAGTGCGTACACGATCGAAATCAAACATTCCGTAAATATTTATCTGTGACGATATAGAATTAAATTATAATTGAATGTATACATATTTATATAATATATTCTTCTGAATTGATGTTTCTTCAATAATATTAATGGCGTTCATTTGGTTGCATTAAGGTGTAGACTGAAGAGTATATTTAAAGTTGGCTCTTTAACCCTTAATTTCAATATCAGCGCAGTTGGCGAAGGATTCCTGTGGGCCGCATCCCAGTCCGGAAGTACCGTCGTCACAGTATCCCCAAGAATTGCCTAATAACACCATTCAGATAAAGAATAGCAATTATTCAAATTATATACTGATAGGCTATTGATTTCAAGGCCTATGGAAATGAGATATTTCTATACCTGCACGATAGTACCACTGAATGACGCAGTGCTCACAAACGACATCTTCGGGCAACTTGACGACTGGGTGGAGATAATCGGGGTTCACAATTGTCACTGGGAAACGGGTTGTTCCGTCCACCAATTCAAGTAAATGACGATCGAAACACTCTTGCGTCACCAACTCATCTGCCGACTTCTTGGGACAGAGACGGAACTCAAAGTAACCCTGATGAGTAGCCGTCAATTGGATCTCCAATCTGACCACCTATTTAATATTTAGAAGGTTATATAAGGCCAATCATTTTAAGATTGATGTAATTAGATTAGATTCTATATTAGCTTACCTGGCCTCGAGTGTACGTTTGACCCTTAATGCCTGTGTAGTAAATACCTCCTTCATCATTGGGTCGAGGACGCGGAAGGCTCCACTCGTCACCACATTCGCCGCAACGACCTTTGTTGATTTCGTTCCATTGTACCTGTATAATTATTAACTTAAAAGAAACCGAATTAAATGTCATTTAATGGTTAAGTAACTTACGTCTTTGCCTCCACAAAAGAGTTCCATGTCGTTATAGTTTTTGGGAGCGTCGAAGCCAATGCGCCACAGGCTGGATCGACTCGGCGGGTCGAGCATCATTCCGTGGCCGGCGACTCCGTCCAGCAGCACGGCGGCAACGGACAGCAGAGAGATCAGAGTTGAAATCGAATGCATTTTAAGTGGCACAAGGAGTAGTTGCAACTTAGTTTCGACCTCGAGGTTATATAGGCGTCAATATCAGAGAGATTGGAGCGACAGCCAAGTTCAAACGTCATTATTCGTATCCGTCTATGAACGCAGCTCTGAAGGCGGCGCGAGACATAATTACATTATCTGATAATGGCAAAGTGAGTGCCTCGTGGATCAGCATTTCCTCACAGGTAATGCGCTTCAATATTGTCACTTGTTTGTTCAGTAAACATACGACATCAGTAATATTATAAAAGCATATTTTTTTTGTTATTGACTTTGACGACAGAGACAAAATGTCAATCATTTCAAGATATCGGTAAATAGGAACATGATAAATCAAGTTATGCTTGTTGCAGTTTTTTTCCAGTCTAATTAGTAATTACGTCAATGTTAAATGATTTGAAATCTTTCATTTAGTGTATTATCAATTATGTTAGAGAATTTAGGACAAGTCTTATTTGATAAAAGTTTTATGCTGTCTGATTCATGTAGGTCAAGTTGATCGTGCTGCAATCGTTTTTACAGCCTCCTTAACGGAAGTCCAATAGCATGGGTTCCTGGTTCCGCTATGTCGTCTGCGTATCATATATTTGGGAAATATCAAGTTATTTTTATTGCATCAACAATATACTGTGAACTTGATGACATAAATCATAATTGAGAAACATCTAATATATTAGGTTTTCTTTCTTCTTTTTTCCCGCTCAATAAATCATCGGTATTTCAATTCAAATTTGATAAGTTATGATAACAATAGCACTATTAAGGTTTATAACTAAATGGTTCTTTCAACTCCGATTTTAAAGTTAAGACAATTTCATAAAGTTAGAAGCTATAAAGTTAAAAGCAATTTATTACTTTTAAGCCGGAAGAATGGTGATATCGGCACAGTTCTTGTAGGTCTCTTGGTTTCCACAGCCACAACCGGTCGTACCATTTCTGCAGTCACCCCAGTTTGAAGCTAATAAATAGATTGGATAAATTAAATTAAAAAACTGCTTTCATAAACATCAAAACGCAACCCGACATAACATACCAGCTACATAGGTCCACTGAACTACGCAATGGTTGCAGGTTACCCCGGCAGGTAACCTGATTAGAGGGTAGTACGTGGTTATCCCTTGATCGACGTTCACTCTAGTCCATCCCCAAAAGGTTTCCAATAGATTCTTGTCGAAGCACTCTTGCGTCGCCAATTCCGAAGCGCTGTTTTTAGAGCAGAGTCTAAATTCCATGTATCCTTGATGAGACTTTGTAATGACCACTTTGAATTGGACCACCTTTTATGAATTCAAAGTAAATTGTTACATCACCATGAGAGAGTCTAGCAAATTGATAATATGGGATTACTTTTCCTGAGGTGTAAGTCTTAGCGATGATGTTCTTTCCGTATAAGCCGCCTTCATCGTGAGGCCGTGGACGAGGAATATTCCACTATTCAGAGAAAAATAACAAAATACTAATTAATTAAAATACTAATTAAGCAACAACGACGGTTTAAAGGTTAAATAAATGTTTCGTAATCCCTTGCATGCTATGTATGGCATTGACCTAAATGAAGCCTACCCCTATCTATAAGCTGGGCAATTATAGATGAGGCTTAATATTACTTTTCGTATTTATAGTACCATACCTTATTCTACCGTTTTTGTATGTGCTAATTGGCTTAACAGTGGAAAATTAAGAAATAATAAAATGGGATTAACCTTTTAACTTGAGTTCTAATCAACTATTACTATTATAGCCTTAATGTTGTATTACCGCATCGCCACATTCACCACATCGACCTTTGTTGATGTCGAACTGGATCTGGTATCAATGAAAAATAATTATAGTTCATGGTTTTAAAATAGATAATATACATTTATAAAAAAATATTGATATGTTCTTCAATAGTTACCCCAGTTCCACCACAATTGAGACCATTATCATCGGCATTGGTCACAGCTCCAGGGTAAACTTGTTCCGCTGCACTGTTATAGCGCCACAAGGTGGATCTTCCAGCAGGTTCATAGAGGTAACCGTGACCCTGCACCACCACCACAACAAAACTAAGGGCCAAAAAGATTGCTGCTATTAAGCAGCCATTCGTATTATCTGGTCTACTACTACTGATGTTAGGTTCTCTCTTCTTAAAAACTGGCATCTTGATGAACTGACTCTTTCCACTAAATGCAATTATCCAACTGAGAGATATCTTCACCTATGTTGACATTTTAAATATTTATTTCTGACATGATGCAAGACAATGATTCGATGGTAAGATTAGTGCTAATAATTTCTGTGTTTTATGAATACCCCATTACCCCATGTACACTCATTGTTGTGTAATAGTACCTATGTTAATCGAGCGCATACCTACTTGAAGTGGTATCGGCGTCATGCTGTACATGTTCATCTTGTAGGATAATTATTGTAATAAAACAACAATACGGGCGGCTAATAAAAACTGTACTATATCACCATCGTAAACTAATAAATAACTAATAAGAATTTCGGAAATATTATACAGCTGCTCCATTTAAACGTTGCAGAACTTAAAGGAGTTATATTGTTTGATTAATAACCATTAGAGTTTTCCTAAATTAGGCTATATTATTTACAATATGACAGGGAAATTTACTGTGGGAACGTCGAAGCTCTCACGTGATTGGAATACCGTATGTCTGATATCACTGTCGTAGTAAAATAATACTGTAATAACAATTACCTTAAAATATTTATGGTGATTGGGTTATCTCAGAAGTTGTGAATTTAATCTAGAATTTATTGTTTTAGAGACATGGCCCTGTATAATGAGTAAACTAGCAAGCTAGTTTAGTAATAAAACATACACGGTTCAATATTTTACATGAACTTAAACTAATAAAAATATTGCGTAACTTGCAGAGTTCACAGACCCATACAAGGAGGAGGGAGTATATCTAAAATTTTTGCCTCGTTTTATTATGGCTGTTTTCGGTAAGAGGGGCTGGATTTTAAATTCCAGATGTATCTAGTTAATTAGAGATAATAGAATAGAATATTCAAGAAGATACTTAACTTTTTTTTTCAAGACATCACAATATACCTGAGACTGTGGTATCTGTTTTAGAGTTTATTGAATGATCATTTCCCCTTGCAGCCTTGCTGTTGTAGATACCGGTTGGAACTAATCTAATTATCTTAAGCGGAGTCAAGTTGAGATGCTAAAGACTTATGGTTTCACTGGTAACTAATTCCATGTTGCAAATACTATTTATTTCTTTTATTACAGTTTTTTATCGAAGCCATTTGGACACATTTATACAAATGGTTCTTTGAGGACAGTAGTTTGGAATGTTAAGTAAAGTAAAAAAAAACTGATTCACATATAATAATAGATACATAATGGGATCACAAATCAATATTTTGTTTCATTCACCCCCAAATTAATTCCTAATTGATTTATCGACTCGCGGAGCGTCTTTTGTGATGCACATCTTATTAAGACAAATGATATATTTCGACTTAATATTCCCGAAGTTCAGCAGCTTTTTTCAGACTGCCTATATTAGTCTCAATGTTAAACAGGGAGAATGGTGATGTCGGCACAATTCTTGTAGGTCTCTTGATTTCCACAACCGAGACCGGATGTTCTATTACTGCAAACACCCCAATTATTACCTAAACAGATTGGAACATGTAAGATTATTCATTAAAATAGATGTAAATTGAATAATAAGTGTAAATTAAATGGCATACCAGTTACGTAAGTCCACTGAAGGACGCAATTATCACAGCTTATTCCAGCTGGAAGCCTGATTAATGGGTAGTAGGTAGTGGCCCCTTGATCGACGTTCACTTTAGTCGAGCCCCACATTGTTTCCAATAGATTCTTGTCTAAGCACTCATGCGTCACCAGTTCCGAAGCGCTTTTCTTCGGACACAGTCTGAATTCCATATAACCTTGATGGGACACTGTAATGACCACTTTGACTTGGACCACCTTGTTCATTCAAATAGATATTATTAATGTTCTATAATAAGACTGAGCAAATAAGTAAATTATTGCGACTTACGGCCCCTGAGGTGTAATTCCTAGCGATGATATTCTTTCCGTATAAACCGCCTTCATCGTGAGGTCGTGGACGAGGAATACTCCACTGTAAAAAGTAAGATTAAAAATCATACAAATGAACAAAGTTATTTCATTTAAATTAATTTTTACAATCATACCTCATCGCCGCATTCTCCACATCGCCCAAGATTGACCCCATTGAATTGATTCTGTATATTAATATTTATTATACTCTAAGACCAAAGTAAAATCATTCGTATATGGTTTAACCTACCCCAAAACCGCCACAGTAAAGGCTCATGTCGTCGTAATTTGCCACGGCTCCCGGGTAAGCTTGATGCCCAATACTGTTGTAGCGCCACAGGCTGGATCTACCAGGAGGATCATAGAGGTAGCCGTGACCCTGGACCACTACCACAACGAAGCTGAGGAAGCCAACAAGGGCCAGCAACATGACGTTCGTTAATAATTTAATAGGTTCTTTCTCCTTGATGAGTGACATCTTGATGCTGACTGTACACAAACCCGAATGCTCCAATTTTCAGCTCAAAACCCACGAGATGTACCCTCATTTATGTAGGGATTTTATTTTATTTCTTACACATGATGCAATTTAGTATTTCGATATGGCAAAGAATGCAGCTAATGCCTACTGGTTTATATGACTGCCCCATATACTTTTGTTATTGGGCAAGAATTTTGTATACATTAATCGTATGTACAGTGCGCAACTGGTACGATACCTAGTTGATTAGGAGCTCGGCATCGTATGTTCTAGTGGTGGGATAAATATTGTAATAAAACAATATGGCTGGTTTTAACTGGATCAATCCCAACTTTCATCATACTATAGTAAAGTTTTCTTTACGTGTCCCGGTCAGTTTATGCGACTGCTCCGATTATATAATGTTGCAAAACCTATAGGAATTCGTTTTGAAAATAAATAAACAACTTTAATATTTAAAAATAGTAATTGATTAAACGTAGTTTTAAATTGATTCATAACAAGTGCTGTTGTATCAAGAGGAAGTTGTTATATACATTTTTGCTAGGATGTGGATTGCTAGGATGCCTATTTGGTAATCTCCGTAGCCTTGAATCGTCCCAAATGACATTCACTCATTTAATGAGGTCGCATATTATTTTATTGATATAACATATAATGAATTGCGAACAAACTGGGTTAATTTAATGATAATAAATCTAGTCGGCTGCTGAAACATTTTTCCTTGCGGAATGGGTGGCAACAAAGTCTAGGTTTAGTTTTTACCATTCTTATATAAATAAATAAAACCTTCCAAATATTTTTACGTGTGCAAGAAAGTTGGATGTAAAAAATATATATATATTCCCTAGTTATCTCGTCTGCTCTGTGGTCTTTAAAAAGCAATGACCTCACCATTATGAGCTCATTTCCAGATCGGCACAGAACAATCATCCAATATGCGCACTCGATGAGTCCGATTCGGATCATCGGGTACAAAATCCTCTCGGTACATAAAATATACCGACTAACAAATAACATTGAAAGCATGAGATAAGCTGCGTCTCGTAAAAAGGGTATGCCGCTTTTTCAATATCGCCTCATCTCATGGTATATGCCATCTTCAAAAATAGGTGATGAACTCATTCATTTCCAATTTAGATTTCATAAATTGGAAATTGGAAGAGTAAATATTTATTTTAAGTTTCTTTCTTTTTCGATCTCTATCCTATTCTTTTTTTTAAATACAATTCCTAATACATCTGATCAACCACAAAAATACTGTGACCGAATTTTTGTGTAATTTTTAAAAAAGTTATTCATTATCCGGAAAATTCTGATACGTTACCGCACTGTTATTGATTTTATTTAGTTAATGAAGAGGATTTCTCTATAACGAGAAATAATTAACAGCAACGTTATTTTAGCAGTTTGGTGTATTATCAATATCCAACGGTTTTTTACTTAATAATAAATACTTAAATTTTATATTCAGTTCGCATCAATCAACACTTAGATTTGGGCTCCAACATCAAATCGATAGTTAGTAATTCAATATATTATATAGACTTTGAGGGGCTGTGGGTTCATTTGGATTGTTGTATCGTTTTCATTTTCTCGGTGTAGCGGGTCTAATCGCCACATCGGCGCAATTGCGAAAAGTCTCCTGTGGTCCGCATCCAAGGGCACCGGAACCATCCTCGCAAATTCCCCAATTGTTACCTAATAAATAAGGATATTTAATTTAAATCTATTAATGTTGACTTGCTTTGCAAATAACGAACTAAAATACCTGCTGTGTAAGTCCACTGAATGACACAGTTGTCACAAACAATATCGGAGGGCAGCTGGACCTTTGGGTAGTAATTGGCCACTTCGTTGTCAGTAATCGGGTAGCGAGTGGACCCATCTTCAAGTTTTAATAAATTGCCATCGAGACATTCTTGTGTAACCAACTCGGAAGCTGACTTTTTTGGGCAGAGCCGGAACTCGAAGTAGCCTAGATGACGAGCAGTCAGCTCTACTTCCAGCTGGACCAACTGTTACGAATCATTCCTCAATTAAAATCAATTCTAACTTGATATATTCGAGAGAAAAAGCATTTTTACCTGTCCTTGAGAATAGGTATGACTGATGATGCTGTTTCCGTAACGACCGCCTTCGTCGTTCGGTCTCGGACGGGGGAGACTCCATTCGTCTCCACATTCGCCACAACGGCCCTGGTTGATTTCGTTGTGCTGCACCTATTACAGTATTAGAATGGTTAGAAATCTTTCATCTAACAATTCATTTAGGATCTAATAAGATTAATTACGGCAATGCCTCCACAAAAGAGTTCGTTGTCGTTGTAGTTTTCGGGGGTGCTGAAACCAAAGCGCCACATGCTGGATCTAGACGGTGGGCTTATCAGTCTCCCGTGAGCCAAAACTCCGGCAAGCTGGAGAGCCGTGACCGTCGCTAAAAGAGTGAGAGCAGCCGGAGTAAGATGCATTTTCTTTGTTAGCTTGTTACTTGTTGAATCCAATTGACAATTTTAGGGTTCTGCATCTCTTTATATATGAACAGTAGTAAAGGCTTAGAAAAAGAAGAAAAAACTAGATATTATGTATTGTTTTATCATTGTTTGCTTGTTGCTTTTTGCTTGATCCAATGTGATCGGCTATGAATTATGAGGGTATAAGATTTTTATTAAGCCCCGATAAATATGTCATTTGAATGTAAAAAGCGCATGTTTGAGGGAAAATAAAGAGCATGACGTCAACATAAGATCGACAACCGGTTAAAGAAAAACTTAAGAATACATTTACAGGTATTTTTCCGTTAAGTTTGATCCGAGTTCAAACCAAGTGAATGTAATTAAATTTATTACTAGTTATATAACTACTGTAGTAATTGTACGGCTAGGAATGAAAACATGTATGTATTGCTTTTACGGCTTTTGATAACCCAAGACTCGTGAGCGGCTAAGATAAACGAAAAAAGGGGAAAAACTTAAAATGATTTTGCTGACTTCATTAGGACTCTCCATATAAATTCGGCGATGACTTCACACTTGGGTGCGTGTGGATTCCGATAAGACAGGACACCTACTCGTGTCTTTTAGCTAAATTGGAAATTTTTTTTTTTGAATAATAAATTATATAAGCACAAAATGTAAATGTATATAATCAAAATAATTAATGAAAAAAAACTCGTTGAAATTTTTTTTAACAATCATTTATCTTTCATTGCATTTATTAGGGCCTGAAAGATAAATCTGGGAACAAATAATACAAAATATTCCCACTAATAGAACATACGTAACATACGCAACTTTTTCGTGTATGCTCATATTTTAAAACAGAAGTCAATTGAATTCAAGGAATTTTAAGGAAGTTTGAATTTCTCCTTAACTTTACCCTTTGGAGCATACTTATCCTATCAAAACTACATTTTAATGTCTAAGCATTTTCTTTAATATTTTTGTCTTAATAAGAGGACTCATTTGTTGTTGTCAAACAAAAAATGTATGTTAGAAAAGTATGCGCTTCTGGGATGATTTTTAATTTTTATTTTCTATCAAATCATAACGCATCTTAGACGATTTTTAAAATAAATAATTTGTTTTACTATTTGAAGAGAGAAAAATGTAAACCTTAACGAGCGCTCTGAATCTTTTTAAATTACACATGCGTAATTGGTTGTAACTAGTTAGCCTTTTGAGCTAGTTTCGTTCATCCCATCGGTTCACCAAGATCAAACCAAAAGTAGCAGGCCTTTTTTGGTAAATCTAGGGGATTTCATTTTTAAAATTTCTTCGTTTCACCTATACTATCACGGTCCGTGTACGTAATTACTAATTTGGGTGCGCGGGACCATCGTGAGGTTAATTTTTTTTACTAGAAAAAATAATACAGTTTTGCGATCGAAAGAAAATAAAAATTCAAATTGGAAAAAAAACATATGGGAAAACGGGAATGGATATTCAATCTTCACGTCGCAAACACGAGAATTTTTTTTAAGGGCAACATCCAACAGGTGTTTAGCCATGATTAATAAGAATGCCGTACGACAGCGCCACTGCGCCAAGCGCCAGACAGCCAAACACTAGAATAGGATGGCAGTCTAGGGGAGCCATAAAAACATTGGAATTCTGTCAAGTCATTCACCTGTCAGTCTAGTTTTGTACCCCGTTTTCCCACTAATTTTGAATTTATTTATCAAATACCAACACATATGGGAATGGCGAATTCAACTGCAACACCTAAAACCGGCAGCAAGAGTATCTCATTACCGGCTAAATTGTATTTGATCCTCTACAATGTGGCCCAATTCGTCGGGTATGTTATAGCTGTCAAAAACTTGAAACCGTATCTTGAATCTATGGATATCTAATGATTTTCTTCTTATTCTTTTTTTAAATAGGTGGTCTGTTGTTCTCTATAAGATGGTTGATTACTTGAAGGCTAATGGCCTAACAGGTACGAAAGGTCTTTGGGAACATGTAGAACTTCCATTGCTCATCTTCCAAAGTGGAGCAGTTCTTGAGGTATTCAGTCAAAACCTATTACAAGAAGTGTTTATAACTTACTTTTGTGAAATGTTTATCAGATTGTGCACAGTGCAATCAGGATTGTTCCAAGCAGTGTTGCAGTAACTCTGCCCCAGGTTTTCTCCCGTGTCTTTCTTCTCTGGCCCATCCTCTACTGTGTGCCTGAATCGAGGGACTACATTGGCTTCCCACTCATGCTTGCAGCCTGGAGCATCACTGAAGTGATGAGATACCTTTACTATGCTCTCAGTTTGGTTTCCAGTGTTCCAGGATTTCTACAATGGTGCAGGTATTCAAATTCATTTTGAAAACTCAAATGATAAAATATGATTGCTTCAATGAGTATTATTTTCTCACTGCAGATACTCTTTCTTTATCCTTCTTTACCCCATGGGTATCACTGGTGAGCTGCTTTGCTGCTATAGAGCTCTGCCCCACTACCAAGCTACCCAGAAATTCTCTACACTTCTTCCAAATAAGTGGAATGTAACTTTCAGCATGTGGTACTTTACTGTAATCATCATGATTATGTATATACCTGGTAAGTTATGGAATAGATCCAGTCTTGTCTATTGATTTATCACTAATGAAACTTCTATTTTTCAGTTTTTCCCAAGCTCTACGGCCATATGCTTGCTCAACGTCGTAAGATCTTAGGAAAGAGCGAGAGCGCTCCTGCCAAGAAATCCAATTGAGCTTATTATTATTTGAGAAAAAGTAGATAAAAGGGGAGAACCAAAAATAATTCCATGAAAAATGCTCATTTTTTTCTTTTGTTAGATTTATTATTTGGGAGACATTTATAAAAAAAGATCCTTTCAGGACATTAGTTTGGTATGTTATCAACATTTAAAAATAAATATTACACGTCGAACACTGACGGTTATTAACATAATACAAATGGCATCACAGAGAGACTGTTCTGTTTTTAAATTACTCTTAAATAATTGCTACGTCGGCGCAATTGCGGAAAGTCTCTTGCGGTCCACATCCGAGAGCGCCTGTTCCATCTTCACAATATCCCCAATTGTTACCTTAATACCGTTTAAAAAGAAAGCTGAGTTTAAAGTTTTTCTTACTTTTCAAAGTATTCTTTAGGTACCTGATGTGTAAGTCCACTGAATGACGCAGTTGTCGCAGATGATACCAGAGGGGAGCTGGACCTTTGGGTAATGAACTCGGGTTCCATCTTCTCCTATTGAGTAGCGAGTGGATCCGTCTTCCAGTTTAAGTAGATATTCGTCGAAACATACTTGAGATACCATTTCATCTGCTGACTTTTTATTTGGGCACAGGCGGAACTCGAAGAAGCCCAAATGGCTCTTTGTGAGGTTCACCTCAATCTCAATCAACTAATAAAAGATTCTATTATCATGAAACGAATCTATTGGCACATAAACAAAAACATTTTTACTTGGCCTTGAGAATATGTATTGCTGATAACACCTGTCCCGTAAAGTCCGCCTTCGTCATTCGGTCTCGGTCGGGGGAGGCTCCATTCGTCTCCGCATTCGCCGCAACGGCCTTGATTGGTTTCATTATATTGCGCCTGATTTCATATTAAAAAAATAAATAAATACTAGAGAAATAACATTATAAAAATGGAAAAGATTGTTACTTCGAATCCACCACAAAAGAGTTCGTTGTCATTGTAGTTGGTTGGAGTGTTGAAGCCAAAACGCCACATGCTGGACCTGGATGGCGGATTCTGCATCATCCCGTGCCCAAAGGCTCCGGGTAAAAACGTTAGTTGAAAAGTCACGAAGACAAGGAGCGCGACAGTAGTGGTTTGATGCATTTCGATATACGTTGTATTCTCTCACGTTTCGGAGTCTTGCTCTATATAGGTGCATTTTATCGTTGTTTGACGAACAGAAAGTTCAAGATGAAATATTTTTTTGATTTTTTAAAATCAGTTTATTATCGTTTGAACTAACCGATTCGATATTGCGAGAGGCTGTCTACAGATTTTTTTGGTAGAGGACATCTGATTGTTAGCGCTATCATGCCGATTATTATATAAGTAAATAATAAACAAGTGATGAAAGTGGATAAATTAAGCACATGACGTCTATCGGGGTTTCATAGAGCCCACTATCTACCATTAAGCTGAGAACTTTATGTTTACAAATTATAACAATACCATTAAAAATCTTAAATACGTATTCTATAAGACTGGTCTAAATTTTACTTGTCAAGAAAAAGAATAAAAATTTCTATTGTGTGTATTTAAAATTGTACCTAAAACGTAAAGTAGGAGCCACAATATTGATTTGACCCTAATCAATTTGAAGAGCGCGACAACTGTATAGATAAAAGGGGAATTTTTCCATTTCTCAATGCTTATATTTTTGCTGAATTACCTCACCACCAAATACCAACGCCATTTGCCAATATATTATGATTTAAGACGATATATTCACAATTAATACAATTTACACCGCCTTATTAAACATGATTTTTTTATTTGTACAGCGCCGAGGGGGGCCCGACTCTTTTCTATAAAACAAAATGAGAAAAATTTCTTAGTTTTCTAGTTATTTCTTCCTTTTTCCTATTTTTCTCTCGTTTTCTCTTTTTTCCGATTTTCCTCGATTGGATTATTTTTTCTTTAATTTTTCTCATTTTATCGTCAGACATTTGATGAGAAAAAATCTAACTTTGTTGAATTTCAATTATAATCTCAATTGTATATCAATTATATAAACATGAATTTAATTTACCGTTAAAGATTTAATTATTTTTGGAGAATTTGCGCGTGAAAATCGGGTTTAGATAGCAATTAACCCATAAAGTTGGCCCGAGTTCGGTTCTCGGGCTCTTGTTTTTCGTATAATTAATTAAAATGGCTTGCTATCCTTAATCACATATTTAAAGGCGAAGGTTATCAATTAAATACTTGTTTAATAATAAAATGATTTTATTTTTAAAGGAAAAAATCTGCCCGTACATAGTCATTACCATACATCTATATAAATAATTCCAAAGTCCCTTGTTCAGAGAGTGAGTCATGGTGCAGTGGCTATAGTACTGAATTCTCATGCAGAAGTTTTGTGTTCAAGACCAGATGGTTTCTTTTAAAAAAGATTTTTTTTAAATAAAATTTTTAAGAAATAAGTGGTACAGTCACGTGATCCAGCTAGCCAATAGAATCCGGGAAAAAGAAAACAAAAACGAGAAAAATTTCCCCGTTTTGTTTTTTATTGTTTATTTTTTCTCGTTTTTTCCATATTTTTCTTTCCTTAAAAAGAGTCGGGCCCCCCTCGTACAGCGCTTATGTATACATAAAATGATTGAATCAGTAACAATTTTTAAAAATAAAACCATGACTATTTAAAAACATATTTTAAAGTTTGTCCGCTTTTGCAGTTTACTTTTTCTTAATCGTCACATCTGCGCAATTACGGAATGTTTCTTGAGGTCCGCATCCCAGGGCGAAGGAGCCGTTACCGCAATCGCCCCAGTTATTACCTAGCATAGCAAAATATTTTAAGTAATCATTGTTTCATAAAAAGAAATAGGGTAACTATTTCATACCCGCTTTATAAGTCCATTGAATGACGCAGTTGTCGCAGTAAACATCGGCAGGCAGCTGAACCATTGGGTAATAGTAGCCAGTGCCATAGGCCTTTATTGCGTAGCGAGTTGATCCATCACTTAACTTGAGTAAATGCCCATCAAAACACGCCTGAGTAACCAATTCACTAGCCGACTTTTTGGGACACAACTTGAACTCGAAGTAACCCAAATGACTCTGTGTCAGTTCCACTTCGATTCGAATCAACTAAACTCAATCCAATCGGTAATAAATTATGAAATTCGATAATATAAGTACCATGCAATAGCTTTATTATACGTACTTGGCCTTGAGTATAAGTTTTCCCAATGATACCTGTCCCGTAAAGACCACCTTCTTCGTTAGGTCTCGGTCGAGGAAGGCTCCACACGTCTCCGCATTCGCCGCAGCGGCCTTTATTGACTTCATTGTGAAGAACCTACACAATTTCAGAGTTATTAAGACAACGAAAGTAAAGGAATACAAATTGTATTTACACCAATGCCACCACAGAAGAGCTCCATGTCAGTATAATTGGGAGGCACATTGAAACCGAAACGCCACATACTGGACCTGGATGGCGGACTCATCAATCTTCCATGACCCGAGACTCCGCTGAGAGCAGCTACCGTGATCAACAAGGAGGAAATGTTAAATAGATGCATGTTTGTTACTTTCTGATTTAAAAAAGTACATTCAGCATCACCATTTATATAGATATAGTGATGGCGTATAGTGGCCTTAGGTGATTTCCTAAACAATTGGCACTAATCTTAGTGTAATTGTCTTTTATTACTTATTACAAAACGTGTTTCAGCATTTCACATTGTTGACACCTTGCTCAATTTTTTACACACCGATCATCCCGCCTAAAACGTAGGCTCACACCATTTATTTCATCTTTAGCGCGTTTTATGTGGAAATATGCGCACATTTAGGTGCATAATACCTTGGCCTCTTTCGATTTTCATGTTGACATTTTTGTTATCGGGCTGTAGGCAGCCTTGTGCGATGAACGAGTTGGCGATATCTAATATGTATAATTGGGGAAAATCATGTACGGTACCGATTAACTTTGCTAGGTTGTGAACGTATTAAAAATAAGGTTTCAAATAATATTTTATTGTGTCATACAGTTCAACATCGGACATATTTTTCAACTTTGCCAATTGCTGAATAGATATTGTGCAAAATTATAACAAAATAATGGTTTTAAAAAACCTCATTGGAGAGAAAGTATGTGGTATTACCACGATTCTAGAAATGAAATTTTTGTTTTCTTCTTCCATTATACCTTGCCTATTAGGAAGCAGAAATCATTTCACTACAATCTACTGTATAGGTGTAATAGTTGTTGTTATTGTAGCAGTTGATTACAGCAGATGGGTGTGACAGAGTGATAGATTTCAATTAATACTCATTACATTAGCCAAAATAGGTGCATGAGCTTCTTTTTAAATCTATGGTACTTATTTTCATTACCGTCATAATAATCATAGAAATATCAACCAAATAAAGACTGACTTCGTGTGAATTTTGCACTATTACATAAAGGTTTATTTTCATATTAGCTAATTCGCGCGACAGAATTGATAATATAGTAGGTATATATAGTATATAGTATATAGGTATAGTAGTTATTCGGGTGTAATCACATTTTTCAATAGTATATGTTAGCTTTTAAGTTTAGGTTTATGGTTATTTAAAAACTGTGTCCATCTATTAAGCAATTGCTACATCTGCGCAATTACGGAATGTTTCTTGATCCCCGCAGCCATATGCGCTCGTACCGTTCCCGCAAGGATTATTGTTGTTTCCTGTAGTTATAAAGTCGTCATCAACCTTTATTTTTAAATACACATTGATGAAAATAATCATTGTGTAGAATACCTCCGGTGTAAGTCCACTGAATGACGCAGAACTCACAAGTAACATCAGCAGGTAAACGGGCGTACATGTCGTACCATCCCGTACCATCGACCATAACCCTGTTAGTACCATCTGCCATCATAAGGGGGTACCGGTCGAAACAGTCTTGCGTCACAAGCTCATCGATGGTTCTCTTAAATGGGCACAGTTTGAGGCTAAGGTAGCCCCAGTGACTGGCTGTTATTTCAGCAGTCATCTTCACGATCTGATAATAGTAATGAATATAAGTAAATAAAAAACAGTCTCATAATTAAAATCAAAGAAGGTAAAGTTTATATAAAATATCATAAGACTTACATTTCCTTTTGTGTATTTCTGAGTTACGAAGAGGTTTTGTCCGTATTTTCCTCCTTCATCGTTATCCCTTGGACGCGGCAAACTCCACTGCAATAAAAAAAATTATCACGTTAAAACAAAGAAGTATGTTTTAAATGGGTTTTATTACTTCATCGCCACATTCACCGCAACGACCTTGGTTGACATCGTTATACTGAACCTGAAATATACAAATAAAAGTTAATGAATCAAATTTACAACTCAGTCTGAAGAAACTACAGTTTACAGACTTTAAAACCACCACAATTAATTCCATTGTCGTCGTAGTTTGCAGGGGCTTGTCCTGGAAAAATATGCCATACAGACGACCGCCCGGGAGGATCGTAAAGGTATCCGTGACTGTACACGCCTACTACAACGAAGCTACCGAGTACTACTGCAAAAAGAGTTAAAGAGTTACAAGACATGATGATGTTTGACTAACAAAGGTATTCGATTGAATATTCCAGTTGAAATCGGTGCAAATTTATGGTAAAGGAGACCCTGCGGACGATCTGATAAGATGATCTACAAGGAAAACTGAATCGAACGATTTCCAAATCGCCATCATAAATCATTTTCTGATTATATGATGATGATAATGTTTCAACACTGAAAACTTTTACAAGTAAGTCATTTTTATATTTGTACAGCGATTGTTTTATCGTACTAGGCCATTCCATGGTATTTTAACACATTTTTGCCGCAGTTCGACATACATAAATAATTCGATGCCACTCAAGACTATATCTACAGGTTTAATCAGAACATTCCTGGTTTACGGCTTTAATAGTGATTACTATATGTGCCTACAAGTAAATAATAAACCAATGATGAAATTGGATAAAAATAAGCACATGACGTTTGTTGCGAATTGTTCTGCTTGACGATTTTGACAACCGCGGGCGCCTAAGTCTCGTCCGCTCGTTTCGCCCATTTTTCTCCTCTCAGACACACATATCTGACGTCTTGCGACCGGCGCTTGCGAGACCCATTGGTTAAGCTCTAGCATATTGTTGTCTATTTAATTTTGAATAAATTCAAGTGTTGATTGTAAAAAAAATTGTACTAAAACATATAACATACTTTTAAATAAAAGGCCCTTTTGCAAAAAATCATTATAAGTAGAGTGATTCTCACCATTGCGTTAAGGTATAAACAAAAAAATGCTGATTCAACAAAAGAATCGATAACCATGGGAAATTTTTTTATTTTTATTTTTATTTTTTGTTTATTTTAAAAACTAAAAGGTCAGAACATATCGATATCATACAATATCTACATATAGCCGAGAATCCCAAGGATTGACAACGTCATAATCAAGTTTATTACACAAATAGTAATTGTATACAGTGACAAAATAAAATTTAATTTAGATCACGAACTTCTTTTTTAAATCTATGATAATTATTTTAGATACCGTTTTAATAATTTTAGAAACATATAAATTAACGAAGTATAGGCTGACTCCAAGTGGATGTGCACAATACCGTAAAGGTTTATTCAGATAATAGCTGATTCGAAAATAGAATAGATAATTAAAGGTATAGGTAAGATTCAAATTTAATCCCATTAAAAAAATATATGTTAGGTTTTAGGTTGTTGGTAACTTGAAAGCTGTGTCCATCTTAAGCAATAGCTACATCTGCGCAATTACGGAATGTTTCTTGATTCGCACATTCCGGTGAGCTCGTACCGTCCCCGCAACCACCATTATTGTTTCCTGTAATAATACATGTCGAAAACCACCATTTAGAGCGACATTAGTATGCACACAGTCAATTTTTAGGCTACCTGCAGTGTAAGTCCACTGAACAACGCAGTATTCACAGGTAACGTCAGCAGGTAATCGTGCGTACATATCGTACCATCCCTCGAGATGATCGACATAAACCCGGTCAGTACCATCTGCCATCATGAGGGGATGCTGGTCGAAACAGTCTTGCATCACAAGCTCACCAATGGTTTTCTTAGAGGGGCACAATTTCAGACGCATGTAACCCCAGTGCTGTGCTGTTATATTAACAGACATGCGCACAATCTACTCACAAACGAAGACTTTATAAGTATATGAAATAAGTTAAGTTCATGAAATACCTAAAACTTACACTTCCTTTTGTGTATGTTTGAGTTACAAATAGATTTTGTCCATATTTTCCGCCTTCTTCGTTATCCCTTGGACGCGGTAAACTCCACTGCAAATACATGATTATTTATATAAATACGTAACCAATTGAAATATAGCCGCAACATGTTTTCTTACCTCATCGCCGCATTCGCCACACCGACCTTGGTTGAAGGAGCTATACTGAGCCTGAAAAATTAAAATAACCATTTTGATGAAATATATTTTATTGTTAATACACTCATAACAGTTAAAAAAAATATTATAAGAGCGCCACAGAAAGCATGTTATACATACATTAAAACCACCACAATAAATTTCATTGTCGTTGTAGTTGATTTCAGCTTGTCCTGGGAAAAGACGCCATACAGTGGACCGGCTCGGAGGATCGTAAAGGTAGCCGTGACTGTGGACGTACACTACAAGAAAGCCCCAGAGTAGCGCGGTAAAGGCCCGTTCACACTAGAGACTTTGAACCTCGATTTTTAGACAATGCCTGAACCAGTCGCTTTCAAACTTGGTAGGCAATCTATTCTAGCAGAGATTAACTCGCATTAGAAAAATAAAACCAATCCGTTAAGGATTTTTCTTAAAATCGAGGTTCAAAGTCTCTAGTGTGAACGGGCCTTAAAGAGGGCTAAAACGTTACTAGGCATGATGTTGTTTGGATAAAAAAAGATATTCAATTGAATATTCCAATCTAAGTTGGTGCGAATATATAGAAAACGAGATCCTGGGGGATCTGATAAGATGATACATAAGGAAAACTGAATCGAACGGTTTCCAAATCGTCATCAACAATCATTTTTTAACATATGACGATAATATTGCAACACTTTTTAAAAGTAAGCTGTTTTTATATTTGTAGAGCGATTTAGCTATCATGTGTAAATAATTCGATACCCCTCGAAACTGTCTTCAGAACTTTTTAAACAGAATAATCTTGAATAGCAACTCTCAAAATTACTATTTAGCACAGCAAATAATAAACAATGATGAAATTGCCTAAATGAGGCATATGAGGTCACTTGTGAATTTTTCGGCAAGAGGACTTGACAACCTAAGATGTCTCAGTCCTGTCCGCTTAGTCTGATGAGACATTTTTCTCGTCTCCGAAAAAAAATTTCTGTCATATTTCGACCAGTTTTTTTTTAGGTCACAACTTGGGTTCGAAGTAACCAAAAAGGCTCTGCGCAAGTCCCACCTCCATTGTTTCGGTATCGGTGAGTATATATAAGTTTTCCCAACGATACCTGTCCCAAAAGGCTACCTTCTTTGTTTACCCCTCGTTTTCCACATTCGTCGCAATGGCCTGTATTGACTCCACCCACAGAAGAGCTCCATGTTCGTATATTTGTAGACACATTGAAACCGAAACGCAACATGCTGCACATGGATGATGGTGGACTCATCAGTCTTCCATGACCAGAGACCCAGCTAAGTTGAAAAACATCTACCATGACCATCAAAGAAGAAACGTTATTGTAATTAGATGCGACGTTTGTAACTTGCTGATTGAATGAAAGTACATTCTGAACATTCATTTAAATAGAACAGTGTTATTGTCATAGTGGACTTAATGTAACTGATTTCCCGAAAAATACGCTAATCTTAGTGCGATAATATTTTTTTTTTACTTAGTATTACGAAATCTTTTTCTACACTTCATTACATTGTTGACACTTGGGCGATTTTCAAGACCTCGAACATCTTCGTATTAAATGTCTCGCACCAAGTTCTTTAGTCTTTAATAATACGCTTTTTATGTGAAAAATATGCTTATTCAGGTGCATATCACCTTGGCCTCTTTCGATTTTCATGGGGAATTCCGTCTTATTAGGCTTTAGATAGCCTTGTCCAATGGACTAGTCGCGACACCGACAATATCTAACATGTTTAATTGGGGAGAAGCCACGATCAAATTAACTGTGTGATGTAAGGGTTTAAAAAATGTTGAAACTAATATGCAATTGCGTCATTAAAACAGCTCAACAACAAAAATTTCTTAAAATCAATAATAATAGACCTGAATGGTGGACTTCTCTGTCGTCCATGCGTCCCGTGACTCGAGCTTGGGAGCAAGCTGAAATCGCACAATCACTTTAAACGAATAAATATTTGTATTAAGATGCATGTGTTGACGGATGGATGCATGACTGAGTTGATGTGCATTATAACGTTATTAAAGGTTTATTTACATATTATAATGGCTGATTCGACAACAGAACTGGTAATAAAAAATAGGTAGGTAGGCCTGCTATGATTATTCGGGTTCAATCAAATTTTCCAATATATGCTAGATTTCATGTTGTTGGTCATTGAAAAGCTTCGTCAATCTTACACGATAGCAACATCTGCACAATTCCGGAATGTTTCTTGTTGATCCCCGCAACCCACTGCGCCCATTCCATTGCTGCAAATTCCCCAGTGGTTTCCTGCAATCATCAAGCCGGGAATCTGACTTATCTAGGTAGACATTGGTGCATAGAATCTGTGTACGGAATTACCAGTTGTGTAAGTCCACTGAACGACGCAGTATTCACACGTGACGTTAGCGGGCAACCTGACGTACATATCGTACCAAGGTGACTCCTTATCGATCGGCCCAACTCTGTCAGTACCATCAGCCATCAAAAGAGGGTACTGGTCGAAACAGTCTTGCATCACAAGTTCATTGATGGTTTTCTTAGATGGGCACAGTTTGAGACGCATGTAGCCATTATGCTTTGCTGTAATGTAAGCCGACATCCGGACGATCTGTTAATAAAAAGAGAAGACATTATATACATATAACAAATGAAGTTAAGAAACATATCAAACGATACATACACTTCCTTTTCTGTATTTCTGAGTAATGAAGAGGTTCTTGCCGTATTTCCCACCTTCGTCGTTATCCCTTGGACGCGGCAAACTCCACTGCAAATCATACATTATTATATCATCTTTTAGTTTAACCAATTGAAATCTTGTTGAAATGTGTTTTTATTACTTCATCGCCGCATTCCCCACAACGACCTTGGTTAACAGAGTTAAGCTGCACCTGAAAAATTACAAATAAAAATGAAAAAGAAAACAACAGTTTTAAATCAATTTTACAATTAATTAATTAAACAAATTCATGAACGGTATAACCTAGAAATCAGATAGACATACATCACGAGTGCCACAATACAAAGCGTTGTCGTCGTAGTTTTCAAGGGCTTGTCCTGGAAAAATGCGCCACACAGTTGACCGCCCGGGAGGGTCGTAAAGATAGCCGTGACTGTGGACGTACACTACAAGGAAGCCGCTGAGTACTAATGCAAAGAGAGCTAAAGAGTTACAAGACATGATGATGTTTGAATAACCAAAGTATTCGATTGAATATTCGTTTTGAAATTTGTGCAAATTATATAGTAAAGGAGATCCTGCGGGTGATTTGATAAGATGATCTACAAGGAAAACTGAATCAAACGATTTCCAAATCGTCATCATAAATCATTTTTGGTAATAAGATGATAATTCTTCACCATCACACTATTTTCAAAAGTCGGCCTAAGTCAGTTTTATATTTGCACAACGATTTTGTTATCATCAATAAATAATTCAATGCTACCACAGACTGCATGTTTGCAGGTTTCACCAGAATAATCTTTTGACGACTATAAAAATGATCACCTGCACACATGTAAATAATAAAGCAATGATGAAATTGGATTTAAAAAAAGCATATGACATTTGCTGCGGATTATTCTACAAGGTGACTTGAAAAACGCAAGCGCATTATTAGTCTCGTTTGGCGGGATGGCTTATTTTTCTCTTCTCCGACCAACTTAAGAAGTCTTAAGACCGGTGCTTAAGAGACCCGCTGGCTTATTAAGCTCTCGCGTAAAGAAGTCCATTTAAATTGGAATTCAAATGGATTCTAAAATATCTTCTAAAGGATAGTTTAAAAAAAATACATAAAAGCACTTTGGACTTCGGAGGTATGAAATACGTGACACGGTAATCGTAGTAACCAAAATACAACGTCACCAAATAGAAATTGCTTTACGAGTGAATTATGTGCAAATGCATTCTGAAGTTTGCTTGTTTATCTCTTTTGTTCTATTTTAAATCAATAATTTGTTATTTTACATATATAACCATCGTAACCATATTATTCAAATAAATACTGAATAAGGATAATGGCACTATAACATTCGATTTTTAAAACATAATATAAGTAGCTGATTCTACAGTTGTAGGTATACTGAATTGATAATAAAAGAGACAAGTTCATGATTGATGGGGGTTAATCCTACTATAATAAATGTATAGTTTTCAAGTTGTTGATCATATGAAAACTCCGCCTTTTGTTAGCCTATAGAATAGGCTGAATAGCTACATCAGCGCAATTCCGGAATGTTTCTTGATTCCCGCAGCCCGTTGCGCCCGTGCCGTTACCACAATCGCCCCAGTTATTACCTGTAATCATCATGCAACAAGTCAAAAAATCAATATGTATTTAAACATTGGTGCATATATTATCGTCAATGTGTACAATACCTGCAGTGTAAGTCCACTGAATGACGCAGTATTCACAAGTGACCCCAGCAGGCAACTGGACAATCATGTCGTACAAAGCTTCGTGATCGATTGGCCCAACTTTGTAAGAACCATCTGCCATCATAAGGGGGTACTGGTCGAAACAATCTTGCGTCACAAGTTCATCGATGATCCTCTTAGATGGGCACAGTTTGAGGCTGAGGTAGCCACTGTGCTGTGCTGTAATTTGAGCAGACATCGTCACGATCTGTTAATAGAGTTATTATTAAGATGACGAAGTAGCTAAATTGTATATGATATTTCATATGACTTACTTCCCCTTTCGTGTAATTTTTAGTTACGAATAGATTCTCTCCGTATTTTCCTCCCTCATCGTTCTCCCTTGGACGTGGCAAGCTCCACTGCAAATAGATTATGCATTATAATTCTAAAATTAATTCAAAATATGGTTGCGCAATGTTTTCTATTACTTCATCGCCGCATTCGCCACAACGTCCTTGGTTGACAGTGTTTGTAATCGACCGATGTGATCGAGCGAGATGAAACGAAGAGAGAATGACGTGATGCGACTTAGGGTGTAACACTGTAGCCTTTATTAACAGCAAAGCTCTGGCGCGAGCACACACGAAGATGAATACAGATACACTATTTCAACACTTTTGCTCTGTCACGAGCCCGAATTACCTTTGCTCTAGTACGAGCCCGAACAGTTCACACAAAGAGGGAAAGGGGGGGGGGGGGGGCGAGTTGAATGACCTAACGAGTGATGGCTTACATGACGAGACGATTGACACACACGTACACGACGACACGACACTGAAATTGTAGCGGAATAAAGGTACGAGCAAGACTTGGTTCTTCCCGAGGCTAGATAGGAGGAAGGGTCATCAAAACTGGCAACCTCGTCTCCTCTCTAGCATCGGTAACAGTGTTATACTGTTTCTATACAATTATATAAATAAATCCGGATTTATTTTTTATAGAATTTAATCAAGATCAATTATTAGTATAATACGTACTGAAAAACCACCACAATTTATGCCACTATCGTTGTCGTTTTCAACGGCTTGACCTGGGAAAAATCGCCATACAGAGGATCGGCTTGGAGGGTCTTTAATGTAGCCGTGACTATGGACGTACACTGCAAAGAGGCCGCTTAGAAGCACGGCAAAGAGGACTAAAGTGTTGCAAGACATAATGTTAATTGAATAACAAAGACGTACGATGTGAATGTTCCAAGTGAAGTTTGGGCGAATATATAGTACAGGAGATCCTAGTCGATCTGATACGACGATCTAACAGGAAAACTGAATTCCAAATCGCCATCATCATCATTTTTGACAATAAGATGATAGCATTTCAACACCACATACTTTGAAGCGCCGTAAGTTATTTGTATTTGTATACCAATTTTGTATCATATACAAATAAATTTAGTTCGATGCCGCGTGAGTCTCTTTACAGATTTCACAATCAGCGAATCGTGATTGATGGCACTTTCCTATACAGATTATTTTTATTTTTTCCTATATTAAGTAAATAACAAACTAATGATGAAATTGGATAGCCTATACATAGGACATGACGTATGTTGCTGATTTCTCTGCAATAGGCGGCTAGGTAATTGTTATTGACAACTGCGGGCGCCTTGGTCTCGTTCGCACGGCCGGATCCTTTTCTTCCCTTAGGTATACTGTATACGTTTCTGACGGTGCTTACGAGACCTTTTGGTTTAAATCTTCGCTTCAATGATTTAAATGTCCTAATTATAATAGTTTAAATGGATATTTAGAGAAGATTCTGAATTTCTGATGGATCTACCCGATCTGATAATTTAGGTCTATTTGGAAAACGGAATTCTAAATTACTATTTTAATTTCTATTTTTGACAAAATCATGCTTACTCAAGGCGGGAGAGTAATGTAGGCCCTACCATACCTACTTAAACTGGTACTCGTAACATTTGCCATTTTTCACATATTGGATCGGTATTGGAAGGCAATCTTCGAGCGCAAATCCTTGCGGCATTGCCTCATGCTAAGACATACATAGACGATTTAATTGTTTACATTGATCATTACTAAAGGTGATTGCCTTAATCGTAGATGATCGGGATGTTGAAGCTATCCCACCACATAATAGATCTGGATGGTGGTTGACTCCTCAGTCTTCTATGAGTCCCGAGACTCGAGCTCGGGGGCAAGCCACAATCACAATCACAATCAATGAAGAAGTATTTATAATAAGATGCATCATTCCGATTGTAAATGACAAATATGAACGTCACGTTTCATGCAAAGCGTCAGGATAGTGATATATTTTCTTCTTTATTGTGGAAATGCGATATCCCAAACTATTTTTTAAATATAAGCGTTATGGTTTCATAGTTGACATATGACTCAATTTACAAGCTCACATTAGAACTTATTAATTACCGAGTAGCGTAGAGCTGTGATGTGATCCCCCTTTATTATGCTTGCACAATAAGAATGTTGAAATAAGCTAGGAATTTATTAGTCTCTAATCTTCTAATATTGTTTTTCCTTAGAGAAATTATAATTTATTTTCTTTACTTGATCCTTTTATAAAACCGATCATTATTTAAAATATGCTGTAATCATAGACCAAATAAAGACTGACTTTGAGTTGGTGTGCACCATAACGTGAAGGTTTATTTACATATAATAGCTGGTTCGAAAACAAATTTAATAAAAATAGATATATAGGCACTATGATTATTCGGGTCCATTCACATTTTCATTTGATATTAAAGTTTATGTTGTTGGTCATTTCAAAACTTCGGCAATGTTATACGATAGCTACATCTGCACAATTCCGGAATGTTTCTTGATTATCCCCGCAGCCCACTAAACCCGTTCCGTTCCCACAAATACCCCAGTTGTTACCTGTATAACCATCAAACCGAAAACCATTATTTGTATAGACATTGGTGCATATATAGTTAGTAATTTATGTAATACCTGCTGTGTAAGTCCACTGAATAACGCAGTACTCACAAGTGACGTCAGCGGGTAACCGGACGTACATGTCGTACCAAGTATGATCGTAATCGATCGACCCAACTCTGTCAGTACCATCCGCCATCATAAGGGGGTACTGGTCAAAACAGTCCTGCGTCACAAGCTCATCGATGGTCCTCTTAAATGGACACAGTTTGAGGCGCATGTAGCCAAAATGCTTTGTTGAAATATACGCCGACATCCGGACGATCTGTTAATAAAAGAAGACTTTATACCGTATTCATATAGAATAAGTTAAGTTAACGAAATGTCAAATGCCTATTACACTTCCTTTGGTGTATTTCTGAGTAATAAAGAGGTTCTTGCCGTATGTCCCGCCTTCTTCGTTTTCCCTTGGACGCGGCATACTCCACTATAAAAATGTATTATAAAATGTTTTGAGCAATTGAAATATGATTGAAATGTGTTTTTATTACCTCATCACCGCATTCACCACAGCGACCTTGGTTGATAGAGTTAAATTGAACCTGAAAAATTACAAACAGAAAGAAAAAACAATAAAAACTATTTTACAATTTAAAAAGACATGAACGGTATATCCTAGAAAGCAATGGTTAGGTACATACCTCACGAGTGCCACAATAAATAGCGTTGTCATTATAATTAATGGGGGCTTGACCTTCAAAAATTCGCCATACAGTGGACCGGCCCGGCGGATCGAAGAGGTAGCCGTGACTGTGGACGTCTATTACAAGGAAGCCGCTGAGAAGCGCTGTAAAGAGGGCTAAAGAGTAGAAAGGCATGATGATGTTTGAATAAGAAAGGTATTCGATTGAACATTCCAATTTAAGTTGGTGGAAATATATAGTAAATGAGATCCTGGACGAACTGATAAGCCTATAAGGATTAAGGATAATGGAACCAAACCGTTTCCAAATTGCCATCATCATTAATAATTTTGTATAATATAATAATAAAATTATTCCACAATCGCACAATAAAAAAAATTAAGTAATTTTTATATTTAAGCAGGAATTTTTTTATCATATTGTCATACACATAAATAGTTCGATGCCACTCGAGACTATATCTAAAAGCCCTGTGCGCCCGTTCCATTCCCGGAATAAACCCCACTTATTGTAAGTTGTAACCTGAGACGACATCAATACATTTAAAAACTAAGAGCATGATGACGTCTTGTCGTAGATCACATTTTGAGGTGACATCATTAAGTAGAGATCGATAACTATTTAAATGATTAAGCTGTAGTACGGAGTACGGTTTGCCGTCAGCCATTGAAAAAGAATGGGGATGGGTCTATATCCCCTGTCGTAACGATATATGTATATTTTTAAAATCGAAATTTATTAAACGCACATTTTATGAACAGTAGCGTGTCTTTCATTTCTAATTTATATTAACTCAAACAAACAATTGAGATAATCGCATAACATTACAAATTATTGTATGCGGCGCCTTTTTGTTGGGTACCATATGGTAGCATACTAAACTTTCTTAATGGCTACATCGGCGCAATTACGGTAGGTCTCTTGGGGCCCACATCCCGGGGCACTTGTACCGTTACCACAAACGCCATTATTATTACCTAAAAAAAATACTTAAATTATATTAATTTTGATATGTTCCGAAATTTTATTTTTTACCTGCTGTGTAAGTCCATTGAATGACGCAATTGTCGCAGTAAACATCGGAAGGGAGTTGGACCTTTATGTATAGATATCCCAATGCGGTGGATTTTATAGGGTAGCGCGTTGAACCATCGCTCAATTTGAGTAGGCGACGGTCAAAGCATCCCTGCGTCGCCAATTCGGTCGCAGAACTTTTAGGACACAGTCGGAACTCAAAGTAACCCAAAAGGTTCACCGTCAGTTCCACCGCCATCTGGACCAACTAAATAAAATAATAATATGTATTTTTAAAACTCAATTAGAATTATAAGATGATCAAAAGTATTTTTTTTTTGTACTTGGCCTTGTGTATAATTTTTGCCGATGATGCCTCTCCAATTACGACCGCCTTCATCATAAAGTCTCGGTCGAGGGAGGCTCCAGTCCTCTCCGCATTCGCCACAACGACCCCCGTTGAGCTCATGTTGCGCCTATACGTAGTTTCATTTTAATGTAAAGCTGAATTAAATGTGCTATTATGGTAAACAATTTGTTGAAATAAATAGTAAAATAAAGTATTACATTGAAGCCTCCACACCAAAGTTGGTGGTCGTCATAGTTGATCGGGGTGTTGAAGCCATCACGCCACATACTGGACCTGGATGGTGGACTCCTCAGTCTTCCATGTCCCAATACTCCGTTTAACTGAAGAGCTGCGATCGTAATGAAAATCAAAGAAGAAATATTAGTGAGATGCATGTTGGATGCTTCGTATTCTGATTGTAAAAGACGCAATGAGCATTACAGTTTATATACACACCAGGTCACCAGGATAATGATAATGATTATTTTTCCCTTCATTATGAAATTGCGATACTACATTTTTATATTTTAATCTTTTTCGTGGTTTTATTGCACATACCATGGTTCTACTGTTTCATACGCCAGTCGTCATGTTACTCAACCAACTATCATCAACAGGTTCACCTTAGCCATTACTGTACTTTTGCGATACCAAATAACTGCATTCCACATATTACACAATGATTATTAAGTAGATTTAACCTATAAAGCTCCGATGTGAAATCTATCTAACCCCCAGGTACGCTTCCATAATGGCTGTGTTGAAATCTGTTATGAATGCATCATGATTTCTAGCCTGCATCAGATAATTTTTATGTCGAATTTGCAAACGACACATTCTTACATGCATGTATGATCTATTTAAATTAGGTTATATGATCATGGTACTATCAACCATTACCCAAATGAAACCTGCATTCGAGTGAATGTGCACTATAACGCGAAATTTCATGTTTATTTACAATTCAATATCATTATTGATAAAAAAATTATATAACTGGTTTAAATCACGTTTCAATAATTTTTTTTTTCATTTGAGAGATTCGTCGATTTTATAAAATAGCTACATCGGCGCAGTACCGAAATATTTCTTGATTTCCGCAGCCCAGTGCGCTCGTTCCATTACCACAATTGCCATTACTGTTGCCAGTATAATCATAAATCCGAAGACTCTGTTTAAACAAAAGATACCATTGCTTACATAATCAATGCCTAAAATACCAGTAGTATAAGTCCACTGAACGACGCAATATTCACAGGTAACATCAGCCGGTAATTTGGCGTACATGTCGTACCATCCGTCAAAGTGGTCGATCCAAACCCGATCAGAACCATCAGCCATCTTAAGCGGGTATCGGTCGAAACAATTTTGCGTCACGAGCTCATTTATGGTTCTCTTGGGGAGATGGGCATTCGCTAAATAAGCGAATCGATGCGTGTTAAATTGTCTTTTTTATCGGCGAAGTCGTCTACCGGCGAATTAAACCGTCGTTAAGCGAAAGTCGTCTATCGGCGAATGGAATCGCCTTTACGCGAGAAAGTCGTCTATCGGCGAATGGAATCGCCGTTAAGCGAGAGTCGACCATAGTAGGGAATGGAACCGACTTTTACTATTTTGGTTGGTTATTACAACCGAATATTATTTCATCTTCTTTTGGAAGGTGGTTTAACGGCGAATGGAATCGCCGTTAAAGAAAACTGGGGTATACTTTATTAGCAAAAGGAATCGCCCTTGAGTGTTGCTATCAGCCATTTAAATGGCTTCTGGTGATGGGTAATAGCCATTCCATCCGCCGCTGTTGAATTTTATATCGGCGATTTGAATCGCTGTTACTGATTTATCAGCGAATTGAATGGCTTTTAAACGGCTATCGGCGATTTAATTCGCCGATAAGCACACCATATAGGTCGATTCGCCGATAAAAAAGACAATTTAACACGCATCAATTCGCTTATTTAGCGAATAAAACGCACCCTTCTCTTGGATGGACACAGCTTTAGAGTCATGTAGCCAAAGTGACTGGCTGTAATTAAAGCAGACATCCGGACGATCTGATAATAAGAAAATAATTTGTAAGATAACAAAGCTAATGCTATGAAATATTCTAATTCACACTTACACTTCCTTTTTCATATCTCTGAGTGGTAAAAAGACTCAATCCGTATTTCCCGCCTTCTTCGTTATCTCTTATTGGACGCGGCTTACTCCACTGCGGAAACGTTAACATATAATTTTAAATGATTTAAATACGATTACAATATGTATATATAAGAATTTAGTTGAGATGTAGGCCTATCATATTTATTATTTATCAAAATACGCACCGTAAAATTGCCGCAATAAATTCCGTTGTCATCGTAGTTTACAGGGGCTTGTCCTGGAAAAACCTGCCACACAGTTGACCGCCCGGGAGGGTCGTAAAGGTAGCCGTGACTGTGGACGTAAACAACAATAAAACTGCTGAGAAATGCAGAAAATAGGGCTAAAGAATCATAAGGCATGATTGCTGATTGTTTAAATGAGAAATATCTAATAATACTTCAAACCTGTTGTAAATGCTTCAATCGAAATTGAGAGCTTCGATTACATAGTAAGAGAGATCCTTGCCGATCTGATAAGGCCGACGATCCTTAAGGATGAACTTTATTAAAAATTACTATAATAAATAGTTGTTGACATCAATGCAGTAAATAAATTTCAACATCGTGCATTTAAAGTAAAGCCTCGAGAAAATATTTTGAACTGTATATCCAATCCAATACCCACACCCAAATATTAGAACGATAAAAAAAATACAAAAAATAATCTCCTATTACTGAATAAAAATAGCTATGATGTAAAAAAAAGTGACGACCAATAGATTAAATTAAGAGAATTACGTCTTTTTGAGAGCTTTTAATACTTTGAAGCGGAATCAGCCAATAAGGTAGATGTCGATTTATGGCTAAGAGAATTAAGTTACGATACTAGATCAGCGCTTTGTAGCCATTAATAGTAGTTTATTAGATTAATTTTGTATAATAGAATATTAGATTTTACCATGTTGATTCCATCTGGGGGGGGGGGGGGGGTAAGTGAGGTAAGCACTTAAAACGGTAATATCTAACAAGAAACTACTCTTGCTCTCATTTTTATTAAAAATCGAATGCTCGGCATAGATTATATGCATTCCAATGAGTGCACTATGACATTAAAGTGTATTTTCTTAGCTAATCCGATTTTTTAAAATATAATTTAAGTTAAAAATTATGGGTTTAAATCAGATTTCTTGTTATATATATGTATACATAACCATTAATTGGTTATCTGAAAGCCTCATCCAAGTTATGCAATAGCTACATCAGCACAATTTCGAAACGTTTCTTGATTCCCGCAGCCCAATGCGCCCGTTCCGTTACCGCAACTTCCCCAGTTGTTACCTGCAATCACCCGTCCGCAAATCATGTCTTATTATACATATTATACAATAGTACATTCAGTCAATCTAAAGCATACCTGCTGTGTAGGTCCACTGAACGACGCAGTATTCACAAGTAACGTCAGCAGGTAATCGGGCGCACATGTCGTACCATCCTCCGCGATCGACCCAAACCCTGTCACTACCAGCAGCCATCGTAAGATGGTACCGGTCGAAACAGTCTTGCATCACAAGCTCATTAATGGCCTTCTTTAATGGACAAAGCTTGAGGCTCATAAAGCCATTGTGACTGACTGTTATTTGAGCAGACATCCGCACAACCTGAAAATATATATATAATAATTACAACTAAAAATAAGTAAATAAGATTGGCCAAATATTTTATGAATATCTTACACTTCCTTTTGTGTAGCTCTGAGTTATGAAGAGATTCTCTCCATATTTACCACCTTCTTCGTTCTCCCTGGGACGCGTTCTACTCCACTGTAAATACATAACTTCGAAAATAAGTAAAATAATTCAAACAGCGATCGCAATATACGCTATATTACTTCATCGCCGCATTCTCCACAGCGACCTTGGTTGGCAGCGTTATACTGATTCTGAAATATATACAAATGAATCCAAATTAATAAGTTTCCAAAGTATTAAAATAAAAATTAAGGCAGTAATACATACCCCAAAACCACCACAATAAACTCCAGCGTCGTCATTGTTAATAGGGGCTTGTCCTGGAAAAATGCGCCAAACAGTGGATCGGCCGGGAGGATCGAAAATGTAGCCATGACTGTGGACATATACTACTAGGAAGCCGCTGAGTATTACAGCAAAGAAAGGTAAAGAGTTTAAAAAAGACATGATGCTGCTGGTTGCAGATTAACACGAGGGGCAACCGACTCTTTTTTTACTGATTTTCTTGGGTGTAGAAAAGCAAGAAAACGCGAAGAAAAGCAAGAAAAGGTAAGAAATTTCAGGTAAAACGAGAAATTTACCGACTTTTACCAACTTTTCTTGCTTTTCTAAGCATTTTCTTCGTTTTATACACTTTTCTACGCCCAAGAAAACGAGTAAAAAAGAGTCGGTTGCCCCTCGGATTAACAACAATTTTGAATTCCCGGTTGTAATTGAGGGCGAATATATACATAGAAGATTCAGGCGGATCCCGGCCAATAATATGATAAAACGAACTACAAGGAAAATAGAATTCCTAATTCTCGTTATAAGCCCCATAAGCAATATATAAGGTGTAAGCGTATGTGTGATGTAAGCGTTTAAAAAAATGTTGAAACTAATATGCAATTGCGTCATTAAAAGAGCTCAACAACAACAATTTCTTAAAATTAATAAAAATAGCCTGAGTGAGGCCTGGCGTAGTCTTTTATTTTTCTTTTATTCAAAATTTGTGTAATCCAGTTAGAGAAAATAAAAATAGCTATATAGTTCTTTATTTCTGGTAAGGCCGGAGGGTTTAATGTATGAACTAAATAGACGACAATAGCTCTGGTAAAAATGGTCAAACCGAGTTGTCTTATGTTTTATTACTAACACTAAAGAAATTAATTAAAAATGATCCGTAATCTGCATCGTACAACAAATGAACAAAGGAAATAGATAAGTGATTCAACTGGAAACGTATTAAGAAGATATGCATTATGAAAAAAATATTAAGATTAAAAGTAAAGATTATTGTCATAATACAATTTTCCACTAAGATTATACCACCAAGTTAATTCATTTCAAATAATACTAGAGAAAAATTTCAGATGTTTTTATCATAACAAAATATCAATTGAAGGGCATTTTTATTTATATTTAATTGATAAAACCGAGGATAAAACAAGATCATGAATTATCAGCCTTCGGGTATTAGTTTGAAAGTGATTTCAAAAGGACACATAAACACTTATTAATACCTTTTAAATTATTAATGCTTAGATTTATAATTTTTCGACACGTATTGTATAAATCATTGATCAACTATCGATTGATTATATAAAATAATTCTGATTAATGTGGAATTCCCTATTAGTCTTAGTTTTAGATTTTCGTAACTGCAAAGGTAACAGCATTTAAGGCAACATTTTTTAAATAGCCTGCTGATACGTAGTAATAACGTAGGGGATAAAAGTGTTCCCGGCAAGCCGAGGGACCCGCTTCGCGGGTACCCCCCTCGGCAAGGTCGCAGTCGCTTGCCTGGATAGCGACTTTTAATTTATTCAGTAATCAAATAAGCAATAGACCAAGATTAGTTGACCAAGATTTTTATTCTTATGTGAGAAGCTAGCCTAAAACAATAAATAAAAATGCTTACGAAAGAAGCTTCTCATGCGAATCGAACCAATTAAATCCGTTCACTATGCTGTTGCCCTAAACCACTGGACCATACATGATTGTAAACTGGAGTTTCTTGCAAGAATATATACTGTTCATACTAAAGCAGCACATGCGCCTGTTTAAGCAAATTATTATCTAATGCTTTGATTACTTAAATTTATACCCAGGTAGATTATGGACAACGTGCATAAATGCATTATTGTTCATTATTGTTTCTTTAATGACATGGCATCGTACGAAAAAAAGTTACGCTGTAAGTGGGATCGAACGCGGGTCCCACCTATTCTATGAAATAATATTTTTAATTAATGATGTAACGTTTCTCGAGAAGCTGTCATCTATTTACGAGGCCCCACAGTCCTAGTAATATCAAATATATTAATATAGGGCTTGACTTTTTTTTATTAATTGAGGCAAATCATTTTTAAATATGTGCGTTTGAACTTTGAATCATAACAAAACCGACAACGCCATCTGTAAACATTATAGCCAATTATGCTAATATCATTATTTTTTACTTGATTGAATCGGATTTTAAACCCCCTTAACCCATGTAACTCAGTTTTACGGTTCTTTCTGTGCAAAAAATTCTAATTTTGGTCCATTATTCGTGAAATGCATCCAGAAACATTGAGTGAAACTTTTTAGCATTAAACGCCTCAGAGTCCCAGCCAGGCCCTTAGGGTATTTACATTTATTAGTTACCTGTCGGTCTTAAAATTAATAATAATAGACCTCAATGGTGGACTTCTCTGTCGTCCATGCGTCCCGTGACTCGAGCTTGGGAGCAAGCTGCAATCGCACAATCATTTTAAACGAATAAATATTTGTAATAAGATGCATGTGCTGACGGATGGATGCATGACTGAGTTGATGTGCATTATAACGTAATTAAACGTTTATTTACATATTATAATAACTGATTCGACAACAGAACTGGTAATAAAAAATAGGTAGGTAGGCCTGCTATGATTATTCGGGTTCAATCACATTTTCCAATACATGCTAGATTTCATGTTGTTGGTCATTGAAAAGCTTCGTCAATCTTAAACGATAGCAACATCTGCACAATTCCGGAATGTTTCTTGTTGATCCCCACAACCCACTGCGCCCGTTCCATTGCTGCAAATTCCCCAGTGGTTTCCTGCAATCATCAAGCCGGGAATCTGACTTATCTAGGTAGACATTGGTGCATAGAATCTATGTACGGAATTACCAGTTGTGTAAGTCCACTGAACGACGCAGTATTCACACGTGACGTTAGCGGGCAACCTGACGTACATATCGTACCAAGCTGGCTCCTTATCGATCGGCCCAACTCTGTCAGTACCATCAGCCATCATAAGAGGGTACTGGTCGAAACAGTCTTGCATCACAAGTTCATTGATGGTTTTCTTAGATGGGCACAGTTTGAGACGCATGTAGCCATCATGCTTTGCTGTAATGTAAGCCGACATCCGGACGATCTGTTAATAAAAAGAGAAGACTTTATATACATATAACAAATGAAGTTAATGAAACATATCAAACGACTTACACTTCCTTTTCTGTATTTCTGAGTAATGAAGAGGTTCTTGCCGTATTTCCCACCTTCTTCGTTATCCCTTGGACGCGGCAAACTCCACTGCAAATAATACATTATTATATCATCTTTTAGTTTAGCCAATTGAAATCTTGTTGAAATGTGTTTTTATTACTTCATCGCCGCATTCCCCACAACGACCTTGGTTAACAGAGTTGAGCTGCACCTGAAAAATTACAAATAAAAATGAAAAAGAAAACAACAGTTTTAAATCAATTTTACAATTAATTAATCAAACAAATTCATGAACGGTATAACCTAGAAATCAGATAGACATACATCACGAGTGCCACAATACAAAGCGTTGTCGTCGTAGTTTTCAAGGGCTTGTCCTGGAAAAATGCGCCACACAGTTGACCGCCCGGGAGGGTCGTAAAGATAGCCGTGACTGTGGACGTACACTACAAGGAAGCCGCTGAGTAGCGCCGCAACAAGGGCTAAAGAGTAATAAGGCATGACGATGCTTGAATAACAAAGGTATTCGATTGAATATTCTAATTTATAAAGTTGGTGCAAATATATAGTAAAGTAGATCTTGGGCGATTTGATAAGATGTTTCATAAGGATTAATAAGGGAAATTGAACCAAACAGTTTCCAAATTGCCATCATAAATAATTTTTGGTAATATAATGATAAAATTAATCCACATATATAGCAAAAAAATTTCATTTATATTTCGTAAGTATAATTAATTGTGAAGCAATTTTGTTATTATAATGTCATAAACATATATAATATCATGCCATTTGAGTCTATCTACTCTCTACAGGTTCCATCAGAGTAATCCTAGTTTACGATTCTTACAATGATTCTTTTGTTCCTACAAATAACTAATAAACCGATGATGAAATGGGATAAAAAAGGCACATGACGTTTGTTGTGAATTATTCTGCAAGACGGTTTGACAACTCCAGGCGCCTTAGTCTCGTCCGCTCGGTTCACTCATTTTCCTCCTATCCGACACATTTCTAATGTCTTGAGACCGGTCTCGCGATACTCACTAGGTTAGTAAACTCTCACGAATTGTTGTCGATTAAATTTTGAATTCAAATTACTATTTAAAAAAAAAAAAGATATTTAAAGATCGTTTTCAGTAAAAGGCTCTACTTTGGACGTTAGTTAGTGGTGGTAGCTTCTAGTGTTACCATTTGGCTGCTTAACCATTTAAGTCTATAAAATTTATTTTGAGGCCTCAAACTCGAATCACGCACGACCATTTCAACCTGAACGCTTATAGAGAAAAGACCACTGTGGGATGTTTCCTATTATTTGGCGCCTTCTGGTTACAAATAGTTATATCACACAATGATTTCATTGATGATTCATTTGATACAAAGAAGGAATTCTGATGATTGCATAACATTTAGTTTATTGTATATTCCACGCTTTTTCATGATTTGGTGTTAAACTTTTTTAATGGCTATATCGGCGCAATTACGGTATGTCTCTTGGGGCCCGCATCCCAGGGCACTTGTACCGTTACCACAAGCGGCATTATTATTCCCTATTTAAAATAAAATAAAATTACCAATCTTAAATTATATGAATTTTTACATTATGTAGGTACCAGTGATCCAAATTTTTACCTGCTGTGTAAGTCCATTGAATGACGCAACTGTCGCAGTAGATATCGGAAGGGAGTTGGACCATTACATATTGGTAGTTAATTGCACTGGCGTTAATAGGGTAGCGAGTTGATCCATCGCTCAATTTTAGTAGGCTACGGTCGAAACATTCCTGCATCGCCAATTCGTTCGCAGATTTTTTAGGACACAGTTTGAACTCAAAGTAACCTAAATGGTTCACCGTCAGTTCCACTGCCATCTGGACCAGCTGCACATATATTATAAAGGATTAGACTATAATTACAATATGAGAGTAAAAATATAATCTCTGGTGTACTTCGCCTTGTGTGTAATTTTTCCCGATTATGCCTCTCCAGTTAAGCCCACCTTCATCATAAGGTCTCGGTCGAGGGAGGCTCCAGTCCTCCCCGCATTCGCCGCAACGGCCACCATTGATGTAATGTTGCGCCTATAGTTTTTTTTTTAATATAGAAATAAATCAAATGGGCTATTATAGTACAGTTAGTTGAAATAAATAGAAAAACATAATAGTACATTGAAGCCTCCACACCAGAGTTGGCTATCGTCGTAGTTGATCGGGGTGTTGAAACCATCACGCCACATACTGGACCTGGATGGTGGACTCCTCAATCTTCCATGTCCCAATACTCCGCTTAAGTGAAGAGCTGCGATCGCGATGAAAATAAAGGAAGAAATATTAATAAGATGCATGTTGACTGCTTCTTTCTGATTGAAAAGACGTAGTAAGCATGGCTGTTTATATACACACCAGGATAATGATAATGATAATGATCTCTTTATTATGAAATTGAGATACTAAATTTGTTTCTTAAATTCTTTCACGGTTTTTTTGTACGTTTAGTTTCATAGTCGTTAAAATACTCAACTAATCATCATAAAGTCGTTCATCTTACTGTACTTATGGGATACCATGTATCCGCATTCCACATATTACACAATATTAGGCCTATACTGTATTGAGTAGATTAATGTATAAATCTCCAATGTGATTCCCCCAGGTATGCTTCGATAATGAATGTGTTGAAATCAATTACGAATGCGTCGTGATCTTTAGTGCGCATCAGATAATATTTGTGTCGCATTTACAAAAGACACATTCTACATGTATTTTCTAATTGAATTAGGTTATAAATCACGCTACTATTAAAAATTACCCAAATGAAACCTGAATTCGAGTGGACGTGTACTATAACGCAAAGTTTTATGTTTATTTACAATTTATCATTTATGCTTGCATTTAATCACATTTTCAATGTAAATTAAATTTTTTTTTCATTTAAAAGACGATACTATTGCCTGTAATCATAAATCCGAAAACCGTTTTAATAAAGAAATTGTTGTCTATAATCAAAGTTAAAAATAGCTGCAGTATAAGTCCACTGAACGACGTAGCACTCATAATTGACGTTGGTTGGTAATCTGACGTACTGTGTACATGTCGTATCATCCTTCAAAGCGGTCAATCCATACCCGGTCATCAGAACCATCCGCCGTCATAAGGCGGGGGGTACTGGTTGAAATTTTGCGCCTACAGTTATATTTTAATATAAAACTCAATCACATGTGCTATTATGGTACAATTTATTTAAATAAATAGGAAAATAGATTATTACATTGAAACCTCCGCACCAGAATTAGTTGCCTTCGTACTTCGTAGTTGATCGGGCCATCACGCCACATGCTAGACCTGGATGGTGGAGTCCTCGTCAAGCTTCCATGTCCCAATACTTCGTTTAACTGAATAGCTGGGATCGCAATGACAATCAAAGAAGAAACATTAGTGAGATGCATGTTGGATGCTTCGTATTCTGATTGAAAAAGACGCAATCAACATGACGGTTTATATATACACCAGAAAAATGATAATAATTTTTTTCTTCTTTATTTTGAAATTAAGACACTAAATTTTTATTTTATTTTTTATTCTTTCGTGGTTTTATTGCACATACCATGGTTCTACTTTTTCATACGGTAGTCGTCATAATACTCAACCAACTATTATTAACACGTTCGCCTTAGCCATTACTGTACTTTTGCGATGCCATATATCCGCATTGCACATATTACACAATGATTATTAAGTAGATTTAATATATAAAGCTCCGAAGTGAAACCTACCTAACCCCCAGTTATGCTTCCAGAATGGCTGCGTTGAAATCAGTTATGAATGCCTTATGATTTGTAGTCTGCATCAGATAATTTTACGTTGGATATTTCTAAAAGACACATTCTTACACGTGTATGTTCCAATTGAATTAGGTTATATAATCATGGTACTAATAATCATTGCCCAAATGAAATCTGCATTCGAGAGGATGTGCACTATAACGCAAAAGTTCATGTTTATTTACAATTCATTATCATTGATAATAAAAATTATATGATTGGTTTAAATCATTTTTTCAATAAAAACTTTTTTTTCATTTGAAAGATTCGTCGATGTTATAAAATAGCTACATCGGCGCAGTTCCGAAATGTTTCTTGATTTCCGCAGCCTAGTGCGCTCGTTCCATTGCCACAATTGCCATTACTGTTGCCTGTATAAAAGTATAATCATAAATCCGAAAACTCTGTTTAAACAAAAGATATCATTGCTTATAATTAACGTCCAAAATACCTGTAGTATAAGTCCACTGAACGACGCAGTATTCACAGGTGACGTCAGCAGGTAATTTGGCGTACATGTCGTACCATCCTTCAAAGTGGTCGATCCAAACCCGATCAGAACCATCAGCCATCTTAAGCGGGTATCGGTCGAAACAATCTTGCATCACGAGCTCATTTATGGTTTTCTTGGATGGGCACAGCTTTAGAGTCATGTACCCATAGTGACTGGCTGTAATTAAAGCAGACATCCGTACGATCTGATAATAAGAAAATAATTTGTAAGATAACAAAACTAATGCTATGAAATATTCTAATTCGCACTTACACTTCCTTTTTCATATCTCTGAGTGGTAAAAAGACTTAATCCGTATTTCCCGCCTTCTTCGTTATCTCTTGGACGCGGCTTACTCCACTGCAAAAACGTTAACATATAATTTTAAATGATTTTAAAAATACGATTACAATATAAATATATTTTTTTACTTCATCGCCGCATTCGCCACAGCGTCCTTGATTGACATCGTTGTACTGATTCTACAATTATAACAATATTAAATCAATATTTATTTCATTAAGCATTGAGTTGAGATGTATCACATTTATTACTTATCATAATACGCACCGTAAAATTGCCGCAATAAATTCCGTTGTCATCGTAGTTTACAGGGGCTTGTCCTGGAAAAACCCGCCATACAGTTGACCGCCCGGGAGGGTCGTAAAGGTAGCCGTGACTGTGGACGTAAACAACAATAAAACTGCTGAGAAATGCAGCAAATAGGGCTAAAGAATCATAAGACATGATTGCTGATTGTTTAAATGAGAAATATCTAATAATGCTTCAAATCAGTCGTAAATGCTTTAATCGAAATTGAGAGCTTCGAATATATAGTAAGAAAGATCCTTGCCGATCTGATAAGGCCGACGATCCTTAAGGATGACGCTTAATTAAAATTACTATTATAAATAGTTGTTGACATCAATGCAGTAAATAAATTTCAACATCGTTCATTTAAAGTAAATCCTCGAGAAAATCTTTTGAACTGTACATCCAGCGCTTTTGCTAATACCCACACCCAAAGATCGGAACGATAAAAACAAAAACAAAAAATAAACATTACAAAAACGTGTCTTTGCTCACAAAATGCTATCATATTTTTTAGTTGAGCTTTTTCAGCCTGCGGACCCAATGATACTCTGAAGGCCCTAAGCTTTCAACCATGCACTTATTCTTTTTTACAGAATATTCTGTGCTCGCCTTTCCCAAGCTGGCCTAATATCCATTTTGTCGAAATTAATTGTTTCGGTGGAAAAGGGAAAAAAAAGTTACCAGTTTACAACAGACCGACAAAAGTAAGTTTACTTTTGTCGGTCCGCAAACTTCATTTATGCACTTGCGCAGTTAACATGAGATCTTATGAAAAAAGCGCTACAGTCATCACACCCTACTATCACTATATAAGTTTACTGTATGTGCCTGTACTGAATAAAAATAGCTATGATGTAAAAAAGTGACGACCAATAGATTAAATTCAGAGCATGACGTCTTTTTGAGAGCTTTTAATACTTTGAAGCGGAATCAGCCAATAAGGTAGATGTCGATGTATGGCTAAGGGAATTTAGTTATGATGCTAGATCAGCGCCGCTTTGTAGCTATTTAAAATAGTAGTTCACTAGATTAATTGTATAATAGAACATTAGATTTTACCACGTTGATTCCATCTGGGGAGTAATAAATGAGGCAAGCACTTAAAACGGTAAAATCTAACAAGAAACCACTCTGACTCTCATTTTATTCAAAATCGAATGCTCGGCATAGATTATGTGCATTCCAATGAGTGCACCATGACATTAAAGTGTATTTTCTTAACAGCTAATCCGATTTATTTTTATTTTTATAATTTAACTAAAAAATTATAGGTTTAAATCACATTTCTTGATATATATATGTATACATAACCATTAAAGCCTCATTCAAGTTATACAATAGCTACATCAGCACAATTTCGAAACGTTTCTTGATTCCCGCAGCCCAATGCGCCCGTTCCGTTACCGCAACTTCCCCAGTTGTTACCTGTAATCATCAATCCCCAAATCATATCTTATTATACATACTATACAATAGTGCATTCAGTCAATCTGTAGCATACCTGCTGTGTAGGTCCACTGAACAACGCAGTATTCACAAGTGACGTCGGCAGGTAATCGGGCGTACATGTCGTACCATCCTCCGCGATCGACCCAAACCCTGTCACTACCATCAGCCATCGTGAGAGGGTACCGGTCGAAACAGTCTTGCATCACAAGCTCATTAATGGCCTTCTTTAATGGACAAATCTTGAGGCTCATATAGCCCTTGTGACTGACTATTATTTGAGCAGACATCCGCACAACCTGAAAAAAATAAATAATAATAATTACAACTAAAAATAAGTAAATAAGATTGAACAAATATTTTATGAATAACTTACACTTCCTTTTGTGTAGTTCTGAGTTTTGAAGAGGTTCTCTCCATATTTACCACCTTCTTCGTTCTCTCTGGGACGCGTTCTACTCCACTGTAAATACATAACTTCGAAAATAAGTAAAATAATTCAAACAGCGATCGCAATAAACGCTATATTACTTCATCGCCGCATTCTCCACAGCGACCTTGGTTGGCAGCGTTATACTGATTCTGAAATATATACCAATGAATCCAAATTAGTAAGTTTCCAAAGTATTAAAATAAAAATTAAGGCAGTAATATTTACCCCAAAACCACCACAATAAACTCCAGCGTCGTCATTGTTAATAGGGGCTTGTCCTGGGAAAATGCGCCAAACAGTGGATCGGCTGGGAGGATCGAAAATGTAGCCATGACTGTGGACATATACTACTAGGAAGCCGCTGAGTATTACAGCAAAGAAAGGTAAAGAGTTTAAAAAAGACATGATGCTGCTGGTTGCAGATTGACAACAATTTTGAATTCCCGGTTGTAATTGAGGGCGAATATATAGGCTACATAGGAGATCCAGGCGGATCCCGGCTATAAATAACATGATAAAACGAACTAGGCCTACAAGGAAAACAGAATTCCAAATTCCAATCATAAATGGCACCAACAATATATAATAACACGCTAATCCAATAGGGCGCCGCATTAGCAGTCTCACGCCATTTGTATTTGAATAGCATTTTGGTATGCTATAGGCCTATAAAGATCACAAGTGACGACTTTCTAATAAAGTATAGAAAAGTAACTTTTGGCACGGAAATTGATGAAATATCTTTGAAGATGAAAATATAATTTCGGAACATTTTCGTAACATGCAGTTTTTACTGCTCGTTTTTGTATCACGTGTAAGTAATAAACGTAAAATAAAAGCCGCACGGGCACAATTCTTGGGCTCCGTAATCCATTGGACACCATCAGTACCATTCCCAAACAAAATATTTTCAATTAAAATGTAGGATCGCTTCATGGTTATTCAGAATAAAGAATAAAATAATTTTTTTTTAAACACAATTTAATCGGGAAAAACAATCGATACATTTTTTATTTGAGGCCATCATAAATCATTTTAGACTATAAGAATATGAAGATACTATAAGACGGATTAACCTTTTGCAGTACTACGAAATACTGTATGCTCACTTGTTCGACGTCGGAGGTTATAAAGATTATTTATTGATTACGCAATAACAAAATTTCGCAGTACGCCAATTTATTAATTTATTGTAAATACATTTTACAATGTATGATGATAATCTGGATGAAACTCGATTTACATAATCATTTTATTCTTAACACCTCTTAAGTTCTCCCCTGATTATTATTTACGAATATTATTTTAGATACCGCAATGATAATTATACAAATGACTTCGAATGGATGTGCACTATAACGTAAAAGTTTATTTACATGATAGCTGATTCGACAATATAATTGATGAAATATATAGGTGCGATTCAGGTTTAATCACATTTTATATATATATATATATTTTAGTTTTTAAGTTGTTGGTAATTGAAAAGCTTCGTCCGTGTTATACAATAGCTACATCGGCACAGTTCCGGAATGTTTCTTGATTATCCCCGCAGCCAACTGCGCTCGTTCCGTTCCCGCAATTACCCCAGTTGTTACCTGTATAAAACCATAAACCAGTTTTCGTATACACACATTGGTGCATTTAGTCAAGGTGTTTAGCATACCTCCGGTGTAAGTCCATTGTACGACGCAGTATTCACAAGTAACGTCTGCGGGTAACCGAACGTACATGTCGTACCAAGTATTGTCTTGATTGATTGGCCCAACTCTGTCGGTACCATCCGCCATCATAAGGGGGTACTGGTCGAAACAGTCTTGCGTCACAAGCTCATCGATGGTTTTCTTAGACGGGCACAATTTCAGACGCATGTAACCCAAGTGCTGTGCCGATATGAAAACAGACATCCGGACGATCTGTTAATAAGCGGAGACGTTAAATAAATATACACAAGTGAAATTCATTTCAAGTTAAGTTCTTGGAATACCAGACACTTACACTTCCTTTTGCGTATGTCTGAGTAGCAAATAGATTTTTTCCGTATTTTCCGCCTTCTTCGTTTTCCCTTGGACGCGGCAAACTCCACTACAAATACATTACATTATAATTATGTAACCAATTGAAATATGACCCCCAATATGTATTATTACTTCATCGCCGCATTCGCCACAACGACCCTGGTTGACATCGTTATACTGAGTCTGAAAAATAAAAAATTGACCAACAATTAAGCCACTTATTACAATTCTTAAAAATGCCGCTGTAAGAACGGCATACCGTATAAAGCATAATGTTATACATACAATAAAACCCCCACAATTAATTCCCTTGTCGTCGTAGTTTTCAAGGGCTTGTCCTGGAAAAATATGCCATACACTAGACCGGCCCGGTGGATCGTAAATGTAGCCATGACTGTGGACGTACACCACAAGGTAGCCGCTGAGTAGCGCAACAAAGAGGGCTAAAACGTTACCAGACATGATGTTATTTGAGTAACAAAGGTATTCGATTGAATATTCAAATCGAAGCTGGTGCAAATATATAGTAAAGGAGATCCTGGAGGATCTGATAAGAAGATGGATGAGGAAAACTAAATCGAACGGCTTCCAAATCGTCATAAATTTTTTTTTTATAATATATTTCAACACTTTTTTTTTTAATTAAGCAATTTTTATATTTGTACTGCGATTTACATGTCATTAATAAATAATTCGATGCCATTCGAGACTGCCTACAGATTTTATCAGAATAATCCTAATTGACGAATATCATAATGACTATATTTAGTACAAGGAAATTACCAATGATGAATTAGCTAAATAAGACACATGACGTCTTTAAAAAACTATTCTACAAGACGACTTGACAACTGCGAACGCCTTAGTCTTGTCCGCTCGGTCGGCTCATTTTTCTTTTCTCCGACATGTTTGATGCATCTCTTCTTTTATAAAATCTATCGTCTTTCAACTGATGCTAGCGAGAACCACTGGCTTAAGCTAGATGGTTGACGATTGCTGACCGCTGACGACGGTTGTTGTACTTGTTGATTATTCTACAAGACGACTTGACATGGGCATATTGTTCTCGTCCGCTAGGTCGGCTTTTTTCGGCTTTTTTTTTTCTTTTGACGTCATCTTGCGGACTTCCCAACAATGTGGTATAGCGATTTATAAGGAAAACCAAATTCCGAATCACCTCCACAATTTTCATATGTTTGACAGTAGCAATATACTAACTCAGATTCAATAGCGGGTCAACACTACGTCATTTATATTTGTTCAGCACTTTTTGTATAATTTTTAACAACTGAAAAACATGACAAAGTAACTACATACGAGGAAAAACGAATCGAGTTTATGGACCCAGCAACGAACCTAATCCCGAGCTTATATACTTGGTCAAGGTGAAAACGTAAAATTCATCAGCAGTGGGCCTTAAACAGCATTACATTTTTCCGTCGGACTGAGGAATCTAAAAATCTAAAAATTGATAGCGTTCATCATGGTTACCATTTGAATATTTGATTGCATTAACATACAAATATATGTCAAAAGCAATTTATTTTTTTGTCTTCAGACTCGATGCGCGCACGGCCCTTTTTTAAACATGCACGCTTATGAAGGAAAAAATTGTTACCGTGGATTTCCTATGGATTGCACAATTGACGACAATCTGAATTAAATTTAGAGCAGCATTCGCGAATATGTGTTTTATAATTGCAAATATTTGAATCTTTAACGCGTTCATTTTTTCGGATTGGTTTTAAACCTACACAAACCAAGTTTTAAACATACACAAAAAAAAATAATCAAATCATCATCAGACACCCAGTACGCAGTCTAGGGTGAAAGGGCCTTTGTTTTTTCAAAACCTAATATTATGTTAAAAGTCAACAAAAGACAGTTGTGAGTAGATACGCATAAATGAAAGTATATTTACATACAATTGCCGATTCAACAACGAAAATATAGACAACGGCAGCCAAATCAAGGGAAAACTTTTGATTATATTTTTTAATATTTTTAAAATTTATTTTTCATCGAATTAAGAGCTTATCATTTGTTATAAAATTGCAACATCAGCGCAATTTCGGAACGTTTCTTGATTTCCACAGCCGTATGCGCTCGTACCGTTCCCGCAAGGGCTATTGTTGTTCCCTGTAATAATAAAACCACCATCAACCATTATTGTAAAGACACATTGATGCATTTAGTCAATTTTTAGGCTACCTGCGGTGTAGGTCCACTGAACTACGCAATATTCACAAGTGACGTCAGCGGGTAACCTGACGTACATGTCGTACCATCCCTCCATGCGATCGACCAGAACTCTATCACTACCGTCAACCATCTTAAGGGGATATCGGTCGAAACAGTCTTGCGTAACAAGCTCATCGATGGTTCTCTTAGATGGGCACAGTTTGAGAGTCATATACCCAAAGTGGTGTGCTGTAATTAAAGCAGACATGCGCACGACCTGTTAATAGGAAAATAATTAATGTAGATAACGGAATAAATAAAGTTGAGGAACTAATATTTTAATCTTACATTTCCTTTCGTGTATTTCTGAGTTACGAAGAGGTTCTGTCCATATTGTCCACCCTCATCGTTATCCCTTGGACGCGGCAAACTCCACTGCGATCAAAAAATTATGCCGTGAAAAAAAGAAATATGTTTTTAAAATGGGTTTTATTACTTCATCGCCACATTCGCCACAACGTCCTTGGTTGACATCGTTATACTGAACCTTGAATATACCAATAACAGTTAATAAATCAATTTTACAAATCAATCTGCAGGCAAAATTTTTGTTTTATACATACCCCAAAACCACCACAATAAATTCCGTTGTCGTTGTAGTTTTCTGGGGCTTGGTTTTTAAAAATGCGCCATACAGAGGACCGGCTAGGAGGATCGTAAATGTAGCCGTGACTGTGAACGTATACTACAAGGAAGCCGCTGAGTACTAAAGCAAAGAGAGCTAAAGAGTTACAAGCCATGATGTTGATAGGATAGCAACGAAATATAATTTGAACGTCCTAATCAACTGTGGAGTGAATATAAAGGAAATTTTAGCATTAAATATTGTGAATCGCTTGCTTATAAAATTAAAAGCTTGCACTAGCCATGTCTTATCTTCACATTAAGGATTTAAAATGGATGTTAGCCATAAATTTAAATATAATTTCGAAATATTGCGGTTAAGGATTTATCTGTGTATAAATCATTTAGGGTAGGTACGTTGCTGAAGTAGGCTACCGTATATGAGACCTAATTATCTTAAATGAAGAATAGGAAATTAGTAATTTTTTATTTTTATTCGCTTTTCAACGTTCGAGAACGAACGAGCCAATTTCATGACTTGTGAGCCGTGTTGTGAAAAGGCGGTTTATACGGAAAGCTAAATAAATTCCTTTTTAAAACTAGTAGAATTTCAACACCACTTACGGTAATAGAACCATTTTGATTTGTGCAAGGCTTTATCGGTAATACGCCGATGTAGAAACATCAAAACAACACTTATCACGTCATCATTAAATTTTTATCATTCAACCTCTTCCACCCTGACTGAGGAATCTCGTAATAGCGAGAGTAACTTTTTTTTTAATAAAAAAAAAAAAATCTTTCAACGGACTTCCAGTTTTTTGTCGGAAAAATTCGACCCTACAAGGAAAACTTAATTGCGAATTGCCATCATAAATCAAATTGAGCAGTGGTACTATTTCAACACCAAACTTCTTTCTTTCAAATGCCTCGTCAAGTCGTCGCACAAAATAATAAGTGAATCGCGAGTTTGCGAACCCAATGATTCCAGTTTGCTTATAGTCATGTTCCCATTAGCTAAAAAAATTATTTTGGGTGCACTACTTAACTTTATTTTTTTAATGTTTCTAGTTTCCTTTTATATTAGTTTAATAGTTTTAGTAGGGTTATTGCTCAATAATGGATCGTCTGTGCTAATCACTAAAGGCAAATTATATGAAAAAAACTGCGTTTAACCATAAAGTAAGAATTGGTAAGAATATCATATGGGGTGGGAACATATTTTACATGTAATAATGTATGCATATATATATATATATTATTTATTTAAAAGATTATAAATTATCATACAATGGCTACATCGGCACAATTTCTGAATGTTTCTTGATTACCACAGCCCAATGCGCTCGTTCCGTTCCCGCAATTGCCATTATTGTTACCTAAAACCATCAAACCCAAAACCATTATTGGTATAGACAAAAGTGCGTATAGTCAGGGTAAAGTCACACCTGTTGTGTAAGTCCACTGAACTACGCAGTATTCACAGGTAACGTCAGCAGGTAATCGGGCGTACATGTCGTACCATCCCTCGAAGCGATCAATCCAAACCCTATCAGTACCATCCGCCATTCTAAGAGGGTACCGGTCGAAACAATCTTGCGTCACAAGCTCATTGATGCTTTTCTTAGATGGGCACAGTTTGAGGGTTAGGTAACCAAAGTGACTAGCTGTTATTAGAGCAGACATTCGGACAATCTGTTAATATTAAAATAATTAACGTAGGTAACAAATAAAAGTTTATAAACTATTTTTAATCTTACATTTCCTTTTGTGTATTTCTGAGTTACGAAGAGGTTCTGTCCATATTTTCCGCCTTCTTCGTTATCCCTTGGACGCGGCTTACTCCACTGTAAATAATAGATTCACATTTTAGCCAAATGAACGTTCTGAAACTGGCGACAGCAATGTTTTATTACTTCATCGCCGCATTCCCCACATCGTCCTTGGTTGACTGTATTGTACTGATTCTGAAATAACCCACAAAATAAATCAATTTTACATAGCAAATAAAATATTAAAACATCATATACATACCCCATAACCACCGCAATAAATTGCGTTGTCGTCGTAGTTTGCAGGGGCTTGTCCTGGAAAAATGCGCCAAACAGTGGACCGACCGGGAGGATCGTAAAGGTAGCCGTGACTGTGAACGTATATTACTAGGAAGCCGCTGAGTATTACGGCAAATAGTGCTAAAGAGTTACAAGACATAATAATGTCGATTGAATAACAAAGACCTACGATTTGAATGTTTCAATTCAGGTTTAGAGGAATATATAATGGACCGTTAATAATTTTTTTATTCTAGATAATATAATCCATAGCTGTCGTCCTTACGAAACTTGTCTTATCTTCACATACAGGATTTAGAGGGCGCATACAATGCATTTCAAAAATGACGAAATTTTTTAGTCCAGGCCTTTTTTCATGCATAATAAGCTACCGCGGAGGGAAATTTTATTTGAGCGGTGGGAAATCCATTAATCCCTAATATATTATATCAACTGGTACACGACGTGGTCATTTCGTAAATGTTTCATCTTGGTATCAACAGCTTCCCAAATGTTTCCATGACGCAATAAAATAATAATAATATGATGATGTACCCCCATTTCCCCACTGTTATTTCTTGCGACACACTAAAACTCGTGAACGAGTTCGTGTACTCAATTATTATTGTTATTATCATGTCTTGCGTACTCGTCTTTACAAGCTATAAGCCTATAACTATATACATTCAAAGGAGCATCCGATATAATCTTTTTACATATCCTCATTACAATTGATATGCTTCATTTTAATCCACCATCATTAGGAACATATAAATTCACTAAGAAAATAATTTATTTACGTCTACTTCATAACTAAATTATGTTAAAAACTGTTACAGCTGTCTACTGTCCTAGCTATATGACCAGGGAGATGAATGACTATATATATGACTCCGATATAACCGCACCTTTCTGAACACTTAAGCTTGGAGCATCTGCCAGAAACCAACATGGGGTTTCATCGATGCAACACGCTCGTTCTGCTCCTTCTCGCTTTGATAGCTTTGACCACATTGGTTGATCAATCAGATTGTGGCATCCTTTACCCACAAGAATCTGAAAAGAGGCAGCTGAGCAGTCTGGACGGATTGTGGAACTTTAGGACAGCTAATCGATCCAATCAAGAAGAAGGATTCGTAGGACAGTGGTACACCAGACCATTGGAAAAGGTATTACATAGAACTATCAATATGTAACCTCAAACGATTTAAACCGTTATTCAACTCAGACTGGACCAGTAATATGGATGCCAGTGCCTTCCAGTTACAATGACATAACCCAGGATGCCGCCATAAGAGACCATATCGGATGGGCCTGGTATGATCGAGAGTTCTTCGTAGCCGACTACTGGTCGAATTCGAACGTTTTTGTTCGATTTGGAAGCGCTAATTATCACGCAATTGTTGTAAGTCATATGAGATTATGAATGATGCTTTGATTACTACACAAATCATTGACTCGCAGTGGATCAATGGGCAACAAGTGGTCGAACACGCCGGAGGTTACCTCCCTTTCCAAGCCGATATATCGTCGAGGCTACTTTATGGAAATCGTAACAGGATAACTGTTGCCATTAACAATACCTTGACAGAGTCTACCTTACCACAAGGTATAGTGAAATATCCAACCCTTAAATCGTGAAATTAAAACTGTTTTTGCATTATACCTTTTAGGTGCTATTAAATATGCCACTAACATGGACAAATACCCACCCGGTTTCAACGTCCAGAATTACGATTTCGACTGGCTTAATTTCGCCGGAATCCATCGACCAGTGTATCTCTACACGGTGCCTAAAACGGCCTATGTTGATGATGTTAATGTAACGACTTCACTTGCATCAGGAAATTCACAAAGTATTTTCAAATAGTTCCGGTTTCATATTTTACATTTTTTTTTAAAGCCAAGCCTTTATTAACGATAAACAGGCTTCATTGAATATAGTATTGGCACCAGAGGATCCAATACTGGTAGTGTCACGGTTGATGTCACTATTTTCGACAAAGACGGGAACCAAGTGACGACTAGGACAGGAGAAAGTGGCCTCCTCAGCGTCAATAATCCTCGTCTTTGGTGGCCAAGAGGAATGACGGAGGAAGCTGGCTATCTTTATACCTTTCAAGTACAGGTCAAGGATCGATCGTCAGGAGCTTTGATCGACAGTTATCGTCTTCGTATCGGAATCCGTGCAATTGACTGGGATTCGAATGGTGTCTACATCAACGGAAGAAAGATTTATTTCAAAGGATTCGGACGGCATGAAGATGCAATTGTATATCAGTTAACTAACATGATTAAATTTGAAAGCATCATCTTAATTTGTGTTTTCATTCTAGCTACGTGGTAGAGGTCTTGATCGAGTAACATTGGTCAAAGATTTCAATCTGATGCAATGGACTGGTGCCAATTCTTTCAGGACCAGTCACTATCCATATTCAGAGGAACTAATGGATCTAGCGGATGAACAAGGATTCATGATCATTGATGAAGTGGCTGCGTGTACAATGCGATTGTATGGAGACCAACATATGACAAATCACAAGGCAGCGTTGACCGAATTGTACCTCCGGGATAAGAACCGACCCAGTGTGGTCATGTGGTCGGTAGCAAACGAAGCTGATACTGATAATCCGTTAGCTGGACCTTATTTCCGGTACATAGTTGTATATGTTTAACAAATTATATGGTTTATAATAAGCTCGTTTGTAAAATAATTAGAGAAATTGCGGACTTTACTCGCAAATTGGAAGGTTACCGACCCATAACGAATGTTATCTTCAAGAGCTACGACACCGACATTACGGTATAATTAATTTTAGGGCAATATAAACTTTTTATTGCTGGCTCGATTAACCCATTTTATTTTATACAGGCACAATACTTTGATGTGATTTGCATCAATCGTTATTTCGGCTGGTATGATGACGCAGGGATACTGGAAATCATTTTCAAACAAGTAACTAATGACGTCTACCAGTGGTGGAACAAGTATAGGAAGCCGGTTCTTATGACGGAATACGGAGCCGACACAATCGATGGTTTCCACCAGGTCCTTATAATAATTAAATAAGGTTATTATTTCAAATTCTTTAATTGATGCTTTGAAATAGGATCCTTCGCACATCTGGACGGAAGACTACCAAGTGGATTTCATGACCGAGTACTTTAAAGCTTTTGACGACGTCTACCAGAAAGGCTACTTTATCGGCGAAATGATTTGGAATTTCGCCGATTTCGCTACTAAACAAGGTTGTAACGAATAATAGAATCACAGCTAGGCGATGAATAACATATTTTTTTTACAGATGTTAAGCGAGCGATTGGGAACCGTAAAGGAATATTCACGCGGGATCGGCAACCGAAAGCTTCCGCCAAGCATTTAAAGCAACGATACAGCAATCTTGGACGCTAACCATTTCAAAGATTATACGCTTATATATTCAGCCCCCCCCCCCCACCACTCTCCAGTTTTATAGTTAGCAGTATTAATATTATGTTTATATGTTTTAAAGCTTTGATTGTAGGTCTACTTTAAGCGCGGTATCATAATAAACTAAAAGCTTTAAAAATTAGGCAACAACTCATTCGACAGAACATCGGTAACTAAAACAGGATCAAAATAAAATGTTCAGCACTAGCCAGATAAAAAATGAAGCCAAGGATTAACATTATTAAAGGGGAATTTTGAAAAAAAAATGTATAAATGGAATTACAGTGCGTGCGGCAAAACGCTTAAAACTAGGTCATTCCTTGACATTCAACTTGAAAACGATACGATTATTTAAGATTTCAAATCAACGGTATAGGTACTGTAAATATTGGTTGAAGGTAGAAGTTTTGTAAACATGAGATAATAATGAGGTGCACCCATCAACAAACCAAATTCCTTGTTGACACTTTTTCCAAATTGAAAGTACATCACCTAAATGTTACCGCGCAGTCAGCTTTGCGATTGAGCTGAGAAACAAGATGTCTCGTAGTAGTCTTTTCTTTTTCTTTTTTGGGTTGATCCTCTGCGTGGATCTGTCATCGGCAGATGGGATTCTGTACCCACAAGAATCTGAAAAGAGGCAATTAAACACATTGGACGGAATTTGGAATTTTCGTGCAGCTAATCGGTCCAACCAGGAACAAGGATTCAATGAGCAGTGGTACTCCAAGCCACTCAAAAAGGTTATTATTCATCCCAAATAAATCATTTCAACGTTATTCATTTAAAAAATAACCCCAGTCAGGGTCAACTATATCGATGCCTGTGCCTTCCAGTTACAACGATATCACCCAGGATGCTGCATTAAGAGACCACTTGGGATGGGTCTGGTATGACCGTGAATTCTTCATTCCAATTAGTTGGTCGCAGGAAACTATTTTCGTACGATTTGGGAGCGCTACTTATCACGCAATTGTCGTAAGCTTAAAGCATTCAAAATCTTTTTTAAATAAGGAAGAAAAATAAGAATATCTATTAGTGGATCAATGGCCTGCAAGTCGTGGAGCATGCAGGAGGATTCTTGCCTTTCCAAGCCGAAATTTCATCCAAATTGCTGTACGGAGATCGTAATCGAATTACTGTTGCAATCAATAACACACTTTCAGACTCTACCCTACCTCAAGGTATAATAATTTTTCAGTTACCTTAGAGATTAGCACCCTCTGTAAAAGCTCGTTTTGTTTGATAACTTCAGGTCACATTCGATATTTCACCAACCCAGATAAATATCCTCCAGGGTATAACGTTCTAGCTTACGACTTTGATTGGTTCAACTTTGCTGGCATTCACCGCCGTTAGTATAGTGCATTAAAATTAATATTGTCGTTCTTCTTAACAACTTTTTTTTTAAAATAAAAATAGCTGTCTATCTCTACACCGTGCCCAAAACGGCTTACGTTGACGATATCAACATAACTACGACACTATCGACCAACAACGATTTAGGTAATTTATTTATACTTATTACTCGTAATTGCAAAGATAATTGACCCTATATTATTTGCAGGTATGGTCAATTATGCTGTTGGTGTTAAGGGAGCCAACACGGCCCTTGTCTCAATCGACGTTAGCCTCATCGATCAAGATGGAAATCAAGTCAGTAGTAGAACGGGACAGAGTGGTCTTCTCAGTGTCAACTCTCCTTCGCTTTGGTGGCCTAGAGGAATGAATGATCAAGTCGGCTATCTTTATACTATTCAAGTGCAACTTAAAGATAAGTCCACTGGATTCATGGTCGATTCTTACCGGCTGAGAATCGGTATCCGGGATATTGATTGGGACAACGATGGCGTCTACATCAATGGGAGACGCGTATATTTTAAAGGATTTGGGCGCCACGAAGATTCTTTGGTAAGCCGATTTAATCATTTTAAAATATAAATTATTTTTGATAATTCAGTTATTTCTTTATATAGCTACGTGGAAGGGGCTTAGATCACGTCACTCTGATCAAAGATTTCAATCTGATGCAATGGACTGGGGCCAATTCCTTCCGGACATCCCACTACCCTTACTCTGAAGAGCTGATGGATCTAGCGGATGAACAAGGTTTCATGATAATCAATGAAGTTCCTGCCTGCACCATGCGGTAAAAAAAAACTACATAATATTTTTTAGAAAACAAAGTGAACTCTTATCTTTCACATCTTCTACAGTTCATATGGAAATCTAATGCGTGAGAATCACAAACAAACCTTGAAAGAGCTTGTCAACAGAGATAAGAATCGACCAAGTGTTGTCATGTGGTCTGTTGGGAATGAGCCAAGTTCGACTGATCCTCTATCTCAGCCTTATTTTAAGTAATTCATTTTCAAAAATTAAATTGATTACATACTTCAATAATATTTAATGTTTACAGCGACATTGCTCAATATACTCGAACTTTGGATGGATATCGACCCATTACTCTTGTCCTTAGCTTTAACGTTGATTCAGATCTAGTGGTAGATAATATCATATAATATTTATTTGATTTTATAAAAATTACTTATCGTGTAATTTGTAAATAGGGGCAATTCTTTGACGTCATTTGTATCAATCGCTATTACGCTTGGTACGATGATGTTCCCGGCGCATTAGAAATTATTTCTTCACAATTGATCTATGAAGTGACCCGCTGGCGAGAGAAGTATAACAAACCAGTCATGGTGACAGAATATGGAGCAGATACTGTTGCAGGCTTTCACCAGGTTTCTTGCTGAACGCAAATTCAAAATCCAATTACTAAATGTTTTATTTGTTAGGATCCAAGTTGGGTTTGGACAGAAGATTTTCAAGTCGATTTAATGACGGAGAATTTCAATGCTTTTGATGACCTCTACTACAAAGGTTTCCTCATTGGAGAGATGATTTGGAATTTCGCAGATTTTGCTACTCAACAAGGTGACATGAAAAATAAGCTGTACATGAACCCTTTTTCAAATTTAAATTCTTTGGCATAGACATCAAAAGAGCAATCGTGAATCGTAAAGGTGTATTCACGCGGGATCGTCAACCTAAGGCTTCCGCTAGACACTTGAAGAAGCGCTACACTACCCTAATTCGTTGAAATTAACATTTTTTTTATATACCGTAGAATATGAAGTATTTTTCCATTAGCGTCTACGATCTGTAGTATAACATACACGTTGGCGGTATCAGAGCCAGAAATGTTTTTTATTTAGTCTTTGATTGGTATATAATAAAAATTTTAAACTAAATGATGAACTTTAAAGTGCATTTCGAAAAAGGCGCGGTTAGGGTGAATTTCTCTACCCATTTATTGATACCGGCGGCCCTCTAGCGATATTTTTATGCACCAGCTGCCGCATTCACATCTTCAGTCTGTTTGATTTCCCGCTCTTCGTGTTTTCCTCTTGTTTTCTACGACTCATTCTGACATTTGCGAATCGTGATCGCAAATTCTCAATTCTGTTTCCTGATCATATCCAGTATTTTTAATTTATTACATCGTTTAATTCAATCAAGACTAATACCATCTTCTTAAACGATCAGTAAGTATACTAATTTTCTCTTCTTATAAACCATGACATTCTCTCCTCCCCGTTTTGCCTTTGTCTTAACTCGTGATGTAACGACCTTGAGACCCTAATTATAAAAAAATAATGCGCTCATAGCAATCTAAAACATTCTCATGTGTACAAGGAGTGTTTTGCCTTTTAGGAATGGCAGAATCCAGTGACCTCAATAATACTGATCAGACCCAACTTCCTGGAGATTCTGAGGCCGATGGAGATGAGGAAAAGGGTGTCACACTTGTGGAAGTCTTGGAAGAAGAAGCACAGCTCCAGGAAGATGCTGATGCTGTCCTTGGTGGCTCTGATGATGCAAACTGCACCTACAGTCTGGTAAATTGCCTAATAAACAATGAAACAAAGAAACATAAATAATGATGTGTGCTTATGATTTATAATCACAATCTTTTTTGTTTTGTTTAGGGTTATGTCAAAAGGCAAGCTTTGTATGCTTGCATAACTTGCATGAAAAAGGAGGGTGGAGTTCAGGAATTTGCTGGAGTCTGTCTTGCTTGTTCCTACCATTGTCATGATGGCCATGATTTGGTGGAACTTTATACCAAAAGGTTTTAAATTATAATGCATACTTACTATGAAATAATTGACTCTACATTTCTCTGTAGGAATTTCTGTTGTGATTGTGGTAACTCCAAGTTTCCCAAGAAATGCACTCTGGTCCCTGTAAGTTTCTTGTTACCCTTCATAATATGAAATTAAAGCATCACATTTTTATTGTTTACTTCATTTTCAAGGTGAAATCGGAATTAAATGAGAAGAATTCTTACAATCACAATTTTAATGGATCGTATTGCACTTGTCGTAAACCATATCCTGACCCTGAAGATACCAATCCTGATGACATGGTTCAGTGCATTATATGTGAGGATTGGTTACACGGAAAGGTATTTAGTAATGTTCTAATGAGAAACAATTTCAAGGACTTTAATTTGTGCTTTTATTTTAGCATCTGGGTCGATCCCCGCCACCAGATTCCGATTATTCTGAAATGATATGTGACGAATGCATGAAACACAACGCATTCCTATCATTCTACATTGACGAACCAGTTCAAATCACTGGTAATAACAGTTAACCATCTTTTTCTCTTGTATTTCATTTTACGATTATCTAAATCGGTTCATTAGACGACCCAGAGAATAAAGATGTTCAGTGCCGGCTGCAACAATGGACGGAAGAAGGTAATTCTTCGACCGCGACCTTAAAAGCCACCTTTTGGCCTGAAGGATGGCGTCAACGCCTTTGTCGCTGCAAGAAATGTTTGGTATGCAATTGAGACAATGTCTTTGTTTACATTGATTATAATGTAGCTTTTATAGGACATGTACGCGGCGAAGAAGCTCGAGTTCCTTACTGACGAACAAGACACCGTGGAGCATTATGAATTGAAAGGAAAAAGCGTTCCGAGACCATCTCACAATGATCAGCTAATGGCCGCTCTATCCTCTCTTGATCGGATTCAGCAGGTCGAGGCCATCACTGGTATGTTTTACTTATTTAATGTAATTTGAAAAGATTTGAGCTATTTTTATTTTTGCACAGAATACCAAACATTTTCAAACGAGCTGAAGGAATATTTGAAAAAGTTTGCGGATAACAAGAAGATTGTCCGACCCGAAGATATAGCTGAATTTTTCACGAAATTGAAAGAGCGGAAGCGACGACGTATGGATGATGGACATGCTGATGGAACGCCGTCCCATTTTTGCCGCTGAACTCATTTTCTCCTTATTTTGATTACTTATATACAGCTTTCTTTCTCTCTTTTCACGTTTTTATGTCTCCTCAGTGCATTGAACGACACGTGAAAACGTACATTACAATGCTGCTCGCCTAAATAAACACGAAACGATGCCACCCACCCCACACGGATTACGTCCTCGTTTTCTGTTTATTCTACTTCTCTCGAGGGAGACTCTCGCTGAGTACGAAATGTTGAAATGTGTGTGAAATTCAAGAGTGAACGAGTTTCTCTCTTGCGACGGTGGTTGCTGGACCCTAGAATCAGCTGGGAAGTAGGTCGTGTGTGTATATACATCCCCGACGTAGAATTCAAGATGTGCGTTAACTTAACCCTTTCCGTGTTGACAAAATTTGTAACTTCTGTTCTCTCTGTTTATAAAAACAATTTGCCACGTATTGGTGGAATGTCGAGCTCCGCACAGTTCTAGGCTTTCAGCTGGTCGCTAAAAAAGTAGACACATCAGATTATCACAAGATAGGAAACCTACCAAATGCGGTGTCATCAAAATATTTTATGATTACATCGGCAGTTTTGATACATTATGTAAGCACACTTATTGAAAAGGGAAGCTTGAAAACAGTAGACTAATAACATATACACTAATGGATATTTTTAAAATGAAAAAGGAGCAAAACCTTTCTTAATCGTGAATTCGCAATTAAAAATCTAGCTTCTACTACAGTATTGGTCTCAGTCTACAGTTTATACGTTCATAAACAGTTAACGCAGACCTCTTACGTTTCCTTACTCTAGCGGTGATCGCGTCAACTATTACCCTCGAGCCTCACAGCTGGTCGAGACCAGGAAGCCCGCACTCCTGCTGCCGAACAGCAGTAGTCGCCGTGAGGTAGAAAATAAAAGAAGAAAGAGAAAAAGTTGGGCCGTTTTCTCTTGTCTATTTGTGCACATCGGGATTAAGTTTTGAACATATTTTGCTTGTGTGATCACTGTTACCCTGTTAAGTGACTACAAAACCATTGATTTCGTCTATCTTATTTTGTCCCTGATTGGCACAGCCAGTGGATTCAAGGCCACCGGATCCCCCCTATGCCGAGGTCGCTCCATTGTGTCCAGCTTACAAGTCCTCGCGTGTTTTCTCTTCTTCTATTTCCTTCCTGTGTGTCTTCTCTCTTCTGGGGCCCATTGCCCCAATTCTATTTTTCCAATATTTAGTTACAGTCCAACACCTGGACTGCACCCAAGGAATCCACAACTGGACCGCCTAACTTGACAGTAAGTTGATCCAGTTATTCCTCTTAAAAACTTTCACCGTTTGGAATCAGTTTTAACTTGTTTGGTCCCATTCACCTGATTGATGGGATTTCAAACTAGATATATATTATCAAGAAATCTTGGTTTCTCTTGGATGCATTGCACAACCTCACTGTAGATTCATAAGTAATGAGGACACCAATTGATAATCACTTAAATCAGAGGCTTCTTGAAACGTTTAAGGCCTGTCAGCTTTCCAAAAGGAAATCACTTGAACTTTGATTTAGATTTTTTAAAATATATTAATCAAGGTGAAAGGAAGTTTTCACAAGATCAATAACCAGTTGAAGCGTAGAAAATACGAAATATAATTTTTTAATATATACTAGTAAGAACACTTTACGAAACCCACTCCGTTAACTTCCCAAGAGAGTTGAACCCCCACACTTGAAGAACTTTTTTAGATAGGGTGCCTACTAATCCCAGCATTCCTTTTATTATATTTTTCATCAAGATAGAAGAGTTTATTTTCACATGTTGTCAAGGAGCCAGCCTGCTGAACTATATATGTCATGGTTCATTTTACTTTTCCAAGGCCATCTAACAAGATTCTTAACGACACAAAAAACCACTTCTCTCTCCCTTTTTGAAGATACTCTGGTCTGTGTCGTGTTAAGCCCAAGATGGGTCTTAATTTAGGTTTCGACCTTCCACTCAATATTAGCACATTGTCGACGATATTTTTTTCACAAATTTGTTAAAAATTAGAATGGGCATACTAAAAAAAAAGGAAACTTGTTTGAAATAAATTTACATTTTTATATGGGTAAAATACGAGCCATTCTTTTGCTCGTAACATAGTTGGGTTATAGATCAAAGGGTCAGGCTTATTCAAAAAGAAGAGGGAAAAAAAGGATTGTGGTATTATTGTATTGCTGACGTCCCATTATCCTAATCAATATGGAGTCACTCACGTGGTTCGTACGAATGCTTTTCGTTGCTAACCGAAAGAATCACAACAGAGGGCCAAAAAGGTCGTTGAAACAGCATCGGGATGCATAGATATATTTTTAGGAAATGGCGATGCGAGAGAGCAGAGAGTCTATCTCAGTCTCGTGAGCTGGACGAGTGCCCACTTTTGCACGCATGTTTTTTGCACTATTTTACCAATCTCATATCTGTATGGTACTGCGGGAAAAGGGTTGTAAACAAATTAATAAATCGATAGGCAGCGAAAAGAAACTTTATTTTATTTACCAATGTTACTTCATGAAATCATCCTGTTGAGACTTGAAGGTGATGTAAAGAAAGAGAGTTTCCCGTGAACTAGCACAGGACGCTTTAATACTTTGGCAATGTTTTATACTCTTAAACTTTACGGTATTTATTATCGGTGAGAAAGTTATTTCTCAAGCTCTAGAGTTTTTCAAAAAACACCAGCAGCAATAGTATTATATCAATATTTTACGAACGTTTCACACAGGGTCTAAATATTGATATTCGTCTAGGAGTACTTGGTGGTTTTTCTTTTTGAATTAATTAATTAAAGTTTGTAGGAGTAGACAAGTCAAGTTGAACGCTCTGCCGTTAACCGCTGCGCATATATGTAATGCTGCGGTGTGTACTTTTTCGGGAATTTCTCCGGTGTTGTTTTTATTGTTTCTCTGCGCTCCGGTGAGCTGCTGGTTGTTTCCCTCTTTCCAGTCCGTTCGTGCGTTTCGAGCTGTCGCTTTTTGTGTTACCTTCAAACTCATCATATTCTCGGCCTGAATTTTTATGCTTTTTGTTTTCTTGTATTTATTTCAGACTTGGGTGAAAGTGGCGTGTAGAGATGGCGGACGTGGATCCGGAGACCCTGCTCGAATGGCTGACGATGGGTAACTAAAATTGAAAAACAATAGAAATGTGATATTGATTTGTATCTTTTTATTTTCATAGGGCTGGGCCAGGAAGAGCTGGCTGAACGAGATATGCAGTTGGTGGCGCTAGAGCAGCTGTGTATGCTTCTCTTGATGTCCGACAATGTGGATCGATGCTTTGAAAGGTAGAAAAGAAAAACCGCTCGCTCTTCGATGTTAATGTTACGCCCTATTTCCATCCATTTCCAGTGGAGCACGTAGAGATAGACAGAAAAGAATAGTGATGTAAATAGCAGATGCTCAACGTAGTGGAATTGATAACGTCCAGTTGCACTTTAATCCGCTTCATGCAAAACTGAATCGAACATTGTTTAACAAAAGAAATCTTTTTTTACATTGACAGTTGCCCTCCAAGGACTTTCCTGCCTGCTCTCTGTCGCATCTTATTGGATAAAACAGCTCCAGATTCCGTTTTGGAGGTGACCGCCCGGGCCATTACTTACTATTTGGATGTCTCAGCTGAGTGCACACGACGAGTAGTGGCCGTCGATGGTGCCGTTAAAGCACTTTGTTCCAGGCTAGCTACCGCCGATCTTAGCCAGCGCACATCTCGGGATCTTGCTGAACAATGTGTCAAGGTCGGTATTCTTCTCATTATTACTTTAAAAGCTGGGAAAAAGAAGTTTTTTTCGTGTTATTTGATTCCTTTCACTGTTATTATTTCCCGCCGGATTGCGTGCACCTTCTCTCGGATTTCGTTCTTAGGCATTCGGGTCATTTTTTTAAGGGAGGCTAAGTCATAAAATGAAATACTAGCTCTGTCGTAAACTTTTACGGCATGATGAACATGAAAGCAACAGAACGGGCTTCAAGCTGTCTTATGTTCCACTAGTTCTATTGTTGTTTTTTTTTTTTTTTTATAAATGTGTAGTAATTGAATGGCGCTTGCGTCCCATTTACAGGAAGAAGAAAAAAACTTGATTAATTGATGTCATTTGATTATCCCAACTAGGTTATGGAACTCATTTGTACCCGGGAAGCGGGAGCTGTCTTCGAAGCAGGTGGCCTGCAGTGCGTACTCTCCTTCATCCGAGACGCTGGGCCCCTTGTACACAAGGATACGCTTCACTCGGCAATGGTGGTCGTCAGTCGCTTGTGCTCCAAAGTGGAACCACATGATGCAGGACTAGCTGGATGCGTCGATGCACTCTCAACGTTGCTGCAGGGCCAAGGATTAGAAGATGGACATGTCGCTGACGGAGCTCTTAGATGTTTCGCCTCCCTGGCGGATCGTTTCACGAGACGTGGGATCGATCCAGGACCCCTAGCAGAGCACGGCCTCGTTTCAGCCCTTCTCCACCGATTGTCCAATGCGGCGGGGCAAGCGGCCAGCAGCAGCAGCACCACTCAAGTGACCACACAAGCGTCGGCTACGACTGCGACAAGCAATCCTACGAGTGATACGGGAAATGCCAAGACTGCGGGGAGCACCAGCTCATCTGTCTCTACGGTCATCAGCCTGCTCTCAACTCTTTGCCGAGGATCTCCAGGCATCACTCACGCCCTACTCCGCTCGGAATTGCCTGATGCTATCGAGCGAGCCCTTCACGGCGATGAGCGATGTGTTTTGGATACGATGCGACTCGTTGACCTCCTACTCGTCCTACTATTTGAAGGTCGTAAAGCTCTTCCGCGAAGTGGCGGTAGCCTCGTATCGGCCTCCGGAACTGGGACTCCCAGCTCGGGGGCTACTATTCGGAGTGGAGGAGTTAGCGGAGGGACCGGCTCTGCCGTCCTTCGTCGACTGGATAGCGCTGGGGAGCGAACTCATCGCCAATTGATTGACTGCATTCGTAGCAAGGACACGGATGCCCTCATTGATGCCATCGATTCAGGTGGCATTGAAGTCAACTTTATGGACGATGTCGGTCAAACACTACTCAACTGGGCGTCAGCCTTTGGAACCCAGGAAATGGTGGAATTTCTCTGTGAAAGGGGTGCCGACGTAAACAAAGGACAAAGATCATCTTCGGTATGCAAATATATTAAATGAATCAGCATAAATTATTGTTGAAGACGAGAGTACTTATTATTATTTTTTTTATAAATCTTAAAGCTCCATTATGCGGCTTGTTTCGGAAGACCGGCGATTGCCAAAGTCCTTCTTCGTTACGGAGCCAATCCCGACTTGAGAGACGAGGATGGCAAGACGCCCCTGGATAAAGCAAGAGAGCGCAATGATGAAGGACACCGCGAAGTGGTAATTATTTGTTTATTGTCTAAAAGTGTTCTCATTTTCTTCATTTCTACTACTATGTTCAGGCTGCCATATTGCAATCACCAGGCGAGTGGATGATTCCCATGTCTCCCACTGAACCACAAGAGCAAAGCTCTCATCAAGCTACACCCACACCTCCTCGTCGGAGCAATATAGATTCTCAACCAATTTCGACTGAGGGCGAAACGGTCACGGAACCCAAGGGTGATCCCGATATGGCTCCCGTCTACCTTCGCCGGCTGTTACCTGTTTTCTGTCACACTTTCCAGTCGAGCATGATTGCTTCCGTCCGTAAAGCGAGCTTGACTATCATTAAAAAGATGGTGCACTACAGCCAATCGGCTTTGCTGGCTCAAGAATCCTCTACTTTCATCTCAACACTCGTCGAAGTAGTCGCCGCTGTGCTGGACAATGAAGAAGATGAAGATGGGCATTTGGTTTGCATGCAGATCATCCATGATTTGATGAACAAGGCGGCTGAAACGTTTTTGGATCACTTTGCTCGGCTCGGTATCTTCAGCAAAGTTCAGATGCTGGCCAACAGCGCCGCTGGACAAGAAGAGGAAGACCAAGCGGATTCATCTTCTGGACAAACTACCGAGTCTGTTGATGCTAGTGAAAGTGCAGTCACGACTATAGATCTTGCGCATGACTCATCAACAACTGATTCAGCTCAACATCATCCATTGCTTGAAGACCTTAGCCGAACCAAAGAGCTCGTCGCTGGCCGCCCTTATCATTGGCGTGAGTGGTCTATAGCTCGTGGCCGAGATTGCCTTTACATCTGGAGCGATGCCGCTGCTCTTGAGCTCTCCAATGGATCCAATGGATGGTTCCGTTTCATCTTGGACGGCAAACTGGCCACTATGTACTCTTCCGGTAGCCCTGAAGGTACATCTTAAATGTTTTTTTATTCCCGTTTCCTGAATATTTGCTAACTTGATTTCTTACTTGAATAGGTGGATCCGATAGTTCAGAGAATCGAGGAGAGTTTTTGGACAAACTTCAACGCGTTCGTACTCAAATTAGACCGGGTACACCAAGCCAGGCCCTCTTCACCGCCAGTAAAGAGCCCGCTTCATCCACTCAACAGCGATTGACTGTGGGCAACTGGTCTTTGTCATCTGTCAAAGATGGAGAACTGATTATCCAGAACTCTGATGGACAACAACAAGCCACCATCTTACGGGAAGACTTGCCGGGATTCCTCTTCGAGTCCAACAGAGGAACTAAACACACTTTCACGGCCGAAACGGCCTTGGGACCAGAGCTGGCTGCCGGATGGGCGCCTCTAGCTGGTGGATCCGGCCCTACCGGTCTCGGTGGGAAGCGTAGTGGTCGTGTCGGCCTTGGATCTGGTCGTTTCCGTTCCCAGGTAATAAAACTACTTTCTTTTCATTTTCCCTCTTCAAAATAAGTGATAGTTTTTACGAAATAAATTCTGGTTAGAAAAGTAATTAAGCTAAGATAAACACATTTATGTAATAACAGGCGGAAGCAACGAAGCAGAAGGTTCGTGCTCAAGCTCAAGAAATTTACCAGCGCTATTTCCAAGTAGCACAGGCACAGCCTCGCGGTGTGGTCGCTCGTCTTGCCACCATCGTCGGTAAGAAGATTAATTTGCATTTTATAGTTGATCTGAATTCTCAATTATTTGTTCAATTATTTGCTCTAGTTCACATCGAACGGGGTTGCGCCGCTCAAGAGAACAACAGGAACGAAACTAGTAGCGGTTCTCATCAACATCGGGAACAGTGTGTCTGGCGTGAACTTCTCCGTTCGGCCCTGAACGATTTCCGTAGTCTTCTTGAGGAAGATTCTACTCTCTCTGCTTTCGAACTACAAAGTTCCGGTCTAGTTCAAGCCCTTCACCGACTATTATCCCCTGCAGGACTTGATGACTATCTTCAGGTATTGGAAATATTTATAACGCAATATTAATAGAATTATCTTGACACATTTTTTCAATCTTATAGGGTACTCGGAGAGGAAATCGGCTACTTCGTCAACGTGTTGCCATTTTTAAAGAATGTTTCCAATCGGATTTCCGTCATGGGCAATACCAGCAGCATTCGAACGGACCTGCTACTTGCCTCGTCCACAAGCTTGTGGCTGTCCTGGAGTCAATCGAGAAGCTTCCCGTCTATCTCTACGACGCAGCCGGTGGTTCTACCAACGGATTGCAGACACTCACTCGTCGTCTTCGCTTCCGCCTCGAGCGTGCCCCTGGCGAAACTGGGCTGACGGACCGCACTGGAAGGTGAGACACACATTTCGTTTTTAAATTGGAATCAACTCTATATACATGTGTTAACTTTTATCACAGGACTTTGAAAACGGAACCTCTGACTAGTGTTGGGCAGCTAGAGAAATATTTACTGAAGATGGTGGCCAAGCAGTGGTATGACTATGACCGTACTACACTTGCATTCGTTCGCAAAATACAGTCAGTTAGTGCTGCCCCGGTGAACAATCCGCTGACCTTTCGGCACGGTCGTGATTTTGATGAACACGGAATTATTTATTGGATCGGTACCAATGGAAAAACAGTACCCGATTGGGTCAATCCCGCTCAGGTAATAATTTCCCTTCTTTGCTTAACTAAAAGCACTGGCTTAATCGGTTCAATTAATTTTTAGGTTGGACTTGTGGTTGTGACTTGCTCAGAGGGCCGAAATCTCCCATACGGTCATCTGGAAGACATTTTGTCCCGTGACAGTGCTGCACTTAATTGTCACACTAACGACGATAAGCGGTCTTGGTTCGCCGTGGATCTTGGTCTTTGGGTTCTACCTACGGCCTACACTCTCCGACACGCTCGTGGTTACGGAAAATCAGCTCTCCGTCATTGGCTTTTCCAAGTTTCTAAGGACGGACTAACGTGGACCACCCTCTTCACACACGTTGATGACGCTAGCCTAAACGAGCCCGGCAGTACTGCCACATGGCCTCTAGAACCCCCTGTTGGAGAAACCCAGGGCTGGAGGCACATCCGCATCCAGCAGATGGGCAAAAATGCTTCCGGTCAGACACACTACCTCAGTCTATCGGGTTTGGAACTCTACGGTACGGTTACTGGAGTCTGCCAGGATCTTGGACGAGCTGCCCGTGAAGCAGAGGCAAATCTAAGACGACAGCGTCGTCAAGTGCGACATCAAATGCTTCGGCATCTTGTGCCAGGAGCTCGCGTCGTCCGCGGGTTGGACTGGAAATGGAGAGATCAAGATGGAAGCCCTCATCAGTCAGAAGGAACCGTGACAGGAGAGCTGCACAATGGATGGATCGATGTGACTTGGGACCATGGCGGATCTAATTCGTACCGGATGGGTGCCGAAGGCAAATATGACCTCCGGTTGGCTCCAAGCTATGATCCAGAAGCTTCTGCATCTCTCTCATCTTCGTCAAAAATGACTCCTAAAGCTATGAATCTAGAGAAATCTCCTTCTTCATCTGTGCTTACCTCGGCTACGAGTTCTAAGCCGGTGCACTCAACCTCAACTCCCGCTACTACCAGCGTTCTTACCAGTCGTAAGTCAAGCTCTACTCCAAGTCTACCTGAAGCCACGGAATCTGGAAGGTAAGTGTTAATCCCTCCTTAATAATTATTCGTGAATTCATTGTATTTCACGGCATTCTTTCTTAATACAGAGCCAAGAGTTCCGTGGCATCTACAGATCAAGCAACATCTGTGGACAACTTGAGCGCCAATACTTCGGCAGCCACTTCCGTAGCCGACAACGTTTTAAGCTTGGCCAGTGCTGAAGCTCTAGTCTCCTTCGAAAGGGTTCGAGGGGAGAGCACTAGCACCCAGAGTACGGACGATGAAGCCACAGTCGCCTCATCCTCTGAACGACAAGTCTTGGAGAGCCGCAGTTCTCTTGCCGCCTTAGTTGGAGCACTGACACTTGGCTCGACCGCAGAAGAACCATCTCCTGTATCAGATAGCCACAAGAATGCAAAGAATTCCTATCTAGCTTCGAGCGCAATTTCATCTTCGTCAGCTGGAAGTGACGTATCTGGCGTATCCGCTTCTGGTAAGTTTAGCATCCTCATTTAAATTGTATTAACAGCACATTAATATTTACACTTGACCATGATGTAATAGGTCAATCAGCGATGACGATCAGTAAAGCAAGCCAAGCAGCCGCCGCAGCTGTAGCTGCATTAGAAGGAATTGTCGTCGACGATTCTTTGATGGCCAACGTAACCGAAGAAATGCTGGGCATCAATGCTTTCGATTTACTCCGTAGTTTGGAGCGACAGGCGAGTCAACTTCAAGCAGAAGCTGAGACAATCGCTCTTGCTCAGCAGCAACAAGCCTCTGCTGATGCTGAGACGGAGCCAGATGAGGAAGATGATGATGTTGATGTTGATCCGGCCGACTCTCCTCCCAAGGCCAAGGCTGTGGCAAATGCTCCGACCGTCCGACAGGCCACTTCAATGTCCGTCAGCGTTCCTAATCTGTGTGTCTCCACCTCAGAGTCTAGAGAGGAGAGGGAAACAGCTGAAGGGACCACTCCAGCTGCTTTCCTCGAGAGTTTTGCTAACGTTGCTCGCAGGTTTGCTTATTTTACCTTATGATCTCTTATTTAGTACTTTGTTGTTAATCTTGTATTCTTCTTATAGACGCCATCAGGCTGGTACCGCGGCCAGCAGTAGTGGTGGAAGTTCCACCTCCACTCCGTCGGGAAGTGGATCCGGCCAGGCTAGCGGTAGTAGTGCAAACCGATCTGGTGGAGGATCCAATACTTCAGGAATGGGGGCTGGTGCGGGATCCGGACCAAGCTCTTCTTCATCCACAAGTGGCGGCAATAGCTCAATCAACGCGTCATCCGTCCTCTTTCCTCGCGGTCCAAACTCTGTTTCTAGTTTGGTTCGCCTCGCACTGTCCTCTAACTTCCCCGGTGGATTGCTGTCTACAGCCCAGAGCTATCCAAGCCTGAGCAATACACTCGGCAGCTCGTCAGCCTCAGCCCAAGCCAGTGGTACTTCTTCCAACTCTACTGGTGCTGGTGTCAGCGGTCTTAGCCAAGCACTCTCCATGAGCTTGACATCCAGTGATTCAGAACAGGTGAGCTTGGAAGACTTTTTGGAAAGTTGCCGAGCCGGTACTCTGCTGGCCGAGCTAGAAGATGATGATGAACTACCGGAACCAGATGAAGATGATAACGAAGATGACGATGAAAACGAAGACGATGAAGATTTTGAAGAAGTGACGGAAGAGGAAGGAGGTTTCGCCGGAGAAGGTCGTCATGTCACCAACACCAAACGAAGGAGCTGGGACGACGAGTTTGTCCTTAAACGCCAGTTCAGTGCACTTATCCCAGCTTTTGATCCTCGTCCCGGGAGGACGAACGTCAACCAAACTTCTGATTTGGAGATTCCACCTCCAGGCCCAGTCGGTGGAGAATTGACCGGTGCTGAAGCCGTCATTCCGACAGCTGCTTCAGCCGCAATCGTCAGCCCAGTTGCTTCCTCCACTACAGCCGAAGCAGATCTCGTCCCTCAACCTAAACTCCATTTAACTCTTCGTGGTCCATCCATCCCCAACGTACCGGATGTAGAAGTTGAGCTCACTGATAATGATCAAACCGTTTTCCGGGTTGTTCAAAAACTGGTTCAGTCTTCAACTCTGGGCAATAGGTACGATAGCTTATTCTTTTAAGGTCTGTCAAAATATGTATTTTAACAAATCTTGGTATCATTTAACAGGCAGGAAAAGTTACGCCGTGTGTGGGAACCTACTTATACTGTGGTTTACCGTGAGCTGAAGGATGAAGCCGGTGCGGCTATCTCTGCTTCTAGTGACACGACCCAAGTGCGTCGCTTGATGGACGATGAACTTTTCCCCCCAGACTTTGATCCCAACTTCACGTTGGCCAGCCATACTTCAGTTGGTTCCTGCTCGGTCGGTGATGTCCTTCTTCTCCTCAGACAGCTTTACGTTCTTAGCAGTCGACCTCCTGCTCCTGGCGAGGTACCGGACGACCTGCTCGTACCTGCTCATCATCACCACCACCACACCGGTCCTGGGAAAGAAGGACATACCCAACCAACCATTTACGTGCCCTTGGAGGAATTCCACAGCAAAAAAGTGACCAATAAGTTAACCCAGCAGTTGTCGGATCCTTTGGTTGTCTCGGCTGGCGCTCTGCCCGCTTGGTGTGAGCAACTCTTGACGGTTTGCCCAATGTTGGTTCCATTCGAGACACGCCAGATGTACTTCCACGCAACTGGTTTTGGAACATCGAGGTAACGCTCATTTAAAATTAATAATACATTTTCTTTTATTTAATTATTAATTTCATTTCGAAATAGGTCAATCGTTTGGTTGCAAGGTCAGAGAGATTCAGCAGTAGAGCGTCAGAGGAATACTGGTGCTGTACCGCGACGGGATGATCCTTCACATGAATTCCGCGTCGGGCGGCTAAAACACGAAAGAGTTCGTGTTCCCAGAGGCGAACGGCTCCTTGACTGGGCTCAGCAGGTCATGAAGGTGCATTCGGACCGAAAGGCTATCTTGGAGGTGGAATTTCAGGACGAGGAAGGAACTGGCTTGGGACCCTCCCTCGAATTCTACGCTCTTGTGGCGGCAGAGATTCAGCGTCGTGACTTGGCGCTGTGGATATGTGACGACGATGATGATCTGACGGCCGAGACGTCACCCAATAGACTCGAAGCTGCAGATGCCGGTTCCGAAGGAGCCAAACCTCCAGGCTACTATGTCCTCAGGCCCACTGGCTTGTTCCCAGCACCTTTACCTCAAGACAGCCCTATCTGTGATCATTCTGAACAGCTCTACTGGTTCTTAGGTACATTGCTTAAAACTAGTTAGAGGCACACACTTTTTAATTTTATTTTTTAATTTTTTTTATCATTCCGTCACTTCAGGAGTGTTTTTAGCCAAAGCTTTGCAAGACGGCCGTCTGGTGGACTTGCCCCTTTCAACTCCCTTCCTTAAACTGCTTTGCCAGGGAGATGTTTCCTGCCCGGTTCATCCCATCTCTGATAGTCAGAGGAGGAACAATAAGACCTACCCTCGCGCCGGCTCTCACCCTCCACAGCAACAGCAGCACCTTACGCCTACGCAGCCACCCACCAACACGGAGGATGATCCGATGACTTCTTCCATCTTGAGTCAGGATGGAGACGGCCTTAGTGGATCTAGCAAACCGGGTAGCCCCCGAGATCCTTCTCAGCCTTGGTTCTCTGGTTATCTGTCACACGAAGATCTCGCCATAGTGGATCCAACTCGAGGCCGCTTCTTACTCCAGTTGAGAGCGCTGGCCACCCGCAGGAGACAAATCCTTACAGATCCTACGCTCAGTCACGAGGATCGTTGCAGGCAGGCTGACAACCTTGCTCTCATGCAGCCCAACTTGTCAAACAACTTGACTCCTACATCTCCCTACAGCAGCGGGAAACCGAGCATCGTATCCCAAAAGATTCAGAGCGCTGCCGGCCAGGTCCGTCTGGAAGATCTAGGACTTACCTTCCAATTCGCTCCGTCCTCTAAAGTCTTTGGCTTTACGGATGTAGAACTACGGCCTGGAGGAGCTGATTTCGAGGTGAGAATAGTTGTTTCAAACTCATTATTAGATTCCCTTAATTAATTGTTGTATTTTTTTCATTAGGTTACGTTGGACAACGTGGAAGATTATGTGGAGCTCATGAGCGAATATTGCCTGGAACGCGGGATCCGGCGCCAGATGGAGGCTCTTCGCCAGGGCTTTGATCGAGTATTCCCAATGTCTCGTCTCGCCGCCTTTAGTCCATCGGAGCTGCGTCTGCTTCTATGCGGGGATCAGAGTCCCAGCTGGACTCGAGATGACATCCTCAATTATACCGAACCGAAATTAGGATACAGCCGTGACAGTCCTGGTTTCCAGCGCTTCGTCAACGTCCTAGTGGGCATGAATGCCGAGGAGCGCAAAGCCTTTTTGCAGTTTACTACGGGCTGTTCGTCTTTGCCACCTGGTGGTCTAGCTAATCTCTACCCAAGGTAATGATATAAATAACAATTAGTATATGTATCAATAAATAATTTAATTCTTTTCTTGAATCAGATTGACTGTGGTTCGCAAAGTCGACGGTGGAGTGAGTGGCACTGGAGTCAACGGCAGCTACCCGTCCGTCAACACGTGCGTCCATTATCTCAAGTTACCCGAATATGACTCGGAGGAAATTTTGCGGGAGCGACTACTTGCTGCAACTCGTGAAAAGGGGTTCCACCTTAACTAAAAAATAGATTGTAAAGGCATAAAACAAAAGAAATAATCATTATAATAGGAGATAGAATAAAGACAACAACATAAAAAAAAAAAACCAAAGTCACCCTAGCGACATTTTTTTTCCCTTAAATCATTTTCCTCTTCTTAACCATGTTTCCCAATATCCGGTTTATATCCTGAAGAGTTACATTCTTCAACTCACCTTTGGGTCTGTCACGTTTCAATTCAACGACTCTTTATCACTCAATCTTGTTTCTTTATTTCAGTGTCTTAATTGTGTTTTAAGACACGCCCTGGATGGTTTTATTACTGTACTATGTGTACGTCTAAATTTGTGTTAAATGGATTTTTTTTCAATTTGTTCCTTAGCTAATGATAGAGGGGGTCTGATTTTGTTGTTGACGAGTATCTCTAACGAGCACTAAGAAAAATTAAGCCTGTTGGGGAAATGGAATTAAAGAGGATTGTGGTAGTCCTGAATAATTTCAAGCGATTCATATAGTTAACCAGTTTTTTTTTTTTTTTGCAATCATGTTTACCGATAATTGCGCAAGCTGTCTTCAATCCTCACTTTCGGTCCTCTCTTGTCTTGGATAATCGCTTAAAAAACATTTAAAAATTACTTTATAAGAAAGAATTTGGAAGACCATTGAAATCCGTGTTCTCTGTTCACCTATGTATTATGTATATGCAGACTATCCAATTGGCACATGGTGTAGTAACCACATGTAATCAAGTATACGTTCAACGAAAAATGACTTTCTTTCTTTGCTTTTTCATTGTTTATTATCTAGAATGATAATTAAGTGAGTGAATTATGCTTATTGATTTAGATAATAAATTTAGACCTTTACTCATTTGGATGGTAGACGGATATGTCGTTCGCAGAGAGCCATGTTTCGATGGCCCATATTACGTGCGGACGATTTTTGACTGGATCCAGGAGGATCGCTCTCGAGCGAAGTAACTTTCATCGTAGGTCGACGCGGAGAAAGATGTACGATTGCTCAGGAGTGATGGGTCATTTAGGAAAGAGTGTATCTACTTTCCTAAGGATATAGAATTAAGTTTAAAGTTGATGAAATCAATATGTAAAGTTTTAAACTGTTACTACGTCTCACATCTTATTCATCTCTTTGAAATTGGAGAAAAGGGAAATTATGGAAGAGGAACAATCTACTGCAGTAGGTTATTTCGGCAAGAAAATTTGTTGAAATTTGGGCGGAAAGAGGAGAAATATTTGAAGTGATATATACAACCATATATATTAGGATACTACAACTTACATGATTGAGTTATTTTTCTTAACAGTGCTAGCCCCGCTAAATTCTAGAATGAGGGCTAGTTAAGAGTCGTTTTTCTTTGCCGTTTCAACCGAATAGTTTATTTTCTCGTCTTCGAATCGAATAGCCAAGTCTTGAGCAAGTAGCCTAACTAGACATTTCTTTATGATAAGAAAACCTCTTTTTTTTTACGGATAACCAATCCAGATTTCTACTGTGCTTTTGGTTGAGAGGTATATTGGGTCTATCTCGCTATAACATTCAATCGAGGGTTTTGTCGTCCCAATTGAGTCCCGCTAAAAATAAAAGTTTGAAAACTAATAGACCCGAAGAGTTCTATTCGATGATTCACCAACGTCTATAGCCAGGGGCCCATCGTTGAGCAATGGAGACAGACCTGCGGTTCAACCAGTCTGACTTCTGAGAAATTTTTTTTCCTCTTCCTTTGGCCTTTCATCCGCCATTCCGGCTGTCCATCATCGTCTCAAACGTTTACTAGCTAGCGTAGCCTTCCTCGAATCTTTGGAGCGCAGCGCTCTGGACCAATGAGCGTGAAGGTATCAAAGAGAAGAGAATAAAAAAGTCGAACTTTTAGAAGAGTTATCACTTCTCAGTTTTCAGTAGTCCTGGGCGATTGAGTCGGAGAAGTTGTAGATTATTTCACGGTGCTTGTTTTATTCTCGTCCATTCGGCCAACGTTCATCTGATCGTGAACGGACTGTACCGTACGTGACTGGTTCCAGTAATCATCTTTTTAGTTTGTATCACCGTTCATTAGTATAAGATTTAATGAAGATTATCTAAGAATACCGACTTTAGCTCTCCTAATAGCTCCCTAACTTAGTAAACGCAATTTGTTCGTCGTATGTGTTACGGTACATGAATAGCAGACAACACCCATGGGACGTCGTTCATCAACTTCTATATTTGTCGACAGCGTGCAAGATTTTTGCGACACTGTAGTATCCTACTAGAATTCCAATTGCCACATAATTAAAACCCTCTTCTAATCCCTTGCTAAATTTATGGATGGCATCATTTTATTCTTTCCAAAACAACACGACAACAATTTGCAATCCGCTCATCGCTTATTCGACGATTCCCGCACAAGCGGCACCATCATCACGCCGGTACAGGTATGCTGCTTCTTGTCAGTACTAACATGAAATTTTGAAAATTTCTTCACGCAGTTTTATTCTAGAATTAAGAAAGCTTTATTATTAGTTTTGCTTTTAATTTAATTTCCTTTGAGTTGAAATTATGATTTTAAGTCCGATTTACACTAATCCTCAATTCTGATAATTTATACAGTCGTCCTCTTTCCATGACATCATCCGAGCATCTCGTCGACGTGTTCTCGAGCCATTATTCGTCAAATCGTAAATAATAACGTTATTTTTTAAAAAATGAAATTATAAGTCTATAATCACGGATTATTGTTAGCTAGCTTTCTAATGCAATTAACCACGTGTGGATCTTCTCGTGTGTGGCTTAAATGAATAATGTAATGCAGAGAGTTACATTATTGTAGCTCTTAATTTTTTTTTATGTTTTATTGTTGATTTGTGTAAAATTTTCCGCACTTTGACAACTCAACTCGTATTTTATCGCCGATTGTGTGTGAGCAGTAACCTCGTCTATCAACTGATACTATTGTTACGAAATGTGACATGGTCATACGTAGGTAAAATTGTAAAAATTATCTTGAGCACTGTATAAAATATTTGTTGTATACCGGAGGTGTCAATATTTCCCCCATTTCATAGCCTGTGTGGAATAATTTAAAGGTGTGAATAGATTATTTTAAAGTAATTTAATTGGCTTCTTTTTATTCTTATCTTAACCTACAGACTATGGTACATTTTCTGCTGGATAATTCAGCCTTCTTCCCATCAACAGTTTATCGCAAACAACCCGTATGTTCGGCCGAGCAACAAACGGCAATATCGATATCCCATGAAAGGTGAGAGTGCGATACCGTACAGGTTTGTTTCTTCGTTTAACTTTAATTTTAAGAGAGCGGCTAGCCGAATTATTTGTAATCATATATCAAAATATCGATTTCATTTGTAATTATTATATGGAACAATATTCCAAAATTTATTAAACAAAACATAATCGCAGTTCAGACCGCAAGTGGGTAGCCGTAATGCAAAATAGCAAGTTAGACATCCATTTAATAAAAAAAAAATATATATATATTTTTTGGAACATTTAAAAAAAATACGATTACCAGTGCGTCTATGATTTTAAATGTGTAGCTGTCAATCTAAAAACATTCAATCAAGTACTTTGTTATCTCAAATAACCAAATAAGCCACGCTGAAAAAAGTTTGAATAACTATTGGGGCCGAAGAATTGTATTCCTTTAAATGTCTACAGCCAAGGGCCTAGGATCGGGCTGGATTGCGCAATGATGAGAGGCCACTTCGGTTCAACTGGGTTCATTTGTTTCCTTGCGTCACCATCATCGTCCACAAACGTTTACTAGCAAGCCTTGCTTGAGCGCAGCTGCGCAGTGCTCTCGACCAATGGGCTTCAGGGTATCACAGAGTAAAGAAAACAATCACGTTGTCCTGCGCGAGTGAGTTGGAAACGTTTTAATTGAATTTTCGGTGCTTGATTTATTCTGAAGTAATCGGCTAGCTTTCATCTGATCGTGAGCGAATGATATGTGACTAGTTCCAGTATTTATGTTTAGAGTTCGTATTACCTTTCTATTACAAAATGACTTATTAGTTTTAAATGAAGAAAATCTAATAATGCAAACTTTGTCCATCCCAATAGATCCCGCTCAACGCAATTTGTTCGTCGCATGTGCTGAATAAATAGCGGACATCAGTGACATCACCGATGACGTCGTTCACTAACTTCGAATATTTCGACAGCGTTCTAATACGGTAATACATGTCGCCTTTTCCTTCTTTCCATGATCACCCCAGCACCTCGCTAGCATTTAACTACGGTACTTGCGCAGCTGAAGGCAGCCTGAATCTCTCTTCTTAAAATCAAAAGGAATAGAAGGCTGAAAAAAACCATCTGACCATCGTTCATCAAACCAGCATCAGCGTATTTAAAAAAAAAGAAAAATTAAGTTTTTACTCGTGAATTGTTGGTTGCGCTATTTTTCTAATGTGAACCATGTGTAGATCTTAAATTCTCGTGTGTATAATAATTAAATGATGTATTACAGAAAATTATATTGTAGCTTGTGAACTCTTTAGTATGTTTAATTGATTTTTGTTCATTTTATCGCACCTAGATGTTTAGTAACAACTAGTATCGCCGTTTTTGCGTTGATGCGTGACCAGCAATCATGTTTATCGACTGATACTGCTGCTACATAATGTGACACGGCAATTCGTAGGTGGAAATTTTTATTGGTCAGCATCAGTTTTTATTGTTATTGCATTACCTAATAAGAGATTTTGTATTAAATCTTAATTCCCTAATTTTACAAACTTAATTTCTTTCGATGCTAGGTAGCCTACGGTACCGTATGTGAATCTAACCATATACGCCAATAATGCAAAAAATGCTCTTTTTTTCAATGTAGGTGCGAGTATGAGCGGTCATCAATCATGGACGGTTCATCCACAACAGCGTATGGTAATCACTCCATATAGGCAAGTTCCGACTTGAATTTAAACGGTTTAGCATTTTTTATTTTGGCACTTTTTTTTCAATTGGAATCTTTTTAATTTTTTTTTTATTTAGGCTGATGCTGGTGCACTCTTACTTCTCTGCCGCCGTTCATTATATCGGGAGTCACGTGAGTAATAACTTATTTTTCTAATGACTATTCCCGTGCCTACCGTTCTATAACATTTTTTTAAATGGAAAGATACCGCCTGTGTATCTGGCATTCGACAACGATTAAACGTGTTATTAACACTTTAACACTAATTTTAGACAAGTAATTTTAAATTATTAATTAGTATGATCGCATCGTTTTGAAAAATATTTTTACGAGTATTCACAATGCTAATGCCTTATTCTCTACCGCCGTTCAACGAATTATTAACCCACCTGACCAATTATGATTACCGGTATTTGTCTAGTCACTACTCCCGCATTTAGAATACTAACAATTCGCATTAAAGTTTCTTTATGTCTTGACAGCGACAAACTGTATACAATTATTGCGTGAAATAGGCATGCGCCGTCAGAAGTTCAATCATGTTTCATTCTCAGATGTTACGTGATATGATACGCAGCCATTAGCTATGATGTGGAGGAATAGTTTTCTGTGTAATTGTTTGAAACTCATCTTTTAACATCTTACTTAATTACAGGTTACTTCACTATGTAAGCTTCATATCAGCCCATCGTCCAATCAGCACATGAAAAACAAATGCAATTTTTCCACCGTATATCCGGTTTCCGGACAAGTGGGAATATCATCGTCCCCTTGAGATAGGTTCTGTTTCTTTTACCGGTACTTAGTGATTCTTCTTTGATCCACTTGTACTTATTTCCAACATTATGTCACTACAATTGAGTTGATCTTGGCTTGTAAGGCGAGCTGATCGCAGCTCTCTTGTACAATTGTTGTCAAATAGAAGGATACCGACGAATAATGTTTTCAATTTATAGTGGCCCAACACAAATGAAGGGCACCACTCACCTGCCGTGTTTGTTTACCAAATTTTTTAATATTCGCTTCTTGCTTTATTAGCTGACCCGTTCATCGAACCCTGAGCTGAAAGCGCAACTAGAATCTGTAGCCACCTTTTGGAAAGATAACAGTTCGATTAACCTTAACGATGTGCTCTAAACTTGGTATCTCGGTTCATTCTGATTTATTAGACGTCGGATTTAGAAAAAACTGTTCTTTTTATTCTTTGTATTTTGAAACTTGTATTTAGTTGATCTGGGATGATTCATCCAACTAGACGTCGTAGACGACGCATATTGTTTACCGTAAATGTGTGGTGTTAAGCGGTCCTTACCCATGGGACATTCACCGTCAACAGCTATCAGTATGGTAATTATAACTTCTAGTATTTAAATTTAATGGTTTTGTATATTCAAGTTAAGAATGAATCCCTGCCTGATTTTGGAGCAAGTTTTCACGTTTTTACACCATTCCAAGTTTATTTAAACGTAATGAAAGATAATTGGGAAGACCTATAGGGTACGTACAAAACTTTATCAAATCGTGGTCTTGTTTTATGTAGTTTGCCTTTTAAAAAAAGAAAATTAGAACGAATTGGATTATATAAATTGAACCACAAGAGGGGAAGAATTGAAACGAAACAGAAAAATAAGAGGATAAATTGAAACAAATTAAAACCGAATTGGAACCGAATTGGAACAATTAGAACAGATTGAAAGTTGAAACAGATTGCTTGAAATTCCGCACCCCGTAGAATCATTACATTTATTGCACGTTCTAATATCATAATATGCGACACTTCTAATCTAAACTGGGCCGAAAAGTGTCCACTCGTGTGTCTATAATTGCAATAACTGCCGACCAACTTGAAAAAAAATGATGGGACTGGCCTTAAAAAATAATTGTTTGTCTCATACCAGCAACAAATATCATTGATATGTATCACAACCAGCAACAGCACGAATTAATATAAATATATGGTATTAATTCTTACCGTTGCTTATTACTTAAATTAAATGTGCTGTCAGCAGTCACAGAATTGGAAATCCACTGACAGATATTGGAGTCATATAACATGGCATGTAAATATTTAGATGACAATCGTAATTTTATCATTTTTTATTTAGATATTTACCAGTTTCAACTTCGACGCAATCGCCCATTAGTTAAAGTAGGCTGTTTAAGAATCTTTTATTATTACTAACCTCTATTTAATTATATAACTTATTATTACTACTTAGATGCGTGTAATATGACCAAATGCAACCGTCTTAACAGCTATTACATGTCCGATAACCTTATGACCCTTGAGTGTCGACCAAGCGGCCATCATCATTCCCTTTTGAAGATGTCCATCGTTAGCGCTAACAACTTAATTGGTGATGATAAAATTTAATTTAAAAAATTTCCGATATAATTTTTTTACTTTCCATTTAGTGATTGGGACTTGCTGAAAGTTGTATTTAAGCATTTTGAGCCTATTTAAGTTTTTAGCTTTTAGGCCTGTATAAGTTAAAAGATGTACAACAAATTGTGCACTTAGTACCTACTATTATTTGAATTTTGAAACTTATTTAAAAATTATCTGCGCCCCTACAACTGTTATTCAATCAGAATTGGAAATCGAAGAAAATCGTCGGAAAGAAACAGTAACATATAACGTACGGTATAGTAATTGTTCACGCACTAGTTTCTCTGCGTTTCTTGATTTCAACCGTATGACCGTATCGCCTACTAGGCAAGATAAAAAGCTGCCTACTAGGCAAAGATAAAAAACTGCCTACTAGGCAAGATAAAAAGCTGCCTTACTACCGAGGCAACTAAGGTCCTGTTCCACTCTCTCGCCACCTCACATCTCGACTACGCCAATTCCTTGTTGGCCGAACTATCAAAGAAAGAACTGAAGCATCTTCAGTCAATCCAGGATTCTGCTGGCTGCTGCTCGTCTTATCTAACGTGATACCGTCACAACTGAAGAATCAAAAGGAAAAGGAATCATTTGATGATGTTGAAGTTGGAGCGGATTCCGACCTCCATGGTCACCGCCCTGCTGCCTTTAGCAACTCCTTTCCGTGGGATCCCAAATGGGCGTCGTTTAGGCGACTTAGACCGGCGTTTAGTTCATCCTACAGCGCCAGTTCTGCCTACCAAAAATGGCCCAGTGGGCGCTCAGATTAGAATGCCGCGGCGTCAATCAAGGATTAAAAGGCCGGGCTTCTCACCCATTGAAAGTTGGAGAATATGCTGAGGTCGATTCCAACCCAAGGCCTCTAATCATTCGCTTTACCGGATTAAACTCCGTTCGTTCTCTTTGCGAGCACCAGTCATCCTGAGGGAAACTACGGGGGGAACCAGCTACTAAACGGTTCGATTAGTCTTTCGCCCAATACGCAACTCCGACGTTCGATTTGCAGTTCAAAACCGTTGCGGTTCTCCACCAAGGTTTCCCCTGGCTTCGACCTGGCGAAGCATAGGTTGCTATCTTTCGGATCCTAACGTGTACGCTCTTGTTTCGTTCAGCCGGCTTAAAGTCGCGACATCGAACGCCATGGGGATGCGCCCGCTCTATTCGAGACGGGATCTCCTCTCGCGGCACCCTCATCGGGGCCCAGCGTTACTTTCACAAAGCTTCGCGAGTTAAGTTAGACTCGACGACTTGCACACATGCTAGACTCCTTGGTCAGCGTTTCAAGAAGAATCAATTTGATGTTGAAGATTGTTTAATGTCAATTAAAAGTTGATTAATGTCAATTAAAAGTTTTTTATGTAAATTAAAAGCTGGTTGATGTCAATTAAAAAGTAGGTTTATGTAAATTAAAAGTTGGTTAATGTCAACAAAAAGTTGATTCATGTCAATTAATAGCTCGTCGATGTCAATCAAAAAGTAGGCTTCTGTAAATTAAAAGTTGGTTAATGTCAACAAAAAGTTGATTCATGTCAATTAATAGCTCGTCGATGTCAATCAAAAAGTAGGCTTCTGTAAATTAAAAGTTGGTTAATGGCAAATTTTCTGTAAATCAAGAGTTGGTTAATGTCAATTAACAGCTTATTTATGTCAATTAAAAGCTTGTTAATGTCAATTATAAGTTGCTTAATGTCAATTAAAAGTTTATTTATGTAAATCAAAAGTTGATTGATGTCAATTAAAAGATGCTTAATATCGATTTAGAGTCGATTTATGTCAATTAAAAGATGGCTGATGTCAATTAATCAAAAAATGTGGAACGCTTCACGATTTTGCGTGTCATCCTTGCGCAGGGGCCATGCTAATCTTCTCTGTATCGTTCCAATTTTAGTATATGTATTCCGTATGGAATACATTTTCTAAGAGTGAACGGTTCCCATTATATACCCGTTCAATTCTGCGTCGAACAACGTTGGTAGAAAAAAAATCGGTCGTAGGAAGCGTTTGTAATTAATGTTTGACTCTGAGAAGCAGTAAAATAAAAATTGAAAAAATGAACTATATGAAACATAACCAGTAGTTTTTTACAGCGTAATCAATTCGACATATTTCTTATGTTAATTACATTTAATTTAATAAAATGTCATCATTTCCAATGTATTCGACAGTAGCACCCCTAGCGGCCATTAATAAGGGCTGTGGAAAGGGAGCCAGGTAGGTGAGTGCCGAGTGGGGTTGGTGAGCGGCGAGCGGTATTTCCAAGCTTTGAGGCCTGGAAGGCATTCATTTACGACGATAAATGATTTTTTTAAAATGTAGTATTGGGCATCCCATCATGGATATAATTTTTATCATCATCAAAATATTTCGATGCACCAGCAACTACAAGATAATTAAGTCAACATTGGTTATCTCCATCGTATGTTTAATAATCGTACCCATTTCCAATAAGTATGAGAATATACACTCTCTTTCCTTAGGGTCTCACCTTCTCCCTCCCCCCTCCTCCCATATTTTCATTCAATTGAAGGGGGGGGGGATGGTGAATCAACCTTACCTTTAAAAATATAGCCACTTAATCCTTATCCTCATGTAAGTGCTTAAAGTATATTGTTTAGCTATTGAATTTATTGACTTTGGATCGTACCTCTCAATCTAAATTTGCAGCAGCATTCGTCTGCTAAGTGCAGTGCCACCCTACAGGCCACTTTTATTTTAGCTTTGTCGGATCGAATCGGTCCGGACTTGCCTTTAGCTAGACTGCAGGCACTTTTAGACCTGACTGGTACGACAAAGCTACTGTAAAAGCGGCCGGTAGGGGGGATCTCGGCACACAAGGCAAAAGGTGCTGCAACTTTCGGTATGCTTCATGCTTGTATACGGTAAAAAGGCAATAAGTTCTATATAGTTAATTGATCGAATGTAAGAAATTACTGCCTGAGATAGGTGGGGGGGGGGGGGGAGTCGGAACCGGAAAATTTAACATGGGAAGGATAGGCAAAAAATAAAATAAATAACATTATTGGATATAGATAATACTAGGTTGTTCCATTCATCGTGTTTTGATAGAGAAGGACTTGTTAACTTGATGTAGAAAACCACTGTATTAAATATTTTTGCAACAACAAATATTGCAACATTATTTAATTAGTAATATTCGAAAGATCGAATGTCCTTACAAAAGCTAAATCGCTTTTAGCAATGTACCAACCACTACGAAAAAAAACTGCCGAAAAAAAAGTTCTAGTTACACTTCAATGTCAGTATTAGTTGACGAAACCGCACGGTGGGACTTTATTCTGTTACTTTGAAGTGCGTGGAAGATTTTTTTTTCTCAATTCTGTATAACTGATGATACTAATGTTTCGAATCAGTATCATTATGATATTGAATTACCCGAAAACAATAAGTCATCCGCGCACTTTGTAGTACTTGATTTCCACTGTGTGGCTCTCGATGACCCCAAGAAAACGTTGGTGACCGCTTAATCAAGGATCACTGAATTAACTTTTTTAAGTGTCATTATGCCATGGTAGGTAGCACCAGTATCAGTCATTGAATATTCAATGTTGACTGCTGGTAGATGGATGCGCCTTACAGCATAAGTAATGGTTCATGAAATCATGGTGGATAAAATTGAAATACTTTATCCACCATGGTACCGTGGTACGAATTGACGAGTTTCCTGTAGGTCTAGGATGAGAACGATTCATCTAAACATCAAACGAAAATAAAGAGAGTTATTAAAACATTCTGTTTAATCATGAATTAGATGGCTCAATGCTAACTCACTTTAAAGTTGTCAACAAGCTTTAATAAGAGAAGAAATTAATGAAAATAATGAGTGGGCCACATAATAGAATTGGTTGTATAGATCAAACAAGCACCCTCCGTGAAAGTACGGGGGGGGGGGGGGGGAACAAACAATAAGGTGTTAATATTGCAGTTATCAGTACATCCGAATATGCGGGTTTCGTTTGTGGGAGATGGCTGAATAATCTTGAAGAAAAATGATGCGGCCTATAGGTTAGGTTAAGAAATAAAATTAACGGTTTTAATCGCAAAATAGTGAATTGTGTTTGCCATGAGTACTTTACGTTTTCTTAAATGGAGAAATTCTTGTACGTAGGACATTTACATATATGCAAGATTGGAACGTCACGGCCGAAATTCCGCCGTCAACGTCGCAAAAAAAGCACGTCGAACGTCCTCAAAAAATCGTTAACGCATAGTCAGAATTTTCCACCGTCAAAGTCGACGTGAACGTCAAAGTAAACGTCAAGTAAACGTCAAGTGGAAATTCATAAATATTTTAAATAAATATACACGGTAAATTATTCAGTATAGTCAATGTTTGAGCCTATTTTCAAGAATATTTTAAGAATGATGAGCATTTCCAACATACAATCAGCTAATTTGATGGGCCTTACTCTTAAAATAATTGCAGCAATACTAAAGAGCCGCTCAACCGGTGCGCTTCTCGGGATTGAGGTATTTTACTTAATAAATAATAGCTGGATTTGTGGGGATTTTTGGGGGATCTCCATCGACTGATCCCTATCCTTAAGAAAAAAATCTACTTCGTCCAAGTCTTCTTCTGATTCGTCTGATTCGTTTACACTAGCTATTTCTTGGCACAAGACAAATTAAAGCAAATGGAATTGATATAATGGACTGATCAACCACGTTTTAAAAAAAAAATCCACTTGAAACAGATCTTAAAGAATCGTCTCCTTGTAGTCTTCGGCGCTGTAAAATTTAAAAAATTGACGATTGACTTTTTGCCTCTATTTTAAAATTGCACGTCAAATGTCACCGTCCGAACGTCGGCTTTAAATATTTTACGCGTCGACGTCCCGTCAAACGTCGTTTTTGACGTCACGTCACGACGTTACGTCGAATTTGACTAAATGTCGCACTTGACGTTCCAATCACTGCATGCATGTCATGTTAAGTAACACCAGTATCAGTAAAAAATGTCTAAATACACTACGATTGCTGGTGGTTTAATCCGCGCTTAACTGTACAAGCAACGGTAAAAGTTGGTGAATTGTCCAGGTTTGGACTACTTCATAAAAAATTTAAAACCATTATTTAGCACGAATTAGGCTTGACCACACGCTTTCAAAATGAAGAATTTTAAATTCTAAATATGTGAAACCCCACGATACAGTATAGTTATGCTTCCTAAATTATCGTTATTCACGCATTGGAACAATCCCTGTAACAAATATTAAAGTAATAATTTAGCTTACATGGCTAAGATGTAAGAATTCCCGGTGACAGTGAGGGATGGGCGCAAACACGAAGCGACACTGAAGAGAAATTTATCCTGTTTAAACTTTAATTTTCAATGCATATTTCTTAAATACCTATCATAAGCGTTAAAAAAAAATATCGCCTAAATGACCTAATAGATGTTGTATAGTGAAGATAGAAACATGCGCGGCGTATAAAACCATTCAATTTTACTCACGTTGCACAATGACCATAATACTTACTGGAAAATGAAAACTAAAATTCTCAATGGTTAAGAGAGCAGCAATCGGTTGCGCACGACCATCTCCGCGTAACAAGAGTATCAGTTGGACGTGGGTGCATGTCACCCATCAATCCACAAACGAAGGTATGTGTGCAGGAAAATGATCACCAATCAGCTCAAGTCTAACAAAAAAAAAAGAGTTACAAGCTGAAATATAGTTTTTGCGTGACATTATCCAATTATAACATTAACGAGAATGTGAGATTAAAGATACCCTCAGCGTTTACATGAAAAAAAGAGATCAAGGTCAAACATTTCATTGTTACAAACTGTTAATTCGCTTATAAAAAATCCAGTGCTCACGATTTGATGAAAGATGCTTTTTCCGAATTCTTTATCTCAATGGATCCGGGCTGTAGCTGCGCATAAATCCTCAGAAATGATGGATCATACAAATTAAAAGTTGGAATCATCATTTCAAAGCAAAGTAAAGTAAAAATAATTTCTATGATCATATAAGAGTCGTCTTATTTAAATAATAACACTAGGCCAAAAATAAACACGCACGTATGTACCGGTATAATGCAACAGACCTGAACTGGTGGAGTGTACGGTGCTGCTTGGCCGGACGGTCGAACTTCACTTAAATGAAGTCATCTACAAATTTGATAATAGATGAAGATTTAAATATCTCTGAAAAATTTAAATTCAAAAAAATTAATTAAATTCTTAAGTAATAATTTATCGCTAAACCATCGCAAATAAATGAGATTGTCGATGAACGTGCGGTATAGCTGATGGGCGATAGCTGGGGATCATAGCACTCAGCACGGAGGATATTGAGTCATCATACAAGAAAGTTAATATCGGTAACACATACCGCATGAAAATAATGTTACTCGAGAGGTTCGCCGTCGAATGAACAGTGAAAGTTAATAACACAAAAAATTTTTAAATCACGCCCGAACTCCCTTTCAGCACACTGCCGAAATATTAGAAGCTGATGAACGACATCCCATGTGTGATGTCACTGATGTCCGCTAATCATGCAGCACATGCGACGAATAAATTGCGTTGGGCGGGATCACTTTTCTTTTCTTTACTTTTTGATACCTTGATGCCCATTGGTTATGAGCGCTGTGCAGCTGCGCTCAGGTAAGGCTCACTAGTAAACGTTAGTGGACGATGATAGTGACGCCAAACGTTGTGTGACAAAACGTTGTCTTTGTAATTAAAATGTCTTTCTAATTAGGCTACTCGCTGTCATGCTCCCTTTTCGATTTGCAGACAAAAAACAATCCAACTACTGCATTCGGCTAGCCGCTAGCGGTAACAACCGGTAAGAAGGGGGCAGAATGATATGTGATTGAAACGACGAAGAAGAACAATCATATTCTTTCCCGCATTTAAGAATCTCGGGATTTTAGCCGCTTAGAAAAACAACCCGATGATGCCAGTTGACTATTATGGAACCAAGGACAGGTGGAATCGAGGATGAAGAACAAATAAAAAAGGAATTTTCAAAATTCATGAACAACTATGAACCCGCTTAAACTGACGGGTTCTCTTTACAATGCTTAATCCTGGCGGTTAGTATGGGCCTCAATGGGCCAGTGTTTTTAACTGTCTGATTCATGGTCTAACTTTCTTTTTATCAAAACTGATTTCTCTCTTTAACAAAACTTAATGAATAGAAGTCGTCAAAAACGTCTTTTCATATTTTCAAATTCTCGTAAGGTAATCCGACTAGCCGCTCTCATAAAATTAAAGGAAAAAGAAGAAGAGAACCTGATGATATTGCTGTTTTGGGGCTCGGTCGGACACGCGGGTTGTTTGCTGTAAACGGTTGATGAGAAGACGGCTGAATAATTCCGCAGAAAAGTGATGTAACGCAGCCTGTAGGTTACGAAATAGAAATAAGAGTAAATTCAATTACTTTAACATAAACTATTCGCACCTTTTAATAATTCTACGCAGGTAATGATACTACTATAGTACGGTAACAAGAATCATCTGAAAATCAATCGAACATACTATATAAATATTTTTTCAGAGGGCAACTGCTTAATCAAGCTATTATTTCTTTTTTTTTCCTTGGAACATTAAACGGACTTGAGTGGTTTCACCATCCCATGTGAATAACAACTTGTTATACACTCCAAATGGCCAAATGGATCATTCAAATATAACTACTTATAGATATTTTAAATCTTTCACAAGAAGAACAACTAAATAATAGGTACATTTTGTTGACGTAAAAAATGAAATCCAAATTATAAAATGCTCAACACGATTGAATTACTGTCCAAACTCGCAATCAGAACGCAGTAGAAAATATAAAAGTCGATGAACAACGTCTCATGGGTGATGTCTATGTCACTCAAACGGCGAACGAAATACAATACCTATGTGAGGGAACTATTAGCTATTAAAAAATTGAGATCGAACTAGGTAATTTTCATGTACCCTAAATCTTTTACAGTAGCAACACTATATGGCGGCAAGTCGAATTTTGAAGGTGATTATCACAAGCTTACGATCAGATGAACTGTAAGTCGATTCTGACCTGTAGGTTAGTAAATCTGCGATTTACTCACGCAGGGTTACTATAAAACAAAGCTTCTCTTCTTCTGTTCTAAAAGTTCGACTTTTTCTCCTACAGTACTCTTTGATACCTTCAAGCCCATTGGTCAAGAGCGCTGAGCTCAGGCAAAGGCTCACTAGCAAACGTTTGTGGACGACGATGATGGCAGATGAAGAGGAAACTAAACTTCTCAGAAGTCGGAAATTAATTGGCTCTCTTTTTTGTTTAACCTACAGTAATTTTTTAATTAATAAAAAATTAAATACACTTTTAGTGAGATTGACAGCCACACAACTGAAAGCACACCAGTACGTCTGCCGCAGGTAAAAAAAAGTTCCAAAAATGTTTTTCATATAATTAAATCTGCCTAATTAGGTAACTTGATGTTTTGCTCGACTATTTTTGCTCTACGATTCAAAGAAGAAAAAAATTCAACTACTAATTCCGGCTAGCCACTCGCAGTTAGAAGCGGTAAGAAGCGCGCTAAATTACTTCTTATGATTAAAACGGCACAGATGATCGATTACATATCCCACACTCTAGAATGTAGGAAGTATATCCGTTTAGAAAAACAACCTATGATGCAAGTTGACAATTATGGAACCAAGAACAGTTGGAATGAGGATGAAAAGCCAAATGAAGGGGAACAATAAAAAAGCTATAAATTCAGAAACGACTATGAACCTACGGTTGGAAACCCCACGGTTGCCTCCTTACCTTGCTTAATCCTGGCAGCTATAGTATGGGCATCAATCGGCCAGTGCTTTTTAACTGGAATTTTAACAGGACTTATTATGACTCTTTTTTAATAAAACTTAGGAATAATGTTAGATATATTAATTATGCTATGGAACTGGCAGAAAAGTGCTTATCGTATTTTTTAATTCTCGCAAAGAAAAGATAAAATAAGAAGAGAACCTGCCTCTCGGGGGATGATGATAGTTGCCGTTTATTGGAGCTTGGTCGGACGTACGGGTTGTTTGCGGTCAACAGTTGATGGGAAGATCGCTGAAATATCCCGCAGTAAAATTATGTTGATTGTAGCATGATTGTAGTCTGTAGGTCAAGTTAAGAAATCAATTGAAGAGTTAGAATTTAATTACATTAAAAACTGTTTTTCTTCCAAAACGACAAAGGTGGAATTAACGTAGACGTTGGACAAGTAATCAAATAAATCATGTGGCTCTACCGCGAAAAACAGTTTTAGTGAATAATGAGGCGCTACTTGAAAACTGTACTGTACATACACAGTTTAAATGAGTGTAACAATTACATAATTTTTCTTTCAGATAGTTTTTGGCACCTAGAAATATTCACCTCGGTATACACGTATCGGCTCACGGTCGGATGAACACTGGCCTAATTTTCCTGGTACGTACAGTATAGAATAAAACAAGAAAGCGTTCACTCGATAACTTTTTACCATGAGCATCGTTAAAATGCGATGGGCTGATAGCGTTTGCACTGGCATAAACTGGGAAATATTGACACCTATAATTATTAATATTTACACCTATTAATATTTAAAATACAATGCTCTAGACAATAGAATGAGCAGTACGTACCAAGTACACATTCCGTAATAACCTAATTTAAGAAACGTTGCTTACGATTTGATGAATAATAGCTCGAGAAAACGTCGACGAGGTGCTAAGATGATATCATGGAAAGAGGAGGCCTGCGTAAATTATCAGAATTGATGAATCGATCTAATCAGAGTTACAGTCATAATTTTCACTCAAAGGAAAATAAAATAATAGCCAGCTAATAATATATAACTTTCTTAATTATAAAATAAAACTACGCCGAGGATTTTTTCTAAATTAAATGTTGGTACCGGCAAGAAGCAGCAGACCTGTACGGGCGGGAATGATGATGTCGCTTGGCCGGGCATCGTCTAAGAAGCGATGAACGGCGTGTTACCGTGTTGGCGGAAAGGTGAGCGAGTAGTCTAAAATGGAAGTGACGTCATCTATAAATTTAGCAAGAGATTAAAAGAGGATTTTAGTTAATCTAAAAATTGTAATTCTAGCAGGATGCAACTGTATCGTAAATTTAAATCTTTTAAAACTAATTACAGAAATTAGGTTATCGATGAGCGTCCCACCGTCCCGCGTGGCTGATGGCTACGGATCATAGCACGTAACGCGGACGAATGGCGTCATCTAACAAGGAAATTGAAAGCATGTACAGCATGAAAATAGATTAATATATTAACACTTTTTAAATCACGTTTGAAGACACCATTAGCACACTGTCGACAAATTAGAAGCTGATGAATGGCGTCCCATGGGTGGTGTCCGATATTCATGTCACACATACGACGAAAAAATTGCGTTGACTAGGTGAGGAAGCTACTAGGACAGCCGAAATTTGTACTATTGCATAATATCATATATAATTAAATCTTACACTAATATTACTATGGTGATACGAACTCGAAGGATGACGATTACCGGAACTAGTCACGTTTAATCCGCTCACGATCAGATGAACGTTGGCCAAAAGGATATGAGAATGAAACAAGCAACGTGAACTAATCCACAACTTCTCCCACTCAGTCGCGCAGGACTACTGAAAACTGAGAAGTGATACTCTTCTAAAAGTTCGACTTTTTTTTTCTCTTCTCTTTGATACCTTCACGTCCATTGGTCCAGAGCGCTGCGCTCCAAAGATTCGAGGAAGGCTACGCTAGCTAGTAAACGTTTGAGACGGTGATGGACAGCCGGAATGGCGGATGAAAGGCCAAAGAAAGAGGAAACAAAATTTCTCAGAAGTCAGACTGGTTGAACCGCAGGTCTGTCTCTATTGCTCAACGATGGGCCCCTGGGTATAGACGTTGGTGAATCATCGAATAGATCTATTTCGATCCTATTAGTTCTGGAACTTTTCTTTTCAGCGGACATTTGAAATGGTTAAGAACTGTTAAATGTTTTTCTGAGATTGATAGCTACACAACTGAAAGTCCAGCAGTACGTAGGAAAAATTGCGTTTTATAACTGTGAGACTTATTTGTGTCTTTTGCGAAAGGGATGTCACATCTCTGTGCCTTATGTCTACTTTGGTTAACGATCTGCCTACTGAACTGTTTATATGGCTAAATAAAATCCTAGCTCTCCAACCAGCCTTTTGGTACTATTTGAGTAAACTTTTTCCTAGAGAGATCGGCCTAACGTCCCAACAATTTCACGTATTCATCACGCTGAGATTCTTTTACATTTATAGTTTTTTAAACTTGACGGATTCGAGGGCAAAAGACGCGGGAGAAAGCGCCACCGCTTTGCCCGTTTCAAGCAACTACAGCAAGGAAGACCCTCTATTGTAAAGTGGGGTTGTTCCCTGACCTGAGAGACGCTCAGGTAAAGAGCCTTAGGGTTTACCTCCTCTCACCTGGATTTGAAAGACTGGTAGAAAATAGCAACTGGATTGATAAAAATGAATAATTTTTTTTTTTAAGAATCAAGGAATTTCAAATAGTTTTGAAAATGTCAAAAATGAACTTTACAGTTACTGTAATTTTTTAGTGCTAAATAACTTATGTTGTGATGTTACGCCTTGACTAACATTTTAAATGTGAGAAATGAGTTTCATAGTTTTCCTCCTTTAGAAATTTAGGCTCCAAAGTTTCAAATAGACCTGATTTTTCCATTTTATAATTAGCTTTGCGCAGTGGCAATATCATAACCAATGAGGGTCTCCCGAGGTGTGATTATTGCTAGTTGAAAACTTTAACCAATACCCCGCCTTGACAATGTGAAATACCATTGACAACGGCAATTTTTGAATGCTCATTAAGAGCACAAATTCTTAAGCAAATGTAAATATACTCAGACTTGATATCACAGGAGTCTCGACTTATCGTTCATGTGAAGAATTTTCGGATTTAAGTTTATTTTTATTTTTTTATAGGTTAAAAGAAATACAAACTAGTTCAGGTTCATATTTTCAGTTCAGGATCTTATAACTGGAATGTTACTCGGAGGTAGAGTGCTTTCTTCGCATGCAACAAGTCCGGAGTCCAATCCTCCGCAATCCGCATTTCCACTGATTGATTCTTTCACTAAATTGAAATGCTAAATCCACGTAATCTATTTATTTGTATGTCCATGTGTATGTACTTGTACATCTACTAATTCTTTCACATACAAATCCATACGAGTAATTTCACCGCAGCATGTTTTTTTTTTATGTTTAGACTGGTAAATTGGTTAGTTATTGGGAATCCACAAGGTAATCCAGCAATCCAGGTATTTTTTCACAACAAAATTCATGAAATCGAAAGATCGTGTAAAAGGTATATAATATAATTTTCTTTGATTCGTTTTATTTGAATTTTGATTGATGTACTTTGCTAAACAAGGGATTTATCGAAGCTTGATCCGGTTCGGATGGATTTTGCTATGCGGTTGCTATTGGCAACCAGGGCTTCTCACTTCCCGGCGGAGTGCAGACGAAAAGATATATAGAATCTGACGTAAACACGTGCTTTCAATCCAACCTCTTCAAGTTTAACTTGCTCAAAGATGTTGTTTCTTGTAGGATTAGGTCTAGGTGATTGTAAAGATATTACTGTCCGTGGTTTAGAAATTGTTAAAAAAGCCGAAACAGTGTACCTGGAATCATTACACTTCCATTCTTACCTTGCGGTAAAGAAGCTCTGGTGAGAAATGCTATTATTTTGTTATTCTTCCATTCAAGCTATTCCAATGCACCTAACTTTTTATGCAAACAGGAAGAGTTTTATGGAAGAGAAGTGATTGTTGCTGACAGAGACTTTGTAGAACAGCAAGCAGAAGTTTTCATTGAGTCTGCTCGAATTCTGATGTAGCTTTCCTAGGTATGTAATTAAAATTATCTCTAATAACTCTCAAAAATTTTCATCTCATTTCTCTTATAGTTGTGGGTGATCCATTTGGTGCAACAACACACACTGATCTTGTCCTACGAGCTAAGGAAGCTGGTGTGCCTTATGAAGTAGTGCACAATGCATCCATCCTAAATGCAATTGGCTGCTGTGGTCTTCAAGTAAAATTGAATGCTTAATTTAACTTCATCATTATTTAAATTGTGTTGATATTCTTTTGATTCTTTTCCCATGCAGTTGTATAGCTTTGGAGAAACAGTATCTATTCCATTTTGGACAGATAATTGGAGACCAGATAGTTTCTGTGAAAAAATTCAAGCAAATCTGGAAAGGGGGACTTCATACACTCTGTCTACTTGGTATTCTAGATTAATATTTACACAGAAGGCTGTATTCTAACCCCCATACCTATATATTCATTTTCAAATATTAGATATCAAAGTCAAGGAACAGACTGTAGAAAACATGATGAAGAAGAGGCCCATTTATGAGCCGCCGAGGTTTATGACTGTTTGCCAAGCAAGCGAACAGCTTCTAGAAACCGTCAAGTCGCACCCCGACTTTAGTAATGACGTCTTAACTCTTAAATAATTAGTTTCTTTTGAATCTAATTCTTCATTTTCTATTTATCATATAGAACTTGTTACACAAACTCTTTGCGTCGGTGTCGCTCGAGTAGGTTGGCCTGATCAGAAGATAGCCGTTTCTACACTCGGCGAAATGATTTCGAATGATTTAGGCCCACCATTGCATTCCCTCGTTATCGTTGGTAAAGTTCATCCATTGGAATTGGACTATTTACGTATGTTTAATCCCGATATTGTTTCATAATAACATATTACAAGGTGTCTGAACAGCTCACTATTTCATCATAAGTTTAAGTGTATTGTGTTACTTCCCACGTAGACAAACACTATATTTTTCAGGTTTCGTTAAAAGTTCAGGTTTTCGTTCGTTTTTAAGTTACATTTAATCCGTTGCGTCTTCAGAAGCGGCAGCAGCGTTTAGTACAACACCATCACTACCGACCAAGCGTTCTGGATGCTTTTTCAGATAAGACATGCCGTCAAACGGCTCACAATCCTGTATACATTTTACGTATCCGCGTTATCGAATGGAATGGCAATTTGTTGTTTCTACTTCAGACTCAAATGCTAATCGTTTTGTTAGTCAGCGACAAACTATAAAAGTGCAATTGCAATCCATTTCTACACATTAAAGAATTAGTAACAATCTAAAAACTCTTGTCTGTGTATATTGCTGTGTTATATTTCAATTCTCACACAAAACAACAGTTGTGTAGGATTATTCAAAACATATAAATTGGATGGAAAGATACGAGCAGCAAATTTTTCTTTTTTTACTACTCACTCAACAAACGCCCATAAAACAAAAGGAAAAAGGAGATGCAGGGGAAAGACTTCTTAGTTAACCAAATAAATGTGAGACTCAAAAGGGAGAGAACAAAATATATAACTTAAAGGCCGGTCAAGGCAGGATTAGATGGATGGACTTGAAAAAAGTTATCTTTTCTGTGATGACAAGAGGGGGTTCCGGGTTCATTCATTTTTTTAAAGACATGGATAAGGCTTCACTAACGCGTGCATCGAATGTTGCGTTATCAAGTGATTTATACCTTGCGGAGGATCTCCGGGGCTTGCTGGGACAATAGTTGGAAGTTTGTCGGTGGCTGAAGGCACAGAGGCGAGTTGGACCACATGAGAAGCAATTCACGGCTGTATTTGAGAGAATTGATTTTTTTCGGAGACTGAGCGGCATCAGACTCGCGTGGGCTGCTCAGCTGGGATGATGGAAGAGACAAACTGATACCATCGTCACTGAAAAAAAAAAAAAAATAGTTATCATAAAATTTATCTCGTCGTAAAACAAGGGCGTCACTAACCTGCTGGTGCTCCTCTTCAATTTCTGGTTGCTTTCGCTCTTGGGAGTGAAATAGTCATCCAAAGCCAGTTTTGCCTTCTAGTTGTTTAATGAAAAATTTATGTTGCAGTTTTTTCGATTTAATTAATTAGATTAATTAGCGATTGAATACCTGAACCATTTCGAGATTCTTTCCCTTTATCTTGATGCTTTGATCTCCAACATTGACCGTGTACTGGTACTCGTCCAAGTTAGTATCCAGCATAGATGACTGCCTGTTCAGCTTGATTTGCTGGTTGCGCATTTTGACTCCAAAATCATCACCATCCAACTGATCCTGACCTTGGTGAGATTCTCCACTGCTACCTAAAACAGTACTCGCATTAATTAATCTTACATAATAACTACTAATAAGTTTAACAATTCTACATACGGTGCAAATCATCCGACAGTTGACGATCGGGACTGGCGTTGCGCAAAATGGTCTGTTCGATCAGTTGACGAGCATGCCTACGTTAAAAGAGTAAATCAAGTCACGTAAAAAAAGGTAACCAAAGAAGTAGACAATTTTAAGTTTAAGTATGGCATTACACGATGTTGTCATGGGCGGGTGCGGTAATCTGCACCAATCGCTCTTTGGCTCCTGGATTAACTGAAAATATAAAAATAATGATTAGGACTTCCAGTTTTTGCTCTAAATCTGACCCAAAAAAAAACTCGTTCCGGCAGGCAAACTTTCACGCAGTATAAGAGTGCAATTATTATTGTCTGTTAAAAGAGTTGGGTTACAAAAGAAATTCATTCCGATGCGCTGAATATGTTACGCATTCATGACCATTTACCTCGCTGGAACGATATAACCGTATCGCTGATTTCCTCAATCAAGTGGACTCGACGACCTTTGATTCCCATCACTATTAGGTTACAACTTATAATCAATATCAGCCTACATGTATACTTAATAAAAGGTAACTAAAATCTTAACCGAAATCCCTTGTTTGAGATGAACAAAAGTAATCATTACCTTTGCCTGAATCAGCGTTGCGGATAACTACTTCTCCCTTGAGGAAAGTCTTGTTTGAAGAAGAAGCCTTGTTCTGCTGCCCTTCAGTCGACACCGAACTGCTCGAGTACTTGCCGGAGAATTTGACCGTTTCTCCGGGCAAGAGCATCGGTGGTGAGCTCTCATTGAATTCCGCGTTATCCAACAATTGATTATTGTTCCCAAAGTTTTGCGTCTTTTGAGCAGAAGGCGAAAACTGGGTTCCAGATTCGGTCGAATTCTAATTAAAGGAAAATTGGATAGGAGCCCATGCCTATTATTAGTCTTTAATTAAATTAGCTGTGGATCTATTTACCAAGAGAGCTAGCTTTTTCTTGTAGTAGCTGCTGAGCTCATCGTTGATGGCCCATCCTCCAGCACGCAATTCGATAACTTCCATAACAAGAAGGCGAGAAACTTTATCCAAGTGCTCGTTCTTGCTGGCGTTGTTTCGCAAACAAATGAACAGTCGATCCATCACATCTGAAAAATGAAAAAAGCTGTCAATAAAATATTGTGCAAGAAGAATTGAACATAATAAAATATGAACTTTTTAATCAAGTACTTCATTTTACAAAATGAAATTACCTTTGAAATATGTTTCCAGTTGGTGGCCATAGCTTTTCAAATTGGCACACAAAGTGGGAATAGCTGCCTGAAGGCCTTTAATGCTGTTTACATTTTTGGCCTGGTACAATTCAGTAAATTTCTCAATGAATCCAACAACTTCTGGAACTAGTAATTAAAAAAAAATAAATGATAACAAGTTATGAGCTATATAACATGATTAATTAAATAATAATAATAAATAAATAAATGGAATGCTGTATACTTGTCACAAAGATTCCAGAGCTTGAAGTTGATTCCTTTGAAACAGTGGATAACTGCTGCTGGGGATTTTTAGCCCGGGCTTTACACATAAATAGCCAAAACATTAAGTTACTAATTAGTAAATCTTATCAATAAAGTAAAGCCTCTAGAATACATACCATTTCTTGGAGCCCTAGCAATTGCAGTTCCTATCACAGATGTCATTCTTCTAATAAAAGGAAAGTAGATAGAAAATATTTAATTTTACTCATCAAGATTGCTGCCCATGTGGGTAGTGTGTGACTCATTTGTCTATGAAAATATTTTTTAAATGTTATTAAGAAAGAATACCAACTTATTCAGTAAATAAAATGGCGAATATGAAAGGAGGTGACATACTTAATAATATTAAGGTCAAAAAATTTTAAAAAATCACCTTAAAATGAGACGTTCGTTCGACTAGATTTCGCAATGATTTCGTTGACGCCCAACGTCTCTCCAGACAGCGGACGACTGAGAGGATCAGCTGTTCAGTCAGCAAAGACGAAAAGTAAAGAGGTGAGGCCGGATGCTAATAATAAACGTCGAATTTAGACGATGACCCGCACCGTCGTTGGGACGTAGCTTGCAGTCGGCTTACGAGTAACAAGTACGAAGAGTCGACGACCGACCGACACGCTGTTTACAACTGTAGCAGCTCACGCGGTCAACGTTGATGGGGTTGACAACAGTAGATGGCTCTGCTAAATTGGTTATACCCCTTGGCGCTCAAATTTTAAATTAAATTTTAAAATGATTAAAAAGATAGACTTCTCGGTGATATTTATAAAAACAGTCATATTTCCTGTGATTTATCCCTATAAACATTTATAAAACAGCGCTAAGAGCAAACAGGGTAACGAATATGTGAGAATTAAGAAAATAGTGAGGAGAGCTATTGAGTGTGTGTGTGCTTGGTTAAATTCAAAAACAGCATATATAAAAATAAAATAGATGAGTTAACCGAAATAGTATGAGTATCCTCAATTAGCTGTTTGCTATTTTGTAAAAGCAGGTAAAACACGGGTTGGGGAGGAAAATACTGTCAACAATCATAAGTATCAGAGCGCAATAGGCGGAACAAGTTCGTTTTAGAATTCGTTTCCGTCATCTTCGCTAAGAGTATCTTGCAAGAGAGATTCTCTGTGAAGTAGGAAGGTACTTCCATTGGATGAGCTGCGCAATCTGTGATTTGAAACGAAACCGCATTATAAAATGTTCTGTCAACTTACTCATCATTTAATACCTGGTCTGCAAGTGGGTAGCCTGAATCTTCAAACTATCTACTTGTTCTTGAAGTTCTTCATTTTCTCTTTGCAATTTTCTGCATTATAGAATAGTACATTACATCGATAATTCTCACTAACAAGCAATGATAATATACCTAACGTTATTGGTGGCAGCATCTAATTCATCTTGAGCTGCGGCTACTTCTCTCTTGAGCTCATCTATTCTCGATCGAAGTCGCCGAACCTAATTCAATAAATATGTCAGTTTCAAATGTTCAAAATTATAAAAATGAAAGTTAAAGTACCTCAGCTTCCGAATGCTCGGCTCGCCTCAATCCATGACTGAGCTCTACTGAGCGATCCTGCAAAGCCTTCTTCAATTTACTGTGAGCGTGTCTCAATTCCAACAGTTCTTTATTCCTCTCTTCAAGCTCTTCGTGGACGGAAGTTTTGCCTGTTGCATCCAGCAACAATCCATCAGTTCCATTGCCACTTGCGGAAGACATGCCGGCCGACGATGAAGAATTGTTCTTCTTCTCCAAGCGCTCTTGAAGATCAGAAAGTGTGGCACGTAATTTCTTATTCTCGCGCTCCAAGGCTTGACGCTCTGTCTCCACTCGTTCTCGTCGGCCCCATTCCGCCGCATTTTCCGCCTGCAGTCGTTCCAGCTCTGCCCGTAAATCAGCTAGACGACGGTCTAAAGTTTCTCGATTAGTCGCCTCATCTCGACCAATCTGTTGCAGGCTCACAACCTATAACATAAAACTAGAAAATTAACTGTGATCACGATTTTGTCAACTGTCTCTTAAAACCTGCTGCCGATGTTGTTCTTGAGAGGAAATTAATAGGCGCTCCACCTCCTGTTTGGCACACTTGAGCTCTTCAAGGCGACCACGCAAATCGAGCAACTCCAGTTGGATGGATTCTGTGGATCGATGCAAGTGACTTTTCTCTCTGAGATAATAAAATTAATAAAATGTTAAATTGATGGACTGTATCAAATCTTGAATATTTTACTCACTCTCTCTCCGCTTGGATGGTTTTGGTGGCCTCTTCCAGCCTCATTTTGAGATGAGTTAGTTTCTGCTGAAGATATTCCACATCGTCCGTTTCAACCACTATGACGTCCCCTGTTGACGCAATCGAAGACGAGTGGTGTTTACGACCAGGAAAGCTCGATCTGCCGTCCTATATTTTTAAAATAAAATTTAAGTTTTTCGTTACAGTTTAACTATCAAATAACAAATCAAGTCAACTCACCCCTAAAGAATTATTTTCTCCTTCAGATTGATTGCCCGGACTGCGGATGAGTTTTGGCACAGCACCGTAATGTTCTTGTGGTTCACCATCGATGGTCGATAAATCGTAACCAGATTCATTATGTAAAAGTGAAAATGAAGGAGAAGTAGCGGAAGTTGGACTTGCTCGAGCTCGAGGACTTAGGCAGCCCAAAGAAAGTGAAGGAGGAGGTGATGATGTAGATACCGATTCGCTCTTAACTGGACTACTAATTCCAGTGGACGCAGCATTAGTCAGTTCTGGGGTCCCTAACCTGATATTTAAAAAAAATTATACCATTTCATCTAGCGCTTTGAGGTGCTAATTTAAAAGACTATTACCTGCTAGTTTGATCAATGAGGCTTTTAATTGAAGGATCTTGAATATGACCCATATACGGATGATGCAGGTGATGATTTCCAGAGGTCTCCTGATTTTCGTTTTGGCAGCGCTCAACTTCTGTTCGTAGGAACTCGTTCTCGTTTTCAATGGCTTGCTTTTCCCGGCGGATAACTGAGCAATCTTTTAAGGCAATCTCAAGCTTAGTACGTAGCATTTTTGCCTCTTCTCGTGCCTTATTTCTTTCCGTCCGCACTTTGCTCCATTTTTCCCGCCAATTAGCTGTACAGTCACTCCACCATCGCATCGTTTTCTCCATCTGAGCAGCTCTCGCTCTGGCCTCTTCTAATTCTCGCTAAAAAAAATAATAATTTAAATAATATTAATTTAGGAGGGTACTCTAAATTGATGACCTATGTTAAAAGAACTCTGCTGTAATACCTCTTTTGATTCCCAGTCAATATTGTCAAACCTCCCTGGTGACAAAGAGGCCTGATGATCTAGGTCTGAGTGGTGGACATGAACATTATGAGTATGAATAAGATTGCTAGAGACTCTCAAGCCCGATTGAGAAGAATGGCTGTGATGATTGTGGGACACAGAGTGATGGTGATTAGGAAGGGCATTATGGCTAGAGAGATGAATATGAGGGTGTTGCTGGGTTGGGGGTGTTGGAGCTGAGCGTCTTGTAGGTGGACCTAATCATATAATGAAAATATTTAAGATATATGGGTAAATGCATACAATGTAAATTTTGTAGAATTTTAGTACCTGGAGGGCCATTTGAAGGCAATGGAGGCTGAGACATTTTCCAAAAATATGCCTAGAAGAATTTTTTAAAAGGAAAGATTGAATAATAATTGTGAATTTTTTTCAAATATAAAAAGCAAAGAAGATTTACCAGTAGGAGGCCTTGTAAACGTCTGCATTAGATTGGTACAGCTTTGGTAAATGAAGGTTTGTTTCCCATCATAGTCACAAAAAGGCAAAAGAGAATATGCCTTTCATGAAATCCTTTCGGTTTCCCGTTAATTCAGTACAGGAATCTGAAGAGATCGAAGACTTTGGTACAAGTAGAAAACAGTAAAATCACTGAATCCAGCATTAACAGGGTGATTTTTTCTTTTAGTTTGTAGACGACGGAACATAACTTTTAACGAGAGATAAAACCTTCATAACGGCCTATTACTTCTTCTAAATTTCTTTCCAGTTTGATTTCATGTAATCAACTACTTAGAAATCAAATAATAAAAATAATAAATAAAAAGAAAGTGACAGACTGACAGTTCCAAAAACTTGGGAGAGTGGGAAAACTGCGATTAATTAACGCGGGATACAGAAAAGGGAAACGGGTTTTGGCGTGTTCTATTGACCTCCCAGTCTCCCAGATCCCAGCCTTGCAGCCCTTGCTGCTGGCCTGCCGCAGTGCCGCACTGCTGCTGCAGGCTTAAGCCCACCCACCAGTCACCGGCTGTACCCCCAAATAAGCACTTTCAAAGCCAATAAACGCTGCGGTCGTAAGGCTTGAAAAAGAGGAAAATTCAAAGTCGTGGGAAGCAGGTCCCGCTAATAACATTTTACAAACAAGTACATACTGAGAAACCGGATAGTGAGATGCTTAAATTCCAGCGACAGTTATTCTTTAGTGTTAACAGTTTGTTTGCCATCAAATTTGTTTAATGACTTTTTCGCTGCCTGTTCACGTTCAAATTCAAACGATAAATTTCTAACTACTAACTTTAGAGGAATAAGAAAATTCCTCACAACAAACTGAGAAACTGGTCAAAATAATGAAAACAGAAAATCAACTTATTTCCAACAGGGAAATGAGAGTGAATAGATGTATTCTGAATGTCTCATTCTGCTGTTCCAATGAAACCAATTCTTTTCTGAGGGGAAACACGCGTGGGAGGCAAACAATATCCACTATTTTAGGTTGTTTTGGCTCGAATGGCGGCACGCTTTCCGGTGACGGCCTGGAATCCAGATTTGATCGAGGCGACCGAGCATCGAGACCCACATGTCTCGCATTGGAGGAAGAAGAGGCGGGTGTCTTTCTGCAGGATCGTATCGGGGGAGCGACAGGTGTGGCAGGTGACGTACTCTTTCACGTATCGCCTGAGCACATTCTCCATCTGTTTCTGCTGGAAACGACCCTTGATGATGAGCTGATTGTTGCCATCCACTGAACCACTTGTACCCAACTCGGCAAGAAGGAAGGCAAGGACGTGTTTCGGTTGCCGATGGAGTCTGAAAGAACAAAAACACCTTTAAATAGTGAACAAAAGTTATATAATAGTATAAGCTTTACGTTTTGCAAATTTCTCCAAAGTTTGCAAAGGCAGTTTTCTTGGTACCGATACGAACGACTTGAGGTGGTCTCATCGTGAATTTCTTCTTTTCACCGGCTACCATCTCCGGATTCTTTTCCCTCATGATGTTGAATACTCTGTTCAAAAGTTCGTCATAGGTGTAGTCTCCTTCAGTTGCCCAGGCAACACCAACATTCTCTTCTGTTAAATAAATAAAAAAAAAAATGAAAAATTAGTGATTTGATGAAAATTTAAAATTGGGTCATCAGAAACCACCTTTGTTCTCCTTGTCGTCTTCTGCTACAAGACGATTCTTCTTCTTCTTCTTTTTTACTTCTTTGGAGAAGTCCAAGTTGAGTTCTTCCTGATCCTCTTCCGCTTCCCCTTCCTGTCCTTCAATTTCAGGGAGAGCTGCCTCAACGTCGTCCATGGGGAAAGGCTTCTTTTTAGACTTCTTCTTCTTCTTGCCGAAGCTGTCCAGGTCCAGATCATCAATTTCCTTCACTTCAAAGTCATCCCCTTCTGCTTCTTCATTGTCTTTGCTAGCTTTTTCGGCCGGCTTTACTGTTTCGGCAGCACCAGCTGTTCCATCGGCAAAAGCCGCATCGAAGTCAAACGGTGTCTTCTTCGTCTTCTTCTTTTTCTTCATCAAAGCCGCGTTGAAAATCTTTAGATTGAACAAGAAAATAATATATTATTTGATTAAGTGGTGAATAGTTAAAATGACAGCTTACTTCTTCTTCGTCAGCCATGGCTAGGGTTGTAACAATCAAATAATTCAAGAAACAAACGTTAGGATATCACCGCGAACGTGTCTTATATACACACTCGTGTACTTCAGCTGATGCAACGAGCCGACGAGCGCTGAACGGCTGAAAGCCTAAAGAGTAACTGAGTAACTGATTAGACCCTACCTTTATCCGGAGTTGCCACATTGCACTCTGCACTTATCATCGCACCGACATTTCCGGCTTTCAAGTAGCAGATTCAACAATCAATCCAGGAATATTCTTATGCATTCTTATCAACGGGAATATTGTAAAAAGAAATGAATCAGAAATCTATTCGAATTTTTGTGGTTGATGCTTTTACGAGCGAGGTTTTCAGTGGTAACCCG